>OY744476.1:143377526-144631899 GCA_963556175.1 Tipula confusa
CTATCGTCTCGGTGCTTTCTAAAGTACTTGAGACCATAATCAACTTCCAGCTGATGAAATATTTGGAAGCTAATCATCTAATTTCTGATCGTCAGTATGGATTTCGCGGAGGGCGTTCAGCAGGTGATTTAATTAATGTTGTTACTGAACAATGGAACAGAAGCATTCATCAATCTGGTGAATCTCAAGTCATTGCTCTCGATATCTCAAAAGCATTTGATCGTGTGTGGCACAAGGGTTTGCTGTGTAAATTGAGGGCAGTTGGCCTTCACGGTTCGTTAATTTTATGGATTGAGAATTTTCTTTTTTGTCGCAAAATCCAAGTGGTGGTGGATGGTGTGACTTCCGATCAACATCTTATAAACGCTGGTGTTCCTCAGGGATCCGTCCTTTCTCCAACCCTTTTTCTAATTTTCATCAATGATCTTCTATCAGCAACTCTCAATCCAATATACTCCTATGCTGATGACAGCTCACTTTCCACCTCTTACAGTTTACCTTCTTCTTCATCGCGAAACGATGTTCTCGCAGAAAGAATGGCTATGAATGACCGCCTTACGCGAGTTCTCAATGTCATTCTTAAATGGGGTGAAGCCAACAGAGTTGAATTTAATCCCAACAAATTTCAAACCTGTGTTTTTTCTGGCCGAACTGATGGTTATTCACCGTCTTTTCTGACTGGTGAATCCAGCTTGGCTACGTCTGACACATTTGAGATTCTCGGTTTAACTATTTCAAAGAGAATATCTTGGGCTGAACAAATAAACAAAGCAGCGATTGGTGCAGCCAAATGTCTTGGATTTCTACGACGATGTAAGTTTTACTTTAATCCATCCGAAATACTTACAATATATAAGACCTACATAAGACCCAGGTTGGAGTATAATTCTCATATTTGGGCTGGAGCACCGAAAACTCATTTAACTGCACTCGATCGGGTCCAAAACCGAGCATCTCGAATGATTGAAGACGTAAAATTATTATCTGATCTTGATTCTCTTTCCCATAGGCGTAATGTGGGAGCCTTATGCGTGTTTTACAAGTACTTTCATGGTCATTGTTCATCGGAACTTTATGAATTTATGCCTGGTTTGTCAAAGCCTGCACGTAACTTAAGACGCCTGGCACACCGATACAATCTGGAAATTAAATTCGCGAAGACCAATAAATTTAAAAATTCATTTTTTGTTAGGAGTACGCGAATGTGGAATAAACTGAACGACGAGACGTTTCCCTTGGAATACAATTTACAGAGATTCAAACTTAATATCAAAAGTAAACAACTAGAAGACTGAAAACCTTTATTCCTTTTATTCCTTTCTTACCTTTTTCCCTCCTAATCCTTCCTTTTACCTTTTGCAGTAGTGCTGTGTGTTTGTTGCTAATGATTTGAAAATGATTTTATAATTTATTTTCTTTTTCTTTAATTTTTTAATTAATTTTTCTCACATAGATTCTCTAAAGAGAAGAAAAGTTATATTAAATAGAAAAATAAAAAATAGATGAAGATAAATTTTACTGACAGTAAACTCGATCAAGTCAATGATTATTTTAATAAGATGAGAAAAGCAGCAATTAAAAAAAAAACATTAAGTGAAGGAAAATTCTCTCTGCTTAAAATTATTCAAGTATGAAACCTTATTGGCCATATTCCAGAGGTTTTCCCAAAAAAGTTTTTAAAATCAGATTTAATTATACAATTAAAGAAAAAAAACATTAAGTGAAGGAAAATTCTATTTCTCTCCTTAGAAATATTCAAGTATGGAACCGTACTGGCCTTATTCCAGAACTTTCCCAAAAAATCATTTTAAAATCCATTTTCATCCTACATATCGAATTTCATCATAATCGGTTAAGAACTTACCGAGTTCTTTCCTAACTGGCCATATTCCAGAACTTTCCCAAAGATCATTTTTAAATCTCATTTTCATCCTACATATCGAATTTCATCATAATCGGTTAAGAACTCGCCGAGTTTCTTTCTTACTGGCCATTTTCCAGAACTTTCCAAAAAAAAACATTTTAAAATCCCATTTTCATCTTACATATAGAATTTCATCAAAATCGGTTAAGAAATTACCGAGTTCCTTCCTAATTGGCCATATTCCAGAACTTTTCCAAAAATCAGTTTAAAATCCCATATTCTTCCTACGTATCGAATTTCATCAAAACCGGTTAAGAAATCACCGTGTTCCTTCCTAATTGGCCATATTCCAGAACTTTCCTGAAAAATCATTTTTAAATTCTATTTTCATCATACATATCGAATTTCATCAAAATCGGTTAAGAAATCACCGAGTTCCTTCCTAATTGGCTATATTCCAGAACTTTTCCAAAAAATCATTTTAAAGTCCCATTTTCTTCCTAGGTATCGAATTTCATCAAAATCGGTTAAGATCTCACCGAGTTCCTTCCTAATTGGCCATATTCCAGAACTTTTCTAAAAAATCATTTTAAGTTTAAATCACATGTCGAAATATCCTGTTTTAAAATGTCCAGTTCTGAGCGGTTCCCGTTTTCAACATATTCCATGAAATTTCAATAAAAAAATAATCAAAATTAAAACAATTACAGCGTTTTCATTTGGTAAAACTTGGTCTCAGCCACCCTGTATAAAACTTGGTCTCAGCCACCCTGTTTATCCAAAACACTGTAATTATCCAAAGATATTATCGATAAATATTTTCAATTCACAAGAATTATAAATAAAAATAATATTATTTTCTATTACAAGATAACAACAAAACTTATCGATGAGATTCAACATTTTAAATTATTAATAAGATTGCGAATTTAGTTTATATATTTACCTATTTTTGGATAAGTCAGTCGATTTGTGAAAGTATTAATAACCGATGTTAACGATGACCAATAGCCAAGGAAATAAACGTTTCCTTATAATGTTAAACGGCCGTGAAGAACTGGCAGCTAAACCATTTGTGACTAGGACTGTGTGTATTTGTCCACCTGACGAAGGAGCACCGCTTGAGGTTAATGAACCAAATGCAGATAGGAAATATTCAACAGGGATTAAAAGTGATTTGGAAGCATGGTTGCACCAAATTGTTGTGTAACAGAGGACAACTTGTGTGGTTTAATTTAGTTAGTTTGATGTGAAGAAAAATTTAATTGTGCCAACCCCAATCCAATTTTACGCAGATGAAATAAAAATTATTTTGTGTCAGTTGTTATTTTTTTTTTTAAATACTAGTACAAATTGAAGTATTGTGTTATCAAGAAATTATAGTGATACATTTCGCTCGATAAACTTTTCTGTTATATACATATAGTACATAAAGTTTTAGCCAAAACTCAAATGTTTGACACTCGTCACAATATTTATAAACAGTATTGTCACGGTACCACCTAGTGTGCGATAGCATAAGTGTAAATATATGAAGATTTCTCTAAGCTTAACCTTAGAGACATCTATTAGATATCGATAGTACTGGTAGTACTAAAAATTGAGCAAATTAAATGTAGTAGTGACATCTCGATAGAAGTAGAAAGTTCGAGATATTTTAATTTGTGTATATAAGCGAATCGATGTTGTATGCGAGGAATAGTTGTACTTGAACTACGAAAGCGATAACAAGCGGTTAAAATAAAAAGTGATAGAAAGTGATAGTAAGTGATAGTAAGTGATTTTTATTGTTAAATAAAGTGAACAGTGATTTTTGTGAAATAAAGAATTGGTAAAGGAACTAAGTTGTGAATAATTGTGTTTTATTGAGGCAATTATTGTCTGTGAAAGTGAACAGTGTTAAAGTGGAACTTGTGTAGTTTTGTGAAATTTGTTAGTGAACAGTGGTGTTCGGGTAGTTATTCACAATCCAGAGATACGAACCTTAAGTGACAAGGCAAGAACGTAGCAATTGGTGACAGCGGTGGGATTGTGAATAAAAAAAAAAAAAAAATAAAAATAAAAATGAAACTCTACAAGTTAAAAGTTCCAGAATTAAAGAAAGAGTTGGAGAAGCGTGGTTTAGAGACAGAAGGCCGTAAAGACGAATTGATGTTACGATTGCGTGAAGCAATGGAGCGTGATGGTTTAGATCTAGAAAGTTATGAGTTTGAAATAGAAACGCCGGAGTTACGCATCGAAGCATCGTCTGGAAATTTCGATATGGCACAGTTGATGGCAGTCATGCAACAGATGATGACAGAACAAACGAAACGTCAAGAAAAAATTCAAGAAGATCAAATTAAACGACAAGAGAAATTTCAAGAAGACCAAATTAAACGACAAGAGAAAATTCAAGAAGATCAAATTAAACGACTAGAAATACTCGTAGTGGAAGGACAAAATAAAATGGAAGAAAAACTTCTCGAATTAACTAGTACTTTCCAAGGCGAAGTAGAGAAAGTGAAAGACGAATTTACAACGAAAATTCTAGAAGTTAAAACGGATGTTAAACATGTTGAACAAAAGTTGGACAACAAAATTGAATATGTCGAACAAAAATTTCTTCGTCTCGAAAAGGAGGTCAGTGTAATGAAACTCAATGAAACATCAGCGCAAGTAATCCAACCAGTAAACACTTTTAAATTGAAGTCACCAACGTTTGACGGCACCACATCGTTCGCAATTTTTAAGCTTCAATTTGAAATGGCGTCCACACAAAATCACTGGGACGAAGCGCATAAAGCAGCAGCGTTAATAGTAGCACTTAAGGGAGAAGCAGCCGAGATATTACAAACAATTCCAGAAAACGATCGCAAAGAATATGGTGAAATAATGAAGGCGTTGGAACGCAAATATGGAAGTGACCATAAGCGGGAAATTTATCGAATGGAATTGAAAGGACGGTCACAGAAGGTTGGAGAAACTTTACAAGAATTTGCATCCGCCGTCGAGAGGCTAGCACATCTAGCACATGCAAATACTGCTTCCGATTTCATGGAAAGAATTAAAATGGACGCATTTATTGATGGTATACGAGACCAAGACACACGCAGAGCAGTGATATTATCACCAAAGGCTACTTTCGCGGAAACCATTGCTTGTGCGTTAATGAATGAGACGGCACAAACTCTCATTGGACCAAGAATCAATAAGATACGTCGGGTAGAAATAAGTACCGGCAGTAATATGGAGCAGTCGGCCCCTAGAATTTCGAATGGTGGAAAAATAAAATGCTGGATATGTGACAAATTGGGTCACATCTCACGAGACTGCTATAAAAATAAACGGAAACGTGGAAGATCACCATCTCCAATGGTACGAAGGAACGGAGGGAGGTCCATCTCCAATGGTACGGAGGGAGGTCAAGTAGTGACCAATCGAGACGCATTGTCAAGACAACCATGTCAGGCAGAAAGCAACCATTGTGGTCGCGCAGAGGGGAAGGAGAATATTATTGATGTCAGGCTGATGCAAGTGTTACCTCATGATGAATGGACCAATGAAGCAATCCGAGAGGAACAACAACGAGATCCGAATTTGTCGATAATTTTGGAATATAAGAAGAGGAAGTACCGGCCAACATGGAATGAGATCGCGGACAAAGCCCCCACTGTAAAGGCTTATTGGGCACAATGGCAGAGCCTTAAATTAGAAGACGGCTGTTTAAAACGAGTGTGGGGAAGCACTGACGGCAACGTTAAACAATCCTTGATCGTGGTACCACAAAGTCGTATTAAGGAAATTCTGAAGGAATATCACGAGGGAACTAGTGGAGGTCACTTAGGAATTAACAAAACGCTAGCTAAGGTACGTCAGCGGTTTTATTGGTCCGGGTGTAGACAGTCGGTGGTTGAATGGTGCCAAAAATGTGATCTATGTGCAGCCGCAAAGGGACCGGCTCGGAAAACTCGAGGAGCTATGCAACAGTATAATGTTGGAGCACCTTTTGAGAGAATTGCCATGGATGTGGCAGGTCCATTTCCCACTACCGATAATGGAAACAAATATGTGCTAGTTATAATGGATTATTTTAGCAAATGGCCGGAGGTGTATCCACTACCAAACCAGGAAACTACTACAATAGCGAATGCCGTTGTTAATAATTGGATTAGTCGTTTTGGAGTACCAATGGAACTTCATACGGATCAAGGAAGAAATTTTGAGTCGGTTGTATTCCAGGAGATCTGTCAGATGCTCGGTATCAACAAAACGAGACGACGCCTTTGCATCCACAATCAGATGGAATGGTAGAAAGGTTTAACGGAACATTGGAAGAATATCTAAAGAAGGTGATAGATAAAAACCAACGCAACTGGGATCAACATATACCGATGTTTTTGATGGCTTATCGATCAGCAGTACATGACACTACTGGGATGACGCCAGCAAAGACGCTTTTCGGAAATAATCTTCGCCTGCCTGGAGATTTGAAGTTTGGGGTTGTTCCATCAGCGGCCTTATGCGGACAAGATTATGTAGACCGGATGAAAGAAGAAATTAATGAGATACATCAGTTTGTACGAGACAAAATACGGATATCAAGTGACAAAGTGAAAGCTCGATATGATATACGAGCAAATAGCAAAGGCTTCGAAGAAGGGCAATTGATATGGCTTCATAACCCGCAACGACGAAAAAGTTTATCACCGAAATTACAGTCAGCATGGGAAGGACCTTACACTATCATCACAAAGATAAACGACGTGATTTATAGGATCAAGAAAGGGCGACGAGGTAAACCAAAAGTGGTGCATCTCGAGCGGATGGCTATTTATAGAGGAGAGATTTTGGATCCTGTTCGGGACGAACAGGTTTAGGTGGGGGGTAGTGTCACGGTACCACCTAGTGTGCGATAGCATAAGTGTAAATATATGAAGATTTCTCTAAGCTTAACCTTAGAGACATCTATTAGATATCGATAGTACTGGTAGTACTAAAAATTGAGCAAATTAAATGTAGTAGTGACATCTCGATAGAAGTAGAAAGTTCGAGATATTTTAATTTGTGTATATAAGCGAATCGATGTTGTATGCGAGGAATAGTTGTACTTGAACTACGAAAGCGATAACAAGCGGTTAAAATAAAAAGTGATAGAAAGTGATAGTAAGTGATAGTAAGTGATTTTTATTGTTAAATAAAGTGAACAGTGATTTTTGTGAAATAAAGAATTGGTAAAGGAACTAAGTTGTGAATAATTGTGTTTTATTGAGGCAATTATTGTCTGTGAAAGTGAACAGTGTTAAAGTGGAACTTGTGTAGTTTTGTGAAATTTGTTAGTGAACAGTGGTGTTCGGGTAGTTATTCACAATCCAGAGATACGAACCTTAAGTGACAAGGCAAGAACGTAGCAGTATTCAAGTGTGTTCTAATCAAAACGCTTGTTATCGCTTTCGTAGTTCAAGTACAACTATTTCTCGCATACAACATCGATTCGCTTATATACACAAATTAAAATATCTCGAACTTTCTACTTCTATCGAGATGTCACTACTACATTTAATTTGCTCTATTTTTAGTACTACCAGTACTATCGATATCTAATAGATGTCTCTAAGATTAAGCTTAGAGAAATCTTCATATATTTACACTTATGCTATCGCACACTAGGTGGTACCGTGACAATATTATACTCGAGTATCCCCCAACCACAGGGGACAATTTAAAAATTTCCCAATAAAACATTAAAATGATGCGCCCAAATGTCATACCGTAGTTGACATGTAAGTTTTGATAATTTTTTACGTAATTCATTAAATTCGCCTAGATGTCGTTTATATCCAAAAACATTGTATTCATGTTGTTTTAATTTAAGTAATGAACGATAGATGGAATGAAAAATGAAAATTTTTAGAGCTATGTAAGGCCTAATTTTGAAATTAATAATAAACCAACATCTGATTTAATTTATGTTTAAAATTATTTATTTCTTATAAATTACATAGTCTTATCAAAATGTCATTATATTATCACAGTTAAATGTTAACACGGCCATTTTTATCATAGGCGATATATATCAAAATTTGGCACAAATATTATTAAACTTAGTTGGATTAGTACAATCAATATGTAAATCCATAAACAAATTGTTCGAAATTGTGTCTCCCATACTCGAACTTGTAAATTGCGTAGTAAGACGACACCAACCAAAAATCCTATCAAAAATCCCGAAAAATGTGTTATCGTTGAATTACCTAAGGTACTGATCGGATTATTAACCAGCAAAAAGACGTCGACCATTATAAAAATAACGAGAATAAATAAGCGAATAGCTCGATATTCCATTTCACGCCAATTTAATATTACTGTCGAAAAATGAGCGCCAAGTAAACCGTATGCTCCGGCCGATGCACCAACTACGGCAACACAATTTGAAGATAGTGCTGCGATGCTCATTGAACCGGCGGCTACAGATGCAATAAATACGCCAAGTACACGCCAACAACCATGTCCCGCTTCTAATGGAATTCCCGTAAAAATTTGCATAAAAATATTCGATGCAATATGTGTAATACTAGAATGATAAATTAACTGAACGTTAGATGTCAATCAATTATATTTGATAAAACAAATTATCTTACTCTTTTTGCACAAACAGATATGTAACGAAACGCCACAACTCAGCCTTACGATCATTATCGAATAGCATAGTGGACGATAAACTAGAAAATGTTTCAGTCGTTGCATTCAAACTTTTCATCATCCTTATATGCATCTGATCGTTTATAAAAAACATTATTTGAATCGCACATATGCAAACTATTAGCAATGGAATCGATTTATATCGCATCATTTGATTTTCATAACTTTGTTCGGATTTGGGTACAAAATAGGCTTTCATCGGGAGCGCTATCATTTCGGTACACCGTTGAAAATAATTTTTTGTTATTATTTCAGCCGCTGGTGTCCATTCGCATAATTTTATAAATTCATCGAACGATATTGTGCCATCATGATTTACGTCAGCCATTTTTAATATCATTGAACATATTCCTTTTGGATATTTATCCGATTCGTTTGAGTTCAAAAATCGTTTCAGCTCTTTCATTCGTATACAGCCATCTTTATTTATATCGATCTATACGCATAAAATTTAATTGTTCGATTAAATTAAATAAATCGACGATTTAAAATTGTATGCGAGAATTACTTACACTATCGAATATTTCACGATAAATTTGTTGATGATTTTCGTTTGAATTTTCCGTTTCACACGGCATATAGATTGCGGTCATTGTTGATTTTTCTGTCCAATTTCGAATTTTCCAAACAATATCTGGCTTATCGATCATACTGTAAAATACAAAAAATGATTTTTGATTACTATATAATGCCTAACTTGTAAAAATTGTTTTAACTTAAAAATACCGTGCACTTAGTCGAGCTTATAGCTTCAAGTAATACAAAATAATACGCAGCTGAGTAGTCGATATCACTTTTATGACTTGACAAATTTATTACCGATATATCTTTATCATTTCGAAACACTAAACTGATATACACCATAATGTACAGTTTATGAGTGAAATTAATTAACTAAAAAGAATAAAATAAGTTTTATCGGTCAAAAATATTGTATAGTTTTTGTTTGGGGTTATTTCGATCGTTTGAGGTTATCTCAGAAAATGCAAGTGTAAAAATTTAGATTGTTAATTGTTCTCTAAAATTCTTGCATTTTATATATTCTAGCAGTTATGTACAATATTTATATATGATAATATAATTCGTGTTAAAGAGGATGCGACGTAAAATCAAAAATGTTTAGGCGCCTTTACGAATTCAGATTTAAATCCTAACAATTTAAATCCAATCATTTACCCAATAAAAGAAATGTTGATCACATGACAACATTTCAGTGATTTGATTGGGTAAATAATTTAAAACTCTAAATAATTGATATTCTCTTCTGATTGTTGTTATTTTTTCAAAAGCACTTTAAACAAATCTCTGCAGAATGTTATAAAATACAATCACTGCACAAAATATCGAGTAGTTTACTTATGAAAACAAAAACTGTAATAGGGGCCCAGATGCGTAAAGTGCACTGGGAAATATCTACCAAAATAATCTAATAATCTATGGGGAAAATATATCGGTGACAAGTAAAATTAGAGAAGCCCTTGACTACCTTAATTTTCAGAATTGGAAGTATTTTTAAACCAAAAAAATTTGATATTCGAGTTATCTAAGAAAGTTACTTTACTAGAACCTCGTACATACCAAAATATGTTGGCACCAGTGCAAACAAGCTCTACATCCAGAACTAGTGGTGGCACAGCAATCTTTATTAAAGATAATATTAAAATGATCTATAGTATATCAGCAATTTACTGTCCATCCAGATATAACCCAATAAAGAAGGCTACATCAAACTTGTTAAGTCGCTTGGTAGTATTTTATTATTGGAGGCGACTTTAATGTGAAAAACATATTCTGGGGAGCAAATAGAACTACTCCCAAAGGAAGAGAACTCTTTGACAAAAATAACATAACAGCTCATAAATGTGAGTTTTATTTCAATAGCATGCCAACCTACAGGCTTACGGTTCCAAATAAAGTTCCTGACCTTCTGGATTTCTATATATCAATCACCTTGATAAGATACCTGAGATATCTTAATCTGAGTAAAATAATTTTATAATTTTACAAATTTTAAAATGCGAGTGATTTTTGTAACTTAATCCCTTAAATATTGTTAAGTGAAAAAAAAAAACGATTTCCACGCTAACCTAAATAATGCTCTACTTTCCCGATGTCTTAATTCTTGTATTTAGACTTAATTCGAAACAAATTATTTGATTAGCTGCATTCACGATTTTGCGCAGTATTTATAGAAAAATTGAAAGAAATTAAAAATTAAAACACGAATTTGTGTGGGCGAAACATATTCTACGGGTATTTATTACCCTGTATAGGTAATTTACATAATATCAAATCGAATTCTATAACCAGTTTTAATAAGCTGATATTTTAATCGTAAATTAATTGAACTACAATATTAATTCCAATTTAAATGTGATGGTAATTAAAACTTTCCATTTTTTTTTTGTGTAATACAAATGATAGCTTTTAATGTGTCATCGTCTTTAAATTAATATACGCTTTGGTTATTCGATCTTGTGACGATATATACAATTTCGAAATCAAAGATCAACTATTTAAAAATGTAAAATTGAATACAATTCAATAAATTAGAGGTATATGCCATTATATTGTGAATCAATGCTAGGCGACTGCTAATTTCTGAGAATAATCAACGTATATTGTGTGCAAATATTTGATCTTGAATAAATATGATCATTGATTTTACTCCCAATATTAGAATAAGCGTGTTTCAAAAAAAAATATTCGGTATGTAACCAACCCCAAATATTTATTCGATATGGTGACGATCATAATTTAGTCATGGTAAATTTACGTCCGTAAAGTATGTTGATTGATTCATAATTCTAACGTACCATGACCAACGATCATATTATATATTTTCCCCTCTCGCGCTTAGACGTAACCAAAACAAAAGGAAATGACATAATATAAAATGAGACTTTCCAATTTTTTAAAATCTATATGTATACTATAAATCCGGATACAGGCTATGTAGAATAAAGCCATTTCTATATGATTTTCTCCCTTTGAAATCACCCAAAAATTATTTCATGGCAACACTTTGTCACTTTTTGAAATTACGTTTGAACATAATACGAAAATTCCACAAACCTGTTTTTAACACAAATAACAAGACACAAATATATAATTACTAACAATAAAATAAGTCACAAATAATTTTATCTTTTTTTTTTTTTTAATTCATAAGAAAATTTCTTAAGACGATCTAAACGCTTTGAGAATTGTTAGTTAACTAAAAAAACAAATTTATAAAACTCTGCGCATTCAACATCAACAGTCAACACTCGCATATTGTTAGTATGTTTTTATGATTCTCTTTTTTTATGTTTCGTACTTTTTACGTACGGGGATTTCCAGCAATTATCTTTATTTCCAAAATATATTGAGAGATGTATGATAATTTTCATCGTCTTAAAAAAATTGATTATCTTTTGATATAATCCAATACAACTGGCAACCGTTTTTAACGGGACAAGGTTTATGCATTTTACAACTAGTATAAAAAAAAAAAAAAATATTTTTATCAAGTAGTCGTTTAAAATTCAACATGTTCATTCGTGTTTTGACTTTTGGTTGTAATTTGATTGTTTTCGAATTTTTGTTAGTTGCAATTTGCAAACATTACGTAGATAAAGATTAATAATTATGGTGATTAAAATATATGCAGAGCATCGAATAAGATAGAAATTGCTGGAGCTAAGCAAGGTAGAGATGGATAGTCAAAGTGAACCTGAAATCGTGCGTCATCAATTTGGTACGATTTTTTTTGTTCCAATTAGTAGGTAATATTAATAAAAATTTATCTATTCTTTCATACTTGAATTATGATTAACAATGGATAAAAAAAATAATCGCTTTATTTCATCGTAAGTAATTATGCAAATTAATTTAATTTTTTACTGTAATAAAAAAAAATGCGTAGGAGTGTGTTCACGGTAGTGCAAAATGTGACATTTTACACTTTTTGTTTTAATAGAACATACTATCTTAGCTCACAAGTAGTTTGTTTCTTTTTAGACGTATAAGTTCTTGCGTTAGGTCAAGAAGTTGTACGGCTCCAATGTCATCGTGTAGTTTGTCATTGGTTGTGTATCGATAAGCATTTCGGTTGCTCGTAGTCGTTTGTTTTGGAATCATTGAATAATTATTCGATGCCATAATATGTCGAAACTAGTTTAATTATCGATTCCTATTCGCCTTTTAACACAAACTGGCTGACACTTTGTAAAAAGACACGATTTGTTTTTTCAAACTTACGGCAAAGGTAATCAAGTAGTAATAGTTATTTGCTAATCAAAGTTGCCTAATTCTAGTTGAATATGCATTATGGCATATAAATAATTGCTGACCACCTTGGCTCTTATAGTACGTTTAAAGGCGAATAGATTAGACATTTACAGTATACAGAGTAAGCTTAGAATGATGTCCTATTAAGGTTGTTATATTTTATTTAGTTCTGCTTTTTGTCTTACGTGGTGTCTCTAGTTCAATTTCGAGTAAAGGTTGTCCCAACATGCTTCTTTGAGACACTCTTGCAATGTAAAATTTAGAGTAAGCTTCCTTAGATACTTTAGATTTTCGGTTGTGGCACTAATTTACTAATTTTGAAGATGAGTCCTTCATGCCACACTATCGAAAACATTTGATGCATCAAAAATACGCCAGGGCTTAACTTTAGATTTTAGATCTTAACTTTAGCTTGTATATCGTGTATACTGCTGCCATATGATGTGCAAACATTTCGATTTTTTCATTATTACGTCGCAACTGTTCTCCTTTTATATTCATTATAGGTCGCACTTGGTCTCTTAAATTTTCGAGTAGCTTTCTAAAGAGAGTAGTTCTTATCAGCTTTAGATCCCCATCATTAAATAATTTTCATTACAAGCTTCTTTAGATTCTTAAACTAATTGGTTAACTTTGTTTGATTAAATTCTTGTTTTTCAATAATATTTATGCTTGTATACCATATTTTGCCAAGACGTAGAAGTCTTTCTTGTATCAGTTCGTAAATTTCTAGAGGATATATTTAATTTCTTCAAGTTTTTTTCTAACACCGGTGTGGTCTCTTTAGTTGCCACACACATAGAGGTAATGAAATTTATAGCATGCAGTTCATTTTTTTTAGTTTGGTTGTTAAGTATCTCTGCAGTAATTTTCACATTGCGCGTTGTTATTTTAATAACATTATTAGATCCTGCTTTAAACCGTGCAGGATCGTCTGTCAATATCAATACTTGAGGTCTGACTATGTGGAAATCTTCAATATTGCTCACAATATTTGGTGCAATGATAAAGGTCTTTTCGGCATGACAGACTTCTGTAATTTTAGGGACGGCGTTGTATTGACTAACCTTTTTTTATTTACTTTATTATGCGTGTAATAACAATCTCTTATACCAGTTGCTGATGCAGTACTTGTAAGTTTCTTTGGTAGAACACCAATATGTTTAGTATGGCCTGTTGGAGCTGGAAGTAATTTCTGACATAAATAGATACAATTCTGAACAGCAAATCGAGACAAAGTCGTAATGTCCATACATGATCTTGGGTTATCATTACCCGTAAACGGTCTAAATAGACAATTTATCGATGATAAAACAAAACCAACCAAAACTAGAAGTTAGTGCTGCGATAAAAACAAAAGAGAAATAGAAACCAGAGTAAGTAGAGGAGCCCGCAGAAAATAAACTTTCCCAGGACAAGGTGTACTAATAAAATAAAGATAAGGTTAATTAAAAAGGTTTGTGTTAACCTCAAACAACCGAGTTTTTGAATATTTGGCTAAATTGATTATAAGGCTGAACTGGTAGTATCTGACGAATTTATTTACTTTATTAGATATCGCAGATGAAATTTTTTAAGCAGTTTTGTTAAGCAATCTAATAGTTTTCAGAATGTCGTTGCGGTGGCTTTTTAAAAAAGTCATTTGGAAACCCATTCGTTTGGGTCAAGAACATGAGTCGATACTCAGGGCCCTATTATGAAACTGATCGCATTTCGTTTTTTTTGCGATTTTGCGGATGCTAATCGCCGCTTCTATTTGCATTATGAAATGCGATTTTCGTAAATCGAATTACCTATTGAGTGCGTTTGCACAAAGCATTTTAGTCAGTATTCTTCAGCAACAAATTCCCTCATCGCTTAGACAAATCAACAAAAATAACGGATTTCTTTCATATGTATGTAGTATTTTTTTTTTACTATAGTATTTATTTTAATTATGAGGACGATAAAAAAGGTGTTACTACTACAATATTGAAAGAAATTGCTTCACGAAACACGTCAAATCTTTTTTAATTGTGTGAGAAATTGTTTCCAACCATCGACAGTATGCTCCTGAGCATATTTGTCAAATTTAATTTCGTAAAAATTCGTCTTAGCATTTCATAATATATGGCGGGTCATTCGCATTTTTGCGAGAATGTTCTGTTATAATATAATTATGCGTTATCGCATTTTTTCATAATATGGCTCCAGTATGTTAATGACATTTCTCAACATATTTCATGATAAAAAGGAACCGGGCATGATAATATTTCAGATGGCCGATATTGCAGATATTAAACCTACTTTCTATAGAAATTGTAGCTTTATGCTAACAGATAGCACTGCTGTTGGCTCTTTTTATAAGAAGAAAATTAATAGTTTACTTTGGTAAACGTTAGTATTGCAAAACATTCCTGTGTTTTTAATTTGTTTTATGGTATTTTACAGAATCAAAATTAGTTCAAATCAGAAACGAAAAATATACGATCATACAATTCTAGATCATACAATTCAAATAAGAAATAATATTTAGAATCGAGGAAATGCGTATAAAATCGCCAAAATAAAATTTTATGATCGAAATAGCAAATTAAACGAAGGCCATGAAAAATCAATATGTTTCGATCATAATATGACTAATATCGGTCGTTTAAAAGAATTTCCGGTAGATTTAATAAACCGACGCAGGTTGGAATTATTTTGCTAGATCAAAAATATGTAAAGTATAGTAAGTAAATGCAGGTAAACTATGACTGCAATTCTATGATTGTAATGATTGATCTACGATTATTAAATGGTTTTTAATTATTTATCGAAATATTCAAGGACCAAATTTAATCCGTAATTTTATTTGATATCGTTGTAGTACCAGAAGTACTTTTCTGATACTCCACCAGTCAATCGATATTTCAAGATTCGACCTTGTTGACAGAAAAATAATTTTCGGGGCCACTGACTAAGATGGAAAATTATAATGAACGATATTTGTTCAAAATTAAGCATTGAAATCATTCTAAACTTTGACTAATAAAGCATATAGTGACCGAGCAATTGTGACAGTGGTTAAAGCTGCGGTGTTTGGGTCGGGAGGTACTGGGTTCGAATCCCAACGGGGGAGGGTTAAAAAAGAGATTTTTTATCACTTGCGATTACGATCGGTGATGACGTTGAACACAACTATGATCGCCTGTTGGAGTGTAAAGTCCATAGGCTGAACCATCGACCATGTCAGGATAGACTGGCTGGAGCAATTGCAATGTACAGATGAATATTCAAAGCGAACCAGTATTTGTGCGTCCCCAATTTGGCTATGGCGTAAAGTAGGACATTATAATTCACCGCGAAAGAGTTGGGTAGTTCTGATGCAAATTAGAACAGCAACATCAAGATTAGCAGCACAAAGAGAAGGAAATAACACATTACCACCATGAGATTCTAGACTTCTATCTATGAAGTCAGATGGATAAATAGTATACTAAAATTACATGGTATTCCCTGGTAGAGATAAAACACAAAGAAAAGACGTGGGCACAATAACAATAACTAAAGCAAGAGTACTGATGGAATGGAAACCAATAAACAGCAGACAAGAGCAAAATACCATTTGAAAATAAGAAATATAAACATTATCCATGCTAATAACGAAAGACGAATTCTATGTACATAACTGCAATCAACAAAAACAAGATTACACAGAAATGACGTCATCATAATACAAGGAGATTTCAATGCAAAAAGACACTCGTAAAATTCTGCCACAAATCAATCTCTCATATCCTCACAAAACATACATAAACACAATGACATCACTGGTTGGCAGAACTAAAAACCAGATAAACCTCGGACCTCTCGACAAGGAATTCTACACATTACTACAAGGTGTCAGAACATTAGTGGGAGCCAAATAAAAAAAAAACAATAATACAAAAAAATTGAGAGACAGTCAGACAAGAAATATTTACAATGAACTACTCCAACTCAATCTCTATAGAAACGATGCCACCAATATAGAACAACAATTAAACCAAACCGAAGAAGTCTACATCAAGACTGCCTAGGTCGTATAAGGTGGTAGAAAAAAATATGTAGAGGACATTCTCAAATCTCCTGAGAAGGCATCAGCAAACCCAAACAAACGTGCACTACACCACTGTGTATGAAAGGTCACTAGCAACACTACCAACATACCCCGTATAAAGGTTGCATCTGGTCGAGTCTTATAACAACTAATGAGATGGGAAGAATACCGCAAAAATTGAACTAATGTTTAAGAATTATCTTTAAGAAAAGTGATTCAAGAGAATACAAAAACAGAGGTAGCTCGCTTACTTTTTGTTGATTTTGAACACGCGTTTGTCACGATAAATAAGAACTTCATATGGCAGCCACTTTGTTAAATGTGAAAAGAGCACACCAAAGAAATTAATTTAACGGGATGCTATGGAAATCGAGTTATTGTTCTCGAATAAAGTGAAACATTTACCACTCGAAGAGTAAGGCAAAGATGCGTACTTTCAATAAAAGGCCGAACACAATCACCAACAATGAACTGCACAGCAACTCGAAGCAGTAAAATTTAACCTATAAAAGAAAATGGAAATAGAGATTGATGGAAATTGAGATGGCTATACATTAAGAAAACCATACTAAGTAATGTAACAATTCAATGCAAAATATAAAATTGTAAAAAGCTCAATGCAACGTGTATTCAAAGTAAAAATAATTCTACAAAATGTCTTTTTGCATAAAAAAGTCAGTTTTCAGTCACTACCAAGTCGAAAGTGGAAAATTCAATCAAATTTACAAAAAAATTTAACCAAAACTATCCTCTTGTAATTAGGAAATTTGTTAGAGGAAAATCAAATGATATAGAAGGACCTTAAGAGAACACACTTCTGAACAACTCTTCAGCTATGCCCATTAAAAACCCGCATCAACATGGTCTAAAAATTGTGAAAGCAAATTGGAAAAAACTATTACTTTATTTGGGTAAAATGAATGACGTTCAGCATCCTGTTTTAAATATTTGTTTAGTTCAGACACATTTTTTGACACTTCCAAATTCTGATAACTAGGCAAGTCAAATGTGAATTGCAATCTGTACTACTGTACTTTAAATTCAAATTGCAGCGATTATTAAAAGAAATGGTGATAAGCTCGCGTTATACAACGGTTATCTGTATTAATTTTTTATACCGATCATAATTTTTATTATATAAATGTGTGTTAAAATTTTAAATTTTAAAATTATAAAAAGTCTGTATCGTTGATTTAATGCACGGTTTGCTTTCGGTGTCGACATTTTATTTCATTAAGATAATTTACATTAAAATTGAACGCAATACGACGACGACGAAAGCATATATGTATTTATAGAAATACCAAATACGATATTCATTCATTAATCGTTTGCGTCGTACGGTCAACGTTTTTATTCGTTTGTTGTTGCATGGAAGTTTTTATTTGTAAAATAATATGCAAAAGTTGATTGTGGGCGATTTCTATAGTTAAAAACGTCGAATTTATGCTCGTTGAAGGCTGATCAGTTAAGAGCAGATCGGCAAAGTAATTTTCAAGTGTTTTAGTGACTTACTAAGTTTGGAACTGTTTAACTTTTTGAATTTATGCGATCCAACTCTGTCCAAAATTGTAGAATGTCAACATTGGGTAAAATGAGATGCACATTATCGTTGTTTTGACTTGGTTTAAAATCGATGGATGTTATTGCAAAATTAAAATAGAACATTTAAAACGGGTTTTCGGTTTATAATATTATTAAAGCCGGTCAACTAATTTTATTGATAAAAATGATAATATTTAGTTTCTAAATGCCATTGCTGATCCGTACCCTATCAACAATCAAAAAAATTCATCGAATTTGATCTAGAATATATTTTTTTTTGGATTGTTGTAGGAACTATAAGAAACCAAATTGTTATCTGTGTGAGGATTTCGTTTCAGAGATTAGAACGCAGAACGTGGAACGTGGGCCAAGCTAGTATTTTGACTATAAGAACGACAATAGGAATTTTAATCAAATTCTTGGTTTCGTGGTTGGAATGAACTCGAAAGTAGCGTTATCAACGTCCCATCGGTGGACGTGTAATATAGTTTGGAGGTTTTGATTATTTACAAATGGTCCATGCTTTAATAAATTCCAGTACGTTACGACTTATGGTAGGCCAATAATAAAATCGATAGTGGTAAGCTCTTGCATTACATATATAATTCCCTTTCAGTGATATCGGTTTCTGCTTCGTATGGTGTAGTGGCGGTGTTGAAATAAATCTTCTTTTCCTGCACTCGGAAAGCTTGTTTAAATTTTGGTTGGTTAAGATTGCGTTTACCAGTGATGGATACTCATTACTATTAAAGGTGGACTCATTATGGATATTATTAATTTGTTTATGTTGATTCAACTGGTCAACTGCCTTGCAATTCAAGCTCCATCGCATCAACCTTCTCGATTGATCTCGTTGATCCATAAGCCACTTGAGGCTAGCATAGTGGGTCATTATTGTAAATGGAAATCCCTCTACGTATTGACGAAACTTTTAATGAAACGACTGCGGCATAACACTCAAGTTCGGTAATGGAATATTATGCAAGTTGCGCAGAGTTTAATTTTGCCGAAATATACGTAATAGGACGTTCACTCTTTTGCAAGATAACAACTCCTATTCTAGTAGTGAAAGCATCACACTGGCTGAAAAATAGTCTAGTAATAATCGGCACTACACAAAACCGGTATGGTGTGCAATGCTTTGTTTAAGATGTTCGAATGTGTTATATGTTGCTTGATATCTTATATTAACTTTCTATTTTTTTAAACCCCATAGGAAACGACGAACCTGCTTAATATTCCTTGGAGCTTGATATTTCGTGATGGCACAAGCTTTAACAGCATGGACTTGATGACAAAATCAAGTTCGGAATTGTTATAAATCTGGTCTTGTCGAGACGCCGCACAGCAATCCGTCGACGAGTGGAAAAGAATAAGCATCTTTTACTGCGTTCAATTTTCTGGCGTCAAGGTACAATTTTGCATTACCATCTAGTTTACGAACCAATGTAACAAGACTACTCCACGAATTATAACTTCTCGATTACTCCAAGACTAATCATACGATCTAGCTGTTCATATAGTTCTTTTTCTATGTCAATAACGTGCGAAGAAAATTGTGTTTTACCTAGGCTTAATATTTCAAATGACGGAAACCGTTGTATAGTATTTTGAAGGATGATGCGAAGGTCACGGGACAAATTGCGCTGATTCGATTTTTCAAAAGTAATCTATTTTAACTCACTTATAATCTTTAATCTTAACTCACTTATAGAACCACAAACTGGATTTAATCTTGGTATACGAATTTTAAAAGCAAAAAGTTCCCCAAAATCTAACCCTAAACATAATAACTTGCTTAAATTTAGGGCACGATGCAGTTTAACAATATGGATTTGTCCAGCGAAGGTTACAGAAACTAAAATATGGCTTAATATAATTTCAGACGATCCGTTGACTGTTTTTACCCTAGCAGGCAAATGTTGGAAATGTTTGCCTAAGATGGAAATATTAGCTCCACTTTCTCCATATTTACAATATGGTTTGCTAGTATGATAACATCTACGTAAGGCCTTCCATGCACATCGTCAGTAATTATTGCAGATAGAATAGAAGTTTTAATGAGCTGTCGAATTTTTCAGTACTTTAAGGACTTGGGTCTATTCAATATTTTGTGGGGCCAAAGCTCACCCAAGTCTCTCGCGGTTAATTTTAACATCCTTCTTTACGTAGCCAAGGATGCACGAATACCGATTCGCTTTAAATATCCATATGCACATTGCATTGCTTCAGTCAACCTGTACTATAGGCGACGGTTCGGCCCTTGGATTCTCTTCTGCAACAGGGGATTATAATTGTGTTCATTATCATCACCAATCGTAATCAAGTGATGAATAACTCCTTTTTCAACCCCCCCCCCCCGGTTAAGAACTCGCCGAGTTCCTTCCTTACTGGCCATATTCCAGAACTTTTCCAAAAAATCATTTTAAAATCCCATTCCCATCCTACATATAGAATTTCATCATAATCGGTTAAGAACTCACCGAGTTCCTTCCTAACTGGCCATATTCCAGAACTTTCCTACAAATCATTTTAAAATCCCATTTTAATCTTATATATCGAATTTCATCAAAATCGGTTGGGAAATCACCAAGTTCCTTCCTAATTGGCCATGTTCCAGAACTTTCCTGAAAAAATCATTTTAAGTTTAAATCACATGTCGAAATATCCTGTTTTGAAATCTCCAGTTTTGTACCTTATCTCGTTTTGTCAAATCCTATTTTGAAATATCCAGTTTTAAAATGTCCAGTTATGAGTGGTTCCCCATTTTGTCAACATCAGTTTAAGCTGAGACCAGGATGCTCCGAACGTCCTTTCAATAAATCCCATGGAATAATTGTTACCTGCTGTGTCTTTTAATAAATAATTGAGATCAGTAACCAATTGGTATAAGGGAATATTACTGCGTTCAGCCAAATTTTCCTCTTTAAATAAAAAACGGCTAATGTTTTCTCCGGCAAAACGAATACCCGTCAAAACAAATACTCCATTTCGCTGGGGAAATACCTTTATACCACGACTGAGTAATGTTATTGTATTTTCACCACGATGGTGACATCGTGAATGATTGTTGGTATTACGCAAAATATACTGGCCGTGGTTAGTGAAGATTCGGACCTTAAAGCAATTTCTCTTTGGTCATTAAATATTTAAACAATTTAAAAACGGCAGTCAGTTTGAGTTCACAGTCTAGAATTCCAATTGATTGATGGAGCACAAGTCATAGATTTTGCGGACCGCCTAAAGGAAGAAAATATGGATACCGCCATATTTTAACCAGACCGCTGCTTATGTAAGCAGACACGCGTTTAAAGATTGGTTCGTATAGAACGAGCAGTTGTCTAAAAAATTCAGCAACGTTTGATGGCACTGTATCAGCTATTAAAGAGTATCGATTGGAACTCGTGGCTCTCCAAGAAAGGCTCTTCTTAAGCCTCTTCTTAAAGCAGTCAACAATCCTATGTGTAAGCTTTCCACAGTCACATACCCAGACATGCCAACTTGTCAATCATTTGTGTTTCTGCACCCGCACTGATGTAAGAAGCCAACTCAAAGATAAGACTCATTTTACTACAATTTTGATGATCTAATGGGATCCATACCGGAGCACGACGTTAGAATAATGATAGGTGCCTTTAATTCTAGAGCTGGCAAAAATCAGATTGTTTTATTTGAATGTATAGGACCGTTTTCCCGACTTGATATAGCGACCGGTTTTGGGGAAAGTATGACATTCTTACCTCATAAAAATATTCATTTGGAAACATGGGCACACCTTCGTATGACGTCCCGAAGTCAAATTGTTGATACGGTACGGACCATTATTAGCATATAATAACCATCATATTATTATCATACTTATCGAAAATTCACGAAAAATCAAAAATGACAAACTTGTTTATCGTATAGAGGGCGCATCATGGTCATTAATTTATAATACGATCAATTGTATAAAAAGACACATTTCAAGATCATAACCAGTTAAATAACGATCTAAGTTATAGTAAACACTATAAATTGGCAGTAATTATATGGCTCTCAATTAAATATATAATATACATATAATTGTAATTCTCAAGATGAATAAATACTTCGACACGCTTCGAGCACACTTTCATCGCACTCACAAGAGAATGTAAATATTTTTTTTTCGCTACTCTCGTTTGTTTATTAATTAACTGTGGGGAAAAACCGTGCGAAACTATAATTTTTATTTATTTGTACGACTGACTCATGCCATTAAGTGTGGTAGAGCGAAGACATAAAAAATGGTCTCCATGACGCCATGCTTTTTTTTAAGTTTTACGTTTGATTACGAAATTGGATTTTGTATAGCGTCAGTAAAGTGGTATGTTATTTATATACAAAAATGCGATTGTCACAGATTAACAAATCATCTTTGTGTATTAATTATCTCTTTATTTTTCTCTCGTGCCTAATCTCTTTAGTGCTCTTATTTTTTTTTCGTTAAGATAACGGTTTAAAACCATATCGTTTTGTAATGGAATTTCAATCGTTTTTAGTTGTAAAGCGTTTTTAAATCCAATCACATTCCTAAAGTTAAGTTATGTTGAGAAATTACATTTTAGTACAATGTTGCCGATGCATTATATTTAAACATCATTAATCATACGATATTATAATATTTATGTCGTTTTTATTGAGTAACTATGCAGCTTGGTGAAGTTTTTTGTTTTAATTTGTGGGCGGGTCATCGTTTTTAGATTAATTAGCCTACTATTTCGTTTATTAAATTTAAATAGATTTATTATGATGATTAAGATTTATTAAGATTATGATGTACTAAATTAATTGACACTAGTATTGTTTTCAAGGTTAGGAATAATTGGTGACATAACGTAATGAATTATTTTTAGATCTCACATGAAATGTCATTTTTATACTGTCCGTTTGACATGTTATTATTGTCTTTTGAATGCTAGCTCAGTATAATTCCCGGTACTAATAAATTTAAAAAGTCAATTCCATAAAAACAATCTCATTCGGGTAGCTATTGATTCTAGAAGCTTTTAAATTTTATTTCTTCGTAACGTTGGGAAAAAAATGCTTCTTCTTCAAATCTCTGCTGTAAATCATAAAGTAAACCTGAAATATCCATCTTCCGTATATTAATTTGAAAACTCTAAACCGTATATAGTTCTTGTGCTAACTTCTGCAATTTATAAGTATCAGCTGAACATATATATGTGAAGTGATTGTGAAAATTCTGTATAATTTGATTCCTCATTGTGTAAATTAACATAAAGTATATTTGACACAATTACTCAATAGGGGAGATCAATATTGATGAATTTATTATAGATAGCATTAGATAGTATGGCGAAACTCATCAAATGTAATCAAACTCAAATAAATGATATTAAAAATGTTGTGTGTTTAGTGAATTAAAACAAATATGTGCCAAATTCACAACGCACATTGGATTAAAAGACATCAAGGATTAATTCATCAATTCTTAGCAACGCTTAATCTACTAACACAATATCGTTCGCAGATTACGGATTAAATCTAACCGATCAAATGCGAGTATAGGGGAAGTATATGTATATACGTCATGTGAAATTGTTATGGTATGATTTCATTGAGATTTTTTTTATGCAATTTAAATTTTTGTTTTGTATTATTCGCAATGTCACGAAACACATTATTATCATCAGATTGTAATTACTGGAGATTTTAATATTGATCTGTTAAAATCTGTAACGAATCAAGGTGCGAGTCCCATTAGTATCATTAAAATATCCGCACCCCGATGGAATTAACAGTGGTTCCCATCCCATCCTAATCCCATTTATTATTATATTTGGTCTTGTTATTTTTGTTTTACAGTTTATGATTATATTTTTTTGATTGTTTTATTTGTTTTTTTTTAATCAAACTTTTTTTCAAATTTTGTTTTATGTCGATTTTCATTGGCGAAAAAAATTTATCTAGATTTGATCTATGACAGATTTTTTGTTTTATTGGAGAAAAACAATTGATTTTTTTTTTATCTCGATCAATTTTATAAAATCTAGATTTTCCTCGATATTTGTTCAATATTTCATGATAGAGGCCGTGTCATTTGTTTTTTCGATTTTATTTTATAAAAGACGCCATGCCATTTGTATTCTAAAAGTTTTTTTGTTGTGTATATTGTAAAACTCAACTTCACTTTTTAATAATTAAATAAGTACTTACAGACTTCGCCGTATGTCTTTCTTTATTATGCTAAATACACGTAGTATTCGTTTTGATTAAAATCTGAAAATAAAACCACGGTTAAAGTAGAGTTATCACACACACACAACTATCGACATGAAATCTTAGATACTCCCAAGTTTTGCCCGCACAACTAATGCAACCATTCTATAGTATAGAAATTGATCAACAATGGTTGATCACTCTAAGCAATGGGCATAGTACATCAGTATTATATCATCATTTATGGGCAAGTACATCAGTATCATCGGAGACTGATGCCTTTTCCTTAGATATTTCATCGTAGACTAAGGAATTAGTTTAGTCGTAGACGCGTATTGTTACTAATATATCGATGGGCTTACGTAGTCATTCACACAGATACATGATATTCAATCTTAGATTGAATATCTCAATTACACATATTAAATATCATTTACACATTATCACACACAATCCAATATATATTATTTAAAACAATCAAGATATAACCATACCTGAATTCCAATGATCCTGTTTAAGGTCGGCACACTAATTAATTTGGAAATATTATTTGCTTACACGATATCACTACGTTTCAATATTTAATAACTGACTAACGTTATTTCAGTAGGACCACGTCATGAAAGAAAAAGACTAAGCCTACTAAAACCCATTGAAAGATGTTTAATAAAATATAGTTCAGTAGTTATATTTAGTACAATGTTATTACAAACGTTATTACAATATTAACATTAAATTTATAAATGTCAATAAAAAACACAATTCACAACTACAATGACACAATAAGATCAATCTTTCTACAATTTTCATTGGATCCAAAAATCCGTCTTTTTTTAAAGAAACAAATAAAAATCGACATTAATTATAATCCATGCGCGCATTTGTATCCATATATTATATGGGTACCGGTCTAAACTGGATATTTTACAACTGGATTTGACGAAACAGTATAATCCAAAACTGGATATTTTAAAACGAGATAAGGTACAAAACGTACCATATCTACAAAACTGGATATTTCAAAATTGGATATTTCAATACGAGATAAGGTACAAAACGAGATATGGTACAAAACTGGATATTTCAAAACAGGATATTTCGACATGTGATTTAAACTTAAAATGATTTTTTAGGAAAGTTCTGGAATATGGCTACTTAGGGAAGATCTCGGCGAGTTCTTAACCGATTTTGATGAAATTCAAAACGTAAGATGAAAATAGGATTTTAAAATGATTTTTGAAAGTTCTGGAATATGGCCTGTTAGAAAGGAACTCGGCGAGTTCTTAGCCGATTATGATGAAATTCGAAACGTAAGATGAAAATAGGATTTTAAAATGATTTTTTGGGAAAGTTCTGGAATATGGCCAGTTAGGAAGGAACTCGGCGAGTTCTTAGCCGATTATGATGAAATTCGATATGTAAGATGGAAATGAGATTTAAAAATGTTTTTTTTGGATAGTTCTGGAATATAGCCAATTAGGAAGGAGCTTGGCGAGTTCTTAACCAATTCTAGATAGGAATTATGTGGAGCTTATATTATGGCCAAGTTGGTAAAACTAACAAGACTGACTTATTTGGTAAAGTACCAATAGAAGTATACGCTTTTTTTGACTATACCATTGTGGTGCATTACGGTTATCTAATATTCCAAGACGATAGAAGACTTTCATAGCCAACCGCATATCAAGCATCCCAGACATCATCCCCACTCAACAATGATGATGCGTACTATAGTAAACAGAATCCAGCAGATTTAATTACCAGAGGAGTGCATGGGCCTGGAAAGGAGGAAAAAGCCTCAAAGGTTTGAACAAGCGTAAGCAAATTGACCAAAACACCGACTGCAGTCTTAAAAGGTTAGACCCGTCATGAGTGAATCGAAATCAACATCATTATTATGCACAAACCTATAGTCGCAAGCCCACCCATAATCCTTCTATGGTATTTGTGGTGCGTTTTGCACGATTATTAAAAGGAATCAAAAATAAGGTTATGATACGAACTAACCAGGGTTCGGTAGAACAGGGAACCCGATTTTAAATAATCCGATCATTCTACTATGTGGTCACCTGGTAAACTGCTTAATCACCAAAGAAATACATCACAGCGTTTTACATGCGGAAGCATTTCAATCGTATTAAATATTCCTTGGCTAAAATTCCGTATGTTGGACGCTCGAAATACTATAAAACGACTTATCAAAAATTGAGTCATCTGTATACGAGATCGAACCACTCGAAAAAATTCAAGAATAACCTGTCGATCGAGTAATTTAACATGGTCCATTCCTAAATTGTGGTCTAGAATATGCACATCCGATCCTTATCAAAACGAGTAAATTGCACAAAGCTATAATCGATAAAGCATACGTTGGGTGCTTTCAGGTCCACCAACATAATGCCAATACACATTGGAATGATGGAAAAAATGACATTTAAGCCAACTATGTTCTCATATTTTTTTTGAATCTCTTGCGTTCAGATCTTGGTTATTTTACTTAACATGTTGCCAACAGTTAGGGAACCTGAATGCACCCTGTAAATCTAACCTCTAGAATTATTACAAATTCTGATTTAGGCTGTAAGGCTAAATCTCTGTCTGGAATTAGAGGTGGATTTGTAGACTCAAGCAAACTTACCGCTGGAGAGGGAATGCTTATAGTGTAGTGAGAATAAGAGCTCTTAGTTTGAGAGGTCAAAAATATTCTCACTACACTACAAGTATTCCCCTCCCCAGCGGTAAGCTTGCTTGAGTCTACAAATCCACCTCTAATTCCAGACAAAGAGGTTAGATATACATGGTCCTTCGAGCCTGATTATTAACATCCGATTCGGTACTAAGGCATTCTCCAGGCCTTAAACATAGACATCAAAACTTCGTGCAGCGGTGCAACTCTTTCAACAAACTTTATCATCAATAATAGAAGACATATCATCAATAATAGAAGGCACAAATTGCCAAGCTGCAACGAGAAGGAAGTACCTTAACCAGAAGCCTGGTGGATAAACATCAGCAAACCGTATGTTCAGTGTATTGGTAGTGGTAACTAAGTTTCTCCGCAAACAGGTAAGTCCATACATGCTCTTATTGCAAAGAAATGGGACATATGGTAGACCGATGTCATCACTTCTAGAATCTTATATCAATCGAGCCGGAATATGTACTAACTGCCTTCTGCATACTTCAAAACAGTATGTCAGGAAAGATCATTTTGCACAATGCGTAGCAACCGACATCATTAATTGCTACATGAAACAGCTCAAACAGCAACCCGAAAAGAAGGTATCCACAAGCACATCAGACAGTAATCGATGAACTGTGGTGAAGAATGTCACCATTTGCGGCATGCTCACCGAACTAAGAGCTCTAATAGACCAAGGGTCACAGGTCTTGTTGATTACTGGAGAAACGGTTCAACGTCTCGGGTTGCCGTTACGCTAAACACATGTAAAAATTTCGGGAATTGGGCTCATAACGTCAGTCCAGCAACCGCTTTAGTTCAGGTATGTATTCAGCCACGTTTTTCATCACCATATCGGTTAAATATGTGTTGATAAATATGTTGACGCATATGTGTGCCACAAATCGCCCCTGTTTGACACCCGCGCCCCTATCGACACTTTATTGGGAGCTAACGTATACGATGATATCATCGAAAGCCAAATAATCAGGGGAAACCAGGTCCAATCATGACAAGCTTCGGTTGGGCGATATCAGGTCCTACATCAATAGGAATTGCGATCATCAATCTGTAAAAGTTCACAGCGGAACGAAGATAGAACAAAAGATGCAGCGATTCTGGGAGTTGGAGTAAACGACCGATGTTAATGGCGCATAGAAGAATCCACAGATAACATTGCTTGTGAAGGCACTTAAGAAATGCAGCCGGACTGGCTAGGAAGCTCAAAGCGACGGAACCTCCAGCGTTTTTTGCATTTCGAAAAAAAAACTGAAGTTAGAATCGAAATTAAAAAAGTTATACTCAAAATTTATGACCGAGTACATCAACCTAGGTCACATGAAACGAGCACCACATCACGGAGGAAAATATTACTTGCCCCATTATGCTGTCATAAAAAAAACACTGGAGGCCACAAAAATTCGACAACAAAACGATTTATGGACCAAATTAGTAATGTGTAGGAAACATCGGATAGTTTTTTCCGCGGATATCGCGAAAATGTATTGATAAATTAGGATACATGAAGAACATCAACATATCAGACAATTCTGTGGAGAGAGAGCAAAAACCACCCCCTCAAAGAATGGCTAACAACCGCCTCATATGGATTATCGGCAGCACCCTATCTGGCCATCTGAACTCTACATCAGCTGGGTAACGATGAAGTCAACCAACACCCCCGAAGCCGGCCACATCCTAAAAAATGATTTTTACTTAGATGATGTATTAATCGGCGGAGAGACAGTAGAAGAGGCGCGAAGTTTACAATCGCAATTAATAAATGCAACAGCTGCAGAAAGGTAGAATGGTGTTAAGCACATGGTCCAGTAATTGCCCAGACCTATTGACCGGCATACCTAAAGTAAAGGTTTGAGTGGTGAAATTTACCACCCAACAACAACGAACGTACAAAGTGTCAATTTTTATCTGAGATGTCAAGAATCTTCGACTCATTGGGATGGCTGCTAGCACCACTGATAGTCAACTGAAAAATCATGCACCAGGCCTTATGGAATCTTGATGTAAGTTGGGACGACAAGCTACCAACGGAATTTGGAATCGAATCAAATTGGATCTGAAGGCCACTCAGTTAACGCAGATCCCTCGATACATCAATTATTATAAGGACAAGTGTACCATGGAAATCCATGGGTTGTGCGATGCTTCCGAACATGCCTATGCAGCGGTCGTCTACAGCAAGATCATCACCAACGATGAGGTGGTAACACGCCTCCTGACTGCGAAATCAAAAGTCGCGCCTACAAGAACAACGGTGACCATCCCCCGCTTAGAGCTGTGGCGCAGTACTATTAGGCTCACATAGAGATTCAGGAAGAGGTAGCATCCGAGCTGTCAACTGAGGGTTCCATAAGCGCCTTCCAAAGATTCCTTGCCCGGCGGGAAAATTTCGTCCATATCTACATCGACAACTAGACCAATTTTGTTAGGGCCCATAAACTACTGCATCCAATACATTGGCACTTTATTCCACAAGTGTCGCCACATTTTGGGGGACTTTGGGATACCGGCATAAAATCCATCAAAAGCCACCTGAAAAAATGGATCGGCAACAAGAAGCTAACTTATGAGGAAATGACCACGCTGCTAACCCAGATAGAAGCTTGCTTAAACTCCATACCACTTTGTCCATTAATCGAAGATCCAAAATCACTGGATGTTCTAACAGTCATTTATTGACTGGCAACGCTCTATCAACCCCTCCGGAAGAAGAACACCTGAGAGGCTCGGCAAACCCGTTGTCACGATGGAAAATGGTGCAAAATATGCGGTCACAGTTCTGGGAAAAGTGAAGGACAGAGTATTTACATCGCCTGCAACATCGCCCTAAATGACATAGCCACAAACCTAAAAAAAGAGACATCGTCCATAGTATAAATACATATAGTACTGCCATCATAAGAATAAAACAGTTTGCCCATTGATGTTCCAGATGTCGGATCGATAGAATATCGTCAATATTTAGAATAAATATATGACATTTAGGCGATTATGACAATGGGCTATATAAATATTATGCATCGTCTTACTCCAAGATGAACTGCAACCAGCAACAAGATGGAGATTAGCTAGAGTTATAGGGTTAATATATGCACCTTGTATAAATTGTCATGTTATAGCAATTATATTATTGCATATGCAGTTACATGTTGTAGTTGTTGCCGTAACAACCGGAATGGGTACCGGTTGAAACTGGATATTTTACAACTGGATTTGACGAAACAGGATAATTCAAAACTGAATATTTCAATACGAGATAAGGTAAAAAACGAGATATGGTACAAAACTGGATATTTCAAAACCGGATATTTCGACATGTGATTTAAACTTAAAATGATTTTTTGGGAAAGTTCTGGAATATGGCCAATTAGGAGGGAACTTGGTGATTTCTTAACCGATTTTGATGAAATTCTATATGTAGAATGGAAATGGGATTTTAAAATGATTTTTTGGGAAAGTTCTAGAATAAGGCCAATTAGGAAGGAATTCGGCGAGTTCTTAACCGATTATGATGAAATTCTATATTTAGGATGGGAATTGTAGGTTGTAACAAAATTGTAGGTTGTAACTGTGCAATGAAAAAATTAGGAATTTCCAAATCGTAAATAACTACTTCTTTTATGTGTTCAAGATTTGAATTTTTCTATCGCTACTAAATAACAATATGTATGTATTATATTATGTACATGATTTTTAATGTAATGTTATTATAGAGCTCGATCTTGTTTATATTAAATAATCAAATAATCTCGATTTTAACTGAAAATGATTTTATAATTTATTTTATTTTTCTTTAATTTTTCATTAAGTGAAGGAAAAAAATTTAAGTGAAGGAAAATTCTATCTCTCTGCTTAAAATTATTCAAGTATGAAACCTTACCGGCCATATTCCAGAGGTTTTCCCAAAAAAGGTTTTCAAATCAAATTTAATTATTCAATTATAGAAAAAAAATGTTAAGTGAAGGAAAATTCTATTTCTCTGCTTAGAAATATTCAAACTAGCCTTATTCTAGAACTATCCAAAAAAATCATTTTAAAATCCGATTTTCATCCTACATATCGAATTTCATCATAATCGGTTAAGAACTCGCCGAGTTCCTTCCTTATTGGCCATATTCCAGAACTTTTCCAAAAAATCATTTTTAAATCCCATTTTCATCCTATATACCGAATTTCATCATAATCGGTTAAGAACTAGCCGAGTTCCTCACTAATTGGCCATATTCCAGAACTTTCCTAAAAAAATATTTTAAGTTTAAATCACATGTCGAAATATCCTGTTTTGAAATGTCCAGTTTTGTACCATATCTCGTTTTGTACCATATCTCGTATTGAAATATCTAATTTTGAAATATCCAGTTTTAAAATGTCCAGTTCTGAGCGGTTCCCAACCGAAATATATTCATATTTCTCTACAAATTATTATCTACAACAACAACAATAACACCAACAACAATGTAGCCTAGTTTCTCTAATTGCAAATTTTATTAATTTGATGAATTCACTTAAAATATTGTTATTAGTGTTCGTACGGGTTCCAAAAATGGTATATAAACAGATCTAAGCATAATACAAATACACATAGTACCACCATCATAAGAAAAAAATAATTTGCTCATTTTTGTTCCAGATGTCGGGTCGATAGAATATTGTCAACATTTAGAATAAATTTATGACATTTAGGCGATTATACATATATAAATATTTTGATTATTTTAAAACGATACCAGTAGCGACATCTAGCACGTCAATGGGCTAACATACCATGGTAGTATTATGTGTATTTATATTATGATCTAAGTAATAAAATAAGAATATTTTTTACCACTCAAAGTAAGAGTTTTTGATTTAACTACACTACAAGCATTCCCCCGCCAGCAGTAAGTTTGCTTGAGTCTGCAAATCCACCTCTTATTCCAGACAAAGATTTAGCCTTACAACCTAAATCAGAATTTGTGAGAATTCTAGAGATTAGATTTACATAGTCCTTCGAGCCGGTCACTTAACTCTAGCCTCTAGATTTAATAAATGATAACATATGCATTTACTGTTCTCTTGAACACACCCATTGTCATTTTGGTCTGCCTAGCCGTTAGCAATCTAGACACGAGTTCGTTTATAGCAGCGTTGTGGAGATTTATTGCGAGACGACAAGTTCCCTCCCTTATATGTTGCGACAACGGAACCATCTTTGTAGCTAACAATACTAAACTCAAATTACCAGAACCAGATCTTGACAGCATTCCGCAAAATAAGTACATATTCATATTCCATAACATTCAAAAGAGAGTTCAAGGGTTTTGGAAAAGCTATGGCATAACGACTATTTAACAACCTTGAACCAACGCTCAAAATGACAAAGCAGAGGACCAATATATCAGATAGACGATGTCGTTTAAATCAGGGAAACTACCTGTTGTCAAAGAAATATAAACAAAAAAAAAACAAATACAAAGAATAAATATTTGCGATATTGCCAGATTATTATAGATAGGACTTAAAGGTCGTGACTTCGTTTATTGAAACACGTACCCTATATATTATGTTATAACTATTTTGTAAAACGTTTTGATATATCGTTTCAATTGGTAAGAAATTGCATTACTGTACGATGTTGCCGATATTATTTTATTCTGCTTAATTCTAGTGCGGCGATGTCTTTGCAACAAAAATAAAATAAAAGTTTGATCAGGTTTTTCTAAATCTTAAGATCTTATCAAAATCAGATAACGATAAATTTAATTCGTTAATCCGTTAAACAGTATATTTGTTTATCGTTTAAATTGTGTTACACACAGATTAATAGTGTGGCCAAAACTCACATATCGTCGTTTTCTCTTAAACGTAAAAACCATAGTTGTTACTCGTCAAATTGAGAATGAATGAGCAAAATCGTATGATCGTTAACGCGCAACTATAACGACACAAGTATTAGTAATCAATGTAAAAACGACGATCAAATCGTGGATAATAGACGAGTATAAATTCAAGACAAGACATATCATAAGTATTCAGTCTAAGTTTGTACTTCAATGTGAGCACAAATACAAAAAACAAACTACGAGTAATGTGCCTTCCTCGAATATTTTTTGTTCTTCTATATATGATTAAGATTTAGTTTTTGTGAATTTTAAAATTTCTAGTGATATGGAATGAAGACAATTTTTTTTTCTTCTTAAATATAGAATTTTGAAAAGTGTAATCATTATTTCGAATTGTATGTGACAATTTTTGTATTTTAGTGATAAAAAACGAAATTTAAAAATTTAAAATGGCCTTTGTCGAACTATCAAAAAGTGTTAGCATGGAATACGAACAATTATTGTTAAAAACGAATCAAACTGAAATGGATACTTCGAATCAAGAATCAATGTGTCTTGTACAAATGGTGTCGACTGATAAAAAAACGGTCATCATTCAAATGGAAGGCGATAAAACGACTGAATCGCTTGTTGCACCACCAAGAACATCTCAAAAACATCTTCCCATTGTCGTCATTGTAATCTCCGTGCTACAAATAGTGTTACACGTGTTCGACACAATGCATCGATCGAATGATAAATTTTCGATGTTGGCTCGAATTTTACTGTTGAGCTCGACAGACAAAGCAGAAGTTTGGCGATTTGTTACGTACATGTTTGTGCATCAAGAGTAAGTGTTCGAACATTTCGTACATTTTTATGATATAGTGCTATAATTTTTTGTTTTCTTATCTATTTTGTGTACAGTAAATTTCATCTTGGTATCAATATATTTTTTCAACTATTGGGCGGTGTACCACTTGAAATAGAGCATGGATGGTGGCGTATCATTATCGTTTATATAGTTAGTGGAATAGGTGGATCGTTAGCCGTCGAATCGATGTCTAATTGTTCGGCTTTAGTTGGTGCAAGTGCGGGTGTATACGGTATATTGGGTGCACATTTTTCCACACTAATATTGGTAAGATTGACACAAATATACAAGGGTTAAAGAAATTAATTAATTTTTTTTTTTTAATTTATTTATGTCAACAGAATTGGAAAGAAACCGAAGATCGTATTATTCGCATCTTTATCCTAATGGTTTGTGTACTCACCGATTTATTTAATTGGTTATGCATACCAGAAATTGTCGGCAGTAGCGATTTCGGACCCACCACCTGTGTACTCGTTTCCACAATAACGAACTCAAATATTACACATTTTTTTGGTTTTGTGATTGGAACGTTGATGGCCATAATAGTTTTAAAAAATGAGCGTGTACGATCGTGGGAGCGTAAAACACAATTGATCTCGTTTCTAGTGTTAATTTTTTTAATCTCGTTGGCAATTTGTCTAATTGTATTTATGCCAACATTTAATATACAAAATTTATATAAACCAATCGAATGTGACAAAAATGTGACAGATGCCATTGTTCACGATTCGCTGGTGAAATGTGAAAAAATCGTTTAGTTTATAGTGCGCGCGGCTCAATTTCTTAAAATTGTATTTACTTAAACCAAAGACAAGCTTTAAAACTTTATGTGATATTAGGTGATAAGTTAATTTTGTAATATTTATATTTTTATTAATGTGTTTATATCGAATAGTGACTATGACGTCATAAAAATACATTTTACATTTTTTACAATACACAACTTATTTATTATTGGTTCCGAAACGTTTTGAGAAATGGTAAGTACAGAACAATAAAGTCAACTGTTGTGTTGTATCACTTAATTATGCATACGCTTACGAGTAAAGTTATAATTTTACTTTGAATACCGGTTTTATGAATAGCATTTGAACATATGATCTATACTGTTCGACTTTTTCGTATACAAATATGATCGTCATAGTTTTTGTAAATTATCGTTTAGTGATCAAATTAGTGATGTTTGATCTATGTTTTATCGAGTGTGTTGCAAAGCTTTTTACTATTCTATTATCGAATTGATGATTAAGTTTTTAATCATTTTATAATATGAACGATCTATACGAGTGATCTTGATCAGTCTCTCTTATTTATAGCAGTATTTATATACTTATGTCAAAATCTTTTTGTTAAGGTATTAATCATTTTTGAAACTTGGGTGGATTGCAAAACAGTTTTGTCCACATGTAGAAATATCGGTGGAATTCGAGAAAAGGGCCCAGGGGATCATCTAAATTTGTATAAAAGTCTTTATCTTTGGGTTGCCTATTGCATCCGTTGGCACATGAATATACATTCGACGGGCGTGTTCCCCATCGTATTTGTAAAGCTTACACATATGGTTTCAACTCGATAACTTCACGAATTCCATCTTTAAAGTGTTGAATCTTGATTGTGGAGCATTAGCATAGACCTTATCTTTCACATAGTCCCAAAGAAAAAAGTCTAAAGGGGTTAAATCACAATGTGGTCCTCATGTGTTTTAAAGACGCTAATTTTAGAATTTAATATCTACCAAAAAGTTCGATAAAGAATCGAGTTACCGAACATAAAAGTTTATTAAGGAAGCGCCAAGTCAGCAAAAAGATCACGGTGTATATTAAAACTAAAGTTACCTGCATCGGGTAATTCTACAATTGACGTGAATATATTTTAAAATTCACACAGTAACCTTAATTTTTTCTTTAAATTGTGACATTTATTGTGTCATATTTTATTCTTTAAATTTTTACTTTTCCAATAACATCTAGGTGGCACGTAAATCACAAAAAACGTAAAGTTTATCAAAATATTTACTATGTGCCCGTTCGATTTCTGTTAACATTTTCTTTCCTGTAATAATTTTGACAGCGTTCTGCATGCAACCAAATTATCATAGGAGCTATACACCGTGTACATAAAATTTATTTATAATACTTTATGATTATTACAACAGTCAAAGTTATTAGAGAATTCGAACCGTTTAAGGAATCGTTTAATACTAACACCAATCGGCCAAATTTCAGGATTTAGAGACTTTTCACGAAGTTGTTCATTTATACCCAATTTAAAACAAATTTCTTCAAGATCTTCACGAGTTTTAGTTTTAGGGAAGAGCATTCCAACTTTCCACAAATTGGTACTCAAGCATTTATTCGCGAGAGCCAAAATATCGTCTTCAGGACTGAATCTGGATAAATGAATCCAAAATTTAGGGGCAACTATTTTAGAACAGAAGGAATTTACGGGTTATTACTGGAAGATATCTCTAGATTTGTTCCAAAATTTGATGGATTGGGTTGACCATTTTGCAAACCACTTTCATCTGCAATATGTAATACGAATTGAGCAGATTCCAGCCTTGATGTAGAACCGAGTGCTAAAGACGCATCAACCGATCCTAAACCAGCATCGGATAAACTCGAATTTATAATAGTATTACTCGCAGGAGAAACTATTCAATTTTTCATATTCACTTGATCCTCTTGATGTAAATCTGATTCACTTTTATTTTGTATAAGTCGTACGTTATTTTCGACCATCATTAGCCGAGACTCAAGAATAATATTAGATTCTATAGCCAATTTCAAATCAGTTCTCATTTTATTAACATTATTTAGAATCAACTGATGTGAAACCTCGTTGACTATCAGTTTTTCAGATAGATCTAGCATAGTTTTATGCAAATCAGGAATAGTTGCATCAGTGTCATTTGACTCATGCATATCCGAAGTAGTATGTAAGCAATCTTTTATTATTAAAAATGTCTTGTTTTGAACACTGTAAAGCCGCGTATCCACTATAGAGTTTTTTACGTAGAGGTAGAGGAAACTCTCGCGTAGAGTAGTGTATACACCCTGTAGAGCTCTACAGTAGAGCTCTACACGCACTCTACGTAAGAGTTCTATTGCGTAAAAACTCTACAGTGTACACGCCATTGTTTTAGGTTTTGTAGAGCTCTACATTAGCTCTACACTCTATCTAGCATGCTTGATAAAGTTTTTTGCTCTACAGTAGAAAAAGTAAATGTATAGGTTCACGTAATTTAAAATTGAACTGGTCATTTCTTTTGGACGCATGTGTGCATTGGCAATTAAATATTTAGCGACATTTATATTTGCATTTCGATGGTCATTCGCTTTCAATATTGTTGAAATGTTTAAAATATTGTGGTTGGGCACTAATTGCATTTTTTCAAAACACACCTATATCTTATACCTATTCTTCTCCGGCTGGAATAGATTTTAAAGGAGGAAGATTTTAAAAAGGGATTCACTAAAAGTTTAAATCTTGAAATTATGGCAAATTACGGTTGAAATTTGGGATATAATTTTTTTTATCAAAAAAGACTCCAATCACGAAATCCTAGTCTGATTAGGATACACGATACCCTAGTTGGATTTCGAGCTTTAATAGCTGGGTTCCGCTCAAAACTATTAATTTTAAGAGAGAATTTCTGTCTTAGGGCCCCTTACAACAACTGATAAATGGCACAGGCTAAAATTGCCTTAATTTTTTAGCAGTTCTCTTTAAGTTAGGTTTTAGCTGGTCATCTCTAATTGAGGAAGGAATCGCCTATGAATCGAAATTTCTATTTTGAAGATGTATCTTATATAATTGCAGGTCAAGGTACTGTTCGTAGTTTAATTTAAAACTCCTGAATATTCTTGCGTCACTAATTTCACTTGAGCATTTGAAGGGGATAATTTGTAAAATTATCTTTTCGACCTCATTCGATTAGTTTGGCAAAGCAATATTTTGTCTGAAAATTTTCGTAAGTGCGTATTTTCTTTTGAATGATCGGAATAACCAGTTGCAGTAACTTATTGAAATTACTATAGTACATACGTAGAAAATTATCATAGGCGTTTGTAACGTTTTCCTTAATTTCATTCATTGGTCCACGATGAAATCCGAAGTTTTGCTTCCTTTTCGCGATCTACTCGCGCTCCCTACACTTCTTTTTTCTTGTTTTCTTCTTCAAGTAAAAAATAACGGCACTAGCTTGTTTTTGGCGAAAACTCATTTTAATTTGATTTTTTTTTTATTTTGACGAACGAACAACTGAAAATAAAATGGCTGAAAATAAAATATTATTGATCGAAAATAAAATATAGTAGTAGCCGAGCGCTTTACCGTAGAGAAATCTACAGTGAGCCGAGCGCTCTACCGTAGAGAAATCTATAGATCTACAGTGTATACAGTCTATAGAGCGCATGGTAGAGCTCTACTTAAAATTTCTCTACGGCTACTCTACAGAAGCGGTAGAGTCGTAGAGACGCTTTATAGTGTACACACTACTTGTAGAGACTCTACACTCTACACTCTACGCTCTACCGAAAAAACTCTATAGTGGACACTTGGCTTTACAAGGGCAATTTGACAAAAAAAAAGTTTTTAATTAATGCCGCTTTTATATTGCGTATTATTTTAACACAATTGATATGCAGTAATTTACCACATTTGGCACTGCATAATATGCCTCAGTAATATTGCTTAATGCAATGGCAAAAACTGCACGTTTTCACAGACATCAAAACAAAATTTAGTTAACAAGTCCACAATAAAATAAACACAACAAGTCAATAACACAACACAACAACAAAAAGAAACGGCAACACAATAGATAACACAAAAACAAATAGTAAATAATGTTGAAAATGACATATATTTAATTGAAGTTTATTTTATTTTTATTTGAATGGCAAACAACGTCCGTGCGCTGAGAATACTCGAATCAAAAATATATTTTGTAAAAATATACAGAGTGAGTCGGGAGGAATCTTTAATACTCCAGTACCCCGATTTTGTTCGGGTTTTCAATCATTCTAACGCAAGAGAATTGGATATTTCGTATACGTATACAGTGTATAATATACACATTTATTATTGTGATACAATTTTATTTTATTGTGTGTTTAATTCTCATGTAAATTATCCGATTTTCAAGTTGTCATTTTTCAACCGATTTGTTTTCAAGTTATAGCGTAATTAACCAAATTTCATACATAATTACTAAAAATTAATAAATATCATAATAAATGTTCAAAGATACCGCCTTCCACCTCTAAACATTTTCTGATTCGTCTACGAAGGGCACCTGTTGCTTTCCTTATTGAGTCTTGTCGTTGTTTAAGATCGGCTACAACATTTCTTATACGTTGAATCAGTGCATCCCGAATGTCGAGTTTTACTTTATACACTTCATCTTTGAACCAGCCCCATAAACAATAATCAAGTGCAGTAAGGTCTGGAGATCTGGGAGGCCAACTAATAACAATCAAGCATACCACACCACACGTTTACCGAAAATTTATGTTGAAAATTGCTTTCGACTGTTACATGAGGATTCCATTCTGAGCATACGTGAGAGTTGTGAATATTTTAATGCCGTCACGGGTGTCTGTAAAAAGTATGCGCGATATAACACGAGGATTATTATTTATCATTAAAATTATCATACACAGGGAAAAATGTCACATGCATATTTAACTTTTTATTCACCACAAAATTTTTAACTAGTGCAGTTAACAATTTTAATCATATTTTCCTTTGACGTTTTGAGCAAACTTTCATATAACCATAGATAAAAAAATTTACTAGTAATTTATTTTTATCTATTTTTATTTCTACCACAGTTATTTAACTTTTTTACAAATTCGTACACGGCCTTAGAATTTTTCTTTGGTATGGAATTTGAGAATACATAACTCTAGATTTCGATACACTGTTATGAATTTGGACAAATATCGACACGGGGAAAATGGATGTGGAATTCAAGAATAATTCTACGAGAACCGCCATGCAAATTTTTAAACGAAAAATATGTGAATGGAGGAAATTTGAACTCTTAAAAGTTCACATAACTTCTTTAAAGCATTCACCGGACTATGCACCATATCTTCAGACTTGGTCTATTGCCATTCGTGACTAGGTTGGAAATCTCCGTATTAACTGCGATGCGGTACTTGACACTTAGAAGGAGCATTTCTCTGATTTACCCAATGTTCAGCATGTGGCCAAATTGCATAGAGGACCGCTACGAAGAATTCACACTGGTTATGCATATAAAGTGTTAAAATTGGTTTGTGATGTCTAAAAAACTACTTAAAATATTCATTAAATGTGTTGAGTTTATTTGTGTTCTTCTGTGTATGTGTTTACTATTCCTCCAATTGATCATCAATTAAATCTGACATTTGGAGGATGATGGTAATTAATTAAGTGAACCTAACAGGTGCTTTGATAAATGGTACTGCCGTAGTGAATGTCGGTTGTGTCAAATCGTGAAATTTAGTGTCAAAATGAAAAGAGATTTTTCGATTTGTGCCTGTTTTGTTGTTGTCTGTTGAATCGGTATTAAGTACATGTTCATGAATGTTAGTTGAATAATTGTCTAAATTTTGGGAATGACATTGAGTCGGTCAATACATGATTTAACCGTTTTGCCCTTAATTTCAATGTCAAATGATTTCTCATCTCTTTTGATTACTTTAAAAGTAACTGTATATGGTGGTTTCAATACTCTTCGTAAGGCGTCTGTTCTTAAAAGTACGTATGTTGTGGAAGCTAAATCCTTGGACACAAAAATTATTGTCAGTGGTAGGCCTCGGAGCCGGCTTTCGTGATAAAATGAAATTTATCACGAAATCATTTTGAAAAATTTTATTGTCTGAAATTTGGTGTAACAATTGACCGGGTATTTGGAGAGAGCATCCATATTTACTGGCACTATTGGACCAATCAGGTCGATTGTAGATTATGATAGCTTTGATAGTTCGATGGCATCTTTCTATCATACCGTTACATTTCGGATTAAACTTGCAGTGCGTCTCGTTGGAAACCTCGTAGTTTTGGCAATTCTTACAAAAAACTGTGATTTGAATTGTGTTCCTTGGTCTGTAACAATAAATTCTGGTATGCCGAACCTATATGGATATACATGTGAAAACTGCCAACGCGACCGTGGCAGCATTTATATCCTGTACTAGAACCGCCTCAGCCCAACGCAAATAACAATCTATTAACATTACACATATCGGTTGTTTCCGGAAATTAGAAGTGGATCAATAATGTCAAGATGTATTTCTGCGAAACGTTGCGATAAAACTTTAAAAGTTAATAAAAATTGTAATACAAATTGTAAATTGGTATTTAAGTTGTCACCTAGAAGGTTTTGAAGTTCCCCATTACTTTTTTGAGCATCTGCTATATCTTTGCATAATCAATACTGTCCAGATTGAAGTTCGATTAACACGTGACAGGGTATCTGCAACTACATTATGTGATAAATTGACCGATAAAATCTAGATGTCTGAATTGGCGCGGCGATGCGTTTCCCAGGTTTTGTTGGATTTAAGCAACGTAGTCACAGAGTTTTATCCTTTCGCTGTAAACAATTTGTAGGTCACTCCTGATGGTGAACCTTGCAAGAATTTTATCGGCATGACCGACACGTCTGCGCATCCGTGTCAATTAAATATTTAAATTTTGTAATTATGTCAAAAAATAGTAAACGGGTAATAGTATGACCATCAATGGCAGCCGCCTTTTTTTGATGGCAAGTTAAAAATTTTGACAGGCTAAGATCAAAATGTGGTCTAAGCTGTAGCGACCATCGCTACACACACAATTCAAAATTATTCAGATATTTCGTGCAATTCCATATAATTCGCTAACGCTACATGTATACTGTACATAAATATATATAGAGCGAAAAGTAGCTATTACACATAGCACTCGGTCGCCATGGCCTGATGAGATGAAAAATAATTTTTAACAAATTTACGATTCCTCATCAGATCGAAACTGAGCTTTGCTTTGCACAACATCCCAATCTGAATAATTAAAATAATGACGTCAACCGCCGTCGTTATAAAGCATAACTTTGGTGGAAGAAGAGGAATTTCCTCGGCCAAATATAGTTAGGGGTTTTTTTCCACAAAGCCTTAGCTTGTCTAGCGAGAAATTTCTTGCCACCATGGCCGCTCAGAACAATGGTCTCGCGGCTAATTCATGGAAAAAACTATAACAGACGACAACTAGCGCACTCGTCCATTTGGTGAAAACACGATGAAAACACTGCGCGAGTTCAAGGGGAATAAATCATTCCAATGAGTGGAATAAATATAGACAAGCCCTAACAATTTACAATACTGAACTAAGGCGTTCCAAATACCTTACGTGGAGGATGTGGTAATATCGAGGATATATCTACAGCTGCTCGACTCCATAAAGTTCTAGCTAAGGATCAGTCCAACGAGATTCGGCTTCTTCTGAAATCCGATGATAACTATACATCGTGTCGCAAAGAGTCACTCGAAACCTTGCTTCAAGTGCACTTTCCAGGCTGCACTGTTTGTGATACTAATACAATTAAAGGTCTTAAATGCGCCTCTATCCACATTTTCTCCAAGAAGCATTGAAAGCACTGGCTTCTAACTGCCTGGATTCTAAGTCGGTTAAAAGCTGTTATACACTGCTACAATCTCTCTTTTGCCATAACAAAGTTATAGGTTGTGGTGGGCATCTGATCACAGTTCTTTGGTATCCCGTGAGTCTCAGTAGCCTACACTTAGTAAATGGGGGAAAAATGCAGTGCTTAACTTATTGGAACTGTATTCCCGGCCTTAGATAGTCCAAATCTTTTATCAGACCATTTCATCATAAAGACTTGTCGGTCAATTTAACTAAAGGAAATATTAGTAAACTGGTCAGTTTTCTTTCAGGTCACTGCAACCTGAGATATCATTTGAACAAAATGAACCTGTCCACAGAGACGGAGTGCCGACTCTGTTTGGAAGAGATAGAAACTGCAGAACACATACTACGTGAGTGTGTTGCTCTGTGCACACTGAGGTAGCTTCATTTTAAAGAGGTATTTGACCATGGAGAAATGTAGATTGGCCTCTACAAGCAGCACTCTCTCCTTTATTAGGAAGGTGGACAAGCTCCTGGACTAACAAATCCCAATAGCACAAAAGATCTTTCAGGTCGCAGTGCTAGCCGTTTTGGGCAGGGGAAAACGGCAAATTCAGCTGGATGAACACATCCAGAGTTCAATCTGAATTTATTATCGAGTTGTGATAGTTTCTAATCTCAAGCATCAATCCACTAAAAATGTTAAGCTTTTAGATCTTTCAGACTCATCCAACACACAAATTACTTCTTCCTTGAATACTGATGGTCCATTATCTCTTAAATTAAGGCTGGCAAACGAGTCAAGATGTTTTGCGTTTAGTGCAGCAAGAGCATGATCATATTTTGTTTACTCGGTTCTTACGTGTGCCAACTGGAACGATTGCTCCAATATGTTAAACCACATTATCGGATTTATGATATAAAATAAAAACTCTAATCCAATGTCAATCCGATTGACGAGTATCTCGAAGTAACTCGCCTGATGTTTCGTTGTTTTAATTTCTCCCAGGCTTCTCTACAATTGGCATCGGTAATCAAAAATTGACTTATCAGGCGAGCTGCATTTTTCTTGAAGAATCCTTTGAGCAATTGAAATATGAGCACGCCTCGTATGGACTCATTACTAATCAAAGTAGCTTTAAACAGGTCGTTAAAGGAAGGCCATTGTATGTAATTTCCATCAAGTGACGGAATATTAATCCAAGACAGCCTTACTTCATTAGATAAAGTCATTGATTTGCTATGTGGTGTTGAGATCATCGTTGTTTGAAGGCTCTCGCTTACTTATTTCACTTGTCATTTAGAACGAAAAATTTAGTTTTAATCTCTTCAGATTCTGTATCATCATCAATACTCTCAGCGAGCGTAGTATCCTTGGTAAGGAAACCTAAAATTCGAACCTAGACTGTAAAGATTATACTACAAAAGAAAATGCTGCCATCTGTCATGTGTCAAATATTTTGTAAACAAAATATTTTGTGAATACCATGTTCGAATAATGCTAACACTAAACAACGTTTTAAATTACAACTGATCCGTCAAATGTTGCATATATATCAACAAAAACGTCTTGTTATACCTTTGGGTGGTCTAGAACAGCTAGATTGTTGATTCGGTATGGCCAGCAATGGTCTGTAAAACCGATTTTTATTATTATCAGTCAACAACAATCAGACAGCCACTATTTGAATAGCTTTTGTTCAAAGTATCAGTCAGAATTCACTTGTTTCACTTGAATTCTTATGTGGCCGCCTTGGATTTAAATTTTTTCAATTAAAAACTGTTATAACATATTTGAACTGTTATACAACATTAAATTAATTCGACGTGTTTCGTAAATAAGTCGTAAATAATTTCCAATCGTAAGTCGTAACAATACATCGTAAGTTATATCGTTTACACGATCAATTATAAAAAAAAAAAATATTGTCTTAGGTCACACTTGTTGAACGCCTTCATTCACAATTACTCGTAAAAAATTAAAATCCCACACGCAAATCTTGTTAACGATTTTACTATATGCTATGTTTACTATTTTCTATTGTTGTTGTTAGCTGTTTTGGGAATTCACACGTGTAAAATTTCGATTTCATGATTCATGGTTTTTTATAAAATTAAAAGAATTATGAATTAAGAATTAAATTTCATAAGATGTCAATTTTGTTTTTAATTCGCATCTTCTTAAAATTGGGTTAACATCAATTTTTAATTTAATTTTCGTCATCGTCGACCGGAAGAGTATACAGTGCGATCAGTAGTGCAATTTACAGGCGGTTTCTTGGGCTGTTGTTGAGGTAATTGACCTTTGACAAAAATTTCTATATTATTTACAGGTCTACACGTGACGAAAAAGTGATGGTAGATACAGAAACCTGAGCAAGATACTATTTCGGGGCTTCCCAAATTATTTACTTTGAAATACGAGTAAAAAATGTAGTTATTCTGTTAAAGTATAGGAATCAGTCCATCCAACTATTTATTGTAATAACGGCAACGATGTAAAATATTTGCGTACACTTACAAATTGAATTGTTGAGTAACACAATTTTTTTATAACATGTTTCGTGACGTTATAGTTGTTGAACTTGAAAAAAACACTGACACAATGAATTAAGTAAATGAGGGAGTTTTGAAATTTAATTTATGGGAAATCTTAAAATCAATTTTGAAAAATGATTCATTATTTTCAAGTAATATTTTATGCAAATAAAACGATCGTGAACACTATTCGCAGACCAAGGGAAGAAGTCGAGAGGTTAGCAAACAAAGAGTACCAGGTAAAGTTAGTAAGTTTTGAAGAGCAGAGACTGACACTCACAACCAAATGATCCATAATCTTCATCCTTATCTCTCGATTGGCAAGAAGTGGATGATAGAGGTTAAAATAGCGTAAACATTTAAAGAGATATTGATGGAAGAAATCTGTAAAATGTATTCACAGGTCATACTGTACATATAATGAAATATCAAACACATGCTAAAAATAAGCATTTAAATTTGCTTAAGCCATTTTATCATCAAAACTCAATAAAATTTATATTACGGCAATAAAACTTATCAATTAGATTTCATGAGAACTTAGAAAACTGAACGCATACTTTATAAATAGAAAGGTATATATAAACTACATTGTAACCCTACCGAGGAGCACTCATTATTTTACGAAATTATGAGAGCGACGCTTAGATAAATGACTAGGTATTTTGGTTTTAAATCTTCCGTTTGTTATCGAAAATATTGTCACCATCCGCTAAACAGAGCTTTTGATTGATATCAAACTTTTGGATCGGTCAATAAATTTGTCTTTTATGCACTATCGTCCATAAAAAAAATGTAGCTCAATTATCTTGCTACTTCGTCTAATTATCGAGTCATGAAATCAACGTTTTCATGGATGAATTTCACAATCATGAATTCTTTGGATTTCAAAAAATTACGTTTTGTGGCATACAATCAAAGTTTTCCAGGGCTAACCATCTTGCAAATTGAAAATGTTCCAAAATCCAGAAAAATTCACCATCGTTGGCCAATGAAAAGTTTGAATTTATGCCTCAAATCGGAGATGACCAAAATCCAGAAAATTGATAGTTAACCCATAAAATCGTTGATTTTCTGCCTCAAATCGGAAATTTCCAAACTCCTGAAAGCTCATGAAAGAATTGACTTTCTGCCTCCAATCGGAAATGTCCAAAGTCCAGAAAGTCCGTAATGGTTATAGTTGTAACGGGGGCCTTGGGGTACGCGTTACAAAGTGTGCCCACACCTTTGTGTTTCGTTCTATATATAATCACAGATTATAAATACGTTGTACAGATATGAAACTTCTGCTACGCCTTTGTTTAAACTAACAATTTTTTTTTATTGTTTTTGTTTTTTCGATCATTTTTATTTAGAAAAGGTCGATAATATGAACGTAATGGAACAAAAAATAAATGACAAATTATTAAACCGTTTTATATTTTTGGACCAGTAGATGCCAATAAATAAAATTTTTCAAAAGTATGAGAAATATATACATGTTACGTAAGGTGCTAAAAAAGGAGGGAATGATCCATTGATAAATGTTTTCCACCCACACGTACACACATATTGAAATACATAATAATTTTTCTAGTTTAAGTTTATGCCGTTGATGGCGTTTGGATTAAAAAGAAGTAGTAGAAAAAAGTAGTAGTTTCATGGGTAGTAAAAAGAAAGGCGAGATAAGAAATTGTTTGAATGGTGGTGAATAGAATAAAGAGGATAGAAATTTAAAAATTGGTTTTAAACCGTGTTGGAGGGAAGTTTTTTTTGTTATTTTTACATCAGAAGTGGGATAAACCAAATATTGAATTAATCTCAAAATTAAAGTGAAAAGAAAAATTTGGCGTTTACGTGTGATAGTAGTGAAACAAAATGGCGGATGAAACTAAAAATTCGACGACAATAATAAAAGTACAATAATTGACATGGTGGGTGATGAAAATCAGGAGCAACTAAGAAATGCGAATGGAATGTCGCTTATTTCAGGAACATCGGCGCCTCCAGGATTGTACGATTCAATACAGCCGCCAGGTATTTTTTTTCTCCAGACGAGTGGCAACGAGGAGACGCAAATTACGCGCATAAATTTCCTTTCCTTCCCAACCCACGAAATGGGGGTGAACCTAATGCCACTACCCCTTCCTCAATTTTTTGGAAATAACGTGCAAAATGATCCTCCTTTTTATCAGACGGGTGTAGGATATCAGTACGAAAGTGATTTGTTGAATTATCGGCGGGACGAAATTGTTCGTCGTGAAATTGAGTTAATGTCACGGGAACAGAGATTGTTGTCGGAGAGGGTTCAGGGTTTCGAAAAACAGCAAACCTTCTCACCAGCAACGGTCGAGCTGGTTATTCCGTCTTACGATTTAGGTAAGAATTTTTATAGCGTAAAATTTTGGTTCGATAAAATAGAAAGTATTCGTGATGTTTACGGTTGGACGGATATTCTTGCGGTGCACTATGCATCACTGCGTTTGAAGCACACGGCTTAGTTGTGGTTTAGAAATGGCCGCGTTCCCTTCCAAAAATTCACTGATTTCTGTAGGTAGCAGAACGATAGGCAGAAGAACGATTTGGTAGTCGAGTGTCTACCGCTCAAATTCACAAAAATTTTGCGGCCCGGGTGACGACCAAATGAAACTTTGGTCGAATATGATTATGATTTGCTTTCCACGATACAATCAGGGGGTATCGCATTTGGAAATTGGGAAAGTCATGGCATTTTCATCATTCCGAAGTGCAAGCGACTTGTTGAAACATATTGAGAGCTACGAAAGCAAACTACTTCCGACGGGTCGATCGGAAAAGAATAATAAGTTGGGTGGAGGTATAGAAGATCGGGTTGGTCAGGTGACAACTAGTCGGAAGATGGAGACTCGCACTTCGAGGGCGCCAGTTTGTTATAATTGTAATGAGCTAGGGCATATTTCTCGGAATTTTACAAAACCTCGGAAAACCGCTCCACAATTTGTAAATAAAGATCGCGAATATGGTCGATTGCAGCGGCAGATTAAGATAGATAGCCTTCCAAATGAATAAGGAAATCTTGCTGAATGGGCAGCAGCTTGTAGCTTTCTTAGACCTCGGGAGTGACTGTGTTACCCTTCGTCAGGACGCTGCGAGAACAATAAAGTTCGAGTTTGACCCATACGTTCAACGGCTAGCAGGATTTGGGGGTGGTTGAGCTATGACACTTGGTAAAAATCGAAGGAAGTTAATAATTGACGGGGTATTAATACCAGTGGATATTCTGGTGGTTAGTGAGAGTTACCAGGATGATGCCATTATATTTGGTCGAAGTGCTTTGGACCAGGCTCATGTAAAGATAACTGAAATTCGAGGAGAATTCCGCGTAGAGTCAAATACTTGCGATTCACAATTAAATAATTTCATTAGTTCATGAGGCGAGGGGGGACTCGTTGTCGATAAAGATGTAATGTAGTTTTTAGTTTAAAGGAGGAGATTAGAAATATGCGCATGTTAAGGGAGATAGCAAACGGGGACTCAGTAGTTTAAAAAAATAACTCACAAGGGGAAAAGGTATATACGATAAATAGTTAATAAGGATAATTTTAAGGTTAGTAATAATAAGGGTTTTCCAGAATTTAATAATAAGTCACGGAGCATTAAGTCGGATTATGTGGTTATTGAAATGGGGAAACAATTGACTACGATTTAGGGGTAGATCTAGAGAATAAATTAAAGAAGGCACGTGATGCTAAGTTTAAGAGTAGTGATACGACGAATTTAAGGAAAAGTTTAGGGCCTAGCTTTAATAAGCTAAGAAATAATATAATGCGACATGAGGGGAGTAGTGATAGAAAGGACCGAGAAAATGGGTAAATCACGATGAAGGTTTCCAAAATATTTAAGGTTCTTAAGGAGGAGGACATTTTGATTAACAAAAGATTACTGAAAAATGAAAAGGAGAAAATTTCTGCCGTAATTTATAGGTATAGAAATTGTTTTGCAAAAGAGTTGTCGGAAATTGGACAAGCAAGAGATGTGAAGATTGTTATTACATTAAACAATTCGACCCCTATTTATCGTATAGCCTTATCGTATAGAGTTTGCTCATGAGGAATGGGTTAAAGGCAAATTATGAAATTACTAGAATTATGGATAATAAGGGATTCGAACTCAAGCTATGCTAGCCCTGTGGTGGTAACTCCTAAGAAAAATTGAGAAAATCGACTTTGTGTAGATTATAGGCGATTAAATAGCATAACTGTTAAAGACCGGTATCCCATGCCATCTATTGAGGAGATGTTACACAAGTTGAGGGAAATGAGTAGTTTTACGATACTGGGTTTGACATCAGGATATTACCATAGATACCTGTAGAAGAAAGTTCCAAACAGTATACTGACCTTATAACAACTGAAGGTCATCACGAGTTCAACCGTATGCCATTTGGGATGTCGAATCAGCCCCAGCTGTGTGTCAAAGATTCGTGGATGGTATTATTCGAAAAATGAAGGAAGAGGTTATCATCTACTTAGACGATGTGATTATACCAAGTCTTACAGTTGGTAAGAGTGGGTTGGTTCGCTTAGAAAAACTATTGAAATTCAAGAGTCTGGCTTGACATTAAATCTAACGAAAAGTCGTTTTTTTGAAAAGGAACTTCAGTTTTTAGGTCACGAGGTATCTGGAAAGGGGTTGGAGCCGGGAAAGGATAAAATTCAATGCGTTAAGAATTTAAAGCGACCAGAAACGGTCCATGAAATTAGACAGTTTATGGGTTTGGCTAGTTACTTCCGCAAGTTTGTTAATAATTTTGCAAAAATTGAAGAACCTCTTACCCGTCTAACGAGGAACAAGGAGGAGTATGTTTGGCGTGGAGAACAAAAGAAGATTTGCTCAAAGCAGCGCTATGTGATCAGCCAGTTTTGACGTTATATAGGTTCATCAAAGAACAACAGGTACATATAGATGCTAGTAGTTTGAGAGTGGCTGGAAATTTGATGCAAAAAGAGGAGGAGGGTTTCAAACCGGTGGCATACTACAGTAGACGGACTACGGGAAAGCAAGTACCACAGCTATGAGCTGGAAGCCTTGGCAGTTGTTGAGAGCTTAGAACGTTTCAGTCTATTTGCTAGGGAAAAAAATCGTCGTAGTGACAGATTGTCATGCGCTAAAAACTGCATCAACAAAGCAGACATTAATTCTTCGGATTGCTAGGTGGTTGTTGAGAATTTTAGAGTTCGATTTTGATATTATGCATAGGAAGGGAAAACAGATGGTACATGTCGATGCCTTAAGTAGATTCCCGGTTGAGCCAGAAAAAGAGCTGGAATCGGCTACGTTGAATGTTTGGAGGATTGAGTTGGGCGATACGTGGATGGGGGCCATGCAGACGCAAGATGATGATGTCGTGCGCATTAAGGGTGTATTAAATCGTGACCGATTTAATGCTAAGCCCATGAAAACGATGATTTTCTGTCTACAATTGGAAATGTTCAAAATCTAGAAAAATCTTGATGGTTTGCCCATGAAAACATTGAATTTATGCCTCAAATCGGAATTGTCCAAAATCTTGAAAATTCATGACGGTTAACCCATGAAAACGTTGAATTTCTGCCTCAAATCGGAATTGTCCATGTTCCAAAAAATCCATGATGTTAAGCCCATGAAAACGTTGAAATGTTCAAAATCCGAAAATTTATAATGGTAAGCCCATGAAAACGTTGAATTTATGCCTCAAATCGGAAATGGCCGAAATCTAGATAATTCGTGATGGTTAGTTAGCTCATGAGAACGATGATTTTCTGCCACAAATCGGAGATGTCAAAAAACTAGAAAATTCGTGATGGTAAGCCAATGAAATCGATGATCTTTTGCCTCAACTCGGAAATGCCCAAACTTCAGAAAATTCATGATGGTAAGCCAATGAAAACATTGATTTTCTGCCACAAATCTGTAATGTCTGAAATCCAAAACATGCATGCGATAGTAAGTTAGCTCATCAAAGCTTTTAATTCTGTTTTTTCATATTAGTTCATAAACTTTTCGAAAAAATTTGAGTTATAGCTTTAATTCTTCTCAGGGCAGGAGAACCATTGGCGAACACAAAAAGGGCTTGTATTTAAAAGTTTTATGTAAAAGCATGTAGGAATATTTCAATATGTGGCGATAATTTAATCGTGGGTAGCAAAACTGGACAACTTTCAACTTGTTAAACACAAATGAGCTGTACATTATAACCTAACTGATTAATCTTTACCGTGGACTGATTACGCTTTATACGGTAGCCAAAGTCGCTATATTTTGGATTACAAAAAGAACCAAACAAAATTGTACATCAAAGCAACATTCCATAAGAATAACAACAGCTGCACATTTCAAATAAACTTTCAACGATAAGTTCAAATAAGTCATAAAGATAGCTATAGTATTGGTATAGCAAACACAACTTAACCCCAATAAATTAACATATACTACCGGCTTTTCACAATGAAACATTTCCTCCCAATTTTTTTTTTACTGTAAAACCAGAAAGAGAAAAAAATACTAAATTACTTTAGAATGACAAAGACAATCGTTTATAATATAGAAAACAAAAAACAAAAACGATTGTCTTTGTCACTCTAAAGTAATTTAGTATTTTATTCTCCTTCCGATTTCACAGTAAAAAAATACTAAAGGCGTTGCCACATGACAAAAATACAGCTGGATAAATCCACATTTTTTATTTTAATTGATGAAAAATTATAAACAATAATCATTTTTAATTATTAAAACAATAAATTTTTAATAATATAACAATATTTATTTACTAATTTAGATTTTTCTGTTTTGCCGTTCTAATAAACAGATTTTTCACTAAATGGTATAATTTTTTCTGTTTATAGTGTTAAAACGTTTTCCGAATTTCCGACGTTATTTTTTTCCGTCGGTAATCTGTTTTTTTATTTTATTTTTTATTTTGTTTTCACATTTTTTTATTTTGACACAACCGCTGTTTCAATATTTTGTGTTTTTTTTTTTTTTTTGCTTTATGTCAAGAGAGTCGCATGTCAAAAATAAATAACAAAAAAAAAAATTGTTATTGTAAAAAACGGCGGTATTTTGTTTACTTATGTGGCATCAAAAACCTAATTACAGAAAAACCGTCTGTGATTAGATGTGCATGTGGCATCGCCTTAAAAGCGATGCCAGATACAAAATCGTGCGTAATTTTCTAAAAACGGATTTTCTATTTTTCAATAAATGAAAAATTTTTCAATAAATGATTTAAATTAATGAAAAATAATGTTTTAATTAAACAAATTTAATAAAATTTAAAAATTTAAAATTTAAGTCTTTTTAAATTTTGTCGTGTCTAGGAACGATTTTTCATTTAAATGGTATAATTTTTAACGTAACCGAACGCATATCTTTTTAAACGGTTTTCGTAGTTACCCAAAAATTTCCTACCATTTGTATTTATCGTTCTGATTTAACCTCAATTCGTTGATTGTTTGATATATATATATATATATATATATATATATATATATATATATATATATATATATATATATATATATATATATATATATATATATATATATAACATATATATATATATATATATATATATATATATATATATATATATATTTATATTTATATATATATATATATATATATATATATATATATATATATATATATATACATATATATATATATATATATATATATATATATATATATATATATACTCAAAAAAATAAAGTAGTGAAATTGACAAAATTTACATCTAAATTGAAGAAAAAGCGTTTAATATACGGTCAACGAAGGTAGGTCATTAATTTGATTATATTTTGTTCAAATTAACAATTTTAATTAAAGTTGATTAATTCAATGAAATATCTTCGATTTGAATAAAATCAAAAAACAACCAGTTTTGTCAAATTGACTAACATTTAGTCAATTGAATTAAAGGAAGTCATCACGGTATTTGTTGAAATGATTAAATTTTCGTTAAAATGAAGAAATAATATCATCCTTTTAATTATAAAATTCTTTGATTTGAAGATAACGTTTGTTAAATCAATTAAATAATTTAATGCACAAATAGTTGAATTAAAGAAACCTTTGTTGATGTGATATATATATATATATATATATATATATATATATATATATATATATATATATATATATATATATTTATATATATTTATATATATATTTATATATATATATATATATATATATATATATATATATATATATATATATATATATATATATATATATATATATATATTTATATATATATATATATTTATATATATATATATATATATATATATATATATATATATATATATATATATATATATATATATATATATATATATATATATATATATATATATATATATATATATATATATATATATATATATATATATATATATATATATATATATATACATAAATATAATATATAATTCCATGTAACTTTGAAAACAATGTTTATTTTATTTTTTAATACATTTATTTTTTAAATTCAAATTATGCTGTCAAATTTTAATTAACAATTTCAGGTACATACACAACGAAACCTTTATTAGTTTTCAAAAATAAAAAATAATTCATTTTTAACAATTAAAATTAATTTTTATAACACAAAAAGTTATTTTAATGCCGCTATTAAGCAATCGACATGAATATTTGGTTTATAATATTTAGTCTTTAAGGCATACAATTATTTTTGGAATAAATTAGATTCTATTGGATATTCTAAATTAAAAACATTGAAAATTTTAAAACAAATATCAAACTCATCAATAAAGCTTTTTAAAATATATTTTACGCCATCGAAATAAGCCAGCAATTTATTTGGTATAAGAACTGTTCCAGTAACCAATATAAGCAATTGCACTGCTTTTTTTGTGAATTTTTTTTTATGTTATTGTTACCTTCAACAGTCGTCGATGTTGGAACTAGTACGCTGTGTAATAATTTAAATATTGCGCGATACCGACCATCTAAACAAAAGTAGATAATAAGATATAAAATATGTATATATTTTGAAATCAATTAACTTTTTTACCTTCTGAAGCGTATATTGTGATTGCTGAAATTCCTCTAAAAAATTTTTTGTGCTGGAATCTTTAATTTTATATTAAAAAATCGAAATAATTTTCATGGCAAATGCTTCAAAATGTATAATGAGGCTGGATGCTACTGGATATAACTGAAGAAAATCGATGTTTACCTACAAAGAAAAGATTCATAAATTAGTAAAGAATAATATGATATTATAGAATCCGTATAATCTATGTATAATATATATATATATATATATATATATATATATATATATATATATATATATATATATATATATATATATATATATATATATAATTATAGATAGAGAAAGAGATAGTTATTTGGCACTTACCATGTAAAAACTGCAGTTTATATAGCCCTTTGGTTTCTTGTAATGTTTCCATTTGCTTAAAATAGCCATCGTGGAATCGGCTTTTGCAATATCATTTAGTCGATAATTTTTGGTCGCTTGCCAATGATGTTCAAGTGCAGCCCAAGAACAATGGTCCGCAAAAATTATCTCCAATTGCTGAGGTATGTTAATTTCTGGAGGTTCTATTTTTAAAGAAGTCAGATAGTTATAATGTCAGATAAAATTTTTTGGATATATTCTACATTTTTTCTTGTGAAATTGTTTTTACTATGGAGAAGAAGATTAAATTTAGCAGCAGTTTCTGGCAAAATTTAGCAGCAGTTTCTGGCAATGAATTGATTGTAAACATTCAAAAATGTTGCTATTCATTTATGAATTAATTTTAATGTTAAATATTTTACTTTTACGAGATTCACTTTCAATTTCAATAATTGATTTGAAGTTATTTGATTTTTCATTATTTGAATTAATTGATTGTTAACTTTCTTCTAAGTTTATCCTTTTCACATGCTGCCTAAAACTATTAACATAAGTAAACGTTTTATTAATACTTGGTTCTTCACAACGTTCAAACGTACTGTATTTGGTAAATGAATGAATAATGTTCAAATGAACAAATTAAAATTTTTAAAGAAAATGAATCTATTTAATACAATAACATATCATGATAACCAAAATATTGTAGTAAATAAGTATTAATAATTGTAATGGAATTAGAATTCGTTAGTATAACTATAAAAAAGTATTAAAAGAGTAAATCGCTATAAAAAATTGCTCTAACATTAAGATTAATACTACGAGTGCAATTAAAATGTTACGCTAACGTTTGAAAATTTGCAACATAAAATTACATTCACAGTTTAAACATTATAAAATTATATTTCAATCAAGAGATACGCACCTTAAAAATATAAAATAAATCGATAAAATTTCTTTTTGATGACCAAGGCTACATTTTTCGTCTCGTTTAATAACGCTTTCTAAAAATATTTATTAAAACCAATTATAAGATTACAAAATGTAAATCACTATAAACAATTTAACGATCCACAAATTATTCACAAAATTCACTATTAATATTTATTAAACTTACCGAAGAAACTGTAATTTTTTTGATATTTACAACAAATTGTTTATTATTTATCAGGTAATTAAAAAAAAAAAGTCACCATGCATATGATGAAACTATTTCATCCAACTTAAAACCACACACTAAAAATAATAAATGAATCAACCACATTTAATTTTCAACATGGTTTGTTATATTTGAACATTATTTTCGTCAATTTAATAGAAATTCATCAAATGTAAGATTTGTTTAACAGGTAGTCAAACAATTTATTTAAATTGAGGAAATTTAATCAATTTGACAAAAATAGTTACTACCTAATGAAAATATTTTGTATAACGTATATTACGATCGTTATTAATTAACTGTTACTTTTAAATTTACAAAATTTGAAGAAATGTTTCTTCAATTGAAATAAATTTTATCTATATTTTTGTTTTATGATTGTTTAAATATTTATTATTCAAATCGGTTATTTTCGAAACTGAATCAAAAATTTTACTATTAAATTGATTAAAACTGTTTCTTCAAAATCCAACGAAATCGTTTAATCAATATGACCTACGATATTTTTTTCAGTATATATATATATATATATATATATATATATATATATAAATATATATATATATATATATATATATATATATATATATATACATATATATATATATATATATATATATATATATATATATATATATATATATATATATATATATATATATATAAATATATATATATATATATATATATATATATATATATATATATATATATATATATATACACTGAAAAAATTATTGAACTTAAATTTAATGATCCGGCAGCTTTGTTTTAATGAATCTATATTTTCATAGGATCAAGCCAAAAAATGAACAATATTAATAAATTCTATGAAAAATATCTTTGGTATTATGAAAACGATAACATGAGTTTTATTTTAAAATATCTTTACTTTAATGTTACCATTTTTCCTTAAAACTATTTGACAAAATCCTAAATTATAAGTAAAAAACTTTGGATCAAGACAATTAACATAAATTTAAAGAAAATATATTTAACATTTTTTAAAGACTCATTTGCTTAAAAATTAAGGCCTAAACATGGATGCATAAAATAACTGGACTTAAACTATATTCCTTAATATAATACCAATATACATTATAATTATGAAATGTTTATTAAAACTTGGATAGTGTTAGACGCTTTATTTATTAAACGAAGCCTTCATTTTTTTTTAGATTGTGTTAATGTTAGACGCATTTAGTGAGATTTTGCGTGCAGCATTAAAAAAAAATTAATAAAACAATTAAAGTTAAATAAATTAAACAGTATAAGTGCTTTATTTTTATAGACAAAAAATTGAATAGTTCGAATATTATATATAATTTTAAATAGACTACTTCTAAAAATATTTTATTTTAATTGTGATTTCGCTCAGGAAAATAGTTTGAGCAGCCATTAAAGATAAAAGTGGTTAGTTGTATATTGAATTTTATTAATCATTCATTTTTATTATGCAAATATTTTGTATATTGTACTAAAAGTGGATTTTCTCTTAGTATTTTGATAGTGAAGAAAGTGCCATCGCAGAATTGTTATTATTATTTTATTGATGACCGCGTAGACCAACTTGACCGACTGATAATAAAAAATATCACAACAAAGTTTTTTATCCTATGAAAAATTGGATAATACTTCACTCCAAAAAGATGAATGTAACAACTCCAATTAAACATTTAATATGGCAAGTATGTTTTATTTGTATAATTGTATTTGTAAATGAGCTCACGAATTATTTAAACTATTGTCGCTAAAAACTAATGAGAGTATTTATTTTAATATTTTTTACATAGAATGATCATCAAAAAATGAACGAAATGGACACTAAAATTGGGACAGTTATAAGAGTACACCATTTAACACGGTTGAGATGAAGTTGAAGATCAATTTGAATGGAAGTCAGCCAAAAGTAAATCGGTTTTGAAATGTGTATCTATTTTAAAAGTAAAAGATAAATGTTTATCAAGAGTTTGATTTAGCCTCAAACAATCAAAGTATGTATCTTCATACCTACGTAGGTACCACCTACTGCCTGGTACTACAACCTGATACTAAAAACGTATTGTAAACCACCTATAAAATAAAGTGAAATAAATTAAACTGTGCGTTTTTTATTTATGCTATGCCAATAATTTACTATTTATCCCTGCCCCTCGCCCATATTGCTTCCAAGCATTAATGACTATTGTGCTTAAACTAGAGGAATAATTTCATTTAAGAACATACGTTTGATGTAAATCAACCTTGATTTAAGGAACAAATACATATTATTTTAGTTCAAATGGATTAAAATTAAAACATTTTATCATAAAATTAAAGTTTTTGCAACGTAAAATAATGTATAGTAACATTAAATTATGGATTATGTCGCTTAAAATCAAAACATAAATCATTAAACCAGTGCATAATTTCATTGACTTTATGTCACACAGACATATGTTTAATGCTAATTCTGCATAAAACTTATGAAGAATATGTTGCTTAGATTTAGAATTTATGAATTAAATATTTTAAATTAATGTTTATTTTGAAACATTAATTTTGATCGACTTGTCATTAAAATAATGATAAAAAAACACAAGGTGGAAACCAAGACAAGAAAACATTAATTTTAATTACAAAAACATTAAATATAGGCTTAAATTTTTTCAGTGTATATATATATATATATATATATATATATATATATATATATATATATATATATATATATATATATATATTGATTGATTGATTGATTGATTAGAGTGTACGGCCAAGGACGAACCAGGAACTCCCGGAATGCCGGGCACCACCGTACACCCGTGTTACATATAACAAAACCGAAGGAATGGAAGGAATGTTAGTTGTGACAGACTCGACCCGGTTGCAGACACCTAAGCGATCGATAGTTAGTGTTTTTTTGTGGTATAAGGAAAGAAAGGGCATGTTAGTAATGACAGATTTGACCCGTTTTTCCGGAAGCCAATATTCAACTAATGTTAGCACAAGACAATCACAATTTTGACGAGCTGCTCTGCATTATTTTTACCATCAACTGCAGTGTGCCTCCATTCAGGTGTATCAGCAAATGTTTCCTAAAAGCAAAATCTATTAATGAAATATTTGCTCTTAGCCGTATGCTGTAATAAATTGAATTAGTTTTCATCTGAAATTATAAATTAATTGATTAGTAATATAATAAACTAATAATATCAAATACAAATACAAATACAAATTTATTAAATTTATTAATTACAAATTTATTAATTTTACCTATAATAATATATTAATGTTAGAATAATTCAAAATAAATATAATAATATAATTATACCACAATAATGTAGTAATACAACAACATAATAATATAATATAATAATACTATAATATAATAAACAACATAATAATAACAAATTATAAAACATTATAATATAATAACTAATTAATTTATAATTAGATGGATGCCCTATCAAATTTTGTCAAAATCACGCCACAGATCGAAAAGCCCCAAGACCCCAAGACCATTATACAATAATATTATATTGTATTATAATATTATTGTATAATATACAATAATATTATAATACAATAACATAACAACATAATTATATTATGCACTCAAACCGAAATAATACCACGAAAATCACTTTAAACAAAACTTCAACAAAACAACCACACGCTCGAACTCGATCGAAGAACCGTTCTATACCTAATATACAAGTACGTGTATGGAAATCGCATCCACACCATGCACTCAAACCGAAACAACATTACAAAAATCACTTTAAATAAATTTTAACAAAACAATTTACACCAAAAAAGAAATAATCAGCACTTTCGCAATGTGGAAAAAAAATAAAAAATATGCTAAAACGCCAAAACTTTTCCAACACCCACAACATTCAAAAGACTCAAATACAAATACCGTTCACGAATATTTGTAAACATTTACAACCAAAATCAAAAAGGCAATCAAAACCATGCCTCTTTGCCGAACCCTTTTGTCCGCAAAACCGAACAATCAAAACCAATCCTACGACCAGCAAGCATAAACTCGAAACACGCTTCGATATTTCCACACAATTGATGAAATCCAACAGGAACATTCTAATAGGAACCTAGTACTTACATAAAATGAGAAATAAATAAACAAACAACAACAATCATACTCAATCATACAAAGAAAAAACACAAAATATAGTACAGTATGTACTATGTATACCATCTCGAACCTTCTAGAAAGTTTTTCTAATAAAGTCATGTCATAACATGATACAAAATTCACAAAAAGTAAAATTTAGATAAGTACACACACAAACATTTTACAAAAAAAAACGTAATTCTTTCTCAGCTCTCGGGCGCACTCACTAACACATTTAAACGCACCTATCCGTATATTTTTATACAACACAACAACAACAACGTCGATACAAATGACCACATTCAATTTTATTCTTCTCGAACATAATTCTCACACTCATACACTTAAAAAAAATCATGTCTTTAACATGATACAAAATTTACAGCAAGTGAAATTTAGAAACTCAATAAACACGAATATATACGACGTCGTCTACGCCAAGATAGAGTGCCCGTAGCACCACATACAACCAAACTTAAGCCACAAAGAAATGCAGCAACACTATATATGGAATCAATCTAAATTAAAAAATTGAAATCCCAACTGGCAGATCCAACAATAAATAATAATTTGTGCTTATTGTACAAATATTACCTGGACTGGGATTTTGCATACAGCGAGTCACGTTTTTTGAGCGACTTTTAGCTAAACGCGAGAAAAAGCGATTTTGCACTAGGTGAGTAGACACTCGATCTCGCTATTATTTTCGACCATGTATATTACATGGTGAGAAAAATAGCGAGATAATTTTATGGTTTAAAATAAATAAATATCAACAATTTTTGTATTAGTAAGATGGTTTTTATGCAAAATATTTATTTATATGTTATTAACATAATTAGATATTCAATTTTACACAATACAAAGGATTTCAAGTGCATAAAAACCAATTCACAAAAACACATTAAAAATTTGAATTTGACAATTTTATTTATATAAATGTAAACAATAATAAATATAAAAAAAAAATTTATTTTAAATATTGTAACAATATATTATTGATAAAACATTTTGTAATAATTGATTTTAATATTGTATTAAACAATTTAAAAATTATTTATTAAGTTTTATTTAAAAACAAAAAAATATTTATCACGAAATACACAAAATATTACACAAAAATTTATCAATTTGACAATTAATCATAAATTGCTCAATTTATTTTGTCGATTTGTGCAAAATCAAAAAAAATCTGACGGACAAAACTAAAGGTGAGAAATTACAAAAACAATTCTATTCTCGCCGATTGTGCAAAATCCCACTCATGGAGTGAGATTTTGCACAATCGGCGAGAATAGAGTTGTTTTTGTAATTTCTCACCCTTTAGTTTTGTTCGTCAGATTTTTTTCGATTTTGCACAAATCGACAAAAGAAATTGAGCAATTTATGATTAATTGTCAAATTGATAAATTTTTGTGTAACATTTTGTGTGATAAATATTTTTTTTTAAATAAAACTTAAATAAATAATTTTTAAATTGTTTAATACAATTTTAAAATTAATTATGACAAAATGTTTTATCAATAATAAATTGTTACAATATTTAAAACTAATTTTTTTAAAAATATTTATTATTGTTTACATTTGTATAAATAAAATTGTCAAATTCAAATTTTTAATGTGTTTTTGTGAATTGGTTTTTATGCACTTGAAATCCTTTGCATTGTGTAAAATTGAATATCTAAATTATGTTAATAACATATAAATAAATATTTTGCGTAAAAAACCATCTTATTAATACAAAAATTGTTGATATTTATTTATTTTAAACCATAAAATTATCTCGCTATTTTTCTCACCATGTAATATACATGGTCGAAAATAATAGCGAGATCGAGTGTCTACTCACCTAGTGCAAAATCGCTTTTTTTCGCGTTTAGCTAAAAGTCGCTCAAAAAACGTGACTCGCTGTGTGCAAAATCCCAGTCCTGTACTCTGGGAAAAGCGACAGAGTTCCATTTATATTTGATTCTATAATCTATTACACAAGTTCCCAACACAACACAACACAGACTCAAAAAGACCATCGACACCACGGTACACAAGATTAAACACACAAGTATAACTTTTATACACCATCCACCATTTTTTTTTTTTTTTTTTTTTATTTTTTATTTTTTTTCAAAATTACACTTTAATAATTTACACATTGGCCATGCATATTTTCACTTAATTAGACACAATTTAATTAAAAAACAATACATAAATTAAATTAAATTAAACAAACTTATTAAATTAAAAAAATTTATAATTTAAAATTGAAGAAATCGGAAAAACACGTCCGATCTCTTCAACGATCAACGATCGACCTTATATATATATATATATATATATATATATATATATATATATATATATATATATATATATATATATATATAAATATATATATATATATATATATATAGGGTGTCCCTAAAGTTGCTGACACGAACAGTACCGTTGGATTTCTTGATCAAAGCGAACATGACATTACTTATACCACTTCGTACTGTGAAGCCCCCCTATCAAGTTATAGACGTTTGAAGAGGAGCCTTCCAACATCGTACCTTGTATTAAAGGTAACTCAATATCTAGAGAAAGAACCATTTGTTTTTCCCAACTTTTATATCGTTAAAAAGCTGATTAAATTTTCTGTTAAATAAGGTAAAATACGTATGAATATTTACGTAAAAAGTATTTCAAATTAAAACAAAACTTTTAGAATTAAATTTTTTTTAAAAAAAATTATTGTTTCTTTACCATTTATCTTTTAACAATTACTCTACGACAATAAATATTTTTTGATTAAAACATAGTTCAGACTCTTAGCTTTCAGAAAAGCTAACTATTTGTCATATTTGCAATAATACGTTATCTAAAAAAATTAAAAGATTACAATAAAAATTTTACATTTTCTTTATTAGACGCAAGTATTGAGGTATCAATAAACTTAAATTAAATAATTAAGTAGTAATTAAAATTAAAGTAGAAAAAATAAAAAAATAAAATTAGTAGTAGTTTTAGTAGTTAAAATTAAAAAAATAAAAATTTAACATTTATTAAAACATGAATCCTTATACCTCTAACGAATATGTGGATATGGTATGCATTTTAGATCGGAATTTGCGGGAGAACGGCACTTTTTTAAATAATCGGATAGATCTACCAGGACGTACACCAACATCACACCATAATGCTGATAGAGTGCTGCGTGAAGTTTATAACAATCCTACGACTAGTATTCGGAAAATTGCAGCAAAAACCGGAATTGCAAAATCTATCGTATACAGGCAAATTAAAAAAGAAAGACTCCATCCTTATCATTACCAAACAGTACAAGACATTTTGGAAAGTGATAAAATATCAAGAAAAATTTTTTGTGAATGGGTAATTGAGCTACAAACACGAAATTTTTGGTTTCCGAAGATGATAATTTTCACAGATGAAGCTGCATTTACTCGGGACGGATGTATAAATTTACACAACATGCATTCCTGGTCATCAAATAATCCTCATTTAAAAATTGTAAACAGTTACCAGCATAATTTCACAGTAAATGTAGGGTGTAGTATTTTTGGAGACGAATTATTAGGACCGATCATACCTCCAGACAGATTAGATGGTGTAAAATATTTAAATTTTTTAAAAACCAATTTGATGAACTATTGGAAGAAGTTCCATTGTTTAATTTACGATATATGTGGTTTATGCATGATAGTGCTCCACCACATTTTTCAAGAAATGTACGATCCCACTTAAACACTTTGTTTTCAAGGCAGTTAGATTAGCCGCAGAGGACCTATACATTGGCAAGCAAGATCACCGGATCTAAATCCGTTAGATTTTTACCTCTGGGGTCATTCAAAAACTAAATTTTATTCTTCCCATCTATCCCAGATAAAGCAATGTTAATTGCTAGAATATATGAAGCTTGTAACGAAATCAAACGGGATAGAAACGTTTTCGTAAAAGTTCGCAATTCATTAATGAATAGGTGTTTGGAATGCGTAACGGCTATGGTGGTCGTTTTGAGAATTTGTTGTAAATATTGCGAAATATTATTACCAGTACTTATTTCTACCTCAATACTTTAATTTTTTTAGGTAACATATTATTGCAAATATAACAAATAGTCTGAACTATGTTTAATCAAAAAATATTAATTGTCGTAGAGTAATTGTTAAAAGATAAATGGTAGAGAAACAAAAAATTTTTTTAAAAAAATTTCAATTCTAAAAGTTTTGTTTTAATTTTAAATACTTTTAACGTAAATACTCATATTTATTATACCTTATTTGAAAGAAATTTTAATCAGCTTTTTAACGATATAAACATTGAGAAAAACAAATGGTTCTTTCTCTAGATATTGAGTTATCTTTCATACAAGGTACGACGTTGGAAGGCTCCTCTTCAAACGTCTATAACGTGATAGGGGAGCTTCCCAGTGCAAAGTGGTAGAAGTAAAGTCATGTTCGCTTTGATCAAGGAATCCAACGATACTATTCGTGTCAGCAACTTAAGGGACACCCTATATCTATATATATATATATATATATATATATATATATATATATATATATATATATATATATATATATATATATATATATATATATATATATATATATATATATATATATATATATATATATATATATATATATATATATATATATATATATATATATATATATATATATATATATATATATATATATATATATATATATATATATATACATATATATATATATATATATATATATATATATATATATATATATATATATATATCAAACGTCAAAATAAATAGTCGCGGGCAATGGTATTACTTAATATTTTCTATTCTATTAATTGAAATGGCGGAAAAATATAACATGAGAGTCAGAAAACAAAAACATCAAAATTGTTGTAAAAATCGTTCGTTTTTTTTTTTTTTTTTTTTTTTTTTTTTGTATGTGGCCATACAAAAAACATACAAGGTAAACTTATGTGGATTTCGATTGATTTTAAAAACTTGCACTGAGTGCAAAAAGGGTAAAAAGAGTACTCTGATAACGTTCGATTGACCATTAAAAAATTACTCTGACAGTGCAAGTTTGTTTTTTGAACCGAGTGATTTTATCTACTCCGAGTTTTTCGATGAATTTACCCCTCTTTTACACCAATACTAATAACTTTACTGTCATTCAGCTGTTATTTTGTTTTTTTGTCATTTACGAATTACGATTCATTGGTCAATTGTGTTTGAAACATCATTGAACATTTGTGATTTAAAAATTGTTTATAAAAGCGTTTTATAAATTGTGATTAAAATGGATGAAATTTTCAGAATTGTTTTTTTTCATCATCCCCTGCATCTTATGACTAGTCATCTTTACAACTAGTTTTATTGATGCTATTTAATTGTATATGGTATTTCTATTGTTTTTAAAAATGGACAAATGAACAAAATATTTAACATTTTAAAATAAAGGGAGTTTCGTTTTAAAACTAAAATGAAAATTATAATTTTATGATTATTTGTTCCAGATTTTAACAGACGAGATTGTCAAATTTTTGACAAAAAACACACATACATAAAAAAAGGGAACTCCGGTTTTTTGTTCGATTGACTTACCCTACGTCTCCACCTGATATAAACCATACCATTACCATTAAAATACCATAAGACTAAATTATTAAAGATGGCGTCTCGTGTGGTCAATGTACAATAAATCTGACATTTAGGAATCATTCGTGAAAATGAGTATTTATGGAGTATATAACCTCGATATATTCAATAGATACTGATTGTTTTTATAGAAATTTAATAATTTTAATATATTTCTGCTTTTTATTTTTAAATTGGGTTTAAAATATCACGCATAACACAAAGTTTCAAAGTAAAATCATAATGGCGCCATTTTGAAAATAACAAAATGTCATAATTTTGTATACCATAAGTCTACCATCAAGTTATACCATCATGGTATAACTTGATGGTAGACTTATGGCAATGTTATGTCAATTGCGAGTCTCCACTAGCAAACTGTTATAATATTAATGGTATAACTTGATGGTAATGGCAAGTGGAGAGCCTATGTTATGGCAATGTTATGTTAATTGCGAGTCTCCACTAGCAAACTGTTATAATATTAATGGTATAACTTGATGGTAATGGCAGGTGGAGAGCCTATGTTACAAAATCAGAGTACTCTGTTAAAGAGGGGAAAAAAATCAATCAAAATCAACATAAATTTACACACGAATCGTGCGTAATTTCATCTATATGTGGCAATGCTACCAACATAACATAATATGACTGCTTATAACCCATTAAACCAGTTATGAAGAATATGTTTACAATTCTTAATATCAAATACATTGTTGATAATTATAAATACATTATTTCAACAAGGACAGCATTGGTGTAAATATAGTGGTCCATGGATTCTATACTCTCATTGATCATTGATCACTCTTTAACTAGTTTAATAATGTGACAATTTGTCTATTTATTATCAAAACTCTATAGCGACATGCGATCAAAATCGAACTTAACCAGTCGGTATTACAAAATATGATTGATAAAATGATATCATCTATAGATCACGAAAATATGGCTTTGTTTCCAGGTATTATGTCATTTCAAAATCTAAAATCCACAAAATCCATAATGTTTAGCCCATGAAAACGTTAATTTTCTATCGTTATTTCAAAGGTGAGGTCGTCACATTTTAAAATCTTATTCCTCTTGTGATTTGAAGCAAGTGCGGATTGTATTTGACAAAACTGCTTACGTAATAACACTATAAAATATATTTAAGTCCTTTTTAAAGAATTTTGTTAATCAGGTGTCAAAGTGTTTGAAACTGGCTCTGAATAGTTTATTGAAGCGTTTGATAAGCCGACAAATATTTAGAATATACGATTATATATCCGTCAATCAATTTGGATATGCTTATGACAATTATGATAATATCTTAGATTCGACTTCTTAAACAAACAAGAATTCATTGGTTTGGAATATTTTGTATCGTTTTTACTGCACCAGTTAAGAGTGCGGTGAAATCCAATTCTATATCGTTTTCCAATTTTATTTTATGTGCAAATAGAAGTTTGCTAATCTTTTTAAAATAATCGCACTTTTGATGAAATATTAAAAAAAATAATAATAAAAATTCTATGAAACATCAAATTTTGATGTTTGCAAACATAACACAAAACCCAGACCACAGACATTAATGTAAATTACAGTGTTAACTTATATACTAAATTAATGACTTGGAATTAATACATAAACACTTAACCAATAAATACTTATCTTAAGTAAATATCACTTAAAGTTAACAAAACATTCCAAACATAGCTTATCGACAACAATTATCATATTATGTGGCTTTATAAGTATAGTTTAGCGATTTGTAGCGATTATAAGTCAAACTAATATTAATCAGTCTTAACACCCCTCTACAGGTTCCGGCTCAGATAATGACAAGAAGTCGTGTTGTTCTGAGCGTCGAACTTGCTGTAATTTTACTCGATGAATGACTATGATTTCTTGATAGAAAAGAACTGGATGATAGTACCTAATATTTATAAAGCTTTGGAGTGACTGCATTTGTGTCATTTTAAACAAAATATTTTATCTATCTTGCAAGTCTCCTAGCGGGCACGTTCGAACTCGCGGAAAAAAACTTGCGGGAAGTGTCTATTCAACAGGAGGTGCGGCTTCAGACAGCGTCCACCTAAACAATCTAACTCCGATTAAATTCAGCAGAAAAATTAAAACCCTGAACTCCACTAAAAATCAATTGAGACGAGTAATACACTGATGAAGAGGACCTCGTGAGAGAAACAGATTGGTTACTGAAGGAAAGAAAAAGAGCTACCATAAAACGAAAAGAAGAACTCTCGCCTGTTGTTGCAGAACATCTAAAAGGCGCAGTGTAAATAGTAATACTATTACTTAACCAGCACTTCATCAGTAAAAACACGAGCATCCAAAACAACGACAAAAGGTTAAACCGAAATAAGGGCCGTTTCACCAATTAAAGTATTCAACATAACAAAATTTGCAAAGTGTTTACATACGAAGCGAAAAATGAACATTCAATTAAGATTGTGGCCAGAGGTATTCACCTAACACGTAAGAAGGACAAATAGCGGATTTAAACACAAAAGAACTGCAACTATAAGGGATTTCAAAGCGATAGAAATTTCGTTTAACCCATCTGACATTTCTGCATACGCCCAGCTAATACGAGACCAGCGTCAATTTTAAGATTTTTAAGATATCTATAATTTATTTTTCAATAAATCAACAATGTGCCAGCTTATTTACTGGTCGTTCGAGCCAGATTAAACAAGGAATCAGATTAGACAGAAACTTGGTTTTGCCAAAGGAACCATGACGCGACGATTCAAACATTCATAGAAAACATATCACGTGATGCAACCATTGAAGAAATCAGAACTTAACTAGAAATATTAGACAAAGCCTTCGTTGAAATTCGGGAAAAAGAAGAATTATTATTGAGTGTACATTGTGATGCTGCTGATACAGAAATTACGCAACTAGAAGATACATATTTTAAATCGAAATCCTCTCTAAGAAAGTTTGAAAACGAACGAAACACGGCGTTTAATATGATTCAAGCTCAACAATGTTTTTTTGAAAATCTGTCACATGACCGCAACTTGGTTTCAAAACTACAAATACCAGAATTTAGCGGAAAGTACGAGGATTTTCCGGAGTCTCGACCTGTTTGAAAGCACGATTCACAACAATGATGTCAATTCCGATTTGTATAAGTTTCAGTATTTAAAAGGACTACACACCAATGCAGGTGAGTCTCGGATCTCCTCCCTGATGCAGCAAATCTGATCAAACATATATTCAAGTAATAGTAGCAAACTATGCTGAGACTTGGGATAAGGTTGATGTATGGTAGGTACCATATTTACATTTCTAAATAGACATTGCGATGCTTTGAGAGTTGTGCTGTTCTTTCAAAACCCCAAAGTAGAGCTTCAAATCCCATAAATAAACCCCGTGAAATTAAACGTGGCATCAGTACAATGCGAGTGTTTGTGTGTTCGGAAAACCTTCCAATATTTCAATGTGATAAATTCATTGGAATGCCAATTGATGAATGCATGACATTTATTCAGATACAAGGACTGTTGAATCGACAAACATTATTACATTATCGCATAAAATTATGAGTCACATTTGTTTCTCTTTTCATTACCATTGCGCCATCTTTTAATTACTAGATTAGTATTTAATACAAGGAAAATTGGTTATAGGTAACACTAAATTTGTCAATTAAATTAATGTCAAAATGTAAAAAGAAAACTTAATAAAGAAGAAGAAGAGTAATCAATCATATGAAATATGGCGGAAATTGGTTGTTTCTTTTTCTGTGTGGAAGTCATATCACCTTAAAGGTTCTGAGTTAGCTAATTTAAGAAAGCTCAGTAAATTGCAAGCACGTAATTGTCGCAATTGCTTGAATGGAGTTTTCGCTACAATCAATGCTGGAAACGCCATCAAACATTATTATACATACAATAATCAAGGCAACTGAAGAAATCACCGAATAATCATGCTAATACGGGGAACAATAATCAAGCCATTCAACCAGTTCAGTTACAACCAGCACTACTTCCAACTTTCACGTGTAAATATTGGAACGTTTAGTGAGTGAGCGATCCCATATCATTCAGGTATCATTCATTTCAAAGAAATGTTTTAATAAATTACATACTTTCGTGTCAAGAGACATGTGTGCCATCAATTTATGCTCCATTTATAACGAAAATGCAAGGAATTAACAGAAAAGGTTTTGATTTTCGCCAAATTAGCAGATTTTCGCTAAAAAAGCATTTTTCGAGTTTCCAAACGCTTATTTAAATCCCGGACACAGAGAAGAAGAAGCTTGAAAAAACAATGTGAAATTTTCAACGTATTCCTTTTACTGAGAACATTTCCAATTTTACTAATATTAACCAATATTAATCAATATTGTGGAAAAAAGAAGCAGAGAAGGTTGTTCAGAAATATAAATTAAACACCGTAATTTATGGTGTAACGTCAGCGCCATTTCTCTGCACCCAGAAATTACAAACATTATAATTACTAGCAATTTTTTTGTGGATGACCTTTTAGCCGGGGAGGAAAATGTTGAAAGTGCCAAGGAAATAAATACCAACTTAACAGCTATTCTTAGTAAAGCCAAATTCAATTAGCGGAAATGGCAAATAAATAATAAACAGGTTTTCTTTCTTAAGCGACCACAAACATTGTAGTCATTTCGGATGATGAAAGTTCTTGGAATTTTTTGGTGTACGAATTGAAACTACAAAACGTACCATGCTGCCAGAATCATCCAGAATTGTTGATCCGATGGGCTGGTAGGCTTCAGTGGCGTTCACTGCCGTAGTCTACATATGACACAAAGAGGTATCTGGTGCATATAGGAGATGTATAGCAATATAGGAGATGTGACAACATACTAAGACAACAATACACTATCAAGAACAAAACGGTGTCTGAAGAGGAAAGGGCAGTTGCATTGAAATTACTAGAATTTTTGCACAGCATTCAAATAACTATCATATATAGTATTAAAGAGTGCACAAATTATACTATCACAATACCACTAGTATCCGAGGTAAAGCTAAGACGTTTCGTATGGGTCTTCTTGATAACATCTATACGATATTATAATCATTGATATAACTTGGTTAGCATCACTAATGAACTCCGAAGAGTATTTTCCTTCCGATTTTGTCGGTTATTCCATTTAACAACTGCAAAGGCAAAATTCCCTTGTAGATCCAAAAATAGTTTTGTTGCCACCACTAATTTAACGGCATAATATGCGAAAATGAACAGCACAGATTAATCGATTGCAAATAATTCAAAAAATTGACAACGGAAGAGAGAAGACTCTTAATGGTTATCAATAACAGATGCTTTAACTGCTTAAATCCGCGACATACCGCATATGATTGTAGAAGCCGCGGCAGATGTAGTGAATATTCTTACAAACACCATTACAATTTGCATATGGATAAGGGACCAAAGGTATTAACCTCAGACATCGATGAATCACAGAACAATACTGAAGAAGGTGCTTCTAAAATTTATTATGCAAATATAGATGAACTTCATGAATTGGTTGGTCAACATAACTCATTAAAATGTTTATTGCAAACGATACTACCGACAGCAATAGTAATTATTATGGATAATTTTGGAGTACGTATGCCATGCCGTGCGTTATTGGACATACTCCGCACAAATCTGATAGCTGGAATTGGTCAAATAAGCAATGGAAGATCTCTACGAAGTACAGTATTACAGCTAATATCTAGATTTAACACAGAACAGCTTAATCCCTTGAAGGCATTTACCATCCCGAAGATTATGTCTTCGCTACCCGCCTTCAAATTCGATATTTGCTACTTAAGGGAGCTAGAAGCTATCAATTTCGCTGAACCTAATTTCTATAAGCCCGGATCAATTGACATCTTATTATGGGTGCAGACGTTGTATTCGATTTGCTAGACGATGATAGCTAAAACATTGCCAATCTTAACTTAAAAGCACAAAAAAATAAATTGGACTGGATTATAGGAGGGAACCACGAATCTGATACCACATTAAACACGCATTTACAACCCTTGTAGACATCGATTCTACGTTGAAGCGATTTTGGACTGTTGAAGAGGTACCTCGGATAAATGATATCACAAAAGATGAACAATTTTGCGATGAATAATTTAAAACAACCACACATTGGGCAGCCGATGGTTCATCACCAAACTTCTATTCAACGAAGAACCAAAAATTCTAGGATGAACCAATCGTCAAACACTGTCAAGATTGCTATAGCCGTGGAGGAGCGATTTAAAACTGATGATCGAGCTAAATGAAGAAAAATTACAGCAATTACACATCCCGCCACATCATGGGTATGCTTAATAATAGCAGCAGCATAACTAAATTACGCAAAACATTCGACCCGCTTGGGCTCTTGTCACGAATCATGATTCGAATTAAAATATTATTTCTAAATTTATGGAAGAAGAATTACCGGCAGAAACACGATCAGCCTGTGGATAGAACTACGAAATAACCTTTGTCAGATGCCTGCACTTAGAATTCCCTGATGTGTCACAAAGTTGCCCAACATAACCGATGGGAGCAAGTGCGAATATGCCGCAGCCGTGTATATAAGATCACAAAATAACCAAGCATTCACGACATATTTTTATATGTGCAAAAACCAAGGGGGCACTGCTGAAACAAGTTAGCATACCTAGACTTAAACTGATGGGAGCCGTACTTCTGAGCAGATTAGTAAGCTAAAATCGAGAGACCCTCACAATTAAAGTGTGTTCCGTTACGATGTGGACCGATTCGAAAAAAGGTTTTGGATTGGCTTGCCAATCAACCAAAGCGTTGGACGAAATTCGTGGCCAACAGGACCTCTGAAATCATAGAAACATACAAAAAAATCTTTGGCGATATGTTCCAACCAGGCCCTAATCCAGCAGATTGGGCAACTCGAGGAAAAACATCCGAAAAGATGATGAACAACAATCTTTGGAGTAATGGGCCAGCGTGATTAGCAAAGGAAGAAAAGTATTGGCTAGATCAACCCGGAATACTAGAGATAACTGAGGAAACCTAAATTGAGGTAAAAAATACAATTATCTCCGAATCCAAAGCGAACGATGAAGAAAGCATTATAGCAGCTAAACCCATTCCTAGATTCCGCAGGTACCATGCGAGTTGGGGAAGAATAGAAAAAGCACTGTTGTCTTACAAAACTAAACATCCAGCGATTATATCATCAAAGGCACCTATAGCCTAGTTCGGTTAAATTTTTGGTTGATTAGAGGAAGGCAAGTTACAAAGGATATGTTTCGTAAATGTGTTAAATGTTAGAAACAAAATCCTAAAATGATGACTCAGATAATGGGTCAGCTACCCAAACATAGAGTCCAATACATACAAGGTGACATATGGTGCAGTTGGTCTCGATTTTGCGATCCCTTTAAGGTACATCCCGTGCGCCGAAGAGACGCAAATCCAGTTAAGGCATACTTATGCATTTTTGTATATTTCAGCACGCGCGTAATACATATTGAGATTTGCATGAATCTCAGTACATTGCAACAAACTTTAGCGGAGCAAAAAATTTCCTTCGTGAACTTTATACTTTCTTAACCAATAATAACAATTCAATCATTTCTAATCTTTTGAAGGACGAAATTACTTGGAAATTTATTCCACCAGCAGCATCAAGTCAAGGAGGATTATGGGAAAGTGCGGTCCGAATCAGAACGATGAGTTCATTACACCTGCGCTCACTTTTTAATCGGACGTTCAATTCATCAAATACCTGAGGTGACAATCGAAGACAAATTCAATCCCCACACGAGATGGGATATAGTTCGGCGCATACATCTCCAATTCTGGAAACTATGGCAATTGAAATATTTAACTACACTACAACCAAGAACCAAATGGCAAAAGCAAAAACCAAATTTACAGATCGACGACGTTGTCGATGGGGCGAGGCATACAATTATTTCCTATGAAAACAATAAATGCGTTCGAGTAGCTGCAATTAAAAGAAAACTGGCATCCTCAAGCGTCCAGTTCTTAAATTATGCCGACTTCCAATTTTTGGATCCGATAATGATTCAATCCGAGGAGTATGTTTGAGTTAATTGATGGAAGCTGTTTGTCTGAAATAGTTGTATAAAGCCATTGCCACTTGCAAAATGGCACAACCGACAGAGACAAATTCAATTTCAGAGTAAATTATTTTATGTACATTATCAAAATTTATAAAAATTAGTTTACATTAACAAAACCTATTTAATTAATTAAAAAATTTTATCAATATTATTATAATTTCATTCAAAATTATGCAATTTAAAATTCGGTCGACAAAACCTAAAATGGAATATTAATCGAACGATTCGTTCGTATTTTTGGTTTCACCGCCACATGACAAAAAAAAATTATGAACGATTTCCCAACACCAACGTCGACTTTATATTTTCGCGCATTTTCGTCGTATGTCATTTCATAATGAAAAATGTATCAAAATGGCAGCTATTTGAAATAAACGAAAACTACCAAATGAAATACGAACACAAAGGCAACTATATACAACAAATCGTAAAAATTGGAACGAAAAAATATATCGCCAAGAATTTGAGTGTGAATGCGGAAATCGTTTGAAAGTAGTTAAATGGTATAATGTGGTTGTAACGAAAAAAAACTATACGATCTAGTCACGATATCGTGATGTCGGACGATGGATATAAATAATGAACAATTTTGCTTAAAATTTGTAAAATTATTAATATTTTCGAATTTTATTAATTAAATATAGTTAATATGAATCGTTTCCAGATAATTTTAGTTTATAAATTTTAGTAATTTAATCATAAATGAAGAAATCGTCGCCAGATAATTTTTCGTGTCGTTGCTATGTGGCAATGCCTTAAGGCGATGCCACATGCACATCTATAATCACAGAACATTTTTTTACAATTTTTTTTTTTTTTTTTTTTTTTGATTTGAAACTGTCATGACTTTAATTTTACATTGAGTTTTACCACCATTTCAATTCCGATTATCGAAGAGAATAAAAGTTTTAATAATTATGTAGCGATCAAACGAACTAAAATTAAGTTGTTATTGTTTACTGCGATGTGTTTGTGTCATTAACAAAAAAGTGCTCGATAATATTGGATACATCCTATTAATATTAGTAGGAAACGACACGGAGAGTATTTCACTCTAGTAAGACTGTTGCAGCAGTATCCAGAAAAATATTTTACATATTTTCGGATGTCAAAAAGGCATTTCGATTATATTTATAGCATAATTGCTGCAGAGATTAAACCGTCGAGAACAGCATTTCGGAAAGATACAATCACCGCGAAAGACAAATTAGTTTTCACATTGAGGTAAGTTAATGTACAATAAACTTAATTAAAGTTTAGATTTAAAATAAGAATTGTGTTATTTGCTTAGATTTTTGGCTACTGGATGTAGTTTTACGGATCTTTCGTTACGGATCTTTCGTTAATGGAACAATCTACAAGGATGAAACGTCATGCAATTTTTTTTCCGTTTCATGACGTAACGAGCCACACTAAATTATAATTAGTACGCGGCATGAAATACAAATTGATTAGCGCTGTATTAAATTTTTTTCTTTTTGTTTTTTTTGGTTGGTATTGAAAAATAAAAAACCGGAAAAAGAAAAAATTAGAGAGGAGTTCGATGAAAGACGTAGTGATAGAAACATTTAAATAAAAAAATAAATTTTGAAAAAAAAGGAAAAAGAAGAATTTTATAAAGAGTTTTTTTTGGAAAAAAAAATATTAAATGATAAATATTGAAAATATTTATATTGTGGTATAAATATTTTATACAACATTGTTGTGTATATTGAAAATAAATTAAAGTTATAAGTAAGAATAGTTGTAATTAATATAAAAAAAAACTTTGGAAGTGTCCAAGTGAATTATATGATAAATATTTGACATAAGTTAAATTTATAAGTAAGAATATTTGAAGTTAATAAAAAAATTGAACGCATGATCGGGAAAAAAAATAAGTGACGAAATCAAATTGGCATGTGGTCGGGACCGTGGGAAGAACATTCCAAAAATAAAAATAATACAAATAATAAATATTTAACTATTTTTTTTTTTTTTAAATTAAATAATAATAATAGTTATAATAAAGTTAATAATAATAAAGTTAATATTGTGAATAAAATTAATAAGAATAACATTAAAATTTCAAGTCACCATATACCGTGTGCGGCGTCAATATTAAAAAAAATATATAATCATAACAGTATTCTATAATAATATAAATACCCATAATAATAATCAGATAATAATCATAACCATATTAAAAAAAAAATCCAACGTCATCATCGAGACGAAGCGTTTTCGTTGATGCCCTACATACCCAGGAAAAAATTTAACACAAGTTCATCGAATATTTAATTACAGGTAAATGATAATATTAATTGTATATCCTATATTTATTACAATATTTTTTTATTATTACATAGTTTCAGACTATCTCGAGCAAAAAGAATAGTGGAAAATGCATTCGGAATATTGACTAGTAAATGGCAAATACTTTTAAAGAGATTAAAGGTCAAACAGCATTAAACCATGAATAATATTGTTATGTCATGTGTAATTCTACATAATATTATAAAAACGGAAGAAAACTTTCTAACGGACGCACAAAATTTATCACAAGCATCGCAGCCATCTTTAGGTACAAGCAATAGGTGCACGGTGCCAGCTTCTCGTGTATATGACGTTAAGGAAACATTTGCGAACTGGTGTGTCAATAAGATTGATGTACCATTTTATATTGACAAATATTTTGTAAATTAATTTAAATTAATTTACAAAATATTTGTCAACATAAAATTGTTTTAAATTTGAATATCAATAAAAATTCATTATAAAGGCATAGCCACATGCACACTTGCACGACCGACATAGCAAAACTACAAATTTAATTTCAGACTAAATTATACAATAACAAAATTAATTAATTGTACATTAACAAAATTAATAAAAACTAGTTTAGATTTACAAAACCTATTTAATTAGTTAAAAATTGTATCAATACTATTATAATTTCATTCAAAATTATCCATTTTAATGTTTCGTCGACCGAAAAAATAAAATTCGGTCGACAAAATCTAAAATGGTATAATTTTTGTCGTTTTACGAACTTATTTTTGTCGAAAAGTTTAAATGATATAATTTTTTTCGGTTTCCGAACGCATTTTGAAACGATTTTTTCTTGTCGGGTATAACATAACCTCACTTCGATGTGTTTTTAGTTTAGATTTTGTTTTTTCTGTGTATGTATAGCTGATGTAAAATGAAAAAAACTATAATTTGTATCTAATTTAATTATATTTATATTTATTTACATAAATATGTATCTATATATGTATATAAAATAAATATTTGAGGAATAATTTGAGACCAAATTAATAATTTAGCTCGAAACGCAATCTTGACATTCTAATTCTTTTTCTAAGCCAAATGTCACTTTTTATAATTTTTATTTTACTATGACGTCATTTGTCGACCAACATTTTCGGTTTCCAAGTGGCGTCAAAATCGACAGTCCGACCGAATTGTTCGGTTTTGTATCTTCATGTGGAAGATCTTAACATTAAAAACTAAAACTATTCTACTTATTATTAATTACATTATCTAATACCCGTAAACATTCTAATTGAAGTTGTAGTTCTTGCGAAACTCAAATTAGAACGTGCAGCTTGCCAGGCCAAAGAAACAAAAATTCTTCAAGTGCAGGTGGTGGAGGTGGAGATGTTGGTGTTGGTAAAGTGATTGATGCTATCGCCTCTAAAATTGTATCACCCGTGTCATTTTTGCTTCCACTGTTGTTACGCCGTTTCTTTTTTGGCTATTCTGAAGAATACTCTTCTTCAAAATCTTCGCTTATTATATCATTAAAAAGATTTTGTTCCGATTGATTTACCATCGAATCTAAATGTTCCGGCGTTTCATAATTGCTGATCGTACAGGAATGAAATTATATTTATTATACAACGATTTTTTATATTATACTTGTTGACATGTTACCTTGGAATTCTTGTATATTCACTTAAGAATAGTAAACTATTGTAGTGTTTTCATTTAACTGCACAGAACCCGATCCACTTGTAATATTTTGTTCGCTTTTGAATAATTTCGAAAAAGTATTCCGCAAAGTACTCCATTTTTTTGACATTCTAAAGCTAAATGCATATGGAGTTTAAAGTAAAAATTCAAAATATGATCAACAGATTTCTGTATAATCACCAGTTTTTTCAAGAATTTTGGAAATCGCCTCCCAACTGTCTGCTTTTTTTGATCTATTTTTATATTCCGGCATTGTTTTGTTGAATAAGTGACGATGCCCTTTTACCTCACTTATTAACTTAGTTTCAAATTCTTCCTAAAATTGTTAGTTTTTAGTTTAAAAAGATAACTTTTAAATTTCTTACCACATTCATTTTGTAATTTTTATCATTATTTATCAACACAAAATATTGAGACTGTCAATATCAAAAAAATAAAACAAACAAAAAAGAAATAAAAAACAAATTACAAACGGAAAAAAATAACGTCGGAAATGTTGGGTGAGTTCGGAACACATTTTAAGATTATAAAGAGAAAAAATTATACCATTTAGAGGAAAAATCTGTTTCTAGGAACGGCAAAACAGCAAAAACCAAATTATTAAATGAAAATTGTTAAATTATTAAAAAAATTATTGTTTTAATAATTAAAAATGATTATTTTTTAAAATATTTCATCAATATAAAAAATCACATAAAAAATGTGGATTTATCCAGCTGTAAATTGAAAATCTGTTTTTCGAAAAACGTCGGTATTTTTGTCATGTGGCAACGCCATAATATAACCTCACTTCGATGTGTTTTTAGCTAGGATTTTGTTTTTTCTGTGTATGTATAGCTGATAAAAACTATAATTTGTAAGAAGTTTTTTAATAATAATATACATTAATTTAATTATATTAAATATAATCACTCCTGAATTTTTTTTAGTCAAATTATTTTAAAATTTATTTTTTTTATGTTGTATACCTGCTTATTGTCCCTTTATTGTTTGTTTACAAATTAAGTAACGGGTAATGAGTAGGTATAAAAAGTCGTATATATATATATATATATATATATATATATATATATATATATATATATATATATATATATATATATATATATATATATATATATATATATATATATATAACAACTGTAAATTTAGCAGCTGTAGCCCGTAGAATTAAAAAAAAACCAGGTTTGTCGATTCCTCGTCGATCTTTGGAACTAGACATTCCACAAACGACATTACACCGTATTTTGCATAAAGATTTAGGTTTTCAGGCTTTTGAAGTTCAGTTAACACAAGAACTCAAGCCGGTCGATCACCATAAACGTCGTACCTTCACTGATTGGGTCCTTCAAAAGTATCAGAATGATCCGGATTTTTATCGAAAAATCATCTTCAGTGATGAAGCCTATTTTCACATCGGAGGCTACGTTAATAAGCAGAATTGTCGCATTTGGGGCTCAGAAAATCCAAGAATGATTGTTGAAAAGCCTCTCCATTATCAACGTGTCACTGTTTGGTGCGGTTTCTGGGCTGGCGGTGTGATTGATGATGTGTAGTGTAAACCATTCTTTATAGATATTGAGATATGTTGGTAGCACTGGTTTTTGACAGGCATTGTTTTTTGGACTAAACAATGAGTACGACACATTCTTTAGCTTGAGTAATATTTAGTTAATAAAGATATATTTAAACACATTTAACATCATCTTATGTTTAATTAAATGTCGCTTTAACCTAAGATGATACTATTGGACCTTTCGTTTTCGTAAATGAGGCTGGTGCAACTGTTACGGTGAATGGATGCGCTACCGAGCTATGATTAATTATATTTTATGGCCGGAATTGGAAGGTATTGATGTGGACGACGTTCATTTTCAGCAAGATGGCGCTACGTGCCACACAAGCAACCAAGAAACAATTGCAATTTTGAAAGAAAAGTTTCTTAACCGTGTTATTTCTCGAAGAGGTGATCACAATTGGCCACCGAGATCTTATGATTTAACACCTTTAGATTTTTTTCTTTGGGGCCAAGTGAAAAATATTTAACACAATGGCACACACAATTCTTTCTGTTCAACATGGTGATTTTTTTTTTGTGATGTGATGGTTGCAAGTGCGGTTGCGTGCCGAGACTTGTTTAAGTGACCCCCGCCTTCTTTCCGTTCCTTGCGGTTATCCCAGCTTCCAAGCATGCCTTGCAAGCCTATTGGTGTTGTTTTAATGGCACTAATAGGACTAACACCTTGATCCGTTACAAATTATTTATAGCTGAGTATACTTAAATTACGGAACCTTAAATTTGGTACAAACATGGACCGTTGAGCCGGATAACACAATAGCAATCTTTTATTTAATTACAGCAATGCCGACTTTATATCTCTTAACAAGGTTGCAATCTAAACGTTGCCAATTTATCATTCAATACGCTGCTCAAAACGAGAATCGAAAAATGTGTTCCGTTGGCTAAATTCAAACAGAGCTTTCGTGAACCATGGTATAATAGTGATTTGGTAAATCTTGAATAACGTCGTAATAAGCTCCAAACTTTATACAGGATTCATGGTGCCGAATATTATTTAGCTTTTGCTTGCCCACAAGGAATAACTGTATATTGCGCATTGAGCGAGTTTAACATCGAATTCGAAAATGTTTTGGACTTTTTTAAATGGTAAAAAAAGTTTCTGCTTTTCCATCGTCCATGTGTTATCAGTAATTTATTTGCTTAATTTTTTTCGTCAGTCTATGAACTCAACCCTTGGTTAAATAGTTTGCTTCTCAACCACTATAGTATGAGTAATACGGATTTTAATCATTCTCACATGTTTTGCTCAGGAAATGTGCGGTGAGTTTAGCTTTACCAATTTCTTTCATATTTAATGAAAGTCTTCGTAAAGGCATTTTTCCTGACCACTGCAAGATTTCTGTTATTCATCCGGGTTTTAAGTCAGGCAAGAGGAAAGCGTTGAACCCAAACTTTTGAAACCTATCTCAGGGTAAAGAACCACTTATTAGCTTCTTCAGGTTGTCTATAGAACAGTACGAGGAGTAAACTTGGGATCAAAACCGACCAAAATGACCTGTAACCAAGAGTTATTGACTTCATTATTATCGAGGTGACCTTAACAGGAATTTGAATTCTAATGTCAATGCCAAGGCGAAACAAATATGCGGTAACATAATCCCTAGATACGAGATTTTAAGGTGTAACGTTAAACAATCGTCACAATCAACAATCAAACTTGAAACGTTTTAACTAATTATGTTGAAATTATGTCATAAAATTTGCACGACTTATCTAATTTATTTCACTTAAAACAATTATGCCTATTATTAAATATCAATTAGACCGGTAAATTTGCGCGGTACTATGCTAAGTCAATAAACTTTATTTCGACAGACATGAATCATTCATCACACACATATTTTCGGTTTGAATTCGAAATTCATATTTGTTTCTATGTAAACAGACATCAGGTATAGTATGTATATGTTTACACTTTGAGCTGTTTACATAAATTATATAATTAATATTTTTTTTGTTTTTAATTTTTAAACCACGTTAATTTTTTGTTTACGAAATTAATTTTTTCAGTTAAACAGCTAAATGTCGAAACGATACGGAGTCCAGAGTTTCGCGCCTTAACCATAATATTATATACAACGGAATGTGGGATTCACACAAAACAATCAATTCTAATTTGCTTAAAGATTAATTTTAGCTCGGTTAGATAATTTTGAAAATTATTTTGAATTTAGGCTTGTTATTATTTGCATTGTAAACTGATACCGGTGATAAGACCTAAGTATAAGAATTAACATATTTCTGTAAGCGAGTTCTTAAAACACAAAGGCGGTCATTGTTAGTTACCTAACAATTCGACTAATGCCATTTCTTAGCATATACGAGTATTGTATAATAAGTTTTAAGACATATACTTAAATAGAAAGGTTTGAGTTTCATGATCGAGGTTGTTTACCTTTTAGCAGGACTTAATATGAGTCCTGCAGCGATGCCACAAAAGTAATGAGGAAGACAATCATGAGATCTGACATTCAATTCAATTTGTAGTTCAAAATTTGATTTGTATAACATAACGCATGAGGCAAATTGCCTTTGTGGGGATTACTAGTTTCCCTATCAGGCACCTCCCCAGATGGCGGATAGGGGAAAACTTGCCAGATATGGCAGGTATCGGGGAAATCAAATACTCGGGATGGACCAAAAACTAGCACACCCAACCTAAGGTGGCACTACATACAACTTCGATTTTGGCAACATTCGGTTTAAAATCATAGCCGTTCTATGATAACGCAGAGTTCTGTCATGGGTGACCGTTACTTCTCGTGCCACTCATGGGAATTAAAATGTTAAGGAATAATAACCTAACAAAATTAGAAAACGAGACGGATGTGTCTCGAACAGCATCAAATAAATCATCATCTTTGGTTGCCGATACGGTGGATCCTATGTAGAACCAAGCATTGTTCAATAAAGGGAACAAATTTTCCTAAGAGCACGATAATGTTGAGATCACTAACTCTAAAGGTTCCAAATGAAAGTAGTGGTACACTATACATGACTTAAGACTCTATCTTAAGTCAGCGCTATTAAGTCGCAGTTTCATTCTTTGGCCTTCCCATTGTTCGAAATTTTCTGATGATTAGGAATGAATCATCAGAAAATTCCAAACCATGCTGTGAACGAGGCTGAGTTATCTGAGAATTTAAATCATCTGTTCAGAGTGATAATTCATTGAGCATTGTTTTGGATTTTACAGTATACAATTTTACCTCAAAAAAGAGCTCTTCAAGGTGGCTAAAAAAAGCGTCACTTGATAGGCCTGCGACCTGCTCCAGATAAATGACTTTAGTTCTCATGCATATAAAAAGACAAATATAAGCCTTCTAAGTTTTTTGTCCTTGCCAATTTTGATGAGATGAATGGATATGAGAACATGCCATTGAACAAAAAGGGCCGAATAAATTGTACCCGTGACGGTGGTAGCGTAGCTTTGAAATTAACGCAGGTTATACTTTTGTAGACTATTACCTTTGCTTTTGCCTTTCCATTTGGAATCCAGTGCTAGTGCCTACTTAGTGCTAGAAGAAACGAAGGTCCCACGCATTTATTATGCAAATAGATCTCTTGAAGAATCAAGTAAGCAGATCGTGATTTTGTGAAGTCGTCTTCCATTTCGAAGGAGCTCAAACTCATCATAAGGAAGTCCAATGATGAGCCCAATGATCAAAGAGTGCTTGATTTGATAGCATCCTTTTTATGCTTCTGGGTGGTTATTTCTAAGTTGTAGTGTAAACTTTGTTCAAAGCGGCAGATGACTGAACCACTCATTAGAATGTGATCGGATCAAATTGAAACTAAATATTTTTTTTGATACTCTACATGCCCGTAATTTAGTTTTTGAGGTGGCCATGTCTCAATGGGTGGCAGCAACCAACTAGGACCATACCACCAAAAAGAGTGAGATTGAAATTTTTTGGGAGATAGGTTACGAGAAGTGCAATCCGCTGCGTTATATGCCGAAAAACGTGTATCCAGATGTTGTTGATGAAATGTTTGCAGTTCTATTAAACCGATTGGCTTGCTTGCGCGCAAAAACCGTGTAGGCCGATTGTGGACCCTTTGCCTACATTTAGAAATCTGGAAACACAAATAATATTAACATATTCGAAATTATCTCGTTGGGTTGACTAGATGATTTGTTTTTCGGTGGCAAGTGGATCATCCCAGACCGTCCAAATTTTTGAATTTTACCACGACGGAAGATAACCACCCTAATGGATAACACAGTTATTTTTGTAAAGTTGGTTGAATCAGTCAATTGAGTGGTAAACATCAACCTCCCTCCGCCGAGTTCCAATAAATGTGCAATACCTTCGAAGGCTCTGCTTCGTGTTGGATATGGTCATAGTATAAATACACATAGTACTACCATTGTATGTTAGCCCATTGACGTGCTAGATGTAGCTACTGGTATCGTTTATCAAAATAGTTGTATATGTATGTCTATAAATGTCATATATTTGGTCTAAATTTTGACGATATTCTATCGACTCGACATCTGGAAAATCAATGTGTAAACTTTTTTTTCTTATGATGGTAGTACTTTACGTATTTACACTATGGTATGGTCTAGGATCTATGTAGGGTTGCTTTTTGAGTCTCCAGAAGGAATGCAATGTGGTATTATACCATTGTTGGATTTCCATTGTTGGAAAATTCGGGCGATAGTTTCTGTTAGGTGTCCCGTTCCTCTAAACCTTTAAACAGCCGCTGCATAATCTTACTATAAATCGGCCTTCTTTGTCTCGTTCAAGATTTTTTACGAAATGGATCGGCTAATTTGATTTCAGCATATACGACTTTAAATCGACATCTACGATTTGAGGAATGAGCGCTGGCTTTAAATTTTTGACAGTACCAATGCATCAACGGAAAATTCGGGAGAGACTTTTTCCTTATTGTATTTATTTATTATTTATCTATTATGTAAAAATATACGAGTATGATTTAAAAAGAAAGTGATTAATCGCCACACAACAACAAAAATATAATTACAGTAATTAAAATAGTTAAACAACAGTTATTGCTTCATCGGTTTTTTAAACAGCTCTCTTGAAATATTAAGATCAAAATAGCCATAACACTCATTAAACGCATTAAAAATATAAATGAGAGGAGCTGAATTATTAAAATTATTAGTGCAAAATGGAATACGCAATAAACCTGGGCGCGATCTTACGGCTCGCTGAGGAGCATTAATACAAAACTTCTCAAGCAGCTCGGTGCAGTATACATTTTAGAGCAAAGAAGATCGCGAGCAAACGTAGCAGCGAGGCTATCTTACGTCTACTTTCTAACGTTTGTAAATTTATTAAGGCAAGCCGATTTATATAAGGTTCACGAACAAAACCGCAATTTAAGTTAGGTAAACGACGTAATTGCATAGATCAAAAATTATTTTTGAATACTTTCGATCGTCGCCGAATGAGTAACATAATAAGAACCCCAAATTATCGAGACATATTCTAATACAGACCTGACGTCAGTAATATAGAGAGATTTAAAAGTAAGAGGGTCACAAAATTACAATGGAGCTTTCATGCTTATCAAATGTAAGGTGGCTTGAAAAAATAACGCCAAGATCGCGAATTTCGCTTACTCTACAAAGGTGTGTATCCATTAGGTGTTGCACCTGTACAGTATCACTGAACGAATTAATTGCAGCATAGATGTTTAAGTCATCAGCATACAATAGACACTTACAGAACTTGAAACACTGCACAAATAAACACAGAGAATAGTAACGATCCAATGTGGCTACCCGGCGGAATACCAAACGGAATGACAAATTCGAAAGAACGATCCTGGGTATACTCACACATTGTTTTCTAGATGTTAGGTACGAAGCAATCCATTTGATTGGAATGAAATCAGTTCCGAAGTCAATTAATTTCTGTAGAAGAAACCTGTGGTTTAGTCTGTCAAAAGTTTTCGAAAAATCTGTATAGACCACATCAACTTGGCCGTGATTACCCACAGTTTCGAAGACATAACTCGAAAAAACCATCAAATTAGTAATTGTAGATTTGCCTCTAATCTAGCTCGAAAGATTAGCTTGAAAGATTCAAAAAGCTTTGGTATACCTGATAGTACAGAAATCCCTCTATAGGACTTAATATCGCTCTTTCTTCGAGATTTGAAAATGGGAACTAAAAAAGAATAGATTCCAAATATCAGGAAATACTCCACATGAAAGACTCGCATTTAACAGATAATGTAACGGTTCGGACAAAAAAAGTACACATTTTCTCAAAATCCGTGGTGCGATGCCATCAAGACCTGCTCCTACTGCGATATCCAAACTTTGCAGTCCTTTTATAATATCGGAGACCATAAGTTGCAAAATGGGATATGAGCTGTAACGATCATCTAAAGTGTAAGGAACATCCGAGTTATCAAAACAATCTTGGAAAAAATTGACTTGAAAAAAAAAATTTTCATCATAAAGTGGAAGAACATCGTTAAAATAAAATCAATTAATCCGCGGTAAACATCAGCAGTACTGCCAAACGGCATATAAATTCCCATAATAAACAGCAAAAAAGAACCGCATTTTACTTTTACAATAATTGATTCAACATAATCGCAGCTGAGATCAATATGATGAAATTCAAGCTTATTATTAACGGCAATAATCACACCTCCACCTGTGACCGCACAGTTGTTTGAATCACGATCACGGCGAAAAACGGAATAGCATGAAGGGAAATATTCCTCAGATTTGAAATTCACATTTAATCAAGTTTCCGTAAAAATAACAGTGTCGTAGTTGTTACATAAAAGCAAAGAAAATATTATATATCAGAAGTGAAGACACGAACAAAATAGTACGCGCAACAATATTTTTTCTGCAAAATCCATCTAGTGAGTAACTTTAATTTTATTTATGTAAAGTTACAATAAAGCTTGAATGTGATAGATTTTTTTTTATGGAATTTGTTTTATTGACATTCGTTTTTTTCACAGTCACTGCATATAAAATATACTTTATTTATATAAAAACACGTACACAATTGTTTTTTCGGTTAGTTTTCGTTATTTCTTGTGCGATCACCGATAGTATGCTATATTTTCTTTAATTTTGTTTTTTTTCTGTTGTTCTACGAATACATGTACATATGTAGTTACATAATTTTACAATAACAAAATATTATTTGTTCAATATAGATGATGCGCTTAAAATCGTTTTCTATTGTTTTTTAAATTCATATAGCAATTTTTTTATATTTCTCTAATTTGGAAATTTTGGCCAATAGCTATTTGATGTTAAGTATATTTTAATATAGAGGAACAATTTTTTGATTCATACACATAATTTTATTTTACAGAATTTTATTTATTTATTTTAAATAAATTGAGTTTATTTATTTTATTTTATTACAATCTAGTCTCTTGGACTAATGTGCAATTTGTTTCTAACTTAATTTACTAAGGTAAATAGATCTATGACTTCAACCATTTTTGTTTCACAGTTTCTGGTAAGTTGTTGTTTATTCACATGTTACTGGAGTTTTTCTTCGTGTTTCCTTGCATTTTTTTCAATTTGAATTTAAACGGGGTCCACTTTAAGGTTTCTATGTAGATCACTATTCCATGGTGCCTCGACGATGTTCCACGTACCATGTACCAAGTACCATGGTCTACCACGTACCACGTACCATGGTGCCTCGACGGTGTTCCTTAGTACCCTGTTCTGAAACCTTTGTATTATATTGACATTGCTCATTTTTCTATTTGACGTGGACCTTCCATCTAAGTTTAGTATCAAGGGTCATGCCTAGATACTTCAACTCGTCTGTTGGGAAAATTTATGTGAACTGATTAAGTTTCATTTAGCTTAATTTGACATCTTTTAGTCCATTTATGTACTTCGGAGATAGCTGATTGTAATTTTTGTGTTGATTCTTCGTTGCATGTTTCATCAGCTAGGAGCGCAGTGTCATCAGCAAAAGTCGCCACAGTGTTGCTTTTTAATTCAGGTAGATCATGCGTGTATAGTAAATATAAAATCGGTCCTAATATACTGCCCTGTGGTACACCTGCTTTTATTTCTTTCAATTCAGAATCTGTTTCAGCCAATTTAATTCTAAAAAATTTAGTTTTCAAGTATGATTTCAGTATTTTAGCGAATTGCATTGGTAAGAGGTTTCTTAACTTAAGGTTAAGTCCTTCATGCCAAACCTTGTCAAAAGCTTGCGCCACGTCTAAAAATATTGTGGAGTAGACATTTTTCTCTTCAAGTGCTTTGTCAGTTACATTGATTACTCTGTGTACTTGTTGTATTGTTGAGTGTTGTCGACGAAATCCGAAGTGATGATTTAGGATTAAATTATTCCTTTCGATTATCGGATTTAACCTTTTAATCAGTAATTTCTCAAAGAGTTTAGACATAACTAGCAACAACGAAATTGGTATATAAGATAAAGTTTCGTAGGGTGGTTTTCCAGGTTTTGGTATCATTATTGCTTCTGCAATTTTCCACAAACTGGGCACAAATTTGGTTCTAAATTCTGCGTCGATTAGATAAGTAAGCTTAACTAGAGCTTTCCTTGACTCAATCCATCGATATTTTGTTCCCGATATTTTATTTCTGGTGGTGTTGAACAAATATCAATATCCATTTATATTTTTTTTAAGTATCTTGCTTCCTGTTTATATGTATTTCAATTTAATTATAATGAAAATGACATGTTGCTATAGACATTGACTGCTAGACTAATAGTATAAAAAAGACTACTAGATACAATTTCCAAAATTAAATTCAAATGAATAATTTACTAATGGTAGTACTGAATAATTAAAGAAGAAACTACTAGATAAAACTTCAATATTGAATAACAGTGATTAATGATTACTCACTGCTAGCAAAGAATATTGGATATCATTATAATTGAAGAAACAAAAGTATAATGAGTACTATTATACGATAGTCGTGGACAAAATATATTTATCATCAAAAAGCTATTGGCCAAAATTTCCAAATTGGAGAAATATTTAAAAAACAATAGGAAACGATTTTAAACGCATCATCTATATTGAACAAATAATCATTTGTTCTTGTTAAATTATGTAACTACATATGTACATGTATTCGTAGAACAACAGAAAAAAAACAAAATTAAAAAAAAAATATAGCATGCGATCGGCAATCGCACAAGAAATAACGAAAACCAACCGAAAAAGCAATTGTGTTCGTGTTTTTATATAAATAAAGTATAGTTTATATGCATGTGATTGTGAAAAAAAAACAAATGACAATAAACCAAATTCCATAAAAAAATTTATCACATTGTAGCTTTATGTATAGCTTTATTGTAACTTTACATAAATTAAATTAAAGTTACTCACTAGATGGATTTAAAAAATATGAATTTTGCAGAAAAAATATTGTTGCCCGTACTATTTTGTTCGTGTCTTCACTTCTGATATAGTATATTTTCTTTGATAAAAGTGATGAGTATTTATAGCATGAGATTTGGTACTGATTCCACTATTGTTGTGATAATATATATGTAGACTATTATTGATGTACTCATTTGACGGAATAGTGGGCAATGTATAATTATGAGGCGATGGGTAGGACACATATAAACTATTGCTTTGTGGTGCAGGTGTTTAGAAGTTATGATGTACATTTCTATCTACAAAAGTCGAAAAATTGAATTGTTTTTGCCGGTCGTTGATGATGAAATACCCTATTGATGTACCCGATTTCCAAAAATCTGGAATAGTGTCTTCTCAAAAGCTTCATCATATACACCAACCTTAAACGAAATGAAATTTAATGAATTTATAATCCGGTTTTTAGGAACCAAGGGTTAGCGATCAATCTCTGATGGAATTAAGTTTAATTTTGAACCAATATACGATGTCAGGTTTGGAAACTGTTGATGGATGAAGATGGCTGTCATAAAAATACTGTTTCTTTTTAACAGCTACAGTTTGAATAGCATTGGTTATATTACCAATTACAACTATCAGTGCATAATTTGAAGGAGTCGCAATTGCACTATCGGTTTTGCGTAACGATGATTATTCTACAGGCTGAGATTGCCGATCCACCGCTAATACGTTCTTATTAATTTCCTCAAATTTCCTCAAATTTCTTATCGACTTTGGTGATAAACACAATCTTTGAAAAAATTTGCCCATTAGATTTTTTATGTGTTATATTATTAGAAGTGTCTGGATTGATAGCACCTTTGTTTAAAATCTTTGTACAAATCCAATGATTTAATGATGAGACGGCAGAATAACACCACTTCTCATAGTTTAGATCGCTATCTTTGTTTGGATCGGCCGTGAAAATGTGAAATTCAAGTTCAGTGAATTCTTGCACTAGTTTGTCAACACGAGGCAAACGCCTGTTCAATTCAACCAGATCGGTAAGCAAATGATCTTGATTGGCATATTTAACAAGATTGGTTAATTTTGCTTTATTTGTGCTGCAGTTTTGTCTGTAGTTTGGCCACCATGCTCTTTCGTTGTAACGGATTTAGGAATATGCAGTTTTTCTGGATTGGTTAGCAACATCATTCCAAATTCTGAGTTCATGAATATCGATAAATCAGCATTTGAACCATACACACCAATGTCGACGGCTATAAATTTATAATTTGCATCCATAACTGCCATCAACATTGTTAAAAATCGTTTTTTATAGTTGAAATTTAAACTTCCATAATTAATTCGTACATAGGCGGTGCCAGAAATGGCAAACTGTATGGGTTGTTAAAATCGATTTATTTATTGCTAGCATCCATGCCATCGGCGGTGTACAAACGTACACGTCAGGGTTAGTAAGGTGAAGACACCTGTTCTGCGTTGTTGTCACGGGACGAATGTAAAAGGATTCCAATACGAAATTGAATTTGATGTCGTCATTGTCCACGGAATTACGATGAAGGTGTGAACATACTTTTATTTATTTCGCCTCAATGTATGCATTATTATAATGCCAACATTCTTATGAAAACAAATAAAAGTAAAATGACAATTGGAAAGACATTCAGGCGAATTGATCCTGTATAAATTAGGTTTTCAAGGGATACTCTCCTCTTGTACGAGACATCTCTCAAGAATCCGAAAGAAATTAAAACAATGAAAGATTGTCTAGCCTTTCTACAAGTAAGGTTCCAATCTCTGGAGTCCTATATCGAGATAAAACATATAAAAAAGGACACATACCAACAAACAACCTCATCCAGTAAAGCTGCAAATTTAGCGGTTACTAAAAAACTCGCTAAATGTAGTTTCTGCTACGGAGAGCATAATCTACCTGAATGTAAAGTGTTCCAAAATCTTTCACAAATTGAAAGAAGTAAGGCAGTATATTATAAACCACTATGCCGAAGATGCTTGCTTCCGGAACACAAACTCCCATGTAAAAAAAATTGTGAATTATGCAAGGGTTCACATCACAGTCTGCTGTATAGTGACAACAGTACGCGAACTAGGGCACCAGAAAGTATAAGGCCCGCTAATACAAACGTACAAGCATCACACTCATCGAATCGGAAGTGTATATTACTAGGAACCGCTTTAGTAAAAGCATCGTCAGGTAGTCATAATGAATTGCTTCGTGTACTGATAGATCCTGGGTCTCAAGCCACCTTCATTACAGAAGAAGCCTGTCGGAGACTTAAGTTAAAAAAGAGCGCAGCGTATGCAGAAATAACAGGCATGGGAAAAACCGATGCTGGAGTAGTGAACTCAACCGTTGAATTTAACATGAATCTAAGGTTTCCCTCCAATTATAACTTAACCGTAAAGGCATTAGTTTTCAAAAACTTAACGCCCGATATGCCAGAGCAGCCTCTAGACCCTTGGTAATGGAAACATGCCAGAAATATGCTATCTGATTCATCCTTTTATACTCCTGGTCCAATCGACTTATTATTGGGTGCAGATTATTATGGAGAAATGTTGATGAATAAAAAGTCTCATCTGACGAACCAGTTGCTCAAGAAACTAAATTGAGATGGATATTTCTAGGCCGTGCCTCAGTAGATTGTCACAATTTAACAGTGATACGATCTATGGCAACAAGAACAGACTTACATACTCAATTAAAAAGCTTCTGCGAAATAGAAGAGTTTCCTCATAAACGAACATTCACCAAAGAAGAACTAGAATGTGAAAAAATATTCGCAGCCAGCGAGTCTAGAATAATGACTTGCTAAAAATCGAAACCTATATATTCAATATAAGAAGTTTATGGATGAATATATCGCTTTAGGACACATGAAGGTTGCTTATGTAACTAATGATTCTTGTTACTATTATCTGCCACATCATACAGTTTTAAAGGAATCAAGTACAACTACAAAATTACAACTAGAATATCGTTAAATGACGTGATGATCATTGGCCCTACTCTTCAACACGATCTCTTATCTATACTGATAAGGTGGCGGAAACATAAATAAGTTCATACAGCTGACATTGAAAAAATTTCCAGACAAATTATAGTTGATAATCATTTAGCAGTAAAATCATTGCAACAGCTTGCCATCGATGAACAAAAAAACTATCCAAGGGCGTCTAACCTGGTGTTAAATGATTTTTACGTGGATGATCTGGTTTCTGGGCAAAACACACTAGAAGAAGTCTTATTCATCCAATAACAAACCATTGACTTACTAAACAGCGGTGGATTTACCTTAAGAAAATGGACAACAAACAATGCGATTCTTTTGGAACCCATACCAGAACATCTAAGAAACCAAAATTGTTTGGAATTCAAACTTGACGATACCATTAAAACTCTTGGACTACACTGGAATCCAACAACAGATACATTCGGGTTTAATGTCATCAAGGCTAAATCCTGATATCGGCAAATCTTCCAAACGCAGCCTACTTTCAGATAGCGCAAAGCTTTTTGATCCATTAGGCTGGTTGGTACCAATCACAATTGTAGCCAACCTTATGATGCAAGAACTTTGGTTGGCTCGTCTATCTTGGGACGACGAACTTCCGTCACTCCTATCAACAAACTAGCAGAAATTTAAAAACGTATTGCCACTTCTAGAAGAAATAACTATACCACGTCGGATCCAATTTGAGAACAACAATAAAACAGAGTTACATGGATTCTTCGACGCCTCAGAAAAGGCCTATGCTGCAGCCATATACTTCAAATCTATAAATTCAGAAGGTATCACTAAAGTAAGACCTCTCACATCAAAAACGAAAGTTGCTCCGATTAAAAATTTACTTCTCACTAAACTTATGCATAAAGTTATAGAAGCAATTCAAATTCCGGAAATAACTTGGTTCTTTTGGACTGGTTCGATGATTACATTATGTTGGATTCGAGGGCGTCCTCATAAATATAAAACTTTCGTGGCCAATCGAATATCAGAAATTCAATCTTATTCTAATCCAGCACAATGGCAACACGTTGGATCAACCGATAATCAAGCAGATTGTGCCTCAAGAGGTACCGGTCCTAATGAACTAAAGAACAATCATTTATGGTGGACGGGTTCAACTTGGCTACAACTTTCATCCGAACATTGGCCGCGATCAACTACTGCTCCAAGTGAAGTCAATTTGGAAACTAAACTAATTGTGACACTTGCAACATCAGCAATAGTTAATCTATTCATGCACATAGTTGGCCTCTGTCGCCGATTTATAAATAAATGCTTAAGAAAACTGGATACCAGATCTTCAATTTTATTAACTGCCAAAGAACTAAATGAATCCTGTAACGAGCTTATTAAAATAATTTAACTTGCAGAGTTCTAGAATGAAATCGGACAAATCAACAAAAATGGCTCAGTATCAACAAAAAGCCACCTCCTTTCGCTTAATCCATTTATTGATGAACAAAAAATGCTGCGAGTGGGAGGAAGAATAACTATAATTGTAACCTAAAATATGATACCAGACATCCAAAAATATTGCCACAAAAACATAGATTTACAAAGTTATTAATCAATAACCCCCTGCTCGGGGGAATTCAATTCACTCTGCCACATCTTATAAACAAATATTGGATAATAAACGGTACAAGTTTCATACGCTCGAAAAAAGCAAAATGTATCACGTGTCATCGATTCAACGCTTCAACGACACATCAGCTATAATGGCAAGCTTACCCAAAGAACGAATCACCTCATCACGTCCGTTTACTAACACAGGAGTAGACTACGCTGGGCCCATATCAGTAAGAGTTTTGAAAGGACGTGGAAATAAATCATTCAATGAATACATAGCGCTATTTGTATGATTTGCTACTAAAGCAATGCAGTCAGCGATTTAACTACTGCAGCCTTTATTGCGGCCTTTAAGAGATTTATCTCTCGAAGAGGCTTATGTCAACGGATTTACAGCAATGATGGAACCAATTTTGTGGGAGCCAAAACAGCTGAGTAAAGAAAAACACGAGGCCTTGACACAAGCAACAACTGCATATTATCCGATATCGGAGTCGAATGGCATTTTATACCACCATCTTCTTCACATTTCGGAAAACTGGGAAGCAGCCGTTAAATCATTGGAATATCACCTAAAAAGGGTTATTGGAACCACAACTCTTACTTATGAAGAACTATCAACAGTTGCAACTCAGATTGAAGCTTGTCTTAATTCACGGCCTCTCAAAACCATTTCATCTGATCCAAATGCGTTAATACTCACCTCTGGACACTTCTTAATTGGGGATTCATTAATTACAACTCCAGAATTAAATTTGCTGAACGGAAAGATTTCTGCCAACCGTCGGTGGACCAAACATTGGTCAAATTATTTAACTGGATTACAACAAAGAAATAAATGGTCCTGCAAACAACCAGAATTAAAGGTAGATGATATCGTTTTAATAAAGGACAATAACGTGCCGCCCACCAACTGGCCGTTAGGAAGGATTATAGAGCTACACCCTGGTAAAGATAACCTAACTAGGGTAGTTACAATAAAGGGAAGTAATGGTGCCACATTTAAAAGACCCATTACAAAACTATGTGCTCTCCCTCTAGAGTCTAACAACTGAGACCAAAAAGAAGACTGTAGACTAGAAACAACTTGTAGATTACTTGTAGCGGCCAATATTGGCCGCTACAAGTAATCTGCATTCAATATCATTTGCGCAAACCTCAAGTTTTTCAGTCAAAAACTTCCTTACAGCAGCTGATGAGGTAGTATTGGAGAAATCGTTATGCAAGACTCGTTAGAAAAAGGCATAAGGCCTATACCTATTGTGAATATTTAATATTTTTGTCTTTACAATTATGGTAATAAGGACCACAGAGTTATATTATGTTTTTGTTCCATACCAACTGTGTTGCGGCTGAAGTTCTTGTCACGCTTATACGGGTAACTTTTAACATTGTACTTTTTTAAAATTATTTAAAATTCTTACGAATTCAATTTGGGGAATACATAAATAATAAATAATTCGAATAAGCCAATATATCGACTTAAAAATAATTTAAAATAAACAAAACAAAAAAATTAAGCTAACATATTGAAGTTTATTGAAAATATTTGCATTAATAAAAAAAAGGTGATATAAAAATAATTTTAATTTAGATCAAATTTTGCGCAAACATTGATAAGTTACTTACTTCAAATAATAGAACCAATAATTTAACATGAAATTGATTAGACTAAGCCAATTTACATGTATTTAAAACTTATCTTATCTTTTCCCCATTACTGGTATCCGATTTGTATCGGAAATATGGACCTACTAACTATGAACCTACTCAAAAATGCCATGGTCTGATTCGGATTTTACCATTTCGTTAAAACTATTGTAAAATGAGGCTAAGACTTCCGAATTACTAATAAAAACTCATATATGTGTGATCGCGTATTTTTGTTTGCCAGCATTAAGGGGCTAATGTATGATGTAAACGGTAAAAAAAATATCAAATCAATTACGTATTGGAATGTATAATGGGTACAACATTTATGTGTGCTACAACATATTAGACCGTCTCTCCCATAATGATTCATATGGTGGTTTTTTATTTTTAAAAAAATTATGACTTAATTGTATTAATTAAATCTTAAGATAAATAGTTTTCATATGTTATATATGACACAATGAGTCATAATAGATTCATAGACAGAACAAAAAAAGTACCGGTGATTTTTAAATACGAAGCGTGGCACGTTGTATGATCGACTAACATGTTTGTTACTCATAAATTTGTAATTTATTCAAAAGAAGCGAGGTTAAACTTTATCTTAATTGCCTCAGGATATGAAAGGCAATGTTATTGTTGGGTGTGATATGATAATACGGGGAATTTTCGATAAGATAAACAGAGGAAATGTTATAAGTAATGTTGAAAACGATCTCTTAACTACCGCTAAAACGATAAGTATAAATAATTACGCTACGTTTTATCCAATTACATATAAATATAAAACAGTCGTTAACACTCACATTAATAAACAATAATTATGTGTACATGTGGAAATGAAGGGGGATTTTCGTTTTGTTTATGAACGATTTTAAAATATAGTTATTCCAGTATATACAGTTTAGCCTCATTGCTAGACATGATACCAAGTCATACATTTTCGGATATTTCAATAAAAATGGAATTTAGGCACACCAAGTTGTTCTCTACGCCACGGTACCAAAGTAACCAAATATTTTCTTTAAGATTGTCCATTTGAGTGAGCATTGAGAATGAGGAACACAAAGCAAGGTAACTATTGTCCAGACGACACACAGTACCTTCTTCGTATCGAAAACCCGAGACTCGTCAAAATGTTTGGTCTAGTAAAATTAATGCGTCTTTGTTTCTCAAACTTTTCAATAACAGCTGAGATACAACATTGAAAAATCAGTAAAGAGAAACAAAGAAATATTTTATCGAGCAAAAAAGAGATAAAACCCAAGAAACAAACCCAAAAATATATAAACCCCTACTGATATTTGTTTTAGTTCATAAACTTTTCTTCTATAGTGAAAATATCGGTTAGCAATATAGGATTTCAGAATGTGAAAGTATTTTGTTAGTGGTAACATTTATATTCGAACCCAGGGTGCTATACTTTATCGAAAGCTTGGACTACAGTTATAAAGGTATTTTCTTATTTTCAACCACCTATTCTATGATGTTCGTGATTCTGTAGAATGATTTTCTCGAATTCCGAATTGTTGAGGCGGTGTTAGATATTTTCCAATATTATAGGCTTCATCCTTTTAAGCAGCAGTTTCTCAAAGATTTTGGAGAGTACTGGAAGCTGCAGAATTGGCCTATATGATTATTTAATATTACGAGGCTTGTTTGGTTTCTGTATCAAACATATTTCAGATACTTTCCATTATACTGAGGCACACGTTTCAGTCGGATTGATGCTTTTATTTATGAAGTAGTTTTCGTACTCTTACCTCAGTGATTGTTTTTACTACAGTAAAATCAATCAGTTATTTCACCTACAGTTAAATCATAACCTGATAGTTTTAGGTACTTGTGTTACGACTAATTTCGTATTTCAAATCCCATGGTGTTACAAGTAGTATTTATTTCTATAACCCTCTTCCATTTGTTGTGTGTTCCTTTTGCTTCCGTCATCCTGAGAGTTACAGAATAGAAACTACTAGCTACCTCTGGAGTGTATTCCGCTCTTCTTTGTTGCTTAAACTTTTTATTTCCATTCTGTCTCAGAATTTCCTCTGTCTTAACCAATTTGCGAGTACTTCCAACCGTAACTGAAAAACTCTTCCACTACTTCACTGTATAAACCAAAGTGTTATTAAGACATAAAGCATCCTACTCAAACCATGGACAAAGAGACGAAGAGGAAATTCACTGAGTACACCAAAAAACGCGGTCATGCAGGTGCTGCCCTAACACGTTTGGAAAATGCTATAACCTCAATCACGATGACTAACATGGATTTACAAGACGCTTACGTTTACTTGGAGCAACTCGAGAGATGCTTTCGGGACTTCGAAGAATATGATCAGAAAATGGCAGACATTGATCCCGAATCAACCAAAATCGCCGAATTCAAGCAAAGCTTCTTAAAATTAAAGTCAAAACAAAGAAGATGGTGCTTCAACTGCCTAGCCAATGGCCATAGCTCAAAGGTATGTCGTTTCTTCAGAAGATGTTACTTGTGCCGTAAAAACCGTCCTGCATCCTCCTTCAGAAGCTAACGATCAACAACCTTCATCTCAGCACGAGGACATAAAGGCTAATGTCGCAGCAACTGCATCCAACAGCGCTTCTAATATTAGCATACATACTGCATTGTTCCAGTTAAGTCTGCTCCTAACTACAGCACGAGCCATCATCCGTAACATTGAAGAAGACACTTCCATTGGACGTATGCTATTAGATTTGGGATCTAACATCTCCATGATCATTGAGGCTTGTATTCGTCGGCTTAATCTACCTCGATCCAACGCACGGTACCGGGTCGAAGGTATCGCGTTAAAAAGTACCACAAGAGGACTAACTACAATTGAAATTTCACCCAATTTTCACCAAGAACTGAAGTTTGAAATTAAGGCTTATATAATGCAGGACCTTCCGTCCAATATACCACGATCCAGTACGAAGTTACTCAACGAATGGGATGAACTTGATAAAACTTCACTAGCTGACCCCACAGAAGACAAACCCAACACTTCATGAAAATCTTGTCAAATGGTAAACTAGAAGGTCCTAACAAATTGATCGCTCAAAACACGATGTTTGGGTTAATCAGGGGAGGGACGCCCATACGCCTGTACAAAATTCATTCAACATCAACCTTGAATTCAACATCGACAACACTCTTCGAAAATTTTGGAAGCTGGACGAATTATCAAAGCATAGCCACATGACCATCCACGATCACAAGTGCGAGGAACTATTTCGTGATACAACGTACCGCGATGAACACGGTCGATTCGTAGTGTGACTCCCATTCATCCCGAACGCATCACCTCTTGGAGAATCATGATCACAAGAAATCGCTCGTTTTACCTGCATAGAGAAAAGGCTACAATCGGACACACACCTAAAAGCAGAATACATCAAATTCATGGATGAATACTTCAATGCGAATCATATGGAAGAGCTCAACGCTGCAGATCACCTAATTCCACCATCAAACCACTTCTACCTGCCGTACTATCCGGTGATAAAACAAGCGAATGCCACGACAAAGTTACGGGTTGGATTTGACGGGTCGGCGATTCTCTCAATCAAACGTTAATGGTAGGGCCAACGATTCAGCCAGATCTTACATCAATCCTAATACGATTCCGACTTAACAAGGTGGCATTTACGGCAGATATACAGCAGATGTATCGACAGGTGCGAGTACATCCAGACCACGTGAATTATCAGCGCATCGTATGGAGAAGAGATCCGACCGAGTAACTCAAACAATTTAAGTTAACAACCGTAACTTACGGGACTGCGTCAGCTGCTTATCTTGCCACTCGAGCACCAGCTCAATTAGCCAAAGACGTTGAAACTTCCACCCCAGTCGCCTCAGCTATTTTTAACAACGACTTCTAAGTGGATGACGTTTTGAGTGGTGCTCACTCCGACGAAGCAGCCATCACTTCAAGCAAAAGTCTCCATCAAGTGCTGGCCTCAGCGGGATTTAAGTTGCATAAAAGGGCTTCCAAGTCTGAAAAGTTGCTGCAAACCATCGGTGCAAAAGATCCAGTAAGCACCATTGCAATAATGAAAGACAACCCGCATAAAGTACTAGGACCACACTGGAATTGCGAGAAAGATAGTTTCACCTTTAAAATCAACCTTATACCTAGTGATTACACACCGACAAAGCATCACTTCCTGTCGGACGCGTCTTGTTTATTTGATCCGCTAGGGTGGCTATCTCCAATCACCATCACCGTGAAGGTGCATTTTCAAAAACTATAGTTGCTATCTCTAGGATGGGATGACGCTGTGCCCACTGAAATTGCTGATACCTGGACCAACCTTAAGGTCGAGATAGAGCACGTCGAGCAATTTAAAATACCAAGATACCTGAGGGACAATGATCAATTTAAGAAAGCCCATGGATTCTGCGACGCCAGCAAGCCAGCTTACGCTACAGCATTTTACTTACGAGTCATTAGTCCGATCGGCGAGATTAGAGTATACCTAATCGCATCCAAAACAAAGATTTCACCTATTCGGCCTGTAACGATCCCGAGAGTAGAGCTACTAGCTGCACTAAAAATCGAAAGCATACCATCTTACTCCTGGACAGATTCTGAAATAGTGCTCCATTGGTTAACCAAACAAGATACACGATACACGAATGGTAAAACAAAGTTTTAGGTCTATGTGGCGGTGGGCCCAGCAATCTGAATACGAAAGAGAAATAAAAGCATTGAATTCTGGAGCATCGATAAGCAATAGCAACATATTGTCACTTTCACCATTTCTCGATGGCATCGTACGCGTAGGTGGACGTTTGACCAATGCCAGTTGCTCGGATTACGCAAGAAACCAAGTGATTTTGCCGAAATCTCATCGACTAAGCATTGCTTTATATCTACATCCGACAGCATCCACTTTGTTCCATTTGTCTCGACAGAAATACTGAACCACTCAAACGCGATGTTTTTCAAAGGTAGGGAGCGACTACGCCAGCCCTTTCTGAACCACCGTCAAACGAAGTAGAGGAACTACACCAACAAAAGCATAAGTAGCATTGTTCATATGTATGGCTGTGAAGGCGATACACTTGGAGCCGGTCATGGATTTATCCACGGTTGGATTCATAGGAGCGCTAAGAAGGTTTACCAGTAGATGCAACAACCCAACTGATATATTCTCAGATAATGGAACTATCTTCAAGAGTGCGAGCCGAAAGTTGTCGGAATTAACGCAAGCACTACAAGAACCAACATGCAATCATCACATAGCTGAATACCTTGCTGAAAAGGGCACTCAATGGCACTTCATACCATCTGCCAGTCCATCAATGGCCGGTCTCTGGGAGGCAGGTGTCAAATACATGAAGCATCACCTAATACGGGCCACCAACAATGCAATTCTCGGACTTCTTTCTCGGACTTTATTAGAAGCTTATGATAATATCTCTATGAATAGTGCCAAACTTGTATTACACAGCTTTCCCATGCAGTTGTTCTACTGTAGAGTCCGGAATTAACTTCTTGGACTGCAAAATGTGCGTTTAAGTAATAGGTTTTATATAATTTCGCCATACACGAAGAGGTTTCGGTGAAAGTCAGCGCACTTGACTTTAGCGGACACCTCTCATGTCATGTTGTTGAGAAATATGAATCCAAAAGTGGACTTGGCAGTAGCACTAGATTCATTGTGGCGAAAGAAACTACGAAGCAACATAATCTTTTGCTGCAGCTTTTATTTTTTTATTATTGGTTAGATTTACAAAAAAATGACATCTATCGCTTAGTAGCGGTATTACATAGTTTTTTTTAAGATTAATTAATTGAGCTACTTTACTGATATGAACAATGCTATTTATGCTGTATGCCTTAATCGACTAAGCTAACTAAACTAAATTATAATGAGTTAGTTCATGCTATTTCTATATAGATGGAACTGCATAAAAGTATGCTAATTTATAATGTTTCTGCTCAAATATTCTGAAATTTGAAAGTCATGATTAATTTATTTTACCAATTTACTTGTGTCTTTCTAAATTCGCTTTACTCCGGCGAAGTTAGTTTCGTTGTCCATGTATATTTTCTTTGGAATAGTCGTACAAAGGGCCTTAGATATGCGATAACTCGAAATGTTTTGATCAAACTGAATTTCCTTTTGAAGAAAACATCCAACCAATCATCTTCTATGGTAATGTCAACCATTTGGGCTCGTACTACCACTGCCTCATTCATCTATTAACGTGGTGATACTCCTCTCGAACCATGATCATTGAGGTTGTCAGTGGATCTCACCTGACTTCAATACTGTCACGGAAATTTGTCTAGTATTTCACTTGTCCGGTTTGCTATACATAAGCTTCCATCTAGCTGGAAGCGTCATCATAAACCACAATTTTTAGCGTTATGATAGATAGAGACAAGAAACCTAAATGGTCTAAGACTCTCGAGGCTTCCAACATTATTTTCCTCTTAGTGATTGGACCTTCAAGTTCAGGTTTTATTTCGAATATAAATACGTCTTAGCAAGAACGCCAATGTAGCTCAAGTACAACTGCAGTGGAAGATATTTCGCTGCCAAAATTTATCGGTTTTTGCTTGTCTCCTTCATTAGACTTCGTAAATTGGATCTGCATTTCCTCAGTGCAAAACCGCCTCCCTCTAACGTCAACGTTAAGTCATTTTTCAGTTGAATTGGCACTTCCTCGTTCTCATCACCAGCCAAAAAGTCATCGACATAAAATTTTTTTAGAATACTTTGCTTCATGTTTTCATATTTTCAGCCAAAAAAGCCGAGTAAGCTAAGTCAAAAGTCACAGTGGTCAATGTGTAGTTTCTGATCTTCTCGCGGTGATTTTAGCGCCATAACAGCCTTTGATAATCTGTATTGTCATTGGATATGAACACTTGCCAGTACATCCTTTCCACATCGGTTATGATGGCCATAAATAAGACATAAATCCCATTATTGTAACCCATAGCGTAGGTTGGATTGTTGGTCCGACTCTCAATATTTTATTTAAGGAGCATCCAAATATGGTTTTACTAGACCTGTCGAACACCACCCGTACCTTCGGGGTATCACTCTTTCATCACAGCATGTCGAGGCAAGTAAAATGATATCACTTTACTCGTTTCTATTGGTTAGCTAGTATTTTCACCATAATTTGTTCCATTTCCAAATATTAATTCTTGACCTTGGCCTGTATAACCAACGTTTATTTTCGACGATAGCTTTAATATTGCTGGCTTAATCTTATTTTTGAAAACAATTGAGACAAAATTTAAAAACCGAAAATGGACAAAATATTATCATAGTTATATCAAAAATCGACTTATTTTGTCAAAAACAAAAATATATTACCTTCCCCTAAAAGTTGATTAAAACAAGATATATCTTTAATTGTTACCCCTGAAAGACTAGCTGTTTTTTTATATACTAAAACATTTTAATGACTCCTCGTTGTGTAAGTACCGAAAGTTTGTTTTTTGCTGATTTTTTTCTAGTATGGATTTCTACGATGCCAAGTTCAGAACGGAAAAGTATTGTTGTAATTACTTGCGATTCCTTTAGTTTTTTATGGAATCATTCTCCTGGAACTTTGTCTCTTGTTGTTGTCAATCATATTCATGAACCCCATTGTTGTTGTTGTTCATTATAGTCGACTTCTGGTATAAATTGTTGCATTTTTATTACATGTGTTTACACATGCAGATCATCCTACAGCAAAAAAAGTTTTTATCTTTGAGTTATAGGTAACCATATATAAGCTTGTAAAATGCAAATTATTACAAACCGCTGGAAAAAAATGCACCTGAATGTCGCTGGATAGACAAATAACTACTGCTATCAGTGATACATGCTTGATCGACGTATTTCTTAAAATTGGATAATATCGCTAGAAATAAGATTTGTTTATAATAAGCAATTATTATAAGTATATTGTATATTTTTAAACGTGACTTTAATATATTCACAATCTAACCTCGACTAATTAATTGTTTTCAACATACTAAATCACGTTCAAAATAACTTGCCATTTTGTGCATTGAATTGTTGAAAGTGACATGATAATTGAGTAAGGCAAAAAACAAAAGTCGATTACGCAGATTAACGCATATGGTCACGAGTGAAGATTATATTTTACTTGGAATACCGTTTTTATGATTAGCATAACCATATGATCTATAATGTTCTGCTTTTCATACTTTTCACGTAAGTATGATCGTTCATATAGTTCTCAAAAATCATCGTGATCATAATTTTTACTTATATGATATCATGTATATCAAACATATGCCTAAGATTAAAACATAATTAGATAAATGTCTGGCCGATCTCTATATAGTCATCAAATTAGTCATGTATGATCTACGCATTATCGAGTGATAGATCAAGTTTTAATGCTTATATTATGATATCAATGATCTATATTTTACATGATTAACCACTGTGAATGTCTCATTTAGTTATCGCTTTATTTATACAGATGGCAATAGCGTTGGTATCAGTCCTTATAATCGAATCTCACTATTACGTGTTTTATTGACTTTTCATTTAAATTCGTAAACTTGGTGGCTATTTAAATATTTTAAACTATTTAAGTATTTATTAACGTAAAAACTAAACTCGTTTTTTTTATGTTTTTTTTTTACAAAAAAAAATAAATAAAAATAAATTTTGGTTCAATTTGTTTTTTTTTTAATTTTCTTTGCACGATGGTCAATGTCGATGATAGAATGATTGCAGTGTTTTGTTTTTCTTCAAAAAATGTAATAATTTCTTTTTTGTTATTGCCCGATGTGTGTTGAACATTTTCGTGTTCACCGCGAGTTGTCACCCACATCGACTCGAACGATGATCGTGTTCCGTTTTTTTTAACTTTTCTGATTGTTCTGTATACATCGGCTGCATCACCCTTCGCTTAGACGAAAGACCTTCAGAATCGCGCGACTTTCGTCGATTTGGTAGTCGCAAACCGGAAATAGTTTTGTGTTCGCTCTAAAACTTCGAAGGGTCCGTTGTATGGATGTGTTAAGAAGCTTGGGCGAATTGAATCATCTTAAAGAAATGCGTGCGTTGTTGTTTGTAAATCTTTATGCACGAAGTTGTTAGTATTTCCATACCACGTGAACTGGTCACGGAATTTTTTGTGACAAATAGGCGAATGTTGCCCGTTAAGTAGTCGTTGAACAGTCGGTTCGAACTGCCTGGAATTGTAAAAAGTTTTAATTTAATCGAAACGTCAATATTACCTTTTTTTAGCATTGATTTTAATTCATCGTCGTTTCGCTGGTCGCCCGCTAATTTTCCGTAATCGATTTCGGCAGTTGAATAGATGCTTTCGATACGTGACAAGAGACCCGCACTTAAATTTTCAGTTAGTTGGCCCTTTTGAGCTTTTATGCGAAGACAAAAATGAGCGGCTTTTAATCGGTGTAGATGTGGCAACTTCTTCCTTGCAGCATGAATTTGAAATGTTTTTAGTTGCACCTTATCGAATTTTTTTGAGAAAAACCCAAGCGGTTAAGTGCGTTGTCGACGACTTGAGGAAGTGCCGCGCCAGCAATGATGTCGGAAGCCTTAACATACAGCGACACTTCTTTTCAAAAAGGTTTTGATGGATGAATGAGCAAAACAGTTTGGCAGGAATTTGCGGTAGAAATTTAGAGATGCCAACAAACTTTTTAGTTGCTTCACCGTCGTCGGAAGTAGAAACGTTTTTATGACTTCGATTTTTTCAGGCAATGGCACAAGTCACCGAGCTGGCACGCAATGTCCAAGGAATTGGATTTCTTGGTTGCCAAATTCCCATTTTGTAACATTTATTGCTAACTTGTATTGTTTCAGTCGTTGGAACAGGATGCGAATTAATCGTTGAAAGTTTTGTGCGGTATTGCAAAGTTCGAACGTCATGAAAATGTCTCCGAATGTCCAAATGTTCGCTACCTAGATTCGACACAGACAGCTGATTTCAATTGTGATTTGATTCGGTGACGTATATGGCTTCAAATTTGAGCCAAACTTCCAATGGTACCAGCAATTTGAATGCTCAGTTCGTGATTTTGAGCATCGAAAGAAAATTCATGCGCTTTTTAATGTTTCCAAATGCGACGATCACGACACTTACCAAGGTCTCTTTAACCCCGAGATCAGTAATTTGATGAATATTCCTTATGTCGTTCATGCAGAACGTGATCAAGCTAGCGTACTCACAATCCATTATAGTGAGTATGTTGGCTCGATCACGTTTTGCGCGCAATGGGGATCGGAAGACTGAGGTCGAGATAAAATCAATTTCTAAAATTAGCATTGCTGAGCGAAATAGGCTTTCTGAAAATCTCAGCTCCATAAGAGATGTTGGATTTGCAATGAGCCTTGAAATAGTCGGCCTTAAACGTCAACTTAAAGAACGGGTTAAAATAGTTTTATTAACACTAAATAAACCAAATAAAGTGCCAATAAATGATAAGTTGGCCAAGAAGGAAGTTTTGTCAATAGCGAAGCTATAAATACGAAAGTAAGGGCTATAATAAATCCTGCGGCATCAGGATTGGCAATTAATAAGATAAGTAATGTCAGCAATGGCATTAAAATCGAGATCTCAAAAGCCGAAGACATCGAGTTCTTCCTAAAAAACAAGTAACTGCAAGAGGCTTGGCTAGTAGCTACGCTACCTGAAAAGAGATTACCCAGAATCATTGTCTATGACGTGCACCGCACAGAAAAGTTAGAAGACATAAAAACGAATATTATAAATCAAAATAACGGTGAAATCACGAGTGACGACCTTAAGTTTGGGTTCAAAACTGGACCCAGAAACAGCAAGGTCGTTCAATGGGTCATAGAGGTGTCGCGAACAACCCGAAATAATCTTCTAAATAAACGCAGAGTATACATCGGGTGGTCTTCGTGCAAAGTTTGCAACTATGTCAGAATCTCAAGGTGCTTTAAGTGCCATGTATTTGGACATATTGCTAAGTTCTGCAAAGTACGAGATCAAATTTGTGGACACTGTGCTGAGGTCAGACATGACCACAAATCGGGTCCAAAAAAAGCGGAAGGGGCTAAAGGTGTGAGCTGTAAAAGATCCAACAAAGCCTACGACCATTCCTCAAACAGCAAAATATGCTCAGCTTACAAACAGGCTCTGAACTTAGTCGCACGCAAAACTGTTTATGACGATTAAAGCCCACATAAACCGTCCAACTTAATATGTAAAATGCAAAAATAGTTGGACATGAAATTAAACAATGCGCACACGAAAGTAGCCAATTGGAAAGTAAAAGAAGCCTGGACTTCCAGTGATCATCGGGCCATTGTCCTAACTGTAAATTCTGTAAGCACATCAAATAGCAATGAGTCCTCAGGCAAGGTTCCCCGTTATGCACTCAAACGTGCTAATTGGGAAAAGTTCGACAACCTGTTGGAAGTATCTTGGCAAGGATGTTTAGAAAATATAACATGCTCATCACAAGAGGACGCTAACTTAATAGAAGCAAAAATCACGAGCTCAATAATCGGTGTCTGTGACAAAAGTATACCACGTAAACGTGCACATAAAGGAAGATTACCCTGGGAATAACACCCTGACCACCAAAAAAGCAACAGTAGCAAAGGTGCGTAAGATATATCAAAAAGAAAAGGATCCCGCAGTAAGACTGCTAAAGAAAATACATTACAAAGAGTGCCGTAATGAATACATGAATGACGTGTCTAAGACTAGCCAACTTAGTTTAGAAAGATTCATTACAGAGCACGGTAACGCAGAACCATGGGGTTTCGTATATAAATTCTGTGCTGGGAAACTAAAAACTCAAGAAGTTTTAAGCTCTTTAACAAACAGCGATGGCCTGACAACTACGTGTTGAAATGATTCCACAAATTGTTTGTTGAGTGCACTGCTTCCTGATGACACTGAGGCAAATGACACAGAAGCGAAAAAATAGGTAAGACTGCATAGATATGTTGCACCAAGAAATTGCGACGTGGAAGTATTCAGTGATGATGAAACTACGGAAGCAATAATGTCATTCAAAACTGGAAAAGCACCCGGCCTTGATAACATCGAAGTCGAAGTGGTACAAAGATCATGGCCTAAAATAGGGCCCAGTATCACGCGTTTCCTAAACAAATGTCTTAAAATAGGAATTTTTCCCAAAGCTTGGAAAACGGTAAGGTAGTTATAATAATAAAGGGCGATGAAAGAGATCACACAGACCCAAAAACCTATAGGCCAATCATGCTACTACCAGTCTGGGGCAAATTACTCGAAAAAGTAATTACTGGCAAACTAATGTACGCTTTTGAAAGTAGTGGAAGGTACAGTGACGAACAGTTCGGATTTAGGGGGAATCGGCCCACAGAGGATGCTATGGTGAGAATGATCGACATAGTCAAACAGTCTGAGCAAAAATATGTTCTTGGTATATTCCTTGACATATCTGAACCTTTTGACAATCTGTGGTGGCCTAGTATTATGAGTGAGTTTAAAAAGATGGGCTGTCCAGCAAATCTTTACACCATTATTAATAACTATTTCTCTGATAGATTTGCAACGGTTGTCACAAATTTTGATACACTACAGAAAAATTTGACCAAAGGATGTCCACAGGGGTCCGTTTTGGGCCCACACCTCTGGAACATCGTATTCAATAGTAGCATGAACGCCAGTGTCCAAGAAGTAGCATTTGCGGACGACAAAGTATTACTCCTTGCTGGAAACTCAAGACAAAGCATTCAGGAATCAGCGCAGAGTGCTATTAACAAAATGACAGATTGGTGCTGCAGCAATAAGATGGAGCTTTCGTCAGCCAAAACAGTTATGATCCAACTTAAAGGATCAGTCGACATCAGAAGACCACCTACGGTGTCTATGAACGGAGCGAAGATCAAGATGGTCAAAACTGTTAAATGGCTTGGGGTGGACTTTGACGAAAGGTTCGAAGTCACGTCGCATGTCAAAAGGATTGCAGAAAGCAGTAAGAAAGTTTTCTATGCACTAAAAAGAGTAGCCAAAGAAACTTGGGGTCTTAATCAAAAGACACTCAAGATTTTATATGAAGGCCTAGTGGTTCCATTCCTAACATATGGTTGTGCTGGGTGGGCTGACATAATAAACTGTCACCACCGAAGATCATTGATAAGCGCACAAAGAGGAATCCTTATTGGTATTACTAAGGCTCACAGAACTGTATCAACCGATGCACTTCCTGTGCTAGCTGGTGTAATACCAATTGATATACTGCTACAAGAAAGAGTTGCAAGATATAAGAAAAATGAATAAGGAGAAAAAGGATAAATGTGACATACGGTAACGTGGTGATACAAGGTGATCAAATTGACACAAACCATATCGATTCACTTAAAAGGCAGACGCGGAAAACATCTATCGCAATATGGCAAGATAGATAGATCAACGCGTTGGGTGGTAGGAAAACTTTTAGTTTTGGATGACAAACTTAAGCTTAGTGTACCGTTCACGCAAATGTTAACGGGGCATGGCAAAATAGCATCCTATCTTCAAAGATCCCACATAAGCGAAACCAGCAGGTGTGAGTGCGGCCTTGAAAACGAAACTATGGACCACGTGCTCTACAGCTGCAATCTTGTTGAAGGGGAAAGAATCCAATTAATGATGGAGCTGGGAACTGGCTAGCCAGTAGACTTACGTTAATGATACCCAGAAACATCATGGCTTTTAAAAAGTTCAGTGACACTGTTCTTACTAATAGATAGTGTCAAGTTCCCGCGAAAAGGACACTAGACAGTGCACTTACATGCACATGTCAAAGTACTGATCAGACAACGGGGCTAGATAGTAGGAAGTATGCGCCTCCACGTGGCAGGGATGGAAACAGGTTTAAGAACCTGGCTAAGCATACTAAGAACAATTAGAAATACCAAGCACGACGGCGCGAGAATGTATAAAGACTAAGTCTAGGTAACATTCTCAAGCATTAAAACGTCAAATGATTAATATATGATGATATAAGATGAATTAAATTGTTGAGACTGTCCAGGCCACCAATTGCCGATGAAAAACGCTTCCAACCAGTGAAGCTTAACTTCTACACCAATTGCTGGCATGTAACACTTAGTTAATCTGCTAGTTAAGCAAAACACCGTATTAGAAATTTAACCACCCAAACGACAAACAGGAGCAAGGCTCTTCGATTATACATTATAACGTCCAACGTGATGCTATAATGACATTGCACATTTTCACCATTATTATAATATGACGAATATTAATTATATGTCAATATATCAATAGTTTTGTTTACTATGTATACTTGAAAACGAATAATACAAAATATGACCATGTTTTTGTTTCTTTTCCAATGTCACCTTCTTCATTATAGATCACCTGTTACATAGTGACCTGACCACACCATAGTACATACCGTAAGATTTTTGTCTCGTCGCTCAGTTTACATTTTTATTCTCTGTGCCGCGTGTACTACTTAATTGAGAAGAGAGAACGCTGAGCTATTACAAAATGACCTCATCGTTATGCGAATACATTCAAATAATTTACTCGTCTTACTCACCTCTCAAATATTTCGGTGAGAGCAAATATTTTCTAAATATTTTCATTAAACAACATACAGCTGAATTTTTTGAAATGATCAAGTCACGTGGATGTTAAATTAAAAACACTAGTAGTATTTTATTTTCTATTTTCAGACGTAGTTGTACAGTGCGGGATAAAAGTACACTACACATTTCTTTAAATGATCTACGTATGTAGTTGTGCTATTTTAAGAAATCCACTTGAAATGATTGATGGCATCAAATACATGACTGCATTCCGAGAACATCGATATCATTTGTTTATGTGTACTGTGTCTCTTGGTTAGAATTATGATGAATTGTATATACAATAGAAAACTATATGTGTACAAAGAAGCTATTTCATAATATTAAATTCAGAGAATTTGGTAAACGATCTTTAATGGCAAATTAAACAGAAAGTACGACATGAGTATTTAGTATGGTCACGTATGGTGACCAAGCCGGTTTTAAATGAATACTAAAATGCATCGATCGACAAAAATAGATATTCGAGAAATAGAAATGATTGACATTTTATGAATATCGATGAGTTATTTGATTTCCCGGGTAAATGGAGTAGTTTGGCAAAGCGTTTTAAATATTTTCGTCAGTTCTTTAGAATTAGAATAAGCAAAATTCGTGGCATCTCTAAGTGAGGTATCACGGACCAGCCAGGCTAAATCAGATTCATCTAGAATGTTGCACTTGTGAACTAGTTTCGAAAAAGGGTGTTTCGGAGGGAAATACATCAAATTATGAAAACATGTGATACTTATTCGTAAACTTTCCTGTTTCCAAACTTGACACTTGAGTTTGTCACGGGATGTTACACAGCACACTTAATTCGTTTGCTAAAATGCTATGTTGACAGTTTTCGTTAATATTTGTGTGTTCAGTACCCAATATCAGTGGCGGATTTACGGGTGCACACAGTGCGCGCAGAATTAGGAACCCAACATTATTAATTATGTTAATTAACTGCACAATTAAAATAATTCGTATCAATTCAATTTGATATTCGCTACTTGTTCAACAATATATGATAAAGAATGCAATTATTTCCAATTGCTTGCTAAATTAGGCCTGGCGTTTCGAAACCATAACGAATCTAACTCTCGACTCGAAAAGATAATTTAATAACTAGCATCGAATATTTTGTGGAATAAGATGAGATTCTTAAAAAACAGATACAAAAATTTTTAAAATTGCGGTTTTGGTAAAACTAACTATTTCTCAATTAAAATTTACATCGAGTTTCTTGGGCTTATGGCGGACAAGCTGCGTAAAGGTTTTATCGATGAGATGAGAAATTCTCAATATTATTCAATATTATAGAATTTAACCCCTGATATAAGTTGTATCGATCAGTTGATCATAATATTGAGGTACGTATATATCACTTTGGTGAAATCATAGAGCGTTTCTTATTGTTTACTCCTATCCAGTCACATACATGAGAATATCCGCAATGTATTTTAATACTTGCGGATATTCTCATGTATGTGACTGGATATTCTCATGTATGTGACTATTGGGGATAGATATTAAAAAATGTAGAGGTCAAAGTTACGATAACGCCACAAACATGTTACAAACTAATCGCCCAGCGCACTTTATGTGCCTTTTACAATTCATTCGTTAAACTTAGTCGGTAACCATGCATAGCATAGTATATCCAAGCGAACGGTTTGATTTATTAGTAACTGTTAGATTCACTTAAATGTTATATAATTGAAGTAAGAAACGATTATACTCCCATGGAAGCTCTTACCTAAACCGACGCAATTTCAACTTCTACTGAAAATTTAATATTTCTGTTAATTTGAAAAATTAACTCTAAATATATTTATGTCAAACTCATTGTGGAATATAATTCATAGATCACTAATGAAATGGATACAATATACAATAAAAATAATGACGAAAAACAAAACCTATCTAGGTGTGACAAAGAAAGAAAAAATTTGCGTCTTTAAATTCAAATTTTCGAAAATCAAATTCAAAATTTTAATATAAGGTAGCTATGAGATTATCGTTAGGAAGAAAAGTGACAGATTTCCAAACAATATAACGATGGCAACCGCATAGACGTATAAGAGATATAGACTTGTCACAAATATTTTTACCATAGTAAATCTTCTAATTCAAGCGATATCAGTTAGAGAGGGGCGAATATTTAAAAAAGTATATGTCGTATTCAACAAATTAAATATAAACAATTAAAATAAAAAAAAACAATTTTGTCAATTCAAAATAACGCTTGGCTTCGGTTTTTTTTTTTTTTTTTTTGTTTAGAAAAAAAGTGTTAAAATTAATTAAAATTTGTAAAAAATATTAAATGTGTGACAACAAACGATAAACTTTTTATTCTATCGTGTGTAAAATTAAAAAAAAAAACTTAATAATGAAGTGTCTTGTGCAAAATTACAGTAATACTCCACTCAATAAAATTAAAGGAATTTCATTTCATAAGTATTTTAATTAATAGTATTTTAATTAGTAATCTTGCTATTAGTGAAAAAAATAAAGTTTTAAGTTAAAAATATTAAAAATTTAAAAAAAATGTAAATTGTTTTGTTGCAGTCCTTTTAGTAATCAACTATATACACATTTTCAATTTTTTTTTTATACAGTTGACCTTTATTGAATACAGTGTACTACTCCAGTGCCGAAACTTTTATAATTAGTTTGAAAAAACGCAGTTAACTTGTACACTAGTTTTATGATTTTCAAAATATATTAGTTTTGTTACAGCCTTCTTTGGCTGTTGAATAACCAAAGTAATTTAAATTTTAAATCTGTATTTCTTTTTTTTCGTGTTTATACACGGATTTATGCTTCAATTCTGATTTCACACTGGTTACACTTTAAACGATATTTCTGCAAATTACGAAATCCCCTTTTCTTACAATGATAATGTCGGTGAAGTTCATCTGATCCCAATTCGTCTTTTATCAATTTAAATTTTCTAATAAAAAATTAGCAAGGAAGCACCCAGAAGAGACTAGGAAATTTGTGTTAAATTTAAGCAAATTAAAAATTGTTTATCCCATTCCAGAACCCTTGCTAACTGGTATAAAGTGGTTGATGGCCTACCAGGTTTTAAATCTGAATCGTTTCATACGGTCGAACTACTGGTCCGTTCGAAAAAGGAGAAAGGTGAGCACGTTGTAGGAAACATATGTATTGATGAAATGTACATCCATTTATGATCCATGTATGAATACGATTTCAATAAAAAAAATATTGGGATGTGTAGAGTTTGAAGGTAGTGACCCAAACAATCACACTTTAGCTACTTAAGTGATTGTGTTTATGCTTGTTTGCTGCAACAGTTCTTGGAAAATTCCCATTGGCCATTTTCCTTTTTGTAGCTTAACCTCTCAACAAAAAAAGCCTCATTGAATGTTGTTTGCGTTTACTAAATGATGTTGGGGTTATAACTGTTGGCGTGACATTTGATGGTTTGCCAACAAACTTTACTGTAGCAAGAGGATAAGGTTGTGATATTTATTTTCCTAACATGAACCTTGCTTTTTATTAACCCGATATATCTCATCAATTTTTTGTTTTTTTTATCCCTGTCATATGTTTAAATTAGTTAGGAATGTTTTAGATAGTAAAGGTCCATTTATAGATCCATAAGGTCCATTTATAGTGAAGGTAAAATAGTTTCGTGGCATTTTTTGGAAGAACTACATAAAATTCAGACCCAGGAAGGTTTTCATCTGGCAAATAAATTACGTAAGGCTCGCAACTATTTTTTTAACCAAAAAATGAAAGTTAGGTTGGCTGTTCAAACATTAAGTAATTCCATAGCAAGTGCTTTAGAATTTTGTGATAGTACCCTAAACATGCCTCAATTTGAAGGATGCAGCGGAATTATCAAATTTATTAGGATAATAAATAATTCCTTTGATATTTTAAATAGCAAAAAAATTCAAGACTACCGTTTTAAAAAGCCAGTAAGCAGTAATAATTTTATATTTGTCCAAAATACAATTAAAACAGCAATAGAATATTTATCTGAACGGGATTTATTGGAATAATTGGTTGTCTTAATAATATCCAAGCCCTTAACGACAACTACTTAGAAACTCATATTCATGTTCTCATGTTGAACTTTTTTCTCAGTAATACGTTCACGATTAGGAAGGAATACGAATCCCACTTTAAAACAATTTATTACTGCTTACAAAAGAATTTTAACTCATGTTTAACTAGGACAGACTGTAGGCAATTGCATTCCACAAACGGAAATTTCCATTCTAAACGTTTCAAATTTTAATTCCGATACGCTCATTAATTCTTCAATAAATAGGTTGGCTATGGTCGAATCTTCTTCATCACATGATGTTCAATTTGATCCCGAAAATCCCGAAACTGATAGTGTTTATAATACAGATGAATTTCTTGGGTATCCAATAATTTTGAGTGAGTTTTTCATTAATGTCATTGAATACATTGGAGGGTTCGTTGATTGTTAATTTTCAGGGGTGCATTTCAAATTTCAAGGAAAAAATTATTACTAATTTATTAAAAAGACGTTAAAACCTACATAAAGAATTGTTTAATTTGCAAGACATGAAAACCCATGAATTACATCACGCAACCATTAATAGGCTCCCTTGAAAATCCATTCAGACTATTCCAGTTTCTATATTCTATATTTAGACTTTATAGTCAGGTAATTTTTACTTTAAAATCAGGTAATTGTTTCATTTTAATTGCTCTCGATAAATTATCTCGCTTTGTTTGTTTACAACCATTAAAATAGGCTACTGCGCAATCTACAATAAGTTTTCTTAAGAAACTTTTTCTTAGATTTTCGGTACCCCAAACCATCTTGACTGACAATGGACAACAATTTTGTTCTTTAGGTTTTAAAAATTTTCTAAACAAGTTTCGCGTAAACCATGTCATAACACCTAAATATTCACCACAGAATATTGCTTCAGAAAGAGTGAATCGTACACTCCTATCAGCTATTCGATCGTATATAAAAGATGATCAACGTTTATAGGATTTCCATCTGTCGGAATTTGAATAAGCCTTAAATAACGCTAAGCACGGTAGTACCGGATATTCACCGGATATTCAGAAGTCCCATGAAAATAGTGCCAAATATTATAACTTACACCTCATTCATTTAAACCAGGAGATAATGTACAGCTCGCTTAGTCAAAAATGTTGGTAGAGTAGCATTTAAAGTTTGTAATGAGCATGGTAAGAACCTTGGTACATATCATGTTAAGGATATAAAGCGCAAATAATCTTGTTTTAATATCATTGTTTTTTTTTCAACTGGCTTTAAGACATCTCAGGGGTTGGGTCGTTCCCCCGATTTCTAACGAACATGTGCAACATGTCGTTGCAAGTTTTGTTAAATTAATATTTTTTATTACTCCATGTCGGTCACCCTTTTTGAACTTAAAGAAGAATTTAAATGCAGGAATTTTAAAAAATAACGGATAACAGTAAAGAATAAAATGTTGACTATTAAAATTGTTGTGAAAAAAATAAAAAGGAGAGTGAAAAAGTATCTAGCTAAGTGAGAACAATAACTAAATTTGTTTAAGTTACAGGATGTTGAAAGAAAAAATAAAATAAACATAGAATAAAAAAAACGAAATAAAATTGTATAATCTAGTGCTGGATTTATTAATTTATTGCAAAAGAGTGACGTACCAACATAGAACTTAATTTTTTTTATATTTTATACCTATATTAAACCAAAAATAAATGTGAGTTCTACATTATGTGCTAAGTATATGCATAAAGTATATGCATATCCAATTTTGGTATATAACTACAGAAAAAATTTGTTATCGAGAAACGGTAAAAATTATACGAATTTACCGATCAAAAACAAAACTACTGCAACCACACATAGCTGGGGAAGCTTATATACATAGAGTATATTATGGAATATACTTATATGAAGTACAGTTAACTATAACAACAACAACAATAACAACAGCAGCAGCAACCGAGCGGGATTACCACGTTAAAATAACTTAGTTAAGTTTTTTTACATAATTAATTTTTTTTGTAAATTTTTTTGTTCATAGTTAAGATAGTTAAGATACTTTAGATAGTTAAGATAGCTAAGATACTTATATCATAGATTATTAAATTTTTATGTTTTTGCTTTCCTGTTGAATTTAAATTTCAAGTAAATAATCAAAATGGTACGATAAGTAATAGTTTTTTTTTAATAAAAGTAGTGAGAGGTCAGAGAAGGAAGACATAGATGGCGTGATAATTTTTTATTTTTATTTTCTGGAAGTTATATTTTGTTTTATTATTATTATTATTTTAAATGCAGCTGATATTAAGCCACTGATTTTTTCTCGAAATTGTGTAGTGGGTGTGTCTTACATAACAAACCAAATTCCAACTTGATAGTGATCAATCGTCCTTGTTTTCGGTGACTTGAATTTACCGCATATATCCTAGTTACAAAATTTAAATTATATGCTACCCATAAAGGCTTCTTCTCAGTGATTGAAGGTCACGTTATTGACACAACGGCTTCTCACGATTTGAAATTAAATTAGATTTAACTTTTGTTTCCGGTAATTTATTTAATTTAAACGAAAGCTGTAAATCTCTGATGAAAAATGATGAGCATCACTATTCGATTCTCTTTAGGATAGAGTTAAGTATATAAGTATGTAATACTTCTCTTCCTTATTAAATATATAAGCCTGTTTGTTTGCGATTATCAAGATGTATCATAACGATTTTATCATTTTGATTCTTTCTAATTTATAGGTTTACCTTTTCACAATGTTTTTCTCATTCTGCAATCTTAATTTACGTAATCATTTTTATTAATTTTACTCTCATCTCTCGGGTGCTCGAAAATTTATTAGGTTTTCAACTAATAGAACGCGTAGGTGTTCTATTTAATAAAACACTGGGTAAGCGTTCTATTTGTTTATAGCGCCTAGGTGTTTTTTTCGGGGGAAAACGGTAGCGTCGATGGCGATTTTCCTGTTGTTGCATGAATTGTCTTTCTGTACATTAATAATATGGCTAATTCTTTATGTAGCATATTTATATTGCAATTGAATGCCTTAATTTTATTTTTAACAGTTTGTACCTAGAGTTCCACTTGACCATTTGTTGAAGAATGGTACAGTGCTCCGATTGTATGCACTATTCCATTCAACTTTAGAAATTTACTGAATTCCTCAGCTGTAAATGGGCTTCCGTGATCCGTTACTAATACCGATGGTATTCCAAACTTGCAAAATAACTCTTTGCTATGTTTTATCACCGCATCCGTCATTATATTTTTAATATTAGCATCTACCCACTTTGAATAAGAGTTCACGATTATCAGTAAATTATCTCCTAATAATGGTCTCGCAAAATCCACATGCATCCTTTGGAAATGTTCTGTAGGCGGTTCCCAACAATGAAGTGGTGCTTTTATTGGATTGTTCCGATTAAGTTGACATGCAGTAAAGTTTTGCGAAGTTGTTTTTAAATCCTAATCGATTCCTTCCCACCAGCAATACCCACGGCCTACAGATTTCATACGCGAAATCCCAAAATGAGTTGAATGAAGTTGCTGTAGAACCTTATTTCGTAATGGTGGTGGCACGTAAACTCGATCGTCTCTTAATAAGCAATTTTGCAGTATGGTGAATTCCCTTTGCTCTACTTTAAATAGATGTTTGAAGTTCACTCTTCTTCTTTATCCTTCCATTAGAATGGTTTATCTTCTAAGGTATTCTTACATAATTTTTCAACTGTAATCGGCACCGTTTCAATCATATATAATTCGGCGATATCATTTTCTTGTAACTTCTCCTGGATATCTTGAATCGGTAATCAGGATAATGCATCCGCATTACCGTGTGCTTTTGTATTTCGGTATTGTATTTCATAGTCAAATAATTGTAGGAACACTGTGTAGTGTTGCATTCGCATTGCAGCCATGGCTGGCAATTCTTTTGTTGGCCTGAACATTTGGGTGATCAGCTTATTATTAGTTATTAAAATGAAATGACCTCCATAGACATATTGATGGAATTTGTTAATCCCGAATATGATGGCATATGCCCCCTTCTCAATTTGAGTGTAATTTTATTGTGTTTTATTAATAGTTTGTGCGGCGTATTTTATAGGTCTTTCGGAGCTATCTGGCTATATGTGACTTAGCACTGCACCCACTCCTATTGGAAATGCATCAGTAGCAAGTAATAATGGCAGTGGGCTAAGAATTCTTCCGTTTGCATTTCAGATTTTACCGATCTCAAAGCAGTTATGCATTGCTCATCCCACTTGAATTGTACGTCATTCTTTAACAAATTATTTAGAGGATACATAATTAAAGTTAAATTCCTAAAAAATTTGCCATAATAATTGACTAAGCCAACAAATGATCTAACTTGGTCCTTGTTCTTTGGTTTTTACATATTCTGTACTGTGTCAATTTTTTGACTTGCCTTATGGATTCTTTCGCGATCAATAATATATCCGCAGTACTCAATTTTATCCGCGAAAAATTGCATTTATCCTTATTTGCTCGCATATCTAGATAAGTGATAAGTGAATTTTGTCTCTCGGACCTGTAACCTTGATAATCATCTAGAAAAAATCCATGACACCCTCAATTTCTTGCAGTACTTGCTCCATGTACCGTTGCCATATAGCTGGTGCAGATGCAACGCCATACGTAAGCCTTGTGAGTATTAAGTGTCAGTAGTTCGCGGTCTTCTTCGCGAACTTCAAGTTACAAATAAGCTTGGTTTAGGCCAATCTTACAAAATTTCTGAACACCGCCCATTGTAGCAAATAATTCATACACTGTAGTTCGGATATCTATGCACAAGTCCGGATTTAACGTAATTTTATAATCACTGCACAACGAATTTTGTTATCCACTTTTCGTACTGGTATTACCGGCGCAGTCCATTAACTCGTATGACCTTCACTAATATACCTTGTTCCACCAACTGTTGCAACTAACTTTCGATCAAGCTTTTAATTGAAAATGGGTCTTGTCTTGGCTTAATGTAAACTTTAATGTAAATGTGATGTAAAAGGTGATCCTCGCCGCTGCCCACAACGTCGTGACCAATTGTATTTAAAAAAAAACTCAATAAAGGGTTAACTTTGATGTTGATTTTGAATGCAAGTTTATGACCAATTAAATTTGATGATAACAAAATGTAACATAGCATATTCAACCAATCATCGGATAGACGGCTAGCCCAAGTGGCACAAACTCTGTATCAAACCGATTATCATGTGTAGAAGACACAACTAATAAGAGATACGACTTTTGACGATCGTAAGAGCGAATATCAAGGGTTGCTAAATTTATACGTACAACTTTATTCCAGTGCTGTATAGTATTTTATTTACTATGTCTTATTCATCTACTGTAACATTTATATACTTTAACGTAGTAAACACATACAAAGCTACTTATTTTGTTTCTTATATATTTATACAGGCTATACACACCCAAACGTTCATTTTGACAAAAATATTATTTTTGGACGCATACATTATTTTGTTTGTTGTTACTGTTTTTTACTACATATTTTACACTCCCCATCGTCGCTATCGAATACTTAAGTTTTTGTTTTGTACTCTTTGAGAATTTTGTCTCAGTCGGCGTCGGCACCGCAGTTAAGTTTTTACTGTGCTGACGGAATGTCATACAAATATCGTCGTCTATACAATACAGTGCGTAATTAAAAGTCAAATACAACTATTTACAGTTGGTTTTTAATTAAAGTGATAAAATACCCTAAAAATATAACAATCAATACAAGTGAGACTTATTTACATAAGACTTGAACTAAAATAATTTATAGGTCAGTCGAATTTGATTTAAAATGTGCGTGTGAGTTAATTACGTAAAATTTGTTTTCGTATAAAATCGATTTTCGTATTATGATTTTTTTTTGTTTTCGGTATCAAGAAAATAGAATATCGCCGAAGAATTATGTTGATGTTGTTTTGTTTTTGTTTACGTAGTTTATGCGTGAATCAAGGTTGATACATTGCTACAATGTGGCGAAGAATGTTTTGATGTGTTTGAATTTTTTTTTTAAGTTTTAACTGTAAACAAAAATAAAAATAAGCAAATATGTATGTATGTAGTTTTTAAAATATCAGTACATTGGAGTAGTAATGAATAACTATTATTTTTGATTGATTTAATGTGTATGCGAGCTTAGATCTAGCTCGTATCGCTGCAAATTTCCGTTTGGAAAAAAAAAACTTTTTCAAACATGATATGCAACTATTTATTTTATTTGCATATACCATGATACGTACATATGAAATTTACCAATCAGAAAGTATACGTCATTATCGACCGTACTTGTTATGATATCATGGTTATATTTGATATTGAACTTTAGTTTGTTCTGTTTGTCAGTCTTGCAATTCACTAAAAGCGATACAAGTTAGGAAAAAAGAGAAGTTTAGTGTGTTTAGGCCACGGCATAGATAGCAGAGTTATAAGGTGCAGTTATTACTTGGAAGTGTTTTGATAATTAAATTTAATAAAATCGTGAAATTGGTTATTTTTGCAACCAATAAATTTGTCTTTAAAATAAGAAACCTTGACAGCACATTCCGAAAAGCATTATCACATAGAACATACTTACTGCCCTTTTAACTTTCTGAGTTCTTGTGTAAGTTATATGACTGATTTCCACATTACCCTATAAAGGGAAGTCAAAACTATGATTAACTTCCACAATTCAATTACTGACAAGATTTGAATAGTGGAATGTTTGACACTCGTTTATCATAATAGAAACGAATATTTCTAGTAATCAACAATTTAAAATCACGAACTTGGAGCAACCGACAAAATCAGAACAGATATCTTTTCATTTAATTTAGTAGATAAAATCTTAATAGAATAAAAAGTAATATACTTACGATTGTGTATAGTAACATAAAAAACTAGTAAATTATTAACACTATTGTAAAGCACTTAAAGTGATCAAAGACTCTCATTTAATTAAATGTATGTATAGTAAATCACGTGTACGCATGCGAGTCATCTGAAATTACGCGCCTTCTGATTTAGGCCAACCCAAAGATATAGACTCATTTTACAATAATTTGGAAGATCTGATGAGATTCATACCGGAGCAAGATGTCAGAGTACTGATATAGGTAACATTAAAGCTAGATCTGTCAAAAGTAATACTAACTTGATGTACGTTCTGGTTGTGTCAAGCTAGCGTATTCTTTTCTAAATATCCATGGACATGGACACATCCGCGTAAGACCTAATGAAACTTACTTACTGTGCAAGACAAATCCTAAAGAAAAGCGCAACTACGTTTTGCAATCGAATGGTGGAAGGCTGTAGTCTTTAAAGTACAACGCAGTCCACATATGGTTAGTTAGTTAGTTAGTTAAAGGTGGCCGCCCAACAAAATGACAGGGCATAGACACATATGGGTCCTTAGCCTTACCACAGAAATTGCTTCTCCGCATTACCCTTCTGTAACCAATTTGAGCTTCTCACGAAGTAGTAGATATCTCTAACGCTCAATTTACTGAGATTCGTTAGATCGTACAGGAGGTGAGCTCCCAAAAACTTGAGTCTGTTTTGAAACAAACTAGGACAGGTGCATAACAAATGAAGTATTGCTTCCTCCTCTTCTTCGTCGTTACAGCTTCGACAGTAATCATGAAAGAAAATACTAATTCTACTGGCATGCGTTCCAATAAGACTGACTAGACCTTTTTAAGTCCAAATTAGGCCAAATCTGCCTAGTAATTCCACACGGGGTGCAATTTACCTATCTATTGTTTTTAATTTTACTAGCTTCTTCTTTAAGGAGTAATTTGCATGTAGCAAGTGGTATTTCAATGTCCACCTTGCACGGCAAGATGAGGCAAGTAATACGTTACCGCGCGAGTTCATCGGTTTTCATATTCCCCGTAATATTGAAATTCCCTGGCATCCACATAAGATGGATATTGAACTGTTCAGCCATCTCGTTACGAGATGAAAAACAACTCCGGGTTACTTTCGACGTGATAAAACCTGATTGTAAAACTTTAATAGCAGTCTGACTGTCCGTAAAAATGCCAATACCTCTTACAGATATTACATTATATTTCATCCAGTCTATGGCTTCCTTGATTGCTATAAGCTCTGCCTAAAAAATACGGCAATGATAACGGAGGCGCAAAGAGAGATTTACATTTAGTTCTTTGCAGAGAACCCCTCCACCGACCATTCCATCAAATTTCGAGCCATCTGTAAAAAAGTTAATAAAACCTGACTTTAAAACTGTTCCATTCACACAGTCCTCTCTGGAAGGAATATCAGTTATAAATTTAAATTCGAGGTATGATGTCGAGATGGTGTAGTCGATAGGTTTAGGGATTTCTCTGTTCGTTAAAATAGAGCAGTGTCCCGTAATGTTACAGGACCACATAGAATTTGATTTAAGCCTTATGGCTGTACTAGCAGCCACTTGCTTAGCCAGGATATTCAAAGGGATGAGATGAAAGAGAATCTCCAGTGCTTGAGTAGGAGTGCTTCTAAGTGAACCACCAATACACAAGGTAGCAGTTCTTTGCACTTTCAACAGCAACTTTTGGTTCGCCACTGTATTTAAAGCGGGCTACCAAACCGTACCTCCATACAATAGAACTGGTCTAACTACAGAGGTATAAAGCCAATGCACAATGTGAAGTTTAAGCCTCCATCCTTTTTCAATGGCATTTTTACAGGAGTACAGTGCTATCGTAGCCTTTTTTGCTCTTTCCAGAATATTGGGCTTCCAGCTTAGTTTACTATCCAATGAGACCCAAGAATTTTTTCTTAATCTGCAATGTTCAAAACAACTCCATTGAGAGTTGGAGGGTCAAAGCGAGGAAGTTTGTACTTCCTGAAAAAAAGAACCAACTGCTTACCAACACTGCTTCAGTGAGCTAACACTAAGACTACAACTATTGATCCATTAAGTTAAAATGCCAAGAGCATCCTGCATAACATCTCTGAGGATACAAGGATATTGACCGAAAACGCCAATAGCAACATCATCTGCATAAGCCATCACTTTAAAGCCAGTCTCTTCCAGGTTTAGTAACAGGTTATTTATGACCAAATTCCAAAGAAGGGGGGATAATACACCACATTGCGGTGTACCCCTACTTACATATCTACGGATGGATGATACACCTAGATTCGCCGTTATGACGCTGCTGTTGAGCATTTGATCAATCCAGCTTCTAAGTATCACATCCACCCCCAAATTTGAAACTGTTTGCGTGATCGTCTCTGGTTTGACATTATTAAAGGCACACTCAATATCACAAAAGGTCACCAAAGAGATCACCAAAAATAGTTCTTCTATTGACAATTTTCCCCGCGAGGTCAGTAGCCTTATTTGCCTTTGGCAAAATAGGAGGAGAATTGAAACCACCCGGAAAATGAGTTTCCAGAAGAAGCTGCAATAATTCCCTACTTGTTGTAGTCCATTGTCCATCCGATCGTTGAAGATAACTTGGAATGACAGGACAAGTGGATAATATCTTACGTAGCCTAGCTGCCTCAGAGAACTCCTGTATTTTATCACAAAAGAGTCTTCAGGAATTTCTTTTGGCACTTCTTAGTACATATTTATACGCTTTATGCACCTTCTTATAGGAGTCCCAGTCCATGTCAGTTTTTGTTCTCTTCGCGATTTTAAAAAGCCGCTTGCATTTTAAGCGCGTCACTTATAGTTCCTTCGACCACCATGGTCACATTTAGTTACTATTCACGTCACTTTTGTAGCTACTCACGTGACTTAAGGAATCATCATTCTATTACAATTCGGGATCAGGATAGAAACTTTTGTGCTAACATGTATGCATTATTCGTCACTTGGAAGGAGCATTTTTCTGATTTACTCAATATTCAATAAGTGTCAAATGCTGAATTTGAAAGGCTGCGGAGATCCTGAGCCTATTAAGAAGTGTGCCGGTGGTAAGATATCAAAGGTTGCAACATCATCTGTTAGCTGTTAGTTACAGTGGCATTGAATTTTAGATTGAGTCAATCTGGCATAGCAAACCTGCCATGTCTTCAAACGTCAGATGGGTGTTTGGTGCACTTTTGTTAAGGTTCACTCTTTTAAATGGGGTGATGCCTGTTGAATAAAATAACCTCGCTCTTTGACAAAAATTCTGGAATGATAGAATTATATGCAGCTTTCACTTGGCGCCAATAAAATTAGATCCGTTGTCAATATAAATGTTGCCTGGTACTCCTCGTCTCGCCACATAATGTTTAAGGGGGATCAGTTGACAAATCACTCTCTATACCTCTATGTGAATAGAATTTGTCACCGCATACAAACAAATAATGCTATATATCCATTTTTAGATAAATAGCATTATTTGTTATCAAGTGGTAAACTGAAAAATTCAGTTTACCACTTGATGTTCCAGATGTTGGGTTGATAGTATGTCGTCAAAATTTAGGATAATATATGACATTTAGGCGATTATTCATATAAAAATATTTTGATTATTTTAAAACGATACAAGTAGCGACATCTAGCACGTCAATGGGCTAACATACCATGGTAGTACTATGTGTATTTATATTATACTAGACGTCACTTTAAAAATGGTACAATCTACGATTCGCTTAACGATATGATAGAAGATCGGTCAATAACTCCCAATAGTCAATAATTTCCAAATATTTCAATATCCGCAGCAGGTGAAACTCATCGCACACTCATGATCTTCTAGCACGGGTATACGTCCAAAAGCAAATTAGACTCATGGACGTGGTCACTCTGAACCATATTTTTGGAGAAACCTAATGCTGGATGTATTCAATTGAATGGCAAAAAAGAGGCCTTCCTTGCGCTCATATTTTGATTTGGTTGAAGCAAAAATTCGTATACTAACATAAATTGATAGTATGTGAGTTCTGTTGAGCTCTTCAGTCTAAAAGATGATAGGTACTATTCTTTTTGAAACAATCAAAAAACATTTGATGTATGGGCCATGCGGAATACTTAATCAAATGCAATCAAATACATTTGCAAATACATCAAGAGCAGTGACATGACCATATTCGGTCTAGCAAATCAAAGTGAGGGCGTTACTCAATTTCTGATGGGACGCTACATTAGAAGCAATGAAGCAGTTTGGTGAATATTCGCATTCAACATCCGATAACTTCACTAAAACGTTGCTGTAATACGAAGTGCCCAAATATGAAACTAGGAACACATCGAAAAAAACGTAGGCGAAATGAAAGCGAAATGCAATTGTTCCTGAGTATGCTGGTGTACTTTCGTCGGATGCATTATGACGCTGAATGTTATTATTTGCGATTGTTTTTGCATACAATAAAAGGTTCAACATCGTTCATTGCATTAAAACCCGACGATGGCGTATATGCCAAACTTATATATGGCTTGCTTGAAATATCGAGTCCTCTGTACTAAAGGAATTTTGATCTCGAATATGATCTCTTCGGTCCGGCATGGCATTATTAAATTTTAAGTTGGGGATGAAAATTTTAAGTTAGGATGCCTTGATAGGCTTCTGTGATGGTGTTGATTATGGGGATTTGAAAGTTTCGTAGCTTCATCATTTCCAGCATACTGTATATGGCAAGATCTGTAAATTCCTCATGATAGGTTGGTTGTTAGCGTTTGGTTGTATGCCCCAAATTTCTAGGTTGTTTCTTCATGGGTTGTGTTTCATGACCTTATCGGTGGCCTTACTACTACTACTCGTAATGCACAGATTGTTGCAAGAGTCTGAAGTAGCACCTTGGACTTGGTTCTTTTGTCACTCTCTTTTGTTGTTTTGCGCTATCATTGGCTTCTGCTGCATCTGTTTGGATTTTCTTCGACAAAGGTATCTGCTCGCATAATTCATTGTCCTCAACCGGTAAGCGACTGATCTTAGTAATTGACCTAAGTAATGGACTGTGGACTTCAATTCTTCCTAGAGGCCATTTTCCAGCATCCGTAACAGTACTACATATTCGGTTAGCCAGATCTTCCAGAATTCTTGCGTTATTTTCCGCAAAAGTCTCCATCGTGTTAAATAGTTAATTTTTTGGTTTAGATGGGATGGTTCTGGTACAATTCGGAATGGCTCTCCTCTCGACGCGTTTAAATGCCGCTAAAAATGCCTCAGATTACAGGCTTATTATTTCTAAGTGAACGGCCTTTATTGCAAAACAGACGAACACTTCTAAATAGCTCTTATAGCTTTTATTACCTCATCCTGGCGAATGTCACAGGTGAACTGGCTCGACATAATACACTCCTGTGTGTATGTGTGTGTTTTTTTAGAGGACGTGGTAAATCCATCATGGACGCTGTGAAGGGTATCCGAAGCCATCCCAGCACAACCGTGTGAGACTCTTACTCACCAAAACCCACCTCCTACATAAATTCTTTCCCCCCTGAACAAGCGTTAAGTATTACTTCGAAAGAAAGGAGTCACTGTACCAATATGTACCATCCCATTTTGCTCACGCAAATAACAACCTCGTCGCAGTTCCTTAATGATTATTGCCAAATTTGCAACAGCACTCCATGTTTCTGCGGATGCTAACATTCCTTTAACGATATTCTCAGGGACAACATCGTGATTTAAAACAGTCGCAAGCACCTCTCTATTTTCCCGAAACCGTGTGCATGCGAAAAACACGTGCTCAGCATCTTCTACCGTATCTTTACAGAATGGACAGCTCGATAACTAATCGTGTCCAAAGCGATAGAGGTAAGATCGAAAGCACCCAAGACCTGTTAAAAACTGCGTCAGGTAGAAGTCTACCTCCATGCTTGCGATTTATCCAAGGGGCTATTTCTGAAATAAGCCGCTTAGTCCACAGGCCCTTCTCCGAATGATTCCATCGCTTTATCTTAAAATATCTTCGGTGTATGTTCTTACATTGTTCGCTCGCACTGTTGGCGCATCCAAAGTTTCTCCATCGCCATTTTTATAAAAATTTTGTCGTCAAATTTTATAAAAATTTTGTCAATTGGACACAGTCCCATCCGAGATCATTCTGTAGGCACTGGCCACTTTCAGCGTACAGTTACGGTATACGGAATTTAGATTCCGTCTTTACGATTGCACCTGCAGCGCTTGGGCCCATATAGGGGACGCATATAGCATTATTGACGTTACAACACCAGCTAGCAGCCTGCGTTGTCCTTGGCTTGGCCCACCGACATTCAACATTATTCGGGAAAAAGCCTTACTTGCTTTGGCTGCTTTTTCACTGGCATACTTTGTGTGCTCCTTGTACGATAACCTAGCGTCGATTAAAACTCCCAGGTACTTTATTGAAGGTAGCGAGAGAATTGTATGTGTTCCAATTTGTATGGATATTGTCTCCAGGACCTTTCTGCTACTTATGAGCACCGCTTCCGTCTTTTGGAGAGCTAATTTCAATCCAACTGAATCAAGCCATTGCTAAATTATATCCACCATGACTCTGGAGACGTTCTCTAACTCATCCTTATACTTAGAGACTGCGACAATAGCGATATCATCAGCAAAACCAACTATCGTCGCATTCTCGGGAACTTGAAGTGTAAAGACGTCGTTATACATAATGTTCCAAAGCGTTGGACCCAGTACAGAGCCCTGAGAACCCCGGAAGAAACTCTATTATCCTTGCACCCTATATCTCTGTCATACTGCAAAATAATGTTGTTAAAATAATCTGAAATCAGTCTTTTGATGTAGCAAGGCACATTCCTTGTATTAAGAGTGTTCATAATGTGATCCCATTGGACGAAACGATGATGGGTTTTCTGGTTGTGCTTTGCCTTTCGGAATCAGTATCAGTCTTTGTTTCTTTTAAATATCTGGAAACTTCCCTTCTATGCGGACATTAGCTCATTCATCGTGGATGGGGGTACGTTGTCAGTTCCAAAATGACTCGTGCGGACTGTGATTGATTGGCTCGGGAACAAGGTAGATACTATGTTATCCATCACCATAGGACATGTTGGTGTTGCATCCTTCGATAGCCTAAACTTGGACATTACCATTCTGTAAGGTAGGCCCAAGGGTCATCCTCGACCTCATCACAGATGGACTTCCAGCATCGTCGTTTGCTTTGCTTAATAGCCACTTTTAAAGCAGCCCGTGCCTTTCTGTGTATTTTTTTGAAGCGTGAAATATGAGTTTGTATTTCTGCCACGCTGGGAATTGCGCCTTTCACGGTTGCTTTTTTGTCGGAGTAATGCAATTTCCTCATTCCACCAGTAAACTGGCGAATGCCGTGAGCTTAGTCTGCTTTTCGGCACTGTAGCATTACACGCTTTAGTAATGCTTCCTATTAGCTGTGTAGCCTTAGTATTAGTGGTGCCTGTCAAATCAGTGGCACGGAGCATGAACCTGTAGATATCCTCGTCAAAAGCTTTTGTCTTCTATCCCGCATTTTGGAGGTTGGTCGTAGGGTATGTTCCACGAAGTTCACACAGAATAGTCTGGTGATCGCTGTGCGTGTGGAAATTGCAGACTTTCCAAATGACTCCTTTTCTATAGAGAGATTCACTAACAAACGTTAAATCTATGACAGAACCATTAATGCCTCTGCTGAATATAAATGTGTTACTAGTGTTGCACAGGATAATATCCAGAACAGAGAAAACATCCAGTAGAGCTTGACCTATTCTATTTGTTTGAGTAATACCCCATTCAATAGCCCACGCATTGAAATTTCCGGAAATCACTGTGGGACTATGACCTCTATCATCCAACACTATAAACATTCCAAGAAGTGGATGAATTGCTCGATTGACTCATTTGGGTGAGCATAGCAACTGTATATATATATATATATATATATATATATATATATATATATATATATATATATATATATATATATTCCATTGACTTTTGCTCTAACATTCCAGTGCTACTCTGCGCACCTCTCTGAATGGCAAAGCCTCCGCATACCCAGATTGCAGCTTTACCGTCGTTATCCATGTGCTTTTATTCACGTCCAAGAAAAACATCAACCGATAGGAGGTGTTCTGATACTACTTGCAGGTTCTTTTCACCAAACCTTGCCCGTTGTACTTCGATCAATTCCCACCGATGAGCTGAATATATGCCTGAAAGCAGCTTATTTATGGAACAAAGACAAAAAAAATCACACTCTCAACGAACATGCGTGTGCGCTAAAACAAACCTCTACCCAAACATTTGCCAAACAAGTTTTGGGCATTGGAACGGTTTCCAATGCCCAAAAGGCAAATTATGATCGTCACACAACAAATTAAATTTCGTTTCCGCCAAACTTCTGCCAAATGCAGCCAAGTATTCAAGCCATTATAGATAAGGTATTCCCACATATAACAAGTAACTACAAAATTCTAGATTGGCTGTGTGAACGTGCAATATCAGCCCCCAAAAATGATGATGTGAAAAAGCTAAATGAACGAATTGAATTCAAACATATTGACGCACATACTGATGGAAGAGGAATTACCAAACTGAATTTCTAAATTCGATGCAGCCACCAGGCTCCATCGAATTTAGAATTTTTAGGTTTCAATAATTACTGCTAGCCATCCTATTGGTTTGAACAATTTTCATTAATGAATATCGCCTATATTGCTGTATCGCGACATGTTATTAGGTCGTTAACATATAAAAATCGTACTTCACTACCTTTAATGCTTCTTTCTTGTCTTCTGCCTTAGTTGTTGCAGTGCTTTTACTGCGAAGTATGATTCTGAGGTTTTTCCGAGGATAATCTACCCTAATTTGGATCTTTAGGCAATTGGTTGCAGGTTGTTTTGCTTCAGTATGTAAATTCAGCAACAAAAGTAGTCAGCAACAAAATTTTATAAGAGTTCTCCACAGAGTTTTGGGATTTTTCGATAGCAATTTGAATGGCTATTACGACTTCATTATACTCTTCTCCTAGGTTATTGTAACGATGGTCTTTTAATAATAGTACTTCTTCTTTCTTATCAGATGCCTTCACATATATGGTTTCTTGAAGATCTATAATTTGATTCATTATTCTTTCCATATGGACTTGATAGACCTACAACAAGCAAGAGAAAGTTTTGTGTACATATTTATAAAAATTGTTTATTCTTTGGAATTTAGATTTTGATACATGTAGTTGGCTCTGTCAACAGCTTACTTACCAAACACTATTTCGTGTGACTAATTAAAATTTTCATGTTAGTGCTAATTAAATTAACCAAATTTGAAGAGTACGTTTTACACGAAAGTATTACAAAATGTTGGACTATTTATTTGTATTAACATAATAAATCGGATATAAGATTGGAAAATTTCAGAAAGTAGACAATTAATCGTAACGATCTCACGAGAGCAAGCATCGTGCAAGAAACACTTTAATCTCTTGTGCGAGTAATACCAAAGAAAATATGCGTATCAGAAGTAAAGACACAAACAAAATAGTACGGACAACGATATTTTTTCTGCAAAATCCATATTTTTTAAATCCATCTAGTGAGTAACTTTAATTTAATTTATATAAAGTTACAATAAAGCTTAAATGTGATCGATTTTTTTATGGAATTTGTTTTATTGACATTCGTTTTTTTTTTCACAATCACATGCATATAAAATATACTTTATTTGTATAAAAACACTAACGATTGTTTTTTCGGTTGGTTTTCGTTATTTCTTGTTCGATCGCCGATCGCATGCTATATTTTTTTTTAATTTTGTTTTTTTTTTTCTGCTGTTCTACGAATACATGTACATATGTAGTTATTTGTATTTGTTCAATATAGATGATGCGCAAAAAATCATTTTCTATTGATTTTTAAATTCATATAGCATTTTTTTTACATTTCTCCAATTTGAAAATTTTGGCCAATAGCTATTTGATGATAAATATATTTTAATGTAGAGGAACAATTTTCTGATTCATACACATAATTTTATTTTACAGAAAATAATGAACTTTTTCATTACACGGTGTAAAGTACAAAACTCCACTGCGTCTTGATTTCTGACAGTGGTTGGACCGACAGTACAAGATGTTGTCCTGAGGTATTCCACTTTTATGAAAAATAAATTCTAACATGAGGTTAAAAAGTATCGAAGGCAACGTTTTCTTGCCGTACTCCAGAGCTAATTGTAAAAATTCATGATTGCTTGTTTTCAACTTTGACACTATATTGTGACTGCATTGCTGTCATTTACATAAACGCAGCTATTTGTCAGGTATTCCCAGATATTGCAAAGCAAACCATATGCTATCCCTATGGATTGAGTCATAGACCTGGTGGAAATCTAAGAACATCAGATGTACGTCGCGGAATGTTTCGTAATATTTAGAAAGAATCATTCGTAGTGAAAAAAATTGGTTAGTGACTGATCGATTTGGACGAAATCCTCCTTGGTAGTCACCTATAATTTCTTTCGCCAGAGGAGTGATTCTTTTCAATACTATAAGTAAGACAGTAATTTGAATGTAGTGCAAAGGAGAGCTACGTCTCAATAGTTTTCGTATATTGAGCGGTTTCCTTTTTAGGTAACGACACAACGCGGCCACTTTCCATTCATCAGACATTTAACTTTGCTTTACCATACTAATCGAAAAAGGTCGAAAAGATAGTTCCACAAAGTATCACCTCCGAATATCAAGAACTCGGAATTAATGCAATCAACCCCAGCGGAACGGTTTCTTTTGTTTACATGGCCAGTGTAAAATCCTCGTAGGGTGGGTCCTCTATGCATACCTCCACAGTCTGTATTTGACAACTTTAAAATACAGCATTTAACACTTGTTGATCAGTGAGTAAATCAGAGAAATACCCCTTTCAGTATCGAGCACTGCATTTACACGGAGATTTTCAACCTAGTCCCAAATGGCAATAGACCTAGGTCTGATGGTAAGGTGCAGCTCAGTGACTTCTATAAAGAAGTTATGAGAACTGTACTCATAGCTGAGATGTTGTATTATTAAGCCTTTAGCCTTCCAGCATTCACGCTTTTTCCGTCAACAAATTCTCTTGACCGTTCTCTTAGCAACAACCGCTTTGTTCTTCTGTGCGATTGTAAAACGTATTCTCGCTTCTTTATAGGCTGTATTCTGTTCCTCGACAGCAATACGACGCTTCTAATCAAACCAATCATTATTATGGGTTAATTTTTACCATACCTAGAGTCACCTGCTTGTATTCGGCACTATTACAAAGGTGTGTTCATGTTTCGAAATATTCATTTTTATGAGAAAATAATGTCCTAGCCACTATGAAGTCATGCGCGATCGCAAAGTACATCAGTCTTTCTGATTATCTGATTATCAGTCGCTAGTTCGTGTCGAGCTTAAAGACCTATTTTTCCACATAAGTCCTGATTTTTGCCAATTCTAGCATTCTTTATTTTTATTTTTTGTATATCTATGCCATCTGTTATGGGGCCGAAGCACATCCAACTCTTTCGTGGTTACTTTTAAACGTCCTACCTTATGCGGTGTTAAACTTATCAATCGTTAAACAGTGCGTTCCAGCCGCTCGACATAAGTGATATTTCGCACTCTTAATTGCAGCCTCCCATAAACCTCCGAAGTGTGGAGAGCGTGGTGGTATGGTTAGCCATTTGATGTTATGGGTAGAACAGAATTTCATTGTTTCGATTTGACAAACTTGCGACAAAAATAAGTCTCTAAGTTCCCTTAGTTCTGAGCGTGCTCCTATAAAATTGGTGGCGTTATCGGAATAGAGTTTTGTACATATGCCGCGACGTGATACAAAACGACGCAGGCACGCCAAAAATGCTTGGGTTGTTAGTTCTGGGACTATTTCAAAATGTACTGCTTTCACAGCAAAACACACGAAGACACAAATATACATTTTAAGTTTGATTTGTGACCGAACAACTTGTTTTATAACAAATGGACCACAAAAGTCAATGGCCATAATTGAAAACGGTCTTGCAGACTGTACCCTATATCTCGTAGCAATTCACCCATAATTTGATTAATGAAGTTAGATTTAACACGGGCACATCGTATACAATCATTGCAAATTCTCCTACATAGATTCCGACCAGAAATGATACAGTATCTCAATTTTGAGGTTGTACAAAAGTGCTTGAGGGGCAGCATGTAATAATGAATTATGTGCTTCACGAGCTATTAAAATGGTAAAATGATGTCTTGCTGGGAGTAAAATCGGATATTTTTGATCGGGTGGCAGTTCTGAATTTTTTAATCGACCTCCAACATGAATAAGCCCGTCAAGATCCAAGAAAGGCGCTAGAGATTTTAATGAACTTTTATGCGGGAATGTTGACTCGCGCCACCATATTCGATGAAGGTCTTGATAACCATTGGGTAATCGTATTTGGTGATACATTTTCGCTACATCCGCCAAAAATGCCACCTTATGTGAATCTAAGGATCAAGGAGACTAAGTCGGTCTGTACCACTGGGCCAGCCATTATACAATCATTTAACGAGATCTGTGAAGATTTTTTTTGGGAGGCATTGAACACAACGCGCAGTTTTGTGGTCAGACTAGATTCCTTTATAACGAAGTGGTGTGGAAGATAAAATATTTTGTTATGAATGCATTCGTTTACAGAGTTCTCAACAAGTTTCATGTGGTTTAATTGAATAAATTCTGCCATGAAATCTTTCGCTGAACTCTAAAATAAAGGAACTAGGGACTTCTGATGAAAGTGCTATATCAACAATACGTTGATATAGCACTTTCATCAGAAGTCCCTAGTTCCTTTATTTTAGAGTTCAGTGGTAAAGCGATTGAATATCTCCCAGTAGGTAATCGCTTGAGATTCTTCGTAAAATGAGTCTCACATAGCTTTTCTTCTATCGAAAAATTGTTCTTAGTAACAATGGTTTCCAATTCCCAAAATTGTTTAATCTGAGAATCTAGTGCTTCTATCGAACATAGCGAAGTTTCATAATTTTCGAGGGCACTTAACGATTTGTTTATATTTGTTTTCCCACTTATGATGTAGCCAAAAATGCTGTCACAGAACATTGAAAGTTCGTCGATTAAGTTGAATGTTGAACCGGTAAACAGCTCATGGTATAATTCTGATCCTATCAATATGTCTTAGCGATCCGTCCGGAATGTTGAAGAGGGGATCTGCGAGTTGTATGTGATTTGGTATAAGGTTTTTATTGAACTTAATGGACATCAATGGTAAATCACCAGTAATTTTTGGTATCACGTAGCATTTTATATTAACATTATGATCCGAAGTTCGTGATGCTATTGACAGAAATGCCTTATGTCATAATAAAGTAATTTTGCCTCCCATCCCAAACACTTGTTTCGAAGTAGTATGCATTTTAAATTCAACAATCGACAAGTTTTGTCTGTCACGATATTCAGGTGCGAGCCACTATCAAGCAAGACTCGTGCGAAGATATGAGATCCATTTGCTCGAAAATGCCTTAACTAATGCTGGCCCAATCATTATTTGATTTCGAGGTGAAGATGGGTTTATTGAAATGGGTGTATCTGTTGCAGTGTCCATGCCTTGTGAAATTTCGTCAAGAGTACCCAACACTACATGATCAGATAATAGTACATTACTTGTATCTTGTACCGTTGGTTGTTCTGCATTATCCATGATTTGCACTTCATCCCTATTTTGATTAATGTTGTTCGCCGTACTATCTGATCGAGATATCGTGTCGATGTATACGGTGTACGAGTGCGATCTATGTCGAAATGTAAGAGACTATGATTCCGTAATAAACATTTCTTACAACCATGACTGTTACAATTGCGAACATTATGCGAAAAAGCCAATCAATTTGTGCATATCCGTTTATATCTTAACATTCATATCTCATTTTTGGTGTAAGCTTGATATCACAAAAATCGGGACATGACTCAATCATATGGTTACCGTTGCAATAGAGGCAACATTGAATACCAGCCACCAACCTGGATGCCTTTCTATAGTTTTGGAAGGTATTTGAATTGGGTTTCGGTGTGAAGTTTGGTGGCGTAGAAGGCCTTAGAGCCGCTAATAGCCAAAGATGGCTAATAGCCATCTGATCTCATTATTATATTTGTTGTATATAGTTGTCCAAGCTAGATCATAATTTTCAGATGTAACAGGTAGTCTCTCTATCAATGAATACGTAGCACCATCACTTACATGAGAAATTAGATAGTAGAATTTTATTGAGTTGTCGATATTTCGCGTATGAACCAGTTCTTTAAAGATATCGCGAAAGCGTGACCAATCGCCTTCTAAACCGCTAAAGGACGGAAGTTTAATTTCCGGTAACCGCATTGCCAAATTTACTGAAGGAGTTGGAATGTCTAAGACCGAACTATTATGTAACGATACATTCGAAGTTTCTTGCCTTTTAATTCCGTGAATACTATTTAGGATATTACTTTCGAGATTTCCATACTCTTCTTCAAATACCTCTCTATCAGTGATCGCAGACGCATCTAACAATTCAATTTTAGATTGGATATTACTATATTTAGCATACACTAGACGTAGTCTATAGAGAATGGATTCACAAGCTCCAATTGAAATTGATTCTCCCTTGCCATATTTTTTCTTCAGGTTAGTGATTTGTCTTTTGTAAGGACCTCGTTGTTTTTTAAGGGTTTCCAAAGAATCGAGCTCGGTCTGTGTAAGGCGCATTTTCCCAACGGTGAAGGTTTACTTTAACAGCACGAACGCGTAGTAATTCGATAATTGACAACTGACTTTTACCACACGATATTCTTAAAGTTCAATGACGCTAATTTACATTAATTGAGCTAAAAATTATACTTGAGCTATTAATATCAAATTGTTCAATTAAATACAACTTAATGGTTGAGGTTCGACAAATAATTAGGTTCTTAAATGTGAACTTAACTTACAAAAGTACTTATGATGATGATTACCCCAACATTCGATGAAAAATGAACTATTCCAATTTGTGAAATTGTAAGATCAATGATGATGATGATTGCCACAAAATTCGATGAACGACGAAGTAATAATTTTGTTGGCTTGTGGACTGCAACAATTTAATTTAAGTTTTTCCGATGACAATTTGATGCAGTGATATTGTTTGTTTATTACACAAATTAATAATGGCTATTTATTCACAAACAATGGTGAAGACGTCACTAATTGTGTGACTTGAGGTTTGATTTGATCACAAACCCCGTTGACTGATTCCAATTAGTTTTTTTTTTAATTAATCCAGTTTCGAGGAATATACTGATTTTTAAGTTGGTTTCGATATCCGATTCTTGTTTCCGTAAAATATTTTAATTATCGAAGGTTCCGGACTCAATGATCGACGATCCGGCTCGAAGGACTAAAATATGCACTACCTTTGGTGTTGCACTTAATTTATTTTATTAAGTCGACGATCACAGATCAACTAACTTTTTATTATAATATATAAATTATATGTATATATAAAAATAAACCGGTTTGGTTGTATATAAATATTTATTGTAATAAAGCAGGGATGCGCACCATGAATTCATATATTGAGTCAACACAACCCTTCCCTGTTGGGATTCGAACCCGGTACCTCCCGACCCAAGCACCGCAGCTTTAACCACTGCACTGTTTGCTCGGTAAGCTCTTGAAATTAAGACACCAATCACAATTTTGGATCCCATCACATTATACAAATTATTGTAAAATCAGTTTTTATCTTTGGGTGGCTTACATCAATGGGCGCATGAACACAAATGATTGACAGGTTGGCTAACCGCATGCGTAAACGTAGCTTATACATCCGATTATCAACTGCTTTGAAATCAAAAACAGCCTTTTTCACCTGGGGCCCAAAAAAACCAACACCAAGATTGCCAAGGTCATCTCCATTATAAAGCAATGTATAGCATTGGGATACATAGTCTCCACATTTTTTCGAGTTTCTTGAAGACCAACGAATTCCAAGCGATACTCTTTCATAACTAATATAGAACAAACAGACACGCCCGGTTTTCTTGAAAACTGCACGTTTCACATACCGATCTTAAACTACATGTCCGTTAACATAAATGGGATTCGAGTTAAATTTTGGCATTACCCACATTTCTTTTTGTTGATTATTTTAACAGTAAAGTTTTTTACGAAAGCGGGTAGTCAGCCTAGTGATTCAATTTTTCTTTAGTCAACTCTTACGACCAGCAAAGGGTGATGTGGTGGCATTTTAAGGATAACATGGTCGTTTAGGAGTATAACATGGTCGTTTTAACCGACCCCCACTTACGTTAATAGACACGCAGTTTATGATCGGTACGTGAAACGTGCAGTAGCTAAAATACCAGACGAGTTTGATGGCACTCTATCAACCATGAAAGAGTATCACTTGGAACTTGCTTTTCAGGAAACCTGATGACCAAAAAGTGGAGATCATGTATCCCAAGGCTATACATTGCTTTACAGTATGAAAATGACCCCGGGAATCTTGGTGTTGGTTTCCTCCTTGAGCCCAAGGTAAGAAAAACTGTTTTGGATTTCAAAGCAGTTGATAATCGTATGTGTAAGCTACGTTTACGCATGCAACTAGCCAACCAGTCAATTATTTGTGTTCATGTACCCATTGATGTTATGGGACATCTTGTGATGTACATCTGGTGTTTTTGGACTTCCAACAAGCCTGTAACTCAATCCATCGAGATAGCTAATGGTTTGCTTTGCAATATCTGGGAATACCTGACAAATATCGAATACTAAACAAAATACATCATCACTGGTTTTAGAAACCAAGACGCAATGGAGTTTTGCACTTTACACCGTGTAATGAAAAAGTTCATTATTTTCTGTAAAATAAAATTATGTGTATCAATCAGAAAACTGTTGCTCTACATTAAAATATATTTATTATCAAATAGCTATTGGCCAAAATTTAAAAATTGGGGAAATATAAAAAAAATTGCTATATAAATTTAAAAAACAATAGAAAACGATTTTAAGCGCATCATCTATATTGAACAAATACAAATAACTACATATGTACATGTATTCGTAGAACAACAGAAAAAAAAACAAAATTAAAAAACATATAGCATACTATCTATCGGTGATCGCACAAGAAATAACGAAAACTAACCGAAAAAACAATTGTGTTAGTGTTTTTATATGAATGTAAATGTTTTTATATAAATGTATATAAATGTGACTGTGAAAAAAAAGGAATGTCAATAAAACAAATTCCATAAAAAATCAATCACATTCAAGCTTTATTGTAACTTTACATAAATTAAATTATTGATTTAAAAATATGGATTTTGCAGAAAAAATATCGTTGTCCGTACTATTTTGTTTGTGTTTTCACTTCTGATACGTATATTTTCTTTGGTAATACATTGTAATCTCATTATTTTTGTTTTTCTTTAAATTTCAGTGACAACATGACAAGTAAAAATGGTGATCCGGAGCTTGGCGAACGAATACTAAAAGATGAAATAACCCAAATGGATTCCAATACAATAGACACAACAACACCGACAACTACAACACAAGACGATAAGCCAGAGTGTAAGTGTTCGGACAAACTGAGCGACGAGGTGATCGAATTAATGTTTAAGAAAATTGATACAAATTGTGATGGTCTTATTGGCCTACGAGAAATAAAAGAATATCTGGCCAGCATTGACAGTAATCATTTGCCAAAAGGATTTGCTCGTGCAGTATTACAGCGTGCGGATAAAAATGACGATGAAGCAATATCGTATGACGAATTTTTAAATCTATGCCGCACCGATAGTTGGCTAACAAATCATACATTTTTAAATTTTTGCGAACTAATAACATTACCGATACGACATCGGCATAAAAGAGGTGACATTTAAATAAAGATATCAGTTATACACAAGTTCTAACTATTTTACTATTTTCAGTTCGTTACGAGGACCTAATGTCATGCAACCGAATTCCCTTAGTTATAATTATAGTGTCTTTTTTACAGATATGCTTTTTTATAAATGACCAAGTAAGCATCCGGCAACAGTAAGTGTAAATAACAGCCAATTTTTACCTATATGCATTTTAATCTCGTTTACTTCGGTAGGCGTTCGGCAAACAACATAACAAATGGAGTAAGCTTCGATCCAAATTTTTCAAACATTTCACAATACTTAATATTTAGGGGGAGTAAAATGACACAAGTTTGGAGGTTTTTCACCTATATGCTAGTACATGAAGAGTATGTTGATCACTAGTATACAAATAAACATATATATAGATATGTTCTAATTTAAATATGATTGCAGCATATTCCATATTGGATCAAATTTATTTCTACAACTAGTCACCGGCGTCCCGATCGAATTGGTACACGGATGGTGGCGAATTTTAACTATATATCTAGCTAGCGGACTAGCTGGTTCGATTGGCGTTGAGGCGGTATCAAATTGTGCTGCATTAGTAGGTTCGTCAGCCGCGGCTTACGGTTTACTAGGCGCTCATTTTTCAACGCTTATTATGGTAACTTTAAGCTGAATATTTGTTGGGACTTATAATAATTGTATTTTATTCCATAGAATTGGAACGAGATGGATCATAAATTTATACGACTGTTGGTCATTGGTGTTTATATTTGTGTTGATGTGCTGATTTTTGTAAATCTATCCGTAAACGGCATAACAAATTCGACGATAACTCACTTTTGTGGTTTTATTGTCGGGCTTTTGGTTGGAATTATTATCATAAAAAATCTTGTTCCCGAAGACTACGAGAAAACTTTATGGCTCGTGTCATCTATTTTAGTTGGCTTAATATTTAGCACCGGTATAGTTTTAATCGTTTTTATTCCAAATTAATTAGTGTTAGGCTTGTGATTTATATATATATATATTTATTTAGTATTATTAAAATTAAAATGTACTTGTTTTATTTTATATTCAACAAATTTGGATTATCGAACTGAATCAATATGACTAAATAGCTGCAAATCGATCCGATAGCAGAATAAACGAGCGGCCAACTAAAATTAAATAAACCACACGATGGAATCGGTTGGCGCTGGATCATTTGTTGGGAAAAATTAAAAAAATTTATATTATTTTGTATCAACACTGTGCTCTGTTCACGTAATGCACTATGCACTAAATTCGACAGTGTTTTCGATTCGGACATAACCATTTCGGAAAATGCTACGATCAAAACAAAATAAAACGTGTAGATGATAACAAAAATAATATTAAAAATGATACCGTTAAAAATGCGCGAATGATCATAGTGGCAAAGTATTAAGTAGGTTGCGAATATTGTAAATCCGGTGTACAGCATATACATTACAAAACAAATCATTACTTGAAAACCAATTGCCCTATTTACACGTTCATTTATATCGCATAAATTTTCGTACATTTCGCTTATATCCCTTAAAATATCCTTTCGATTTATGTGACGCGTATTTTTAAATGTTTCCCTCGTCGTATCGTGAAAATAGTATCGAAAACACTCGTTCATATGTATGTATCGAGCTTGCGTTAAATACAGTATTGATGAATACAGTTTCATGATGAAGGCATACCAAAATCCAGGTACAATTTGGTAAAGTGACTGCACTGTACTAAGGTGAGTGTAAAAAAATGAGCAGCTGATAAATCCAAATGACACACTCAACTCAATAGTCATATATTTGATCAACTGTACAAAATGATGACTATGGTTTAACGGGAAGTGTAAAAACCTCATCTGGAAAAACATAACCATATTTTAAATTTATGATATCATGTATTTACATTATATAAAAACCCTACCTTACAATCAACTTTATTAACTGTATTAAATATCGACCAATAGTATTTGGCGTTTGTCGATGACAAGATTATGGCCACATCAATATATAATATTGAGACCAAGATGAACACAAAATTCCCTGTATCGATAAATTTCACGTTAGTATGATTATACGGTTGAATCGCAACATAATAGAATAACACTCCAATCATGGCCGTTATAAGAAAGCATTGAATTTTATTGCGCAACGTCATCTTAATTTGACAATCGGTTAGCTCTCCGACCAGCGTAAAATGTGTTAGATTTAAAAAACGGCTTAACCAATAAAATGGATAAATCAATTCGAATATATTATGTTTGGGCTTAAACATGTTGGCCAACATTTGGTGGTGAAGTACTAATAGTGTACAAATGTATATATGATAATATCCACATAAATTTATTATTATGCATAAATGCTTAATCGATTCGATATTTAACTTGCGATAAAAAATTACTAATGTTCGATATAAATCTATATTAATGAATTCCCCCAAAAACAATACACCAACAAAAATAACATGGAAGTGATTATGGCCCTACTATATGACTGAAGTTGTAGCAGAATTAAAGGTTTGATCGTGTATCGTTGGAATTAATTTATCCACCATATTTTTTTTCCTTTATTTTGCAATCTATCTGCTGAATAGACATTCAGTTTATCCATTGATAAAATCTCACTTACATATAATTAGTATAAATTGATGCAACACATAAATTTTACTATTATTGATTCGCTACATTAGAGGTTTTAAAAATTAGAGTTTATAGTTAATAGTAGTTTATAGTATCTAAGACCTAATTGACAAATCAAAAATTCAATCTTTCCCTCATCGTGGTAGTAAGAAGTTTGTTCACTAGTTCGTTTGGATGAATTGTCAATCTTGAGTGATACCTGGCACTGGAATTCCTAATTTCTTCCCGTATTGTTGGGACCTAGAATCGCTGAAGAATGTCCAAATTTGAGTTGCTGGCCGTTCCCCACAGCTGTATACCATACATCCAGATAGGTTTTATTATCATTTTATAAAGCAGTAGTTTATTTTCAATCGTTTAACTTGATTTTCTGCATATGAGCCAATACATTTTTGGCAGTTTTATCCCCAACTGCTTTCTTTTTGTCCATATATGTTTACGCCATGTTAGACGTTTGTCGAGTTAGTTAGTTAGTTTAAGGTAGCCGCCCAACAAAAGGACGAGGCATAGACACATATGGTCCGTAGCCTTACCACAGAAATTGCTTCTCACGAAGTAGTAGATATCTCTAACGCTCAATTTACTGAGATCCGTTAGATCGAACAGGAGGTGAGCTCCCAAAAACTTAAGTCTGTTTTGAGATAGACAGGCATAACAAAGGAAGTATTGTTTCCTCCTCTCCTTCGTCGTTATAGCTTCGACAGTAATCATGAAAGAAAACACCAAGTCTACTGCCATGCTTTCCAATAAGACCGTGTCCAGTAATGACATCCACAACCGTGCTAATATTATGCCGTTGCATAGATATTAGCTGATTAGACCTTTTTAAGTCCAAATTAGGCCAAATTTGCCTAGTAATTACACATGAGGTGCAATTTGCCCATCTATTGTTTGTTATTTTACGAGCTTCTTCTTTAAGGAGTAATTTGCATGTAGCAAGTGGTATTTCAATGTCCACCTTGCCAGGTAAGATGAAGCAAGTAATACCTTGTCGCGCGAGTTCATCGGTTTTCATATTCCCCATAATTCGACGTGATAAAGCCTGATTGTAAAACTTTAATAGCAGCCTGACTGTCCGTCAAATTGCCAATATTTCTTACAGATATTACATGATACTTCATCCAGTCTATGGCTTCCTTGATTGCTATAAGCTCTGCCTGAAAAATACTGCAATGATCAGGGAGGCGGAAAGAGAGATTTACATTTAGTTCTTCGCAGAAAACCCCTCCACCGACCTTTCCATCAATTTTCGAGCCACCTGTAAAAAAGTTAATAAAGCCTAACTTTAAAACTGTTCCATTCACCCAGTCCTCTCTGGAAGGAATATCAGTTATAAATTTAACTTCGAGGTATGATGTCGAGATGGTGTAGTCGATAGTTTTAGGGATTTCTTTGTTCGTTAGAATACCTGAGTATCCCATAATGTTACAGGACTACATGGAAATTGATTTAAATCTTATGGCTGTACTAGCAGCCACTTGCTTAGCCAGGATATCCAAAGGGATGAGGGGAAAGAGAATCTTCAGTGCTTGAGTAGGAGTGCTTCTAAATGCACCACTAATACACAAGGTAGCAGTTCTTTGCACTTTCATCAGCAACTTTTGGTTCGCCATTGTATTTAAAGCAGGCCATTAAACTGTAACTCCATACATTAGAACTGGTCTAACTACAGAAGTATAAAGCCAATGCACAATGTGAGGCTGAAGCCCCCATCCTTCTCCAATGCCATTTTTACAGGAGTAAAGTACTATCGTAGCCTTTTTTACTCTTTCCAGAATATTAGGCTTCCAGCTTAGTTTACTATCCAAAATGAGACCTAATTTCACTTTATCTGCGATGTTCAAAACAACTCCATTGAGAGTTAGAGGGACTACTTTAAAGTCAGTCCCTTCCAGGTTTAGTAACAGGTTATTTATGACCAAATTCCAAAGAAGGGGGGATAATACACCACCTTGCGGTGTACCCCTAATTACAAGTCTACGGATGGATGATACACCTAGATTCGCCATTATGACCCTTCCTTTGAGCATTTGATCTATCCAGCTTCTAAGTGTCACATCCACCCCATTTTGAAGGGGCTTGCGTGATCGCCTCTGGTTTGGCATTATTAAAGGCACTCTCAATATCACAAAAGGTCACCAAAGAGAATTCCTTATTTTCGAGGGACTTCTCTATAGGACATAAGAGGGAATGGTTTCCACCGATTTTCTCTTACTATATATGCATGCTGAGATGCTGACAACTTTGCAGACTCGATTGAGTCTTTGAGGTAAGCCTCTACCTGTTTTTCTAGATTTTCCAAGAAATAAGAAGATAAGCTAATAGGCCTAAGGCCTTTGGAATTGCAATGAAAGCGTTTTCCACCCTTTGGTATAAAAATTACATTTACTTCAGTTTCTTTGGAATGTGACATAGTTCAAGGCTACTTTAGAAAATTACCTCAAGCCAGGGAACAGTTAAGTCTGTGGTTTTCTGAATATCGGCAGGAATAATGCCTTCCTGCAGGCCTTGAACGACTTGAACATTTGACGAATATTTAATACCTCATATTCAAATCAAGCAGTCTAACTAAAACAACGTGTTTATTTTTTTTTTCCTGTGAAAATTCATTTTTAATTTAAATAAAAATAAAAAATAAATTATTTTCTTTAATATAATACATTTTTAGTGAATAAATATATATTCTCCAAAAATAAGAGTACTTAATAAAATATTTAACATAAACATATTCAATTGAACAAAATAAAAAATAAATTTCACCCTTACGAAAGTAACCCAAGGGGGGCGCCTACAAGGCCCACCATCCTTGAAAATGCCTGTAAAAAGTGAGTGTAGTGAAGACGAACCCGATCTTCTTGGATTTTCGGATTCAGTAATACAAACCAACAAAAGAAAATACAAAACTACAACCATGACAGATGGTGCGGATAAAGAAAAAGAACAACAACAAAAAAAAAAAGCAACAATCGATCAACACAAAAAAATAACCTCATAACAGAGATTACAAATAACGATATAAATAGTAACAACACAGAACAGAAAAAACTAGAAAACAATTATTTACACACAGATAAAGGACCGTTCTTCATCATCATTGATCATTCAACACCACAATTAATGATGCGTGTTATAATATCAAAAATTATAAAAGAAAATAATAGAACATTTAAAAATATAACAGAAGTAAATAAAAAATCAGTAAGAGTTGAGTTTGACTCGTACTATAAAGCAAATAAATGCATAAACGAAAATGAACCAATCCATATACAACTTAAAACAAAAGGATATAATTGCTTTATACCTAAATTTTATACACATGTAGTAGGAATAGTCAAAGGGATCACAACTGAATTTAACCTAAAAGAAATCACAGATAACATATCGGCAGACAAACCTATAGTAGGAGTCGAAAGGTTAAAATCCTGGGATGGACAAAATAGAATTTTAAGAGAAACAGATTTAATAAAAATAGAAATTAGAGCTAGTTCTCTACCGGAAAAAATATTATTTTATGATGTACCTTTTAAAACCACATTATTCTACCAAAAGCCGAGATTCTGTTCAAACTGCCTGGATTATGGACATCTAAAAAAATACTGCAAGGCAGAAACGAAATGTACCAAATGCTCAAATCAAATTGATAAAGGAAAACAACATGAATGCCAAGACAAACCAGAATGCATATATTGCAAGGAAGAGCATTATACCAATTCTAAAAATTGCCAGGAAAAAGAAAAACAATTTAAAATCATAAAATACGTAACAAAAAACCAAATTTACTTCCATGAGGCAAGAATCGCATTGTTCCCAAAAAAAAGACAAATACAAATCGCAATAAATGATGAAAATTTCTTACCATTACCACAATCCCAAAATACAAATGCAGCACCGTCTAACACATGGCTCACCAAATTAAATATTCAAAATAATATTATTCAAGAGCAAAAACGAAAAATGGCACAACTAGAAGGATTTCTTAAACAATTCATTAATCTGGCAAGCAGACCAATAGAAAACAAAGATTTATTGTCACTACATCTTAAAGATATAGCTGACAACATTTCATCAAAATGCTAGAACAACTAAAAATCTTACAAATAAACATTAGAAGTTTAAACAGTAATAAACTTCTCTTAGAAAACTACCTGAATCTAAACAAAATTGACATCGCAATTCTTAGCGAAACATGGACCAATACAAACCAGATACCAAAAATAAAAAACTATAATGCTTTCATCAATAGCAAAAGCGATGGCTACGGCGGAGTAGGGGTATTAGTGAAAAGAGGTTTAAGTGCAAAAATAATAAACATAAACATTACGCTTACACAAATTGAAACAATTGCAGTTAAAATAAACTACAAGACCAACAGTATCAATATAATATCATTTTACAACAGTTGTAACAAAAACAAACCACTAGCGGAGATAGAGTTCAAGAAATTGTTAGACTCACAAAGATACAACATTCACACTATCATAGCAGGGGACATCAACGCACATAGCAGTCTATGGGAATTCAATAGCAAAAATGACAAGCTTGGAAAACAAATAGCAGAACTAATCTTGAGAAGTGATTTTCAATTATTAAACAGTGGAAAATATACGCGGCAAAACCTATACAACAATACCTCATCGGCGGTAGATATCACTCTTTGCAGTCTGAATATGCACAACAATATAAGTTGGACGTGCACCGATGACAATATAGGATCCGACCATCTACCTATACTAATTACGTTAAATCTAAATCACAATATTCTAAAAACAATAACAAATTGGAAACAAATAATAGAAAACCTAATGGATTTACAAACATACAACAATAATTACATAGAGAATATAGAATCACTCATAGAAAAAGTAATAAACAACAATACAAAATCTGTTCACTACAACACCAAGCACATCCCGAAACAATGGTGGAACGACCATCTACAAAAACTATGGAACATTAAAAAAAATAAACAAACCCTCTATAACATACATAAAAATACATATACCGCTTATGAACTTAAAAAATCAATAGGAATAATGAAAATAGAAATCAAAAAAGCCAAAAAGCTATCATGGAATAATTTCTTAAACTCAATAAATCCAAACCTAAACGCAAAATCACTTTGGAATAATATTAATAAACTAAAAAACACACAAAACAGCACATTTAATCTACTAGAAAATCAAGAAAATACAAAAAAATTCCTAGATGAAAACTTTCCCGAGTCAATAGAAAATATAACTTGGCCATGTGAATGGAATCAAGAGCAACAAACACAATCACCCAAATTTACAGAACAAATTATTAAAAACATCATAAACTCAAAACAAAATACTGCTCCTGGAGAAAACCTAATATCATACAAGCTTCTAAAACATTTGATAGAAAAGAACGAAAACATCTGCAAAAATAAAATTACTTCAACCACATTTACTTCAACCACATTTGGATCAATCAAATTTATCCTAAAAACTGGAAAATAACTAAATGCGTTGCAATAAAAAAACCAAACAAAGACGAGATGCTAATCGAAAATATACAATAAGGTTATACTGCAGGATTTAAACAATCACATTACTCAACATAAAATACTTCCTCACAACTCATATGGATTTAGACCTGGACACAGTATAATGGATTATTTCGCAAACCTCTTCACAGAGATAAATGAAAACAAACGAAATTACAAAGCACAAATACTTGTGACGACAGACATCTCAAAGGCTTTCGATAATGTTAACAAAAACAAGCTAATAAAAACATTAAAAAGAAAGCAATTCCCAGGATACACAATAAACTGGATATATCAATTTCTAACAAACCGAACTGTTATAATGAAAAATCAGACAACAAATATTCAACAAATAACCAATAAAGGAATTCCGCAAGGAAGTTGTCTAAGTCCTATTCTCTTCAACATATACACCTCCGAAATACACGATATCAAATCAGATAAAGTCTCAATATACCAATTTGCAGACGACATAGCCATCCTAATAAAAGAAAAAAATGAAAAGGAAGCAGAAGCCACTACAAACAGAGCTTTGAGGAACATATCACAAAAACTAAACAAACTTAAATTAAAATTTAACACAACTAAATGCCACTACATGAGACTATATAAAAACAATAATTCAACATTTGTTGCAAAAATAGATGATACTCAAATCGAAGAAACGAGAAGCACAAAACTTCTAGGAATTACGTTTAATAACAAATTATCGCTAGCACCACACTACAAAATCCTACTATCAGAAATTCCTAACACTCTAAATTTATTGAAAATACTAACCCACACAAAAGGAGGAGCACATCCATATACAATGCTAAACATACACAAAGCCATTATAGATACCAGGACAAAATTTGCTGATGTTATCACAGATTCAAACAAAAAAGGCATAATGAACACAAAACAAAAAATCTTAAATAGCAGCATAAGAATATACACTGGTATGATAATTACCACACCAATACCAGCTCTTTTAGCCGAAGCCGCAGCCCTTCCTGCTGAATTGGAGAACAAAAAAGCTACACTCAAATTTATAGCCAAACAACTAAATAAAAATAATAAATTAGCAACTCAAATACGAAACAACAAAACACTCCCAAAATTCCAAAAATTATATAATGAATACCCTTTTCTTCAATACATCTCACAAAACCAGATCACAATAGAACCAGATAAAATTGGAAATTTAACGATACATGACTCATTACATCCTACATATAACAGGGAAACCACAACTTCATCGGAAATATTAAATATATTCACTGATGTTATAAGCAGATACCAAGATTTTACACACATATATACAGATGGATCCAAAACAACTAGCAGAGGAGGAATTGGCATATACATTGATAAGACTAACATCGAAATGTCCAGAACATTACAACGAGAAGCAACAAAAAAAACGATCGAACTTATAGCTATTAAAATAGCAATAGAGAAAGCTATAAACATGAAAAAACAAAAAATTTTAATAAAATTTTAACTGACTCAAAAAGCGCATGCAGGTTACTAATTTCGGTTAAATCAAAAAAAAAACACCAAACAATATGAAATAGAAATCCTAAACATAGCAAAACAACACGAAAATAACAAAATTATAATTCAATGGATACCAGGACATGCAGGAATACAAGGTAATGAAAAAGCAGACGCTCTAGCTAAAAAGGCAACAGATCAAATAACATTCCCATACGAAAATATAATAACTCTAGAGGAAGCGTTCTACCTAATAAAAAAAGAAATAAGCAAAGAGTGGACAGACAAATATAACACATGGACAAACACGGTGGGAGGCTACAATAAACAAATAAATAGTACACCACCAAAACATCCCTGGTTCAAACAAGCCAAAATGAACAGTTACAAAATACGACAAATAACAAGATTAAGAACAGGCCATGCCAGGAACAAAAAATTCAAAAAAATAATAGGAAAAGAAGAATCTGATCTATGTGAGACATGCAACATAATAGAATCAAACGAACATATAATCGAAAGCTGCAAAAAATACGATCACATAAGAAGTAAATACCAATTATTAAAAAACCACAAACTAATAGACATACTTAAATCAAACAACCCAAAATTTTATAAACAACTAACCGAATATATAGAGGAAACAGAATATAATCTCTAATCAACACATAAAGGTTTTGTGGATGGCAACGTCTAAACCAGGAAAAATAAAAATAAATAAATAAATAAATAAATATTTAATACCTAAATATTTTACTTCATCAGTTTGAGGTTTTATTCTGGTTATTCATTTGTATTGGGGTGGACATGTTCCTCTTCGCATTGTAAAGGTTGCATGTTTAGACTCAGCTGCATAACTTTAATTCACCATTTTTGCATCCATACTTGAATACTGTTAATATTCTCCTGCAAAACTTCTGTCGCAATTCTGTGTCGTCTGCAAATGTTGCGACAGTTAATTGATTGATTGTAGGTAAATCTGCGGTATATAGCAGATACAATATCGGGCCAAGCATGCTGCCCTGTGGTATACCAGATTTAATTGAACGGACATTTGTATAAACATCCTGATGTTTTATAATAAAATATCTGTCCTTTAAATACGATGTTACTATTCTATAGAAGTCATGAGGTAAGCACTGCTTTATTTTGTATTGTAATCTCACATGCCACACTTTATCAAAAGCTTGCGTTATGTCCATGAATACAGAACAACAATTTCTTTTTTCTTCCAGAGCTCCTTGAATTACTTGAACTATTCTGTGAACTTGTTCTATGGTTATCCAAACTGATTTATTTATTTATTTATTGAGATCAACATAATAAAAATTAAACTGATCAATTACAATAATTACAATTAAATATTTACATAATTACAATTACAATATTTAAATATATACAGCATATAACAATAGACTCTTTATCAAAAACCAAAACAACGGGAGCATACAAAAACTTTATAAAACAAAATTAATTTAATTAAAACTTTAAATAAAAATAATCACAGAATCTGTAGGCTGTTAATAATTCGCTTTTTAAATTCGCGTTTACTTATATTGAATTCAAAAACGTTATAAAAATTATTAAAATTATTTATAGCAATATCCAAAGGGTTATGCGTACCGTAATTAGTTCTATGAAATCGAGGCTGGAATAAAGAACGATTTCTAATATTCAAGTTTTTTGCCAAAAAGTCGAGATTAGACAACAAATGAACTGAGTCTATGCCACTCTTTAATAAATCATAGATAAAACAAGCCGAACTAATTGATCGTCTGTGGCGCAGTGGTAGTAACTGAAAAATTTTACACCGATTCATGTAAGCAAAATGATCCTTATTTTTTAAAATACAGCGACATAAGCGACTTGTGAATCTGCGCTGAATTCTTTCTATACGGTTAATTCTAATATCATACTGAGGGTCCCATATAATTGACAAGTATTCAACATGTGATCTTACTAATGAGGCATAAACTGTTTTAAAAGTAGCCACATCTTTAAAGTCCTTGCAAGTTCTAAACATAAATCCCATCATTGCATTAGTTTTATTTATTATATTTTCAGTGTGTTGGATAAACGTTAGGCTATCATCGAGAACGATCCCCAGGTCCTTAAACTCAGTAACTCGATCAATAATAATTTTGTTGAATGTATATGCAAACCTAATTGGATTTTTCTTTCTGTGGAAGCTCATAACTCGACATTTTCCAACATTTAGCTCCAATTTATTAAGTTCACACCATACAAAAAACTTATCCAAATCGTCCTGGAGACGCGCGCAGTCAGTTGTGTTATCAATTTTAATAAATATCTTCATATCATCCGCATACAACAAAAATTTAGATGAAAGAATGCAGGTTTCTACATCATTGATAAACAATAAAAATAGCAACGGACCTAGGTGACTGCCCTGAGGAACCCCAGATGTGGTTTCATATTCACCCGAGAGACATTCATTGAACTTAACACATTGTCTACGATCACAAAGGTAAGATTTCAACCACAGCAGCAGGTTTGAGTGAACACCGACCTTCCGCAATTTAGATAAAACAATCTCAAGTGAGATTCTATCAAATGCTTTTTTAAAGTCAGTGAACACCACATCAACTTGCGAACCATCTGCAATTGAATTTATCACAAAATGCAAAAGTTCAACGAGATTAGTTGCAGTTGATCTACCTGGAAAAAAACCATGCTGTTGTGGGATAATAACCTTACCAAACTCAATAAACAATAAATCACGAACCATACATTCAAAAACCTTTGGAATAGCGGATAATATTGAAATAGGCCTATAATTCTCAATTAAAGTTCGATTACCAGTTTTAAAAATCGGAATGACATACGAAGTTTTCCAACTGTCTGGAAAATACCCAATAGACAGTGATCTATTATATATCAATGACAGAGGTAAAGTTAATGAATGAGCACATTCACGTAATAAAACCGCAGGCACTAAATCAGGGCCAGAATTATGATTTGGTTTTAGCTTAGAGATATATTCAAAAATAAATTCAGCATCTATAGTAATCGAACCCAAATTTCCAACAGTTGAGCAATTGGTCTGCTCGTCAATGAAGGGATTAGCTGATAATAAAAAATTCGATGAAAAAAAATTTGAGAACATAGCGCTAATATCCGCAGCACATTCAGACTCCTTGGCACCAAATTTTAATGTCCGTGGATATCCAACAGTTCCTCTTTTGGAATTAATGAAGGACCAGAAATATTTTGTATTAGTCTTGATATTACCCTCAACCCCAGTTATATACCGACGAAATTTACTACGATGCATTTTTCTAAATTCACGTCGCACTTTTAAGAATGATAGATAACCTAGCGAGTTAACATGATTCTTAAACTTTTTCCGTAACCGATCCATTTTATTCTTGGCTGAACGCAACTCCTTATCAAACCACTGATGTTTATTAAACCTGCGGCTAAACCTAACCGGTATAAACTTGTCAATACCAATTAAAACAATCTCATAGAATCGTTTAACGGCACTATCAAGATCGCAAAAGTCAAACAACTCAATCCAATTAATTGAATTAAAAAACGAATTTAAATCTTCAAAGTTACCCTTGGAATAGTCATAAAAAGACTGTTTAACAGTATTAACAAACTCAGTTTTATCCATATTTAAAGTTATTAAAATAGATTTGTGATGTTCATCATTCTTCACTAAATATTGACTTTCATCAAGATGATACTGAAGCTCAAAAAAGTTACTTGACACATAAATTAAATCGAGTAAGCGCGCCCGAGAGTTAAAAACATTATTAATTTGCGTTAAATCTAATGACGACATGGTATCAATAAAATGAGATTCGATAATAGAAAACGAGTTACTGGGTAACATACCATTTAAATGTTGTGACCAAGTCAGATGGGGTAAATTAAAGTCTCCAAAAACTAATACAATAGTATTATCATCCAAACTTTCAACGGTTTTCGTGATTATATTACAATGTTCTATGTAACGGTTTAAATTAGACGTTTTTTTTTTTTTTTTTTTTTTAATAGTGCCAATGGCTTTATTCTTGAATCTTTCTAAAGAAGAAACTAACAAGAAGTATTCAAATCTTATAAGCTAAAATTATTATAGTTTTTAAAGTCTTAACCAGTGTTAATACTAAATATTAGACCTCATATATTCTTTATTTATGTGTTAACCTTAACTATTTCAATTACATAATTAAATTAAATTAAATTAAATTGTCGCAAGTCCAAGTGGATCTACTCTTCTAAGTCGTCGATACCTTGGTTGTTTTAATATATCCCTGGCCAATTTGTTGGGATGCACTTGTAATTTTGAGTAATATTTCGTACTGAACTCTCTGATGATTTCTTTAACGGTTTTAATACCAAGGTCGTCGTGTATGTTACTGTTTCGAATGTACCACGGAGCGATTGTAAAAGTTCGAAGTATTTTTGCTTGCATTCGTTGCAGGAGTTCTCGATTAGATGCGCTGGTAGATCCCCACAACTGAATTCCATAGGTCCAAATGGGCATAATTATCGCTTTGTATAGCAAAACTTTGTTGCGCAAAGATAATTTTGATTTTTTGCCTATCAGCCAGTACATTTTCGAGAAAGTTATTTTCATTTGGTTGCGCTTCGCTTCGATATGATTTTTCCAAGTTAGCCTTCGGTCTAGGTGTAAACCTAAGTATCTAACTTTGGTTTGTTGAGGAATATTTACACCGTTTAATTTGACTGGTGGGCAAGTGTTTTTGTTTAGGGTGAACGTGATGTGAGCTGATTTTTGTTCATTCACATTTATTCGCCATCTTTTTAACCATTCCTCAATTTTGCCCAGATGGTTTTGTAATTCTTTTAAAGCAGTGTGGAAGTTTTTGTGTGACATCAGGATTGCTGTATCATCAGCAAATGTTGATATTACTACTTTTTCAGTGCTAGGAAGATCGGCTGTGTATAACAAGTACAAGAGTGGTCCAAGGACGCTGCCTTGCGGAACACCTGCCCTAATATCATGTAAGCCAGTGGTTGATTCATTTTGTTTAACCATATATTGTCTTTGAAGAAGATAGTTCGTCAGAACTAAGTGAAACTGGTTTGGCAGTAGCTTTTTAATTTTATAAATTAACCCGTCATGCCACACTTTGTCAAATGCTTGAGCAACATCCAGAAAGACCGCAGAACAGTACTTCTTTTCCTCAAATGATTGTTTGATGATATTTACAATCCTGTGCACTTGCTCTATTGTTCCATGTTGATTGCGGAATCCAAACTGATGGTCTGGAATAACTTGACGCTCTTCCAATACTGGTTTAAGTTTCGTTAGTATCATTTTTTCGAATAGTTTTGATACTGTAGAAAGCATGCTTATTGGTCGATATGATGTTATTTCTGTTTCTTTTTTCCCAGGCTTAGGTATCATTGTGATAAGGGAAATTTTCCATTTTTGAGGTATATAACCAGTTCGCATGATTGCGTTGAAGATGAATGTTAACAGTTTTACGCATTTATCGGGTAGTTCTCTTATCATTTTCCCCGTAATAAGATCATATCCCGGTGCCTTTTTCGGGCTTATATGATCTTTTATTGCATTCCTTACATTTTTCCACTTAAACTTAATTGGCTTAAAGGGCAAACCTTTATTCGTTTGTTCGGGTAACTTAAATTTAGTAGTATCTTGATGAGGTGAAAATACTTCCTTTAGATGAGTAGCGAAAGCTAATGCTTTTTCTTCGTCGCTTCTTGCCCATTTTCCACATGTCAGTCTTATTGGTGAATTTGAATTAATTGGCCTTTTTAGATTCTTCGTTGCCTTCCATAAAGAGTAATTGGTCTTTTCGGTTGCCGAGAGTTCACTTAAATAGTTCTCTAAACTCTGGTTGTGCTCTTCCTTTAACGCAATTTTAAGAGTCTTAATAGCGCGGTTTAATTTCCACTTCAACAAAGGAGATTTAGATTGTTGCCATTGCCTCCTTATTCTTCGCTTTTCTTGAATAAGGTTTTGGATGTCACGGGGCAGTTTGTTTACTTTCTCAGTAATATTGACAGCGGGTGTTGACATTTTTGCTGCTCTCTCCAAAACATCTTTTAACATCTCAGCAGCCTCATCAATGTCAGATGGTGTACTAAGTGGAATATCTAGGGAAGTATATTGTTCGACTAGCGACCTGTATTGGTCCCATTTAGTTTGCTTATTTGTGAGACGATATGGCATTTCTGCCTTTATGACATCAGTACTTAACATTACTATTACAGGTGAATCGTCCGAGGACAGATCGTAGCAGTTGGTTGCTTTAACATTTGTGCGTGCAATACCCTTCGTTACGCAAAAGTCAATTAGATCTGGAATCTTTTTTCTATCTGTTGGCCAGTAGGTGGGTTGACCTGCTGATAAGTAATCCAAACTATGTTCCTCTATCGCTTCAAAAAGTTGTCTTCCTTTAGGAGATGTTAGTCTTGACCCCCAAAGAATATGTTTGGCATTATAGTCTCCCCCCGCAAGAAATTTTTTACCTAACTGGTTAAAATAATCCATGAACTGAGGTTTTTTTATAGCGTGTTTTGGTGGGCAGTATACTGCCGATATTACACAGTCTCCAGGCCATCCCTGCAGGCAAATGCTCGTTGATTGAATATGTTCTTGCTCGTATTTGTTAAGTTCATAGTGTTTTAACCTTCTTTTAATCAGTAAAGCTGTGTCACCATGTGCTTTGCCATCCGGATGTTTAGTGTCATAAATGGAATATCCATTAATTTTGAAATAGTTCTTATTAGTAAAGCGTGTTTCAGATATTAACATTATGTCAATATTGTGCTCGATGAGGAATGCTTGAACCTCTGTTTTGTGTTGCGCTAGGCCATTTGCATTCCATATGGCTATTTTAAGGATATTCATTTTTGATTTTTAACGACTACCTGCATCAGCATATTCATATTTTGCATCATTAGATCCATGGTTCTCTCCATCATTACCATGAAACTTTGCATCATATCAGTGAGCTTGTTTAAAGCTGAAGAGATGTTTCCTTCATCATTTTGTTGCACTTTTGGAGCAGTTCCTTTAAGAATGCTAGCGTAAGAAATTCCTTGATGTACGCTACTGTTGCTGGTTTCATTCTGCCTTTTACCTTGAATAATGTTGGACGACACTTCGGTAAACATTTTTTTCCCCTCTGATGATTGCAGTTTCAGCAACCGCTGTTCTTCACGCTGCCTAGGATTAATTCTTCGTTTCAGCTCTAGATATACTGGGCAACCTCTATAGTTTGCTGTATGATTTTCTCCGCAGTTGCTACATCTTTTCACAGAGGTGTCGGCTTTATTTTTTGTACACTCCTTTGAGTTATGTAATCCCCCACAGATAACACAGACATCGCTCAACGTACAATAAGTTTTACTGTGTCCGTATTCTTGGCACTTAATACACTGTATTGGCCCAAATCTTTTTCTGGGTTCCTCAACAGTGATTCTTCTATGCAAAAGGTATTTCAAGCTATAAATTTCATGCTTTCCTTTTGATAGTTTACCATCTAGTTCCAATTCCACGCGGAATAATGGTTGGGGCACTTTTTCTCTGCTAATGATGTTAGTTATATTTTTAGCGTGAAAACCTTTATCACCTAGGGCGGTGTGTATTTCGCTAGGGTCTACGAAGCTCTCGATCCCTTTGATTATCACAACTAGTCCTTTCTGGCTCTTTAGTTGGTAGGTATAGTAACGCTTACCAATTTTATCAAAATAGCTTATCAGTGATCTGTAAGCATCAATGTTGAGTGACTGGATTTTTGTTTCTTTAATGTTTCCTTTTTTCACTCCCGAAATGTAAAAATTACCATCTGTAATTTTATTGATTAAGATGGTAAGATTTTTTGAGGATTCTTCCCTCAAATAAATTGGTGGCGGTTTCTCCTTTTTTGGAATAATTTCCTCGGGTTGCTCTTCGGTTTCTACTAAACTTGAAAACCGATTTCCATTCACTAATTCGACGCTAGCTAGTCTAGTGAATTTATTCATGCTAACATTTGCCGCCGATTTAGGACTTCGTTTTCTTTTTGGTTGCACGGTTATGTATCGGTCAATACCTGTTTGCACTAAACACTGACCTACTTCACTTGAATTTTTATTGTCGATTGACGACGATGCACTTATTTTATTTTCCATTAAATGTGGAATTGTTGCACTTTGTTCTTTTAATAAAATGTTTAAAACGTTTTTTGCAGGCGAAGCAATTTTTTCCACATTCACTTGTTTTTTTTGTGGACTATGTTGCACGTTTTTTTTTGATTCCATAGGGTTATGAGAGTTCATTACCAAATCACTCGTGGACAACGATCTCTGCGGATTTGGCCAAGCTATTTTACTTGCAGGTGGAGATTTAAACATGGTGAACCATATTTCCACGACACAATATTTTATAATTGCTATAAATTATAAATGCTAACACTGGTTTTAAATTTTTTTTAAATTTTTTAAATAAAATTATTTCAAAGTAAGAATGTTTGCTTGCCAAAAGCGAATTCACAACTGCAAATTAGACGTTGGAGTAATATAATGAACACCAACTGCAAAATGTTGAGAGACTACTTTAAATTTGACCCAAACGACTTCACAATCAGTAGTGTTAACGATATTAATTACTTTACTAGAAAATTTAGATTTTATTGCAACCAGGACGCCACCGCCACGAGAACCCATACGATCGTACCTAAAAACAACATAATCAGATCCAAATAATTCCGCGTTTAAAACTTCAGTAGAAAGCCAAGTTTCAGTTAATATAATAACATCAAAATCGTTTTCAATTACAGCTAAAAAAAATATTTTGGTTTTTGAACGGAGACCTCTAACATTTTGATAGTACGTTTTTAACAAAAATGTTTGATCAGTTTTAGTCTTTATATTATTATTTACAACATCAGTTTTAGGTGTAGAATTTATTAACTCAACACCGCTGCATTCACGTTTTTTTGTCTGTCCACAAATTCACGGATCAATACCCCCACAGGCCACACATCTGGATGCATCAGCTTATCAAAGGACGCAGGATTTATTCCAATTTTAAACGAGATGAAGTTGAATTTGCTGACATCTTGATTCGCAGCAACAAGTAAGCGACAATCAATTTCTTCTTCAGGTAACTGAAGTTTATCATGTAAATATTTTTTTACAGCATCTGTAGTCGTAGAATTATAAAACCTTGATGCATGAATATATTTTCGTACGGGAACTGATTTTAAGGAATCTTCAACGCACGAACCAATAATAATATTGCTTGTATTGGCTTCGATGTTATCGGCAATTTGAATACTAACTTTTGGTGGTGTTGAAATCACCTCATCATCCGTCGCTAGTTTCTTTTTGGTTTGGCGCGTTATTCTTTTTTCAGCTCCTTGGCCAGAGATAATAAAGCTTTTGACATCATTGGATAGGGACTGCAGCATATTTAACATCAATGACATTTGATGCGACAGTTTATCTAATATCTCTGAGCATTCATCGCAAAACCATTTAATATTTTTAGTGGCAAACATAGGAAACGCACTATTATTTATTCCTACGCAACCCGCATGAACTACTTTGTTGCATGGCCCACTACAGCAGATGAGCTTTTCGGAAGTGGAATTATTGCACGTAGATATAGTACATGTTTTGTTTGGCATTTTTATATTTGATATTTTTGGATTATGTGATGTTTACAAAATGCGTTCCACACAAAGATAAAAATCACAATAGATGACACTACTATGTAGTTGGTTTGAATCCAGACTATCGGCAACTTCAACTACTTATACGGTGTATACGTAGTAAATCAGCAATCAGACTAATTAATGCTGTGTAAACGTAAACGCGGGAAAACTGACAGCTAGTCAAAATACAAAAAATAATTTTTTTTTTTTTTTTTGTCTTTGCAAGTATTTATAAAAGAAATCACGATAACACTGTAATATCACTTATATAGAAAGATTATTGTCTTATAAATATAAACTGATGAAAGTTTTTAAATAAATCAATTTATAAATATATTTAATTTAATTTTCCATACGAACACCTTTTACTACTCACGTTTTGATGGAACTTACTCACGTTCTGATGGTCTGGAATCAGTATCCATTCCAGCAATATAGGCTTTAGGCGCTTAAGTAGTAGTTTTTCAATAGGTTTGCCTAGTCTTGGTTTCAATATATTACTTGTGAAACCTTCCATTGTATTGGGAAGTATCCAGTTCTGAGTACTGCGATTAATAAGTAGGTAGAAATCGAATACCCTTATCTGGTAGCTCTTGCAAAACCTTTCCTGTGATAAGATCATTTCGTGGCACCTTCTTAGGATTTAACTCTCTCTGTATTGCAGTTTTTACTTCAAAGATAGAAAACTTCGTGATTGTATAATTCATTTGCAATGGCAATTCTAACTGCATTTGAATGTTGTTGTTCTCTTCGTCCGTAGTTTCTGATGGGTATGGTTGAAATACTCTTTCGAAATGGTCTGCAAATACATCAGCCTTTTCTTCATTCTTTCTCGCCCACTGACCGTTACTTTTACGTATTGGCGGAATATAATGTTGTGGTTGTTTCAGCTTCTTAGTCGCTTTCCACAGTAAATAATCCGTGTTTTCTGTTGGTGAGAGTCGCGACAAATATTCTGGAATTGACTGATTTTTTTCATTGAGCAGCACTTTCTTTAACTGTTTGACGTCCTTGTTTAACTTGCGTTTATCTTCTGTTAGTCTATATCGTTGCCATTGCTGTCTTAATTTTCTTTTGTCCTTAATCATTTTCTTGACAAGAGTTGAACATTCTCCATTCTTTTCTTTCTCATTTTTTGCTGGTGTGGACTTCCAGCTGCCGACTGAATTCATTCATTAACATATCCACTGCTTGATCTATATCACACTCCGTTTTTAATTTGATTTTTGTGCTTAGTTTCTCTGTTATCTGAATTGGTTCCAGTCTGTTATTTTGTTGCTTAACATCGGTTGTTTCTGCATGTTCCTTATCTTTGTAGCCAGAGTGATTAAAACAGGGGAGTGGTCCGATGATAAGTCTAAACATGGCATCGCTTTAATGTAATTACTTGCGATCCCTTTGGTGACGCAGAAATTTATGACGTCTGGAATCTTTCTTTTATCACTAGGCCAGTAGGTAGGTTCACAGGTTGACACATGATTAAGCTTATTTTTTGAATTGATTTAAGTAATTCTCGGCCTCTCGGTGTAGCCAATCTTGATCCCCACTATTGGTGTTTTGCGTTATAATCAGCCCCTGCTATAAAGCGATGACCCAAAGATGTATAAAAGTGATCAAATTGTTCCATTTTTATTGCATGTTTTGGTGGGCAATAGATGGCCGAAATTGTTATAAGACCTAGCCAATCTTCTATTACCACAGTAGTTGCTTGTAGATGCTCCTTCTCATACTTTTTTATTTCATGGTGTTTAATTATGTTTTTGATTATAACTGCAGTGCCACCATGTGTTGTTCCATCAGGATGGTTTGTGTCATAAATAGTGTATCTTGGAATTTTGAGAAAACATCTGTTGGTGTTATGCGTTTCGGATAGTAGCATGACATCAATTTCTTTATTTATCAAAGAACTTTTTAATTCTTGTCCATATTGTGAAAAGCCATTGGCATTCCAAATTGCTAATTTAAGGGTTCTGGACATTGAATGGTTTGGTTGTTAAAAGGTTCAGGATGGTATCCATTTTGACAATTAATTTTTCCATCATATTTTCCAACCGTTATGTGGAAGACTGCTCAGGCTGTTGGTTATGAATTTTTAAATTTTCTGTTGGCTGATTTTCTTTGGTATGATTTTCATCCGAAATTTGATTTTTATTTGAATCTTTGAGTTTCTGCGCATATGTTGTTCCACTAACAAGCTGATAAGATAGATTTGGATTTACATAAGATGGATTCGAATTTGATGGCTGCGGCTTCTTCACTCTTTTTTCTCTTAGTGGGGGAAATCTGCGTTTTTGTACCTCTTGGTAAACGCTGCAAACTTTATAGTTGGCTGGATGACTACCATTACAGAGCACGCATTTGACCTCTGTACCCCACTTTTTCTTGTTACAATCATTTGTGGGATATTCCCCTGTACATTTCACACATCTTGGTCGATGATTGCAGTACGTTTTAGTATGCCCGTACCTTTGACAAGTAGTGCATTGCACCATTTCCCGCTTCATATGCGGTTTATCGATATGCACAACTGAGTGCATCAATTTAATGATCGAATGTATGTATTTATTAGTTCCATTCATTCGTAGCTCAACTTTAAAGAGTGGGAGTGGCTTTTTCGTACCATTTTGCTTCATGTTGCAGATATTAACAACGTCGTGGCCTAGGCCAATTAACTCACTTTTTAATTCGTCAGTGTTATTAGACGGATGTAAGTTTCGTATGGCCTCCTGGTAGGTTTTGTTCCTCTTTTGTTGAAACGAATGGAATTTTACACTGCACTTTACATTAATTTTATTTTTTCACAATAATATAAAAATTTTAGCTATTCAAAGGTTGTCACTTACTCCACCATATAATAATTTATTTATACAAGTAGCCAGGAGCGCTAACACGGAATAAGATAAAATTGTACTGAAATTAAGTTTCAAAATTTAGAAGAAATGATCGTGTCAGCTAACAATCATGATTTGACATCATCATTAAAAGTCGCTCTTATAAAGGATGTTTTTTTATAGGTTCACAACTTTGAGTTGGCAACACTGCTTTATTTGACAACCCATTTAACAGCTGATTGTTGCTTTTGGTTTAGTTTGGTTTGACATTTCATAATGGCTTACATCAGAGGAACGCTTGCAAATTGTTAAAAATTTTCATCAAAAAATCGTGCACTTCGTACATAATCGTCCTTCAGAGCGGCTAATTCGAATAACAATAGATCGTTTTCGGACCACGTTTACTCTTAATGATAATGTGCATCCCGTGAGACGCCGAAGAAGCTATAGCCACTGTGCAGGAAAGCATTGAAGAAGATCCAAATCAATCAATTCGTCACCGTTCTCAGCAACTGGGGTTGTGTCCTTCCACTTAATGGAAGGATCTTGGCTTAACAGCTTTCAAGATTCAACTTGTGCAGGAATTAAAGCCAAACGACCATCGTATGCGCCGCCAATACGGCGAATGAGCTAAATCACAAATTGATATTGATGTTGAATTTCCATTCAAAATTTTGTCCTCTGGTGAAGCCCATTTTTGGTTGAATGGGTACGTAAATAATTGTCGAATTTGGAGTGAGGATAATCCACAAGCTTTTGTCGAAGCACCATTAAATCCACAGAAAATTACTGTTTGGTGCGCTCAGAATGTTACTGTCAAAGGTGAGCGGTATAGGGACATGATTAGAAATTGTTTCGTACCTCGATTAACTGGCATTAATCTTGCTGACATGTGATTCCAACAGGACGGGGCCGCACATTTTGATGAAATTCTTTCATCAAGATGTGCGCGAATTTCGCGTAATGGTCCAATTAATTGGTCACCAAGATCGTGTGATTTAACCCCATTGGATTATTTTCTTTGGGGTTATGTAAAGTCACTTTTCTACGTCATAAACCAGAGACAATTAAACACCTGGAAATCAACATTCGAAGAGTTATTGGCAAAATACGGCCGCAAATGCAAATAGATAGCGCAAATGCTATCCAATAAAGCCCGTTTCATTGATATTAAAAATCGATTTCTTTGTTTTATTATGATTTAAACTCTATAAAAAACACCCTTTATTTTGACGGTGTGGAAGTCGAAGCAATCATAAAATTTGTTACCTCTTAAGGGTGTGAAGTAATTCAACAAACTCTCTTAGCTCTTTGGCATTTAATTTTTACCTATGTGCAATTGTACGATATTAATAGTCAAATCGGTATAAACTTGCATCTAATTTTTTTTTATTTCATAGAACTTATTATAATATGATATTCTTAATATGAATGTTCTGGCGAACTTTATTTCCATATTGCATCTGTGCACTGGCTGTCTTAAATTACGCGCAGGCTTTGATAATTAAGGCATAAATTCCAATGAACAATAACCATGAAAGTATTTGTAAAACACACACACATAAGGCTTCCTCATTTCACCTATGAGAAAGAGAATCAAGATTGATGCTCGATTTTGGACCAGATCTAGTGCAGTCAAATGAGTTTTCAGTGCCAATATGAGAATTATATCCTGACTCTTATAGTTCTTGTATACTGTAAGTTTTTCTGATGAAGTTTTTTTTACATCATTCAACCCTGTTAGCTTCACCCCCTTCAAGAATTGTATTGAGATCACGCGTAAGACAATCTTTCATAGCCATTCTTCCTGCGAGAACATCGTTTCGCGATGGTAAACAGTAAAAGGTGGAAAGTGAGCTGTCATCGGCAAAAGAGTATATTGGATTGAAAGTAGATGATAGAATTTTATTGATGAAAATTATCCAGATGGAAGGAAAAATGCCAGAAAACATAGGTTGGTGGAAGAAACTTGACATTAGCTTTGACAGAGGTTTACTACAATATTTGAGAACAATTGGGGGAATACCTTCCGGACAGGTTGACTTTGTTTGCAAGGACTTTAGCGACAATTCAAGACCTGAATCTAATGCGCCATATCGTTAGAGAGATAATCGGGGATATTAAGTTCATAAGCCAAATTAGACTTTGCAGCAAATTTTCCGGTGAGGAACGTCTTCCCAGCTTTCTACCCGCCTTAAATTCAGCTAAATTTTTAATTTACGGGCTATTTACATATTTGTGGTCATGGGCTTCTTTATTAGTTGTTGCCGTTCTGCAGTAGCGATTATGAGGAATGTCTAATTTTTTCGGCTTTGAGAGATAGGAAGGAATGAATTTTTCCATTTCTACGTGAGAATGACAGTCGAAATTAAAATGGACTTTCTGAATTACTGAAGGCAAAACAAAAGTGTCATTCGAACTTATGAAAGAACTTGTAGTCCGCATTTTTATATTAGGATCGACGTTCCTAACAGAGATTCCTCTGTAATAAGCTGATGGCAAATTCCTAAAGGGAAACTCAACAGATATGACTAGAAGCACTCTAGCAGAATATCGCCGCTCTAGGAAAGCTACGACTAAATACCTTCGACAAAAGAAGCGCGATCATATGAGATCATGCATCGAAAACATCAGCTTCCAAGCAGAAATAAGAAACTCAAGGGACTGTTTTGCTAACGCCATAAATCTAGCTAAAGACTTCCATCCAAGAAGTACAGCCATCAAAGACGGAAATGGAGAGCTGAGAACAAACGTGGCTGATGTTCTCTCAGTATGGCAAACCTACTTTCAAAATCTTGTAAATCGGAACGACGAAGTAACCCCCATTAGAGAAATAGCTCCTCCAGGTGAAGAGGTCCTTGTTGAATATCCCACAGTAGAGGAAGTAGATGCAGCTATTAGTAGATTAAAAAATGGAAAGGCAACAGGTCTCGACGGAATCCCCACAGGATTGATAAAGCTCGGAGGCTCTACTCTTATGTAAATGTCCTCTGCACAAAAAAGGAGACCGTCTTAAATGTGGAAACTATAATGGTATCGCTCTGTTGAGCACTGCTTACAAAGTGTTGGCTAATGTTGTACTTGCCAGACTTATCCCTCTCGCCGAAAACACCATTGGCGACTATCAATGTGGTTTTCGTCCCAACCGATCGACCACTAACCAATGTTTTACCATCGGGAGTACAACATAACCATACACCAACTAAATATAGACTTCAAACAGGCATATGACAATATAAACCGCGAAAACCAAACTCATATGCCTAGGAATTCCAGGGAAACTCGTCTCTCTGTGCAAATTAACAATCCCTGGGTCTGTATGTAGAATCGTAATTGAGGAGCTGTGTCAGACCCCTTTGAAATAACATCTGGTGTTCGACAGGGAGATGCACTCGCGCCAGATGATATCGTGCTTCTTGGCCGAAGACCTAGCGATATCAACGACAGTTTCATACAGCTCGACCGCTGCGCAAGAAGACTTGGTTTGGAGGTGAACAGCAGCAAAACAAAAGTGTTATCATCCAGGAACATCTCCATGGTAAATCTCGGAGTTGGCGACCATATCTTTGATAGCGTCGAAAACTTTAAATACCTCGGGTCAGTTATAACATCGTCGAATGATATGGAGGCAGAAAAAAAACCCAAATCGTTGCCGGACAACGAGTTTTCTACGCCCAATCGAAATTATTGCGATCTAAACATATGTCGAAGTCGTGCAAGCTCGCACTTTATAAAGCACTCATAAGGCCTGTGCTGGCTTTCGGAAGCGAGAGCTGGACCATAACCTCTAACGATTGTAGATTGTTATCTACCTTCGGAAGGAAGGTCATTCGCTCAATCTCTGGTCCAATCAAAGTTACATATATCGAATATCGGATTCGTATGAACCACGAGATAAGGCAACTTCTTGGAGGCTGCGATATTATCGGATTCATCAAATCCAATCAAGTTATATGGCTCGGCCACGTTACACGATCTCCACAACAACGAATGACCAATAAAGTGTTCTCTCAACCAGCCGGTGGTCGTCGTAGAGGAAGACCTCGATTGAGCTGGCGTATATTAGGATGTCCAACCTGGAGGACGAGAGCGATGGACCAAGATGGATGGAGGACCTTAGTGCGGGCGGCAAAATCTCTTCATGGGAGATGAAAGCCAGAGAGAGAAATAATATAATAAATAATAATACAATAATATAAGTCACTTTTATTACTCTTCCATATTATAAACTTTTGGGTAACCTTATTGATTCCACTTTCTGCCTTTATATACAACCCCAAACGTTTAACCACTTTACTTATTTGAAACAATTAACACAACTTCAAATTTGTTAACAATTAAAACACCTTCCACGTCCACTATTCTGCGTTATAAACTTACAATACAATTATAAACAGAATAAGCAAGAAAAGCAAAACAATAAAATCTTTAACGGGAAATAAATACGAAATATGTGCATTTTGAGATGATTATAGTTTATAATTTAAACTGCCATCTATTAATTGGTTGTAAGAACTAAATAATGAAAGATTATAGAAAATCTTGGCTTAATATTATCATAGACACATGTGTCAAATCAATTATTTAATTGATTTAATTACTTTTTTGCAATTATTTCGATTAATACTTAAAAATTATCTAAAATTCACCGTGATTAAATCCAGATTTTTATTTTACGCATTTATATGTATTAAAGTCATAGTTTCTTTGGCTAATAATTGAGAATTATCATAATTTAGTGAAAATATATCGTAATTACAATCAAATAACAAGAATTCTAACCGGAAAATTTGGAAAACCGTGACTATTTTAAGTTAAATCTGAAAGAATATTTTAAAATTTAGTTGGAGCTGAAACAATCAGTAGTTTATCCAAAAAGCTACACTTACTTCTAGCATTTTTTCATTTTTCGTTTATTTGGCCCTTAAACTAATTTTGTTTTATTTATATCTTCCTGCACTGCGTGCATTGATATAAACATCCTAATTTAAGCCGTTGCAAACGTAATATACAATTGTATAATATGCAACTATTGGGCATATTTACACTATGTTGTAGTTGCAAGTTGTTGCAACATGGCCGTGAATTTACATTTCGTTGCAACTGCTTGTTGTAACTTAGAATACATTTATATGTTATTTTATGTGTGTGTAAAATAATCATTTTGTAATTTGTCTTTGAAGGCGCTTTTATGGTTGTGTTCATTCGTTCGTTCGTTCATTCGTTCTTTCGGTAATATTATTTTGATGATTTTATGGTTGATGAAAATTCACGGAACGATTTTGTCACCACCTATCGATTAAAAATCTAAGCATTTGACATTTTCTTGAAAGATATATCAAACTTATTTTGTCTGTAAAGAAAACTATACCTATTTAAATTTTATTTTATGTAAAATTGATTTTAAACAACGATTTACTATTTAATTTATATACGTTTACCACGGAACTTCAAAAATCCTAATCAAATTATTGCTACTGTCAAAATTTGTTTGTATATAGTATTGCTATCCTTTTTAAATTGTATAATTTTATCTTTTACTCCATAATCGTTCGAACGAAAAGTTAAAAGTTGGTCATCTTAATGAAAAAAATCGGAACGAAAATAAGGGGAAAATAAGGGAATGTGATTGGTTAAAAAAAAGTACGGAACGAATTACCGAACGAATAAACACAACCATAAAAGCGCCTTGATTTAATATATTTTTGTCTTTGACTTAAAATTTTCGGTTTGATCCATTTTTTTGTGATAAAAAAAAATTTTACAACAATAAAAAAATCACAACACAATTTGTTTAACACGAAAATTTCAACTAAACTGATGTTTATCCCATGAAGACAAATTTTGAATAAAAAAATTCGTCTGTGTTAGTGCGTTTTTATAATAATTTTTGTTTGTGCTAGTAACCTGCAACAAGCTCATCACTAAAAAAAACGATTGAAAAAGATGCAACAAAAATATCCCCACTCCAACAAGTTTATAGGCAGAGAGGAGAAAAACGAGGAAGTTACTACATGCAACTACAACATAATGTAAATTGGCCCATTGGGCATGCAGAACGCGTTGTTTCATTTTTTACCGCCGTATAATTTATTGATGGCGTAACGTAAAGAGCCAACCAATCCTATGAACGTAAGAGCATATAAAAAACCAAATCCGCCATTTTATATCCGAAATTATTTAATCGATATTATGTTTCTTGATTAGTAAAATGCAAAAAATGGTTGATTAATAAATAAAGATCTAGTATATAGTATAGTGATCCGCATTTTATTTAAAGTTTGTAAATTTATATAGGATCAAAATTTAGATTAGAAGAATTTTAACCTTATAATCTTGGCTGATTTTTTTTTTTATAAAAATATACATGCCTACAGTTGTTTATGCTTAATGGGATCGATCTTATACTCTTTTGGCAACCAAACGAATAACATGAACGTTAACGCAACAATGCACAAAATTATCAGTTTAGCAATTTCCTGCAATTGTTTTTCAAAAACAAGCACTTTCATATTCTTAAGTGTTATAATGCCAATTAGAAACCCCATTATAAATCCGCTTACGTGTGAAATTGTAGTAATTGTTAGTCCATTACCTATTTGTATCGTCGAATAGAGGCATATGATAGTGTTGATGGTAACAAACACGCTTATAATTAAAATTCGTATAAATTTATAGTTCATCTCATTCCAATTCTGTAGAAAACATAATTATAGTCATCATAAATTAGTTTATCCCAATAAACGTTACTCACTAAAGCTAACGTTGAAAATTGAGCCCCAACTAATCCAAAAGCACCGGCTGATGAACCAATTAGATACAAACAATTGGATATTGAGGCAACACCAATGGAACCGGCAAGTCCACTTCCCAGATATATTAGTAATACACATCGACAGCCATGTATCACTTCTAGGGGAATTCCAGCAGTTAAAATCAAAAATAAGTTCGATCCTAAATGGCAGAAACTAAAAATTCGAATAGAGTTACACATTTCAGTCATACGTCATACTCAATTATATTATGTCTTTTATTATGTATCCTTACTCTGCATGAACAAACATATAGGTTATAAAACGCCAGATTTGGAATTTTTTTGCATTATCGAATATGAATGTTGTTGATAAAATTGAAAATATCGAGTCATTATCACCGTTTCTGAAATTAAAAAACGTTGCGTTAAGAAACTAATCTAGCCATAAATCCTAATACATACCCAGCCGCCATATTGGTAAGAAGATCGTTCATGTAAAATATTATCAATACGATTGTAAAAGTGTAAATAACCAATGGAAAAATTGGTTGGTGCATATAGTTATGTTCGTAACTTTTAACTTCGGAATCATTACTCATAAATCCCGTCATTTGACCACAATATTTTACGAAATTCTCGGCCAACCAATTATGCGTCTGACACAAACTAACAAACTCATCAAACGATAAAACACCATCGGAATTTTTATCTGCTTGCTTTAAAATTGTTGTTGCCATACCACGGGGCAAAACATCATGCGACATACGATTTAAAAAGTCACGCAGTTCAATCTTTTCAATAAAGCCGTTACTATTTATGTCAATCTAAATTTTGAATAAAAAAGATATTTTAACAATTTAGTATCCTCATTTACAAAAAAAATCTTACCTTATCAAAAGTCGTACGCATTTGAGCGACATCGTATAAGGATAATCGCGAATCCTTTATTTGAATCACATTGTCATGGCTTGTATCAGAATCTGTGGGCATCTCACTTATTATATAAGTTTGGGCATTATGCTCAAATATTAAAGCGGAATTACGATTATCAGCTAGTGGTGATGGTGATAAATCGATTTTATCTGAAAACGAAACCATTTTTAATTTTTGATTCATTTATATTTTTGCTTGGACAATTTAACAGAACTCGTTGATGAAAGTCGCGATACTGAATGATTTTGTTTTCAACATTACATGTTGTGTTGATAATTTTATTTTTAGGATTTGTCATTTTACAGATATAATGTCTCTCAATTTAGAACTGGGTGTATACATTATTTGCGATTCATCATGGTGGTTTGAACAATATACGAGGGCCGTATCATAAGTGCTTAATCTCATTCAACATAGAACTTTCTAATCTCTTACCGCCAAGCGATTTGTTCCATTTAGAAACTTTTGTCACATGGCTACGATGCATAACTCAATTTTCCCAAGAAAATATCAACAGATTATCGCAGTTTTTTCTAAGATGTCATTTTAAAATGATGCAACCATAGCTGAGTTCATCGCTGAGTGGAAGATAATCCCGGTGATATTTACCAGTTAAAAGTCAACTGTGAAATGGTTTTGAGAAATGTTTGTCACATTAGAGCTTTGGATGATGGCAACGAGGATAGCGATTTAGATGTAGAAGATGAACCAACTGATAATGTTAATATCGTTTATCAATTTATTTATCAACATCTTAAGCTACAAAACATAAAAACATAAAAACGATGGGCGTTTCACATAGAACGATAATGATAAGTCATATTTTATGGCACAACTATTCCCATCCGGAAACTTTTGCTGTTGGAAGCCACACGAACAATTTGAAAAATATATTAATGAGAAATTGCCGGAACTGATAGCCGAGGAATCGGCGAAATACGCAGTTTTTCGTGAAAACCCAAATTCACAAATATCTATAAGCTCGTTTATTGGGATACTTTTAATAAGTGGATTCAACCAGTACCCCGATTTTGTTCGGTTGTTCATTTATTCTAACGCAAGAAAATTGAAAATTTCGTATACGTATACAGTGTATAATATACACATTTATTATTGTGTGCTTCAATTTTATTTTAATGTCAGTTTAATTCTCATGAATTACGCCTAAATGTTGTTTCAATAAAGCCTAAATGTCGAAGCGGTTGGAATCGGTTCGCATGAGTATTATTTTCCCAACCTTTCGATGTGACGATAGATGGCTTATATATAAAAAATCAAATGTAGTTTTGTATTTTCATTCAAAGACAAATATTATAGACGGAACTATATTATTTTGCTCAAAAATCGAACAGAGAATTCAATTTATGTTTCAAAATGGTAAGTGTTCACAATTTTAAGTTAGAAAATCAAAAATCAAGTTTCAACAAAAAATGATGTACAAGTTGATTTTGTTTCATTCAGTTTAATACGTCATTTTTTTTGTCTAATAGAATATTTTGTTTGGGGTACTCCTGTTTTTATTCTCTTTAATTCAGTAGTAATTTCAATAGCTCATAAATTTGTTTTGGCAGAATCCGATGCAGTTTAAATGCAAGCCTTTGATATCATTATTTTCAAATGCTTGGGCCACAACTAGGAATATCCCGGAGCATATTGGTTCGGACTCAAGTGATTTTTCGATTACATCCGTAATTCTAAGAACATATGTTCTATAGCCCAATGTTTTTTCCTGAAACCCAATTGATGTGAAGGAATAAGGTTTTTTTCTTCTATTATTAGTTTCAGTCTTTTTAGAAGTAACTTTTCAAATAATTTCGATAGTGTTGGAAGCAGAGATATAGGCTATATGAAGATTTTTCATTCGGCGGTTTGTTTGGTTTTAGAATCATTATTACTTCTGCAACCTTCCATTGCCTTGGTACGTACGTATCTAAATAGGATTGCTGGCATTCATTATATGTTCAATAATTTCTTCATCACTTTTTCTGGTAAGCTTTTAATTACTTGACCGACCCGTTATTAAGTTAAGCCCCGGAGCCTTTTTACCGTTTAGGTTATTCTTTATTTCCCAATTTAGTTTATGCAATGTTACAGCTACATTATTCTAAGCTCATCAATTTTGTTAGCTGGGGGGATATCTTGCTCTGCAGATTGTCTTAGATATGGTTGAAATGTCTGCTCTATTGATTTGCAAACATATTTGCTTGTTGTTTGGGATTTCTAAGCCAGATATCGTTGTTTTTAATTGGATGGACTTGTGTTTGGTTCTTTTCAGGGTCTTGGTTGCCTTCCATAGTGATTAGTGAGAGTCGTTTTGTCCTGTCAGATTGTTTAGGTATCTATTGACTGACATGGTTTTAATCTCCTTTATTAAAGCTTTTAATTTATTGACCAAATTGTTAAAAAGTCGTTATGATTTGTTTCCCTTATATGACTAGGAGTACTATTCCAAGCGGCACTTCGTATATTTTCTATGATTGCCTAGTTCATCTTATAATTGCTCTGGATTACGTATTGGGGCTTGAAGATTAGTTTTCTCCTGTATAAGAGTTTGAAGCAATTCTAATTAGTTTTGTCATTTGTTAACTTGGGTTTTACCTCTTTTCTTATTATTATTTGGCTAAGCATCATTCTAACTGGAGAATGATCCGATAAACAACTCGAGTCGATTTCAACATGGAGATAATTCTCTGATACACCTCTTGTTACAAAGAAGTCTATAAGATCTGAAAGCTAATTGTTGTCCGTCGGCCATTAGGGTGGTGTACCTCCTAAATGGAATTCGCATTATAGCTTTTTACCGGCTGAAAATGGCTCCTTCCCTTTAGTCGTTGTTAGTCGTGATACTCAGTAGATATTTCTTGTGTTAAAGTCGCCTTCAATTAAAAAAGTGTTTCCAAATGTTTGAGGCTTCTTGTTTGAGGTTGTATCTTGGTGGACAGTATAGCAGCAGGGATGCTATAACTTTGTGTTTTACTTAGATGCACTTTAATTGTTGAGACTTAGCATGAACATTTTCTCAATTTTCAGTTCTTCGTTGTGTAAAACTTGGTCTACTTTTTCTAGTTTTTATTGGAACTTCACATCCTTCATAGTCAGCGGGATGCTACCCTTTGCACTTGACACAAAGGGTTAATTTGACAAGCATTGGTTGCGTGCTTCCCTCGCATTCAACACATCTAGGTTCACGATTACAGTATTTTTGAGTATGGTAAAACTCTTAGCATTTCTTACACTGTGGTATTTGTCTCGTAGTTTTTCTCAAGGGCGCAATTTTAACTCTCAGGTGGAGAATTACATTTATGTTACCGATTTTTTTTTCTATTTTCTTTATTGTCGAAGGTTAACTTGAAGAGGGAAAGTTCTCTTCTTATAATTTCAGTGTTTCCGTCCTTGTTTTGCTTTTTTATTTTTTGATGATATTGACAGCGTCTTTAATTTTAATATAATTACCTGTTAGTTCTTCTATAATGTCTTCTTTTGAACAAGATTAGTGGGGCTCCTTTGCCATTACTTTGCTTTCGACAATCAAATTGGTTTCTCGTAAAAAATTGGTCTTACATGTTGAGCAGTTGGAAAGGATTTTTATTTAATATCGCGGTCTATGCTTCATCATAGATTTTGTTGTTCTTCAAAGAATGATTTTCTGTTTGTAATTCGGATACTTCATTATTTAGTTTTGCTATGGTTTTTTTCATTTGCTCGAGCTTTTACAGTAGAACATCATTATTTACAATAAATGTCAACTTTTACGGCAGTTGTTTGCATGATGGTGATTTGTAGCTGAATTGCATATTCCTTACTGGTGACCAAGCTGTTAGGCCACTTCTATGGAATGTTTGTTGACGTAATATGAGGGTGCTCCCAGGAACCATGGAGCCAGCCGTTTCGGTAGAAAAGAGTGGATTAACTGGTTTCAGTTTCCACCTGGTGTAGTATTTTCATTATTTCTTGTAGCCATATTACTTTATTTTGTGATTTATTTTCGAAGTTTTCTTGTCCTAGCCTTTGGTATTTATACCTCGATATACAAGGCAGATCATGCATTTTATACTTATTGCCAAGTATTTAGGCAGCTACCTCTCCTGAGTCACAGACGCTGACGAGACAGCAGCTCAATATGAGAATAGATGCTTCTGGGATATAACATGACATAGCTCTTAAATGCATTAATTACAAGTGATCTACGGACCTCCTCTGGCTTCAGCGCCGAACTAGCTTCCCCAAGGGAATCTCCCTATAGTTAGTCTAAGACCTATAGTTAGACCACTATTGGAGTTTGGAAAATTATCGAGCCGGGTCACAATTACAATACCATTTAAAAATTGATTTTGTTCGATCGAGAAATTGACGATCAATATTAATTTTAAAACGTAAAAGTATGGCGTTACAAAATCGAAAATATTACTTTTCGGCAAACTGAATATTTTTTAGTTAAATTCCAGAGCTCGATAAATTTATTTTTTACTTGCGCTGCCATTCTACTACTTAAGTTGTAAACAACTGATTTAAAGCAGTGGAAAAATGATTTAAAGCATTGGAGATGGCATTCCAAAACAATGTTAAAATAGGGTACTGCTACGAATCAAATTGTCCTAGTTTAATCATCTTGGGACATACCAATTAACAATATATGTCTGCAAGTTCCATCAGCCACTTCCAGCATTGACGAACTTAAGTCACAATTTTCGGATATGTTCAGCGATACATCGGGATGTTGGATGAAAACTCAGACCATTCTTTACAGGAAACCCAATTCTATTCTAGTGTTTAAGACAAAGCGACCAGTTGGTGTTTCTGCTTTAGCAAAGATCGACAATGAATTTCATCGACTTCAAGAGTTACGAATCATAACTCCAGTCGATTTTTCCAAATGAGCAGCACGCATTGTTACCGTGAAGAAAAAAACAGATGTGTAAGGATATGCGCGGATTATACAACGGGGTTGAAATGGTGCCCTAGAACCCCACAATTTTCCTCTACCAGTACCTGAGGACATTTTCGCAAAAATCATGAGAATTATGGTCGATAACATTAATCAGAATATCTTGACGATATTACCGTTTCGAAACAAAAATATGGCGAACATAACAAAAACTTGTATAAGGTATTAGAACGAGTATAAAGGAGTTCGTCTTCCATCTAAAAATCGACAAAAGTAGTTTTTACTTGACATCAATAAAATACCTGGGGCACTTCATAGATAAAAATCGGTTGCCACCAGACCCAACCAAAGTTCATGCAATTTCCAATATGCCACCGCCCAAAGATGTACCAACCCTTCAATCATACTTAGACGCCATCAATTACTATAGGAAATTTTTGAATCATATTCATTGGACGCATTGCTTGTCCAAAGCACTTCATTCAATTGGAGCAGGGAAAAACATATTTGACTCATTTAAAGATATTCTTAAATCGAATTTGATGATAACTGATTACAGCCCCAAATCGGATATATTACTTGTGGCGGATGCATGTAATAATGGCAACGGTGCATTCTTCACAAATTATCAGACGGAACAGTGAAAGCCAGTCACGCTTTCCGCACTCTCACGATGGCCGAGAAAAATTATAGTCAAATAGAGAAGGAGGTGTTGGGACTAATTTTAGCAGTGACTAAGTTCCATCGAATGATATTTGGTTGTCATTTCAGCAATTCACATTGCAGACTGACCATAAACCCTTACTGGCAATTATTTACGATTTTGATATCGAATATATCCCTACAACTAAATTTGGGCATGCGGATATTTTATCACTACTAATCACACGTTAAACCAGACGAAGGCTACATTATTGCCCCCATCTAAATGGAAGAAGACGTCAACCACACTCTCACCAAGTTCATTGAAATTAACCATTGAGATTTTCGATGATTCAACGTGAAACTGCCAAATGTAAAACTCTACAGAAAGTCATAAAATTTGTTCAGCATGGATGGCCAATAATGTGAAAGGAATCAACAGTAACAAGGTTAGAACATTTTATGCAAGACTATAGGTTGTCGCTCTACTGTTGTGAACAATTGTGTCATGTTCGGTGAAAGAATTGGTGAATCTCAAATTTATCACAAATGTTTACGTCAAATTTTTATCAGGGTTGTATTTTCGTTTTTTAATTTTTATAGATTATAGTCAATTTCTTTAAGGAAGTGGCAGATTGATTTATAATTTTTGGAGTTACCCGATTTTAATATGTCAATTAGTTTCATGTTTTTGATAATTTTATATTTTTGGCGTATTTCGTTGTCTTCAATTACGTTGCATATATCACCTATGTTGTTGTTTTCTATCCGCATGTTGTGCAAGCAGAAGTGATTTTAATGCGTGCATTACACAATTAATAATATTGAAAAGTAGTAAATCTAAATTAAGAAAGAAATTTATAATATTTCTCGCTGAATAAACCCGCCAATATCACACACAACGGAAGAAAAAAAGAAGAAGAACAATCCAGAACATTCGATATTGTATGATAAGCAACAGTTCATTGTTGCGTCATTTTTTTTATGACAATGTCCGGAATAAAATACCGAAGAATTTTGTGATAAATTCAGAGCTAGTTATGGCTCATGAGTGGACGGAATGGATCGAATTATTTACGCATTACAGTAATTCGATTGAATTAACAAAAATGACCGCCGAAATTCAAGCATCAACATTAATTTTGTGCCTTAGTCGCCCTGCATTGAAAGTATTAAATAATTTGGTTGCCATATTCACCAACAGTACAATACAAAAAAGGTGTGGACATGAAAGTAGCTGACATACTCAGCCGCGATTGCAAAGCTGAACCAATTGACAAAAAATGAACGGAAAGCGAAGAATATAAAATCAACGAAGTATTCGCTATGACGGATATGACGCAAAATTGACAGACGGAGATTTCGATTTACAACTGCTACGCACACTTGTCGAAAGAGGATGGCCGACTGATGACAGCAAGTTGCCAGAAGAAGTCAAGCCGTATGCGAGTTTCAATGAGGAAATTTGGTATGATGGGCAATTGCTATTTAAAGCTAATAAAATTATTGTCCCAACAGCTGAACGCTCAGTTAACGGATATGTTGTGAGTTGACATGTAGAGAAGTGCTCTACATGTCAATTCATTCAAATATCAAAAACAAAGAAACCATTACTACAAAAGGTTTTGCCGGACTCTCCATCCCAACTAGTTTCTACAGATATGTTTACGTTTAAGGGCAAAGACTACATCATTATAGCCGATCATTATTCCGGTTTTATGGATTTTCAAGAAGTAAAGTCAACCACATCGGCAGCAGTCATTTTGCAATTTAAAAAATGGTTCGATTTTCACGGAATACCGGAAACGTTGGAATCAGATGGTGGTCCACAGTTCGCATCGAAAGAATTCAAAATTGTCGCGTTGCGTTTGCCATTTCACCATCGCATATCATCACCATACTACGCTCGTTCAAATGGATTCGCTGAACGCAATGTTCAGACAGCAAAAAATCTACTCCGCAAATGCTGGCATGATGATTCAGACATCTATGAAGCATAGTTATTGTTGCAAAATACACCACGCAATGATATTTTGGATTCTCAATGCCACCGATTGTTTAGCCGTCGCACAAGAACATTTATTCCTATCAAACAGGACGATTTAAAACCGCAAATCATTAGCGGCGTCACCAAAGAATTGGCAAAATTACGCTTTCAACAAAAAACGTACCGATCGTGTTTCATTCAAGCAGTTAAGCAGTCAAGATGTGCCGGAAGTTGATATCGATCAGGATATCAATGAGAGTAAAAACAATTTAACATCGAATCAGGTATCAAATGAATTAGAGATTGGTTCCGAAGCCATTCCACAACCAAAGAGACATTTAGGTGCCAAATCTGAGGCAATGTCAGGCACCTGACATTCATATCAGCAATCAACAGGACAATCAACGAAAAACAACCAGAAGTGGTCGTGTAATTAAAACACCAAACCGTTATCAATTATTATAAACATATTTTCATATTTTGTATTATTTAGGAAAAAAGGGGGATGTAACAATATGAACCACCCTATTATATAGTTATAATATAACAACCTATTATATTATATACTAACCACTCTTGTCAAGTTAGTAATAAAAGAGCATTCCACAAATATACACGTATAATCATTATCAAAGGCATTACAACATCTAGGACGAATATTCCATAAAAATTAAGAAATGGCCAATTTGACTTTGGCACGTCTTACGCGGAAAATGAGGGAAGAATGTGCTAGATACGATGAAATCGTGTGTGATCGCAACATATATCATTATTTTCAACACCAAGATTAGCCGGATTCATCTCCACTGTAAAGCAACGTATAGATTTAGGACGGGAACACAATGAGTTCTAAACGGTACTTCATGGCTGATACAGTGCCTTCAAACAAACCTCTTTTAAGCGGCGAGCCAATCCGAAAACTCGTATACTGTTACAGGTGGCATGTATATTAATCAGCGAGAAGGAACTATTTTCCCGTAACAAAAACACTTTCGTGTTATGATGATTGATAATTATCTATAAACAGCTGCTGTATTTTATTACCCGAGCTCAGTCTGGTGGAGGTAATTTTGGTCGTGAGTGATTTTCGTAGATAACCTCCTTAAAAAAACTGGAAAACAACTTACCCCGACTCCAGGCTCCATGTCAAGCCTACCTTTGCAATATTTTATCCCATTATTGAATTATCAGCATCAGAAACAAAACAAAAATCCCGAAAAGTTTAGAAGAAAAATCGTATCTAATAAAACCACTCGATTGTATATTATATATATATATATATATATATATATATATATATATATATATATATATATATATATATATATATATATATATATATATATATATATATATATATATATATATATATATATATATATATATATATAAATAGTATAAATAGGAAAAAAAAATTTAAATAAAATCCTTAATTAAACATAACTACCAAAAAAAAATCAAAACTTACTTATCCTAAAACTTACCCACCACCTCCCGCCACCAACACAAGCCTTAATATTTAGTTTTAACAACTATAATTTTATTAAAATTTTTAAAATTCAGATTTTTTTTTTTATTAAATTAATTAATTCAATTGCATCTTTTTACTAATATTTTATATCACTTTCTTGAACATATTTCGTAAATTTATTGTCTGATAATTCACTTATGTTTACTTATTGTCTGGTATTCAGTTAATAATTTTTTATAATCGAAGGAATTTGTTTTTGTATTATGACATTTTGTTTTAATTTATATTTAGAAAATAATTAAATGCCATATAAATAATTAAGTTATAATCACATCATATTATGCCGTATCATTAATCAATTGATAACTTAAACATTTTTAATTTACATTGTCTTCATAAATAATTGTTCAATTATTGTTCTTTTTTTTCCTTTACACGTGGCCGAAAGCCATAAAGTTCTTTTCTTTTTTTTTCACATGTGGCTGAAAGCCACAAAGGTCATTTTTTTTCTTTTAAGAATAGGAAATCTTTTATTGAACACACATTATAATTGCAATCTTTTTTATTTTTTTTTTATTTTATATTCAAAATTCTTCTTAAATTTTATACCACCATTTCAAAAATTAAAAACTCAATAGATTTAAAAAAATAATAATCAAAAGCGCAAATATTTTGTTTTTTTCTTCTGGTTTTAAATGCTAATACTTCAAAGATCAAAAATTCAATATTTTATTTTTTTAAATGCTGCTACTTCAATGCTAAAAAAAACAATCCCGTACTTTAAAACTGGATAATCAAATAAAACTCTCCCACTTTTACAAATCATTGCTAGAGAAAAAAAAACAATATTTCAGGTATGCAACACCCACTCATCACGTACGTTGAAACGGCCGATCAAAGGGCGGATGTAACAATCGTGTGGACGACTCACATCCCAGAGATGTCTCAAAGCCGGGCATAGGGATCTGACCGAATATTCTTAGTGTGAAAAATACCGATGCTCTTTCCACTTTTAAGTTCCAGTTCATAAGAAAATTTTTGGCGAAACTTTGAGCTTTGTCCCTTGAATTTTAATGCAAAATTAGATTTAGTAGATAGAAGTGAAACAGTAGGTGATATTGGAAAGTTTTAAGACATTTTTAAATTGATTTCGGGTTTTAAAGATGAATTAAATTCTTCCTTTGATTCTGTGAATCGGAATTTATTTAGCCCTCTGTAGATGGTGGTCTGGGTTGGATTCTCATCCGAGGAAACGCATTCCCAGTATCTTAAAACCGCAGTTGATCGTTTCCCTGACACCTAAAACAATTCGGTTTCAATATGTCAGGTCGACCACATATAAAGCAAAACACTTTATTGATGGGTTTACTACAATCAAAATAGCCATGGCCAATGTCATAGCAATTCGAACATATCAATATTGAGTTGTTTCTATTCTTAGTGGGGTTATTTTGGACCTGCGGAAGCTTTTGTGGTTGCTTAATTGTCATGGCTGATATATCATCGCACAAGGTATTGGACTGTGCAGCATATGCTGCCGGTGATTTTTCAGCTGAAGGATTAACAGATCGTCCTGCGTTGATCTTATTTATTGGTTTAGACTCAATTTCATTTACATACTTTCTCGCACATAACATCTCGGGTTCAAAGTTTGTGCGTTCCCAAGGATCTTCGAGAGCGACGCATATTTTTTCTAATCACATGCAAAATTTCCGAATCTGTCGGAGGAATCCGATATTTTAATGTTAAGGATTGAATATCATTATAAAAGACCATAAATGGTTCTTTAACCTTTTGTTTGCGAGAATCGATCACATGCCTCACATCGAGATCCGTTCTTCTATCTGGGTTAGTGTTGAGCAAGATGCTCATACCGAAAAATAAAGCTTTCAATCAGTAGTCCCTCCGGTGTACCATCAAAAGAAATATTCCACTTTATGGCAGGTGAATATCGAGCCGTAGTGTGATCGCTCGCCGGTCTAAGATCGGGACGGTACAAATCTGGTAGTGGTGGAGGAAACCGTCCTTGTTCGGAGCTTTGGGGTTGTATTTCCACCGCCATAGGTAGTTTTCCAGTAGAACCTTGGGTAGAGGTATTGTTGGTAGTGCTCGGAAGAGTTGGAGGAATTTGAGAAGCCTTACCAAAGTGGCAAGGAACCTTTTTCTGGTTTTAGTCCGGACTCGGACTGAGGCTCAGCTTCATCCTCAGATGTCATTATCTCATCTCAGGTAAGTTTATGTTATCACTTAAATCAGCAAGGGTTTTGTTTAGGTCGGGCTCTTCCCTAGAAAGAGAGTTAAAATTTTGGGTAGTTGTACGTGCAATCAAATTTGCGTTATTATCTTTAGCAATGGTAATCTCGGTTAAAATGTTACGATGTTCGACGAACTTGTTGGTACAAACTCGTATCTTATCTTTTGTTCGTTTCGTAGTACTAGTGTGTGCACGGACTGGTTTAAGAGTGAGATGATTGGATTCATCGTTTAACAATTGAGCTAGAGTTACCAAATTTGTCAGTGGGTCTTTGTTTAGTTTACGCACCAAGCATTCCACTTCAAACTCGTTCGGAGTGAGATGATTGGGATCCATTATTTCAACAAAAAAATTAAAATGCTAACTTAAGGAGATTTACAAAAAAAAATAATAGAAATGAAGAAATAAACCAAAAAAAAAACTCCAAATGGAATGAAAAATAAGCTAAACTAAGATAAACTTAAAAGCAATAAATGTATAATTAAAAATAGTACAAACAAAACAAAAAAAATGTCAGAATTGTTTCAATTAACAGAAGGCAATAAGTAAAGTTAACCATGAGGGTTGGAGCAGGTCACCAAAACAAAATAAATGAAAAATAAAAAAAATTAATAAAATTATAAGAAGGGTTAAATATTAAATAATATCAGATGGGATCTAACCATTTGCAAAAGACATAATCAGTGTTTTCTTCCTCGGAACAACTCAAATACTCAAAAAGTAGATATATTCCAGAAAAAAAACGATAAATTGAATCTGCAAATAGGAAAACCATTCAAAATACAATTATTTAAGACCAGAAATGGCAAACAGAATTAACTTTACGAGAAAAAAAATTTAAAGTTAATTTATTTTGAAATAACAAGTCCCTCTTGTACTTAAAAAAATTTACATCACCAACACCACGTTTCTATAACAAAAAAATAAACCTGCAATCAAACGGAAGTATGCTACATAACATCAAACCTTACACAGAGAAAATTATAACCGCATTTTCCGAAAACCAGTTATTTTAATTTGTCCAAAATGTGGTATTAAATCAAGGGCCTTGAATAAAATCGTAGATTTGGGCGCCATTTGTTTAATACCACGTTTTGGATTCATATACACCTGTAACAATACATAAAGGTATAAGCGAAGGCCTTGTTAAATTTTGGCCGTATCGTTTTTTTTTTGTTGATTTCTAAGAGCGTGATTTTTAAGCAAAATACAATGTGGTGGTATTCTAAAGGAACTCCCGATCACAGGTGCGTTATAAAAATTATCTTATGCAAAACGAATTGTAAATAATGGATTCGGATTTATGTTTTTGCTCAACATTTTTGTTCACTGAAGTAACTGAAGTAGTAAATTAAAAATCGTTATCGTTGCGAGGCAGAATTTGTGAGCTAAACCATGTCTTCGGTTACCATAAATTTATAACGTTCTGAGCAATAAAGTATTTTATAGAAATTCCTCTTACAGAATCTTGCGAATTACGAAACCAAATATTTATGTAAACCACCACGAATCAAAGCAAATAATAACTAATGTCTAATTCAATTTTATTACGACAATAAATAAATAAATAAATATACAAATATACAACTCTGTTGTTAACAACTATAAATCTAAAAACTAATTTCGAGCGTTATATAAAAATAAAAAAATCACATTCGGTATACAAAAGAAAAATTCAATAAATTCTACAAAATTAATACATAGCTACCTATATAAAACAAAAAATAGAAGATAGTACAATTATTTAAATCCAACTAAAAATGTAAATTCATAAAATCACATACGTTATTTTAAAACAATTTTTACGATCCAATAAATAAATTTCGAAAATGCTGGTACTGTTCAGCCGACGAAATTTTTATCATACAAATTCCCTCTTTTATAGACCATAGCATTATATGCCATTGTCGAATGGTAAAGGCCATATAGTCAAAGGCTGCAATCATTTGTTCCTTCTCGCCTAAAGTATAAAAAAATTATAATAATATTTTTGATGAGCTTTTTTGTATTGTCTTACCTTCTGGTATGGTCTGATTAAAATTATCAGCCTTTATAATTTTTAAATTATGTAAATTTTTCAATTTATTCATCGCATTTAGATAATCATTTAAAATTTCACGAAAATCGTTTTCATTATGTAAGGTAACTTTACGTATTTTCGGATCGGTAACTAAATCCGATAAAACTGTTTGGGACATATATGCAAGGAGGGAACACATTTTACTGAGTGATAAATATTCGGATTCAATTAAATTCATAACTCGATTATAGTACATTTTGATATTGTACGCTTCATTGAAGTTATCCCACTTTGAATTATTCAACATTGGTTGATAATTTGCATTAAATTTACTGACAAGAATTTCCAGTAAGCCACGATCTTTTGAGAGAATTTCTAAATAATTATTGGTTACTTTCATTTTATCAATAACCATATGGCAATCAGATTTATAGTAACTGAAATAATATAAATATTTTTATTAGGGTTTTAAATAGTATATCAACATATTTGCCATAGTAACTTACAAATCTGGTCCAATCGATAAGGCCTTAAGACCTATGTTTTCCTTACTTATAATCGTATCATCTAAATTTGGTACAACATTAAATGATTTGTCTGATCGTAGTGGATATTTTTTAAAATTACCGTTATTCTTGGCATAACGATTAATATTTGGTGCGACATAAGCACCCGATGAATTTGACGATGAAGCATTTGAGTACGAGTAACATGATTGCAAGTCATATTCCAAATTTGTACATGGTTTTATATAATAGTGGGTATTATTCCCCGAAGATGAGAAATAAACGTCGAATTGTGGACCCATATTGTTTATATTATATTGAGGTGTCTCTGAATCTAAAAGACTATGCATCTCATTAATTTTATTTGATAAATTATTTTCGAGTAACTTTGTTTCATCGATGGTTTGCTGTTGACGGTTATGTATATTGTACATGGTTATTCGAAATTGCAATACTAGATAAATAAAAGAACAAAATTATATAATTACATAAAGTTAGGTTAAATCAGAGATTAAATCGGCAAGCACCAAATGTTAATAAAATTAAGCGCTATGACATGCAAATGAGATTCTACTTTTTAGTGAAATAAGTAGAAAAACCGAACAAGCAAAAAAGATTGCATGGCTTTCACTGGTAGAACAGCATACACGCGGAAAAGACATGGACATACTAATTACTAGCAATTTTTAAAGCAAAGAAAGGACTAATGAAGTGGAAACCTATTAATAATAGAATAATATAAAGGCAAGGTTCAATTTAAAAGAGAGTTCGATGGTCCCACCTCGAAGGATGCTAAACATTGAAGTTGCAGTCGGGTCTGGTTGCACCTTGGTGTTAGATTGGTTCATGAGCCTCAGGTAAAAAGCCAGCTTTGATTTGAAAGCTGTCAATAACCGAAGGCTGAAGTATACGACTAATTATCAATAATTTATATATACTTGCCCATGGGTGTTATAGCCAACTCAAATATAAAGGCTCGTTGTACAATAATCTGTTTGTTTTAATATGATTTATAAGCAAGACTTCGAATAGTGATGGGGGACTTTAATGCAAGAGCTGGTAAAAATCATCAAAGCACTACAAAGCTATGATGCCAGTTTTGTGCAAATCAGAAATCACAGGATGATATTTCAAAGGTCTGAAGGTCTAGATTTTAAACGTGCGACCATGCAGTTGAAGGAGTGACGGGCCTGCAAAACTTGTCCTATCATTAATGCAGAATTTTTTAAGAAAATACGGCTTTCTAATCGAACTTAAAAACAGGAAGCTAATTGATCAAGCCACACAGCTGTCGATCAATATTTCGCTGATACATGCGGACACACCTTCGCCCAAGAACTTCTTGATTGAAAACGGGTAAGCTATTAAAATGTCCTTTAACAGCTCAGTCGAGTTAGAACTCCTGGTAAACATAGTGTAGTACACCACATAGTAACTATAGTTCATTTGCAGGTGTCGAAACCAAGAAGAGGTGATCCCATCCGACACTTGCCTACCCGTATAATGTCCATTACACTTGATTAAAGAAAAATCGACTGGGAAATGGGGATTACCTCATGATAACGATACCTGTGAAGATATTCACAAGACGTCAATAATACATGTTTCACCTAGGTTCACTGTTTCAAAAATTTTCTAAATTTGAGGTGAGCATGAACAGTTCGAAATGTGTTTTCGGCACTATCCCAAATAGTATTCTGCCGACCACTGATGAATTAACGCCATTTAGGAGTTTCCAGCTCCTCGATCAATTAGGCATATCAAATAGGAAGTTTTAACAACTATCCATACCCATTTGGCTACTTTATTAAAGAAGCTCAAAATGCCGAAGAATTTATTTTGGCCAAATGAATGTCAACAGGTATTCAAACAGCTAAAAACGACTTTAGCAAACATTACGCTGCTGGCACATCCAATTCATGACCCTAAACTTAGTGTCACAACAGATGCCTCCAACACAGCCGTATAGTCGCGGTGTTGCAGCAATCAAATAATGGAGATTGGAAGACGCTAGGATCATTTTTCAATACTTTGTCTAAAGTCGAAATTTTACAGTCTACACGACCATAAACTACTTACTAGAGCGATTCAATCCAAGGATGAGCGCAACCCGAGATAAACTTGCCACTTAATAACAACATATCCAAAGCAACGATAACGTGGTTACCGATACAACGTCTGGAACACGAACTCAGGAATCTTAGCTGTCGAGACTCACTTCGACATGAGGAAAGGGTGACCGCTTCAGAACATCATAGAGAAAAGGGCAAAAATGGAATGGAACGAACCCTTTACCGTATGCCTTGTTATGCCTTATCCAGTGGCTCTTGGGGCTGGCTAGGATTCAGTTGGCCAATTATTCACTAATCCGAATTCAAAGAATGAATTGGATCAGATAACACCGACCTTATAAAGCATAATTGAAGAGATGGAAGGAATATTTTAGGGAGAACACCACTAACACACACAATAAGAGTACACAAATCTTCGAATTAACAACTGGCGCCATTAACGAAACTAGCAACACCCATTGGTGTCATTACTAAAATTAAGAGTGAGTACAAGGCCTCTGGAACGGACAACATATTAGCTGAAATATTCAAAGGGGCCATATCCACAACTGCAAGTGCTAAATTTAACACCAATAATAATAGAAGTATATTCGCAATGCTATTAAATATACTATGCAATGATAATTCTGGACAGAATTTCACCGACAATTAGCTCGAAATTTAAGAACGAAGACGAGGACGCAGTTGTGCTGATCATATCAATACAACACGCATCATCATAGAGCAATCTACTGAATGGAATTCACCATTGTACTTCTCTTCGTGGACTTCGAGCGTGCATTTAACGCAGGAACGCAATATGGAAGGCACTTTGTGAAATAGGTATCCAATAAAGAAATTAATCGACCTCATACGAGATATGTACAGGAATGCAGATAATCAGGTTCAAAACAAAACTTCACACGTCGGTTTACAAGCAAACAAAGTGAATTCTACAACAACAATCAAGGATGTGTACTCTCGCCACTTCTGTTCTTAGTAGAATTAGATAATGTCATAAGAAAATTATACAGCCCATCCCCCAATAACAATTAACGGAGAAACTCAATGATCTGAATTACGCATATGACCTATGACTGCTAAGTTCCAACACACAAACACGCCGACATGTTACAAAAAGTGCAGAAGCTATCAGAACGAAAGAGATTGGCCTCAAAATAAATATCAAGAAAACCATGACGATGGGGTTCGAATCCCAACAGGGGAGGGTTGCAAAATGGATTTTCACTATCTGATTTCGATCGGTGCCGAAGATGAACACAACTATGACCCCATGCAGAAGTGCAGAATCCATGGGCCAAACCATCGCCCATGCCAGTACAGGCTAGCTGGAGCAATGCAATGTGCAGATGGTATTTAAAGCGAACCTGTATTCGTGCGCCCTCGATTTAGCTGACAACGGCGTAAGGTACGATGTTAAAAAGTAACCGCGAAAGAGTTGGGTGTGCTTCGGCTCTATAATAGATGACATAGATACTATACGGTAACCATGACGATCAGTCTAAACACACCAAAATAAAACAGAAGAGGTTAATGACCTTGGTTGCACACTAGCAAAAACAGGTGGAACTTATGAAGACATCAATAAACGGATCAACAAACGCCAGAAAAACGTACAACACGCTACACAAAGTCTAGAATTCATCTGTCCTTTCCTGGAACACCAAGCTAAGAATGTTTGGTGTGTGAAATCGGTGTTGTTCAGGTGAACCTGCAACCATACGCAAAAGATTAATGACAAGATACAGAGGTTTGACAAACAAATGTCTTAGGCAAATACTGAGGTGCTGCTGGTCTACCAAATTACAAATATTGAGCTCCTACGGCAACCAAATCAAACAGTCATTGAGACCGAAATTAGGAAACACAAATGGAGATGGATTAGCTACAAGCTAAGGAAGTCACCGAATGATGTCACAAGAAGAGACGAAAATATTTTTCTTTGGATTTTGGAGATAACATATATTAAATATGTTATCTCGAAAATTAGTGTTTTATATGTAAAATTGTCTAAATACTGCTATGCGCATTACTCAAAAATATATTATGCTAGGTCATAATTCGTTTTAGTCTAAATTAACTAAAATAAAATGGCGTAACCAATTTTCCGCATAACACAGGTTATTATTACTTAGATAAAATATAATAATTGAAATAAGATATACAGATAAAAATTTTACAAAATTATAATCTTGCAATTTAGCATTTTTTTTTAACGTTGTAATATAAGATTGACTAATAATTGTTAGAACAATCAGCTCCTGTGGCGCAATTGGTTAGCGCGCGGTACTTATACAGCAGTATTCGAGCGATGCCGAGGTTGACAGTTCGAGCCTGTCCTGGAGCAGTTTTTTATTTCAAAATTTCATAAACTAACTTTTCAACATTTTTTTTTAATTCTCTTTGGCCAAAAAACTAATCTTTTTGCTTACGTTTTGAGCGAATTTATCGCAATCACTAAAACTGTGAATGACAAATCCAAAAACTAATAAACATTTTAATTAATTTATGTATTTATTTTGACATTTATCGACTATTAAATTAACTCTACATTCATCTACTTAAACAAACTTTGGATGATGCCGAACCGTAATTTATACTTCCCAATCCAACCTTTTCTTTAACTTCACTCATAGTGATGGCGGCTACTTCTCGTGCCCGATTTGCACCATCTTCTAATACGCTACACAGATAATCTTTATTCTTGAGATAATAATCGATTTGCATGCGAATAGGATTAAAATGATTTACAACGGCATCGGCCACAACAAGTTTATATCGGCCGGTATCAATCCCCTGTGCATTTTCGACAATTTCATTTACACTCTTTTTCGATACCATCGAATGAATTGTAATTAAATTTGAAACGCCAGGTCGATTTTCCATATCGTAAGTGACTTCGGAAGTAAAATCGGTTACAGCTTTTTTAATTTTTGATACAAGCTCATCGGGCGTGTCGGTTAAAAACAAAACATTTTTAAGATCACCATCCGATTTTGACATTTTTTTGGCGGGATCGCGTAATGATTTTATTCTAGCGCATGCATCTTCAGCGATAAGACCATGACAATTAGGAAATGTACAGCCAAATTTATTATTGAATAATTTTAGAAGATGTTGTGCTAGCTGAAGATGTTGTAATTGATCTTCACCCACGGGAACGTGAGTCGCTTTGTACAAAAGTATATCGGCTGCCTGAAGTACAGGATACACAAACAGTCCGAGAGGAATATCTTTAACTTTATTTGATTTTTCTTTGAATTGTGGCAGATGGGATAGTCTAGGCAGTGTAGTTATGCATCCGAGAATCCATCCGAGTTCGGCATGTTCTTTAACATCTGACTGTAAAAACAATACAGATTTTTTTGGATCTATGCCGCACGCCAACAACGATGCCGTCATTTGAAAACAATTTTCACGCAATATTTTTGGTTCCTGTGGCAATGTAATCGAATGCAGATCAACAATACTAAACGTTACATCATTGGCCGCATCTTGTAAATCTTTCCATTTTTGTATTGCCCCTAAATAATTACCAATATGAATTGCGCCTGTTGGTTGAATGCCTGAGAATATTTTTGCCGGATATTTAGGATTCTAAACGTAAAAACAGGGAACAAATTTATAACCCCTTACAAAATAAAACAGCAAAATAACATATTCCTAACCTCACTTTTAATCAGAGTTGCACTTGCTGTTGTAAATCTACGCGCTAAATTTAGCATGATACGTTTATTCCTCTGTAACATTGACATAGCCGTTATATTTCAAATTTTACATAAATTAATGCCGTTTTATTATGTTAAAATATTCATTTTATTGTAAAATTTGTTGCCAAAATCAAAATTAAAGTTTTTTTTTTTTTAAATTGACAGATACAGTGGCATTAATCATATTTGAATGTGTTTCTAGCAAGATCGAATAGCAAACTGAACTAATATTTTACGTGAAGTATTTTTTTTCGTTGAGTGATTTTTTTAGTTATAAAATTGAGTTAGAACCAAATTTGTAAAATTTGTCTCGGAGCCGTGAGATTAGTCCATTTTAAAATGGTTTAGAAATGGTCTACGGTTAATAAAGAATTTATATAAAGAATTATTTCACTAAACACACGTTTGTGAGTCTTATTGAAAAACAACCCTAAAACATCCCTCCAAGATTTCTCTTAAAATCTTAAACTACCCTCGATTCAAAATAGAAGAAAATCATTTAAGTTCACTTATAAAACATAAAGTACTTTAAATGCATTAACTTCTGTACCCGGTAAATGAACAGAATTGTTGTATAATGATTAAAATAAAATTAAGACGACACATGCAGGCTTCAATTGTTTTCGCGTATAACTCACATCGTGAATAAATATTTAAAATTGTCTTACCTTCTGTAAAAAATTGATTATATTTGTAACAAGATATTTCACAAGAATTTAATTTATCAAAAATAAAAATATTTAATTTAAAACATGTGTTAATTTTGGCACTCTTTTGTTTAAATACCACCCTCGTCGTACAATGGTCAGCGTACAATTAAAGTTATTTAATCCGTTGTCGATTTAAAAATTAAATACCCAAGAGATAGAGATGGTCACATGCAAACTATCCAAATTCTTATTAAACAATTGAGATAATCATATGTATAGTAATGATCGAACTAAGGGGAAGATTTTACACTAAGGGTTGCCAAATTTACAACTAAGGGTGAGATCTGTTTATCGATCCTATTACCATGTTAAATGATTGTTTATTTTAAATTCATTATCATATAAGTATTAATTGTGTAAATTTTATCAGATTTAAATGATAAAACGATTAAAATTTAAAAAGCACGTTCTAGTTGATGTCATATAGGACAATTTCGGTTTAACGATAAATTCCGATGTTCGATATTTCTTATAAGAATTCGTTCATTTGCTCGTATAAGCTGTGCTTACTTATTTTTAGTTTGACAGAAAACAAAATTTTCGATTAAAACCATTTTGACATTTCACCATCTCAGAATAGAAAAATTTCGTAAATAGTTATTTCGTTTATATTTATGTTTTAATTAAAAGGCGAATAGTTATGGAAAAGCCAAAACAACGTGAATTTGAATCGATTATTAGTTCACAAAAGGAGCAATTGACACGGTACGAGACAAGGCTTAAAGGTGATTTTATGGCATATTGTTAAAAGTATGATCGTTCAATTTATGTTTTCTTTAATTAATTTTAGACGTGGTGGCAGCATACAAAGGTCTTTTAAAGGAAAAAGAAGCCCTCGAAGCAAGTTTAACGGCGTTAAACGTGCGAAAAGATAGCTCAACTAATGTCACCAACACTTCTAACATAAAACATTCCAAAAATGGGTCCGACAGTGGCGACATCGAAACGACCCAACAACATCCGCCTCAACAAAAAAACGAAAGTGATATCCAAATAGCCACCTTAATGAACTCTTTAGCCACACTTTCTGCCGAAAAATCACGTATGGAATCATCATTCCAAGCGGATAAAAAACAATTACGCTCCGATATCCAACTAAAGGACAAATCGATTAAAGAACTTCAAGAAAAATTAAAATCGACTAATTCCACAACACAAATTGAGGTGGACACGTTACGAGGAAAATTAATTATCGAACGGCATGAACGTGAAAAAGAGCATAACGATCATATGGTCATGGTAAAGGAACTCCAAAAATTACTGTCGGACGAACGTCATTTAAAGGAAAATTTAGAAATGCAACTTAACGATCTAAAGAATCAATTCACATCGATAACAAATGTCGACCGTACGATAAAAGATTTATCCGGTGAATTAGATGTGGCCAAGAAAAAACTGAAACAATACGAAACGAATACGATCGCAAATAAATCGAACGTAGTTGAACAGTCATCGGTCGTTCTGAAGCAGCTACAATCCGAAATGAATACGATGAAACAAAATCATGCGATTGCAATTAAAAATGAACAAAAGCGAGCACAACAGGCCGAAGAACATAACAAAAAATTGTCATCGATCCATGAAGAACGGGTTGCCAATTTGGAATCAAGATTAGCTGAACTATCGGCGACTGTTGGTAAGTCAAGTGTGATTCTCTGCGTCATTATAGTTTCATCTTTCGTTTTTTTTTAAGGAAATTATGATCGTCTTCGACATCAAGACCAAGAAAATATTTTAAAATTAAAAGAAAAAATCGCTCAACTAATAAACACGAAACAGCTTACCGCTGAATATGAAGCTGAATCGACGCACTCAGTAGTGGGCGGTAGTTATCGTAAAAGTTTTAATAATTTATCGATCGACGATAACATCATAGACGATCTTATCAATGAAATTTTACATTTAAAGAGTCTTCTAATTGTTGAGAATAATAAATTAGACGAACCCCGCGATTTAACAAAAGTTTTTATTTTAGATTCGACCCATCAATATCAAACGTCGAATCTATCGACCGCCCAATATTCGAGCGAGCAACACCATATAAATTGCAAGGATGAGCTTAATAAATTGAAATCGATCATAGATCGACAAAAAAATGATAATGAGCTACTGATAAAAGAAAGTTCGAATCAAAAGCATCACATTAAAACGTTACAAGATAAGGTCAAGGTACTGAATTATAATATTGACGAACAAGAAAACGAGTTGAAGATTAAAGTAATTGAGTTCAGCAACCAACTAAAACAGGAAAAGAGTAAATTTAACGAGACAATTGGCCAAATTGAAAATGATTATCGCAATAAAATTGGCCAACTCGAAAATCAGTTGTCGAAGCAGCGCGATCGATCGCTAGTGCTGCTCGAGGAAAAGGAAAACGAAATAAAAGCTTTAAAAACATCATACGACATTTTTTTGCCAGTAACCACACAATCTGGTGGCGACGTACAAAACGAAACTATCGATTACGATCATGACGTCGATACTCGGCATAAAAAATCATCGCTAACAACATCACAACACTTGAACTCAGTATTAAATCATTCAGGTGCAACCGCCGCCGGCCCAGGAAATTCAACCAGCGATGCCCAGTTTCACATGTTACACTATGTACACGAATTGGCACGTAAAGATGTCGAAATATCGGCATTACGTAAAGCTAAACATTCCGCTGAGACTGCCCTGCGTCAGGCACTTCAAGATAAAATTTCATCGCAGGAACATTTACACAATAAAATTATCGTTTTGGAAGAGCAAGTCGATCGTCTCGAAAGGAATAAATCGCGCGAAGGTGAAAATTTGGAATACCTAAAAAATGTAATTCTTAGTTTTTTGATCACGAACGATGCGGAAAGCAAGAAACACATGTTAAATGCAATTGGAGCCGTTCTTAAATTTAACCCCGCCGAAATCAAACAACTAAACAAAATATTTTTTAAAAAATCATTTAAATAAATTATTTTTTATGTTTAAATTTATATATATTTTATTGTTATTTAAAATAAAAACCAGAAACTCTAAATTTTTCTAAAATTTGTTTTGTCGTTGCCGGAAACATGGCAAAGAATTTATATCGTTCCGCCATTCCTTTGGCCGGATCTGTAAGCATTTCATATGCTGATCTTATACTTTCTCGTTGGTCCTCTTTTGCAGACTTGAGCAGAATTTCTAAACGAAAATCACCGCCCATATTCTTAAGAAAATCGCCTTGATTCACGGGGCCAACCGGTATCAAACGATTTTGACGTTCGCACACTGATTTTAAATGAGAAAAATTTACGTCGGCCGTTAAATCGGCGGTACCCGGTTCAATCATAGGATCGTGCAGTTTATGTTGCCGAAAAGCTCTGAATGTGTCTTCCTTCTCTCCATTATGCCCATAATCGATCACTAAACCAAATCCTCCGTCCACTTCAATGCGTTTTGTTAATTTGTCCATGATTATTTCAGTCTCGACCGAATATTCGACGTGTTTTCGCTTGAGATCGGCCGTTTCGAGAATTGGCTTGATTAATTTCAAAAATGCTGTTTCACCTTTAGCTTGAACCAATTGAAACTTAGATTCATTCGTCGGATCTAGGTCGATTAAAATTTCACGCCATTGATTTGGATTGGTACGCTGGAATTTATGTATTGGTAGGGCATCGAAAAATTCGTGGGCCAAGAATATCGAGAATTTGTGTTTTGGTAGATCATCGATTGACGTATACCAATAGAATTTCAATCCACCAAGACCTTCGCCCTCGCGATAATGCAATATACGCTGCTTTTCATCTCTAGCTATTTCTATACTTTTGTGGCACAATTTATGGGCTTGGATCCTCGACAATAGAGGACTAATTTCAATTGTATGAACAGAAATTTTTCGAGTTGATACTTGAAAATGATTAAATACTCGAATTATATCGTGCATTAGAGTACCTCGTCCAGCTCCAAATTCAACTATTTGAAGCGGATATGTTGTACCTAGCTTATTCCATTCATTCATCATCCAAATTGCAACCAATTCACCAAATATTTGTGTTATCTCCGGCGATGTTATAAAATCACCAGACCGCCCAAAAACGTCACGTTGCATATAATATCCTCCAGATGGACTTGTCAACACTGTTTTCATGTATTCGGCCACCGTAATTGGACCAGTCATTTTAATTTTAGCCCTAATTTGTCCCGCTAACGAAATCGGAACCTTTAGTAAATTTTCATCTTTACCCGAATCCTTTTCTAGCTCAAGCTTATTGAAAGGCACACGATTTACATGTTTATAAACGCAAGCTTGACGAATACAATTCAATTGATAGTTTTTACATATTAAGCGAATATCAAAATAAATTCGACTCATTTTGTAATCAGCGAATTATTTTATTACAAATTTGAGGTTAGAATCGGATTACTTTGATTTCACTATGGTACCATTTGATGACATGCCCTTAATTTTAATGATATAGATAAAACAAGAATCAATATGATTGTCTTGAATAACATAAACTTTATTAAATTATTCTAATAAATTTATAATTTAGCTAGATTTAAAGTTGAGGTTACACAATTTTTGACAATTTAAAATCTATTGTTTTTTCTACATACTTCAAAATTTGGACGCAACCAAAATCTGAATGCATTCTAATTGGAGTGACATTTAACTCCGAATTTCCAGTTTGATATCATAGTACTTTCAAGATAGGTGACAAATTTGATTGAAAACAAAAAATACTTAAATGATATGATGCCCCATGATAAAAATATTTGTTTATTGTAAAATATAACGTTATAATCTAAAAACTAATCAAATTTAAGATTTTATGGAGCCATCAAATCTCTTTTTAAACGATTTTCCAGAATTTTATATTGATTAAATCCTTTGGTATTTATTAATCGATCACGTAAAACTTCGAAAATTCGAATTCCAGCTAGCGCACATTTTTTTGCATATTCCATTTGATTTGGAGTAAGCCTAGCAGTTTCCCAAACGGCAGTACGTATTTCATCGGTCTCCGTAATATCAAGGTTACATAGTTTTTCGGCGAGTGAAGCTAATCCCCGTTGGGGTACACAAGCCTGTTCTGCTAAAGCACTCAAATCAAGTGTACCTCGAATCAGTAAATCAAAATCTTCTTGGATAAATTTGGCATCACGATCAGAACCAACACCAACTTTTAAAATATCTGGATCACGTAAAATATCTTTAAGTTCGCTCGAAATATTATTTTGTGTGCAACAAAGTCGAACCAAAACACAAAATCCCTTATTTGTTGCCAACTGTAGTAGGCCAACTTCTTGGCGAGTTCCACGATTGCCTCGCGTAATGGTCCAGATACAGTCGAAACCTAAGTATTCGCAACTTTCACAATGCCTTAAAAGTATTTTCGGAAGTTATTTTAAGTTACATAATTATTATTTGAAGCAAATTGATTATACTTTTTTATTATTGCGGCAGCGGCTTTACATTTCGCTTCTGTATCAGCGACTATCAATTCATTTTCGTTGATAACATATGCTTGGGGTGCTTCGGCATTTGCCATATTTGATATCATATCTACCCCTTTGTAAGCGGCATACAATGCACCAAGTCCAGCAGCAGCTCCAAAAAGCATGGAAAGCCCACTGGACGTTTTTTCTTTTTCATGATTCGAGTCGGCCATCACTTTTATATTAAATTTTATATTAGGGAAAACACCAATTTATTAAAGTCTTCAATTGAAAATTAAATGACAAATACACGAAAACACCAACATCGATCTTGACATGCAATAAATTTATACCCAGTAAGCAAGCCATTTTTCCCTTTTTAGGTTTGTTATGTTGGTATATAAGTCAATTTTCCAGGCTCGTGCAGACGCTAGCCAAGAACATGTAATCGAAACATTCAAATTTACCAACATAAAGCTATGGTATCGTATTCGTCTCGTACTACGGCTCGTAAAGAGTCTGTGGAGTTCACATACCAATTACTCCGAATTCGAGCATGTTTACCATATTTTCCCTTCGTTGTCTGAGGCGACATCTCTGTTTTTTTAATATTCTGGATGTGATAGCGTGGTCGCTTGGATAGCATTGCATGAATCTATCAATTACGATGCAATTCCAGAAGCGCAGCAAACAGATAACGAACTAAAAAAATTATTCGATTCATCAACCGAACTACAGTTTTGAAAAAATTCCTGTAACATTTAATCCCACGAAATTGTTGCTATGTGATGTTTCCTCAGGTAAAACGCGTCCATATGTTCCCAGAGATTTCCGTAAAGCAGTTTTTGAGGCTACCCACAACTTATCATATCCAGAGTTACGTACAAGCATCAGTGAAAGCCATGACGGACCAGTTCGTGTGGGTTAATATTAAAAGAGACCTAAAATGAAAGTGGCAGAACACACCAAGAATTCCTTTGGAAATTATTCACCGGTAATTAAACGATTTACGGAAATCCATCTAGATATCGCATCGGTGGTCCATTACCAATGTCGCAAGGCCAGCGATATTGTGTTACACTTATTGATCGCTTTACCATCCGGCATCAGAGCCGAGACGGTAGCAAAAAATTATTTTTACAGAATTTTCCAAACTATATTAGGTTTCGAACACAAAAGGACTACGTCGTATAATCCAAAATGCTACGGATTCGTTGAGAGGTGGTACAAGACAATGAAAGCGGCTATCGTGTGTCACGGTAGGAGAGATTGGACACGATTTTTACCAATTGTTAAGTGAATCCAGAAATCCCACAAATCAATCAGATTTTGTCAAGGAACTACAATAGCATTTCAACCAAATTCGTTGAACCCGACTCCACCATCACGTCACTGCAACCAAAAGATATTTGTATCACAACGAAAATATTCAGCTAACAATTCCACTCAAAAGCATTTTAAAATCAACAGTGACAAGAACAGGTAGATCCATTAAACCAACACCACGTTACATGGTCCCGTTCATCAATAGCTCACTGGGGAAGGAGTGATGTGGCTTTCACATACCATATTTTTTATCTCTTTTATTTTCCCTTCGTTGTCCGAGGCGATATCTTTTTTTTGTTATATTGTAAAAATGGATATTAGAGTTTCGTCACTATTGGCAATTTTATTTATTAACTACGTTTTCGATCATAACCCAAGTATTTGCTTATCCGGAAAAATAAAATGGATTTTTCCAAAACTTTTGTCGAATTGTTTCGTACCAAAAAATTTTGAACGGAGAATTGCTTTTTATTTAAAAACGCAATATCACATCCAAAAACAAGGAAAATCACGAATGACGAACTTATTTGTTTACATTTCTAAATTGACATCCAATTATGTGTTTGTATTAGTTAAAATGGAAGAAAAATGTACATTTTCATTTTCACATTTCCGTCAACATTTTTCAATGATTTGAATTTTTCATTTAACACGATATTTGATTTTTTAAAAATGCTATATTTTTCTCAATTTGACATTTTCATTAAAACTCTGGACGCGGAATAAAGTCAGGACGTCTGGACTGGGATTTTGCACATAGCGAGTCACGTTTTTTGAGCGACTTTTAGCTAAACGCGAGAAAAAGCGATTTTGCACTAGGTGAGTAGACACTCGATCTCGCTATTATTTTTGACCATGTATATTACATGGTGAGAAAAATAGCGAGATAATTTTATGGTTTAAAATAAATAAATATCAACAATTTTTGTATTAGTAAGATGGTTTTTATGCAAAATATTTATTTATATGTTATTAACATAATTAGATATTCAATTTTACACAATGTAAAGGATTTCAAGTGCATAAAAACCAATTCACAAAAACACATTAAAAATTTGAATTTGATAATTTTATTTATACAAATGTAAACAATAATAAATATTAAAAAAAAAATTTATTTTAAATATTGTAACAATATATTATTGATAAAACATTTTGTAATAATTGATTTTAATATTGTATTAAACAATTTATAAATTATTTATTAAGTTTTATTTAAAAAAAAATATTTATCACGAAATACACAAAATATTACACAAAAATTTATCATTTTGACAATTAATCATAAATTGCTCAATTTCTTTTGTCGATTTGTGCAAAATCAAAAAAAATCTGACGGACAAAACTAAAGGGTGAGAAATTACAAAAACAATTCTATTCTCGCCGATTGTGCAAAATCCCACTCCTGGTAACCGTGATTTGAATAGCTGGTGAACGATACATATAGTAGCGATCCGCGTACATGCATCTACCTTGCAAAAAATGACACCAAATCGATGTGTTACTTGCTCAACAAACATTGGGCATGGAAAGTAGAACGCAAAAGAAAAAACTAAGCAAGGTAAGGACCTTGCAGTATTTTCACAATAAATTTTGACAAATCATTTTGACAAAAATATCGCGTCTTTAATTTTCTTCTTTTTAAAACAAATTCAAATGGCAACGCACTCTGTATACTCATTTATTTCTTTTATTCCCTATACATATAATATACATATACATCCAAATATAAGTTTCATTTTGGTTATGGAATTCCGTGCAAAAAATGCACTCCGTTGGGTATATACCCAAAAATGTTTGTTGGGTGGAGTTACAAATATCGTTCGCATTATGGATGTCTGTCATATTTTAATTATTTTGACAGCCTAAAGTGACATTTCATTCAGAAATCCAATAACAGAAAACTAGAAATCTATATATTTATTTTTATATTTGTGTTACTAAATAAGTTATAAAATAAAAAATGGAATCAAATAAGTTATTGTTAGAAAAACATATTGACTATATAGCTACACATGGAAATGATCAAAATAATTATGAATATGCGATGACGGAATTTTTACGAATGTCCGGGATATACTGGGGTGTTACCGCCCTCGATCTAATGGATCAACTAGCAAAATTGGATGACAGTCAAATTATAGAATTTATTAAAAAGTGTCAGTGCACTAATACGGGTGGAATATCAGCATGCACGGGACATGATCCTCATATTCTGTATACATTAAGTGCGATACAAATTCTTTGTCTCTACAACGCACTCGATGCAATCGACATCGAAGGAGTTGCCAAATATGTTGTTTCATTGCAACAATTAGATGGTAGTTTCTTTGGTGATAAATGGGGTGAAGTTGATACGAGGTTTTCATTTTGTGCAGTTGCAATATTATCGCTAATCGTGAGTATCCTAATTTATGTATTTAACTCACTTAAACACCATGCATTCTTTTTAGAATAAACTCGAATGTATCAATATAACAAAAGCCACTCATTTTATAATGTCATGTTGCAATGCAGACGGTGGATTTGGTTCAAAACCGAACTCCGAAAGCCATGCTGGTCTCATTTATTGTTGTGTGGGATTTTTATCGATTACAAATCAACTGAAGCGTTTAGACTGTGAAAAATTAGCGTGGTGGCTGTGTGAAAGACAATTACCGGCTGGAGGATTAAATGGCCGTCCCGAAAAATTACCGGATGTGTGTTACTCATGGTGGGTACTCGCATCATTGAAAATGTTAGGACGTTTGCATTTTATTAGTTCAGAAAGACTAAAAGCGTTTATATTATCGTGTCAAGATATTGAAACGGGAGGTTTTAGTGATCGAACTGGAAATTTACCCGATATATTTCATACACTATTTGGTTTAGGTGCGCTTTCATTACTGGGATACACCGATTTAAAACAAATAAATCCAACGTTTTGTATGTCCCAACATGTATTAGACCGATTTAACGTTAAATCGCAAATTCTAGAAGTTTAAAAAAATGAAACGTTCACGATAATATTTATGTTTATTCAGCAGTATATTCGAATTTTATTTACAAAATGTAGGCTAACCAAGTGATTGTACCGGAAATTGAAAAAATAAAAAAAATTTTAAGATGCGCAAATTATTACAGCAATATTTTGTAGTTTTACTAAGTAGTGTAAAATTGTAGCTACCGATTCTACATTATAATTTGGGGTTCAGGAACACTATTTGCAATACTCTTGTGAGGCAGGACTTGCCCTCCATTTACATAAAGTTCATCTTTTACAATAACGTCTTCGCCCAAAACGGTGTTTCCTTCGAGTCGAACCCAACTCCCAACAACGGATCTCCATCCAATTATGCAGCTATCTAGCCAGGAATGTGATTTAACTATGGCCCCATTTAAAATTGTACATCTTTTTATACAAACACCTGAATATTGAATAGAATTTGTAATAATTTGAACAAATCTTTTCGTAATTAATATTCTTACCATCTTCTATAACTACATTTGGTCCAATTGTTACATTCGGTCCGATTCTACAACCGGTGCCTATTTTTGCAGTTTTATCGACTAAAACATTACCAACAATGTCTGGCCCTTTATACAAAAGATCTGAATGTTTTTGTCGCAACGAGGTAAGGTATAAGCACATGCCGGTTAAAAAATCTCGCGGTTGCCCGACGTCCATCCAAAAACCAGACAGTTCCATTGCGTATAATTCTTTTTCCTCAGACATTACGGGGAAAATTTCTTTTTCGATCGAAGTTGGTTTGATATCGATGCGATTTAATACGGAAGGATTTAAAATGTATAGACCAGCATTGATTTTATTACTAACGAATTCCTGTGGTTTCTCTATAAAACTGTTAATGCAACCTTTGTCATCGTATAGCACGACACCATATTTCGATGGTTCCTCAACTTTTGTGACCACAATAGTACCCTCTTTGCCATGATTTCGATGGAATTTTTCAAGTTGTTTAAACGGAAAATCACATATAACGTCCGAATTAAGAACAAAAAATGGTTCGCTACTCTGCAATAAAATATCTTTGGCCAATGCCAATGGACCTGCGGTACCAAGTGGTTCAGTTTCATGTGAAAATATTAATTCGACACCTAATTTGTCCACTTCTTGTTTTAGCTCAACTTCCATTTGTTCAGCATGATAAGATACTGCCAATATCACCTGTTTAACGCCAGCGTCAACTAGTGCTTCAATTTGATGAAATAAAATCGGCTTATTTGCAAATTCAACAAGTGGTTTGGGCCGGCTTAACGTTAGTGGCCGTAATCTTGTTCCATAGCCACCTACCAATATTAAAGCTCTCATATTACCGCGACGACGTAATTTTAAGAATTAAATTACAACACAAATATAATACACTGGATTTTTGATTTAGACAATTTTGTACACCTTACTTATTTAATCGCTGTTTATTGTAAAGTGTATAGAATAAAGAAAGATTACACGTCATTTCTATCGTATACAGTTTTATCAGTCACACTTCGCTGTTTTGTAAAAAAAAAAAGTAAACAAATCGTTTTGACAGTCAATATTCGGAATGATAAGAGCTTTGTGAGCGCGTTTTATACTGTTGGTACCATTTCACGGAGATAGATGGTTTATAGGGCAATAAGTCAACAATTTTACAGAGGTTGAACATTTTATTTCATTCCCCGATAAACCATTTAACAAATTCAAAAATACATAACATATTAATATTTAATTACATATTTTGATAATCGTCACTCGGACATCAAAGAAGACGTCTTGTTTTTGATTAGTGGGCTATTAATATTATTAAAGAGTTGAAGATTTTGGGAGCAAACACCAGTGACAATAAAACAGCTCTTCTTGAAAATTAAATAGATGACTACGAATTAAAACCGCATCTGATTAAAATGTAACAGTAAACTAATTTATAAAACTTAAAATTTTTAGGTTATAAACTTGGAAAGACACTCCGTAAAATCGATGGAAATTTTGAGGACGGAGGGTGTACCCGAACAATTTGGGAACCCGCAACACCACACATGATATTATGTTGAGCAGCGAATTACATTCCTTGTTCCATTTTATTTGCAATAATTATTAGCAGTCAACAAATGTTAACTATCCGTTAACTGATTTTTTTTTAATAAAATCTGTGGTTTCGTCAGTTTTATTTACTTATTTAAAAATCAATCAATTTATTCAAATCATAACATTACGTTTTATTTATGTGAAGATAATATTTTTATTAAAATTATTTAATAAATTACCAACATAGATTATCTCATTAACATATGGCCATAAATGTGATAACATTGTATGAGATAAAATTTTATTAAATGTGGCTAATCCGCTTATCTTTTCTAATAAAAAATGTCTATTTGAATTTATTCTTGTTTCGAGGTTTTCTTTCGTAGGGAGTTGTTTCTGATTTCTAAGAAGCGGAGCAACATTCACTGCAATACCTTTGCTCTGTAGGACTCCACTTATATCAAATCCTCGACCTACTAAAACGATGTCTCCTTTATTAAGAAGTTTAATAATTCCACTTTGTTGGAATATATTTTTATTACTGACTGAACCGCAGAAGACATCGGAACAAAATGTTACAGCACCTTTCTCATCTATGCCAATCAAATATTTACATGTGTCTTGATTTTTATAATATGAGGACAAGCTTTGGTTTGGTTCAGGATTTTCCGTTGAATTCTGTGTTACAATTTCGCAACAATCTAATATTACTGTATAGCAGTTTAGTTTATTATGTCGTAGAGACCACCAGTTAACCTTTTTAAATGCAGCATTCATAATATGCGTCCAATGAATAAATATTTTTTTGGTAACAATTAAAGGCAAACCATACATATCACCGATGATGGAGAGTATTATGTTCTGTCTATATTTTATTAGACATAGAATTAATTGATCCCGTTTTGATAAATATTTATCAAAAGGAGACGATTCTGTTTGGGCAAGAAAAGAATATAAAATTTCGAATTTACAGCTTGTTAGCCCAGTATATAGCTTAAACTGCTCATTCGATAGACGATCATAATATATGGCCATTGCCATTAATTGAGAGGACTGAGTAGAGTTAGTTCGATTATTTATCCGGTCTCCAGTAACTGATTCACTCTCGATATAATGATGTTGTACAAGAGTACCATGTTGTTTAACTTCTTCATGTTGTTCAGCGCCATCATCTTGTAAAGTGTCATCATCTTCTAAAGAGTTATCGTCTTGTAAAGAGTCATCATCTTGTAAAGGGTCATCATCTTGTAAAAGGTCATCTTGTAAGTGGTCATCATCTTGTAAATGGTCATCATCTTGCACACAACGATGTGGTTTGGACTTAATTGTTTTTGAAACTTGTTCCCGACTGCTAGTTTTTGGTAAGTTACGACTGGGAATCACATTAAATTTCAGATAACGCTTTGCTTGTCCTAAAAATAGTAAATGTAAACTTATAATGATCTATAAATCCTTAAAACTAACCTAGCTTACCAAATTCATTTGGTTTGTAGTCCGATTCCATAAAGTGCAAGCTACAAACTTTGGCATTATCAGGTGGTTTCATGACAATTTTAAGAACACTTAACCATTTGTTCAACATTGTCATGTTCGCCGGGAATTGATGAAATTGTATGTTGTCACCCGCGATTTTTCTAGATTTACAAAAAGGAACAGCACAATACTGTACCATTTTTATGTAGTAAACTGGCTAATTTGCTAAAACTAATTAAGGTTTTTACAAATTTTGAAGGTGGGATATTTAGCTTTATGTGTGTTTAGAATTTTTTTCAATTAAAATTACGCTTATATTTGAAAAAGTTATTTTAATTTAGAGCTCTCTTCTTTCCTTACGATTTTGCTATATTTTTGACTTTTAAGATTCAACCCAAACAGCTCAGTAGAGACATCTAGATTAGTTGTGTTTCATACCGCTTATACTATTATCATCGAAAGTGACCTTCCTGCCTTGCCTACCAAACAGTAGTTCCACTCAGAGATAATTTACTAATTGCCGCTTTATTATCACCCTGACACTACTTTTATACTTTCTGATTAAAAAAGATGGCTTATGATATTTGAGAGAATAGCCATGCGTTTGAAATATGGCACCAAGCGCAACGATGACGACACTTACCGAGTCCTCTTCAATAACGAGAACAGGAATGTGATGAAAAATCCTTTTGTCTTTCGTAAAGTAAAAGGACAGCAAATACAGGGGCTCGGTTACATTCTGCGAGATTATCCTAAACGGCTGATGCAGAGATTGGTGTCGGCAACGAAGGCTTCTCGGGGTAGAGAACTACTTGTCTTTTTCGTGTTGTCTTAAACAATACGAAGAGTTACTTCGGGACCTAAACCGTTGGAGCCGGATTATTAATTTAGGTAAAAATTATTTTCTTTTATAGCAGCGGAATTTGATAAATATTAAATCCTGATTTCGCTCATGAGGTAATAGCAAGCTCGAGATCGAATCCGACGAAGCCAGATTATTGTAATGGTACATTTCCGTTAAAATAAAACAAATTTTATAGAAAAAATTAATTTTAATTATATTTCAGCAGCTTTACTTTTAGATAAATTTAAAAACTGCGTGATAAATGAATCTTTGTGTTCGATTTTCACAAAAAATTGCATTCCTTCGAGAAGATAAAAAATATCGACGCTTTCGAATATTTTGGCTAGAGCTGAAAAAAAACTTAAAAAATCACTGTCATTCAGATAAATCTTTAAGCATTTCAGGAGGTCAACATATGATTCTTTCGGGATAAGATCTTTTGCCTGAAAATATTTTAAATAATCAATACAATAATTTTGATGACAACCAAAAATATTTTATCTCACCAATGCTAATACATCTCGACGATTCGTTGGTAGTGCGACATGTTCGGGCCTTTTGTTATCCCTTTGCTTGATCTCCGGAACCATAAGTAATTTATATTTTTTCTTTTTATTAACGTTTTGTAAGCAGGAATCAGTTTCATCATTTAATCGCTTACTAGAAGCGGCCCCGGCGGAAGATGATGTCGGTTGAGATAAACTTGAGTGCGTTAAACTAAAGCCACTACTGTATGGATTTGATTTGATCGATTTGAATACCATATTTGATTTTTTTTCTACTGGATTCCATTCAGATTCATCCTTTAACATATTTGATGGACCCGAAGCAACCGCTAAATCTGAATTATTATCCCTTTTTAACACAGACAATGGTAGGTTACGTTCAGCATTGCGGAAAAATAGGGTTAAATCTCGAATAATCGAACCAAAATTGGTATTCAAGTTTTGTGGCTTATTCAAGTGACCCTGAAGCCATTTCGATAACTTTTGTTTGAACATGGGATTATTAAATCGAGCGTCACACAATAATATCGCACCATAATCATTTTTATGTCGGATAACACGTCCAATAGCTTGATTAACGGCCCTAGACGCCTCAAGAGTATACCACTCGTCAGGATTTAATGTATTATTATTCTTTGATTTCATCTCTTGTAAGTATTTTTTTTTTAACATAACTCTCGGATCCATTAGCGGTGGAAATGGAATTCCCGTAATTAATACAGCGCGACCATTGTTATTTGCAAAATCTAATCCTTCTGACACTTTTCCGCGACAAACCGCCATAAAAATGGCACCTTTCAAAACTGGATCATTTATTTTATCGTAATATTCCTGCATGGTATTGAGAAAGGCATCCTTAAACCGCGGTTCTACATATATTGGTTTTATTTTACTAATGTGATCCCAAATCCCACTTGATTGCCAATTTTCTTGACAGTTAAACAAAACTGAATATGATGGAAAAAATATTAGCATACCGTACGGAATAGATTTGGCCAACGAACAAATGGTGCTACCGAGAGATGCGATATACGTTGTCTTAGTACGATTCTCATATGAAGAATTTAACAGTCCTTTATCCGAACCGTATGGAACTACACGCACAAAAACTTGTGATTCATTAATAATATGAGGATTTTCTAGCTGGTGCAATATTGGAATTCCAAGTTCCATTATATAAGGCTTGAGTGGTGAAAGGGTACCAGACGTTAAAATAATACTTCGAACTTCTTTATTTAAAATTCGGTTCATTCCGAATCCAGGATTAAAACACCAAAGGCTTAATGTTTTTGCATTTGGTGATTTTGAACTTGAAACCCAACCACCTGTATCTTTTTGGATAGTTTTGCTTTGTTCCGGTTGTACGTGCACCTTAAAACATTTATTGATTTTTTCGAAGTATTCAGATGTCGTTTCAGCATAGAGGATCATGAGAAGATCACTAAAAGTTTGTAACGATCCTCCTTTTGGAGTGAACCCACCATTTTCGGAAATGGTGGCAATATATTGTATTAAACTATCCAACAATTTTGCAACGGATCCATAATTAGCGGCTGTTATCGTTGCTCTGGCCATTAGCTCATACATGAAACCACCAGGAAAATTTTTATCTGCCTGAGTATTTGCCAACTCAATGCCATCGATAGTTTTTTCCATCTCCAAAAAAATCTCTTTCAAAAGTGCCAGTTCGTCGATTGTAAAATCTTTTGGCATATCTGACGGATCATATTCAATTTCGGTTTTTGTAAAAATTTTCATGACGTGAGTCACATCGCTGATGCACGATGCAACGTCCGATGATTTTATTTGAATCGAGGCTGAATCCTCACAAATTTTTTCGATGTTATGCGCTTCATCCAGGATTATGATGGAATTTGTAATATCAATATTGTTTGAACGACTTGATTTTGGATCAAGTAAATAATTGTATGGCATGAAAATAATATCGGCCGTATCCACTAGCTCTCGTGACATAAAATAGGGACATACAACATTTTTTTTTCCCGCCACTACTAAATCTTCTATGTCCAATACTTTTTCTTCTTTAAATCGATCTTTAGATTTTTCAACATTATGATGAAATCGACATGTTCGATTAGTCACTTTAATTTTACATAATTGGACCTATAAATGAAAAAATTAGTTACCTAAAGCTACTACAACATAAATATAGTAACATACTTTCGCGCTGTTCGATGTTTCTTTCATAACTTCTGGATGGATGCATAGTTGATCACGTGAACCCAAAACGATTGCTTTCATAAAACTATAACTGCAATTTTTTAACTCCTGCATAGCCTGTGTCAACTGAGAATGGGTTCGAGAAGCATAGATAATTTTTGGGACTAGCAGGGCTTTAGATTTTTTCTCATCTAGTAAATCGATTGGACTTGGATTTGTATTTCGGACATGTAACGACACTTGACTTTTTTTATACAATAACCAAGCAAGTGTGGAACACAAAAGACTTAACGTTTTACCTGTGCCGGTTGGCGATTCCAAAACACCATTCGAACAATTCTCTAAGCACATAATCACTTTTTCCATATAAGTAACTTGTACATCATACGGTGGAAATGGAAAATTGACTGGTATACCAGCTATTACTACTTCGGGCATTTTTATTTAATATTTAGTTTTCGTGTGAAACCTTATCCATATCACAGAAATATACGCAGGCCCCCGAACTCTTTAACTGTCAGATTAAAACTGAGGCGATCAGAAAATGTCAAACTATCCAGTACAAAGTCAGCAATGTTTTTATCTAGTTTGATAATTGATTATTTGTTTCGTTGTAATATTATTTTATTCGCATAAATGTTTACGATTTTTGTATTGTATTTAAACTTTAGAATTTGTTAAATTCATAAATACAGTTTAAAAATTGATTGCCGTTTCGAAAGAGAGCGTTTTATTATTTTAACTCAGCAAGATATTTTTAATTCAGCGATTTTTGACATTTGAGTGGCATGTTTTGGTTTCCAAACTTTCAGTCATAGATTTGCAGATGAAGTAAATCGTTTCTGATTTTAATTGTTTTATATGTAAATTAAACATATTTCTCTATAATATAACATAAATAATGGCAGCCGGTCCTATTGCGGAAAGAAATCAAGGTAATTTTTATAACCAGAATTGTAAAATTTATTAGATGACGCTTGTTTTCCAATTTTACAGATGCCACTATCTATGTTGGTGGGCTTGATGATAAAGTTTCGGAATCTTTACTCTGGGAGTTATTCGTTCAAGCTGGACCAGTAGGTAAGTTGCTTTAAATAAAATTTAAACGAGATAATATAATTACGGACTTGATTTAATTTTTAGTTAATGTGCATATGCCAAAAGACCGAGTAACACAAATGCATCAAGGTTATGGATTTGTTGAATTTCTTGGGGAAGAAGATGCTGATTATGCGATTAAAATTATGAATATGATAAAATTGTATGGAAAACCTATTCGTGTAAATAAGGCTTCGGCGCATCAAAAAAATCTAGATGTCGGTGCCAATATATTCATAGGCAATTTAGATCCCGAGGTTGATGAAAAATTGTTGTATGACACATTTTCGGCTTTCGGTGTTATTCTACAGACGCCAAAGATTATGAGAGATCCAGAAACTGGTAACTCCAAAGGATTCGCATTTATAAATTTTGCTAGTTTTGAAGCATCTGATGCAGCTATGGATGCAATGAATGGACAATATTTGTGCAATAGATCGATTACTGTTTCGTATGCATTTAAAAAGGATTCCAAAGGAGAACGACATGGCTCAGCCGCTGAACGTTTGTTGGCTGCTCAAAATCCATTATCACATGCTGATCGACCACATACATTGTTCGCCGATGCACCTGTCCCACCAATGATACCGGTTGGAATGAATCAAATGATACCACCACCATTAATGGCACCTCCGCCACCACCTTCAACACCAGGAAACTTACCACCACCTCCACCTGTACCTCCACCATCTGGGCAATTTCCTTCTGGAATTCCACCTCCGCCACTACCCCCAATGCAACCACCGATCCCACCTCAACCTCCTTTACCACCATCGGTTGGTGGATTACCACCGCCTCCTCGAATGATGCCACCACCGCCCCAGTGGCCTGCCACATCAGCACCATCCGGTAGTTTCCCACCTCCTCCAAATTTCACGCCTGCGCCACCACCGCCCATTCCACCAACATCAGCAGCGGGAGGGGCTAGACCTCCGCCACCTAATTGGAGACCACAACCACCCAATTTTCCTCCTCGTCCACAATTTCAACCGAGAGGTATTCCGCCACCACCTAATAATTTTCAAGGTAATTTCATGGATGGGTCATATCAATATTAGAGTTGTAATAAAAATAAAATCTTTTTAACCAAATCACCATAAATTGGTTTCGTTTTGTTTATTTTATGCTCGGAATCGGCAGTGTCGAAACGCTTTAGGAGACAACGTATATATTTTGCCATCATTTCCATGAGCATAGTGATTTTAGGGATGTCCTTTCATGAATATAGAACTTTTTCGCTTTGCCTTATTAGGTAATCGAGTAATGTTGAAAAGATAGTTCAATTCCAAAAAAAAGTATTCTCTCCGAATAACAAGAGCTCCAACTTAGAGTACTCAACGCCAGAAAAAGGGATTTTTTTAATATCTACATGGTCTAGATAAATCATGCGGTCAGTATTTGTCATCTTTCATCTACAGGATTTAATAAGACATGTAAATTAGGTAAATACTATATTTCTCTTCTAAATGTTAAATACCACATCGATGTTAGTACGTAGGTGTTAATCGTGGTCCCGAATGTCAATAGACCTATGTAGGTCTAAAGGTAAAGTATAGTCATGTGACCATTTTCAAGACCTTATGTGAATTGTGCTAGTTTTTCCACGCGATTGTTAAACAAATTTACTCTTTTCTATAGTCTATATTCTGTTGCTCGAGAGCACAAGCTGCCGGCTCTCCTTACCAAACCAACCATCGATAATAAGAGGAGCCAAAAGTCTCTCAGGATATAGTGAACTGGTAGAGTTTACAATATTTTGTGGATACCAGGTGACCTCTCCAAATTTCACGCCTGCGCCACCACCGCCCATTCCACCAACATCAGCAGCGGGAGGGGCTAGACCTCCGCCACCTAATTGGAGGCCACAACCACCCAATTTTCCTCCTCGTCCACAATTTCAACCGAGAGGTATTCCGCCACCACCTAATAATTTTCAAGGTAATTTCATGGATGGGTCATATCAATATTAGAGTTGTAATAAAAATAAAATCTTTTTAACCAAATCACCATAAATTGGTTTCGTTTTGTTTATTTTTTGCTCGAAATCGGCAGTGTCGAAACGCTTTAGGAGACAACGTATATATTTTGCCATCATATCCATGAGAGCATAGTGATATATGCCCATAGTGATATATGTCCATATATCATATTTCGCTTTGCCTTATTAGGTAATCGAGTTATGTTGAAAAGATAGTTCAATTCCAAGATAAAAGCATTCTCTCCGAATAACAGGAGCTCCAACTTAGTGCGCTCAACGCCAGAAGAAAGGATTTTTTTAATATCTACATGGTCTAGATGAACCATATATCCGCGGTCAGTATTTGTCATCTTTCGTCTAACATGATTTAACACGTCATGTTGTAAATTAGGTAAATGCTATTAAATGTTAAATACCACCACATCGATGTTAGTACGTAGGTGTTAATCGTGGTCCCGAATGTCAATACATAGGTCTAAAGGTACGGTATAGTCATGTGACCATTTTCAAGACCTTATGTGAATTGTGCTAGTTTTTCCACGCGATTGTAAAACAAATTTACTCTTTTCTATAGTCTATATTCTGTTGCTCGAGAGCACAAGATGCCGGCTCTCCTTACCAAACCAACCATCGATAATAAGAGGAGCCAAGTCTCCAGGATATAGTAAACTGGTAGAGTTTACAATATTTTGTGTTGATACCAGCTGACCTCAGAGGTTCAATAATATAAGGTTTACACAAAGTTCAAACTGCGTGATTATTAAAATTTGCGTTTTTAAGTTTCAGTACTAAATTAACCGTTATAGTCATTTAGTACTAAAGTTTTAAAAGTACGCTCTTCCATTATTTTTAGCTTAGCTTAATGGTTACTGTCACAGCTTCAAATTTGAAATCTGAAAAATTTGTACAATTTCTCTCGAATAAATTTTAATTATTAGTCAGCATAGATAATTAAAATTTTATCGAAATAATGAAAAATCAAAGTAATAAAGAACTCAGTCGAGTTACAAGTAAAAAACTGGTAGAAGAAAAGGCAAAGTCAGTGCTAACTAGTTTGTTAAAAAAATCTGGGTAAGCATTGGAGTTGGCTTAAATAATTTTTTTTATTATTTCCGGCCTTTTGTACGTAAATCTAATATTATAATGTTCAATTTATTAAATACAATAATTAACATTACAATATTTAAAATAATTAAAACCGTTTTATTGTTGTGCGCAGATTCCAATATAAACGCTGATGTGATTTGGTTTTGACATATTCTGGCTTTTGTTTGTTTGTATTTTTTTAGTTCCAGTAAACGGTCTGACGAAATATTAAGCCTAATCAAAGCGTCGAAGAGTTCAGTTCCCAGTACAACTATAATTGAAATTTTAAAAGAAATTACCAATAATATTCCAAATAGTGATAAACTTTTGAAAGAACTTAAACTAAATTGCCGGTCGTAAGTTGAGCAACCGAATGTAATTTTATTTTTCCTAAATTTTTACTTAACTTATTAGATCATCGTTGTATGACAATTTTATAAAGCTGCTAAACGAAATATCGCCTCATTTAACAGAAAAACCAATGCCAGTGACACCAGGATCAATGGTATTAACAATTCAGTCCCCACCCCAGCTATGCTCCACGATAATTGGTGACAAAGATAATGCTTTGCCCGATTATGTTCAAGAAATTCGTGGAAAAGTAGTACAAGCAGCATCGGATGGATTAAGCAAAACGGCTCAACGAACATCTTTTACTGGAATGCATATGATTCAAAATTCTATATCGGTTTCGACGGCAACAAGTCGTACCCAGTCATCATGGGATTTCAATTTATCGGGCAAAATACAATACTATCAGCAAAATAATGCGTTAGCATTACCTGTTAAAGAGCAAGAAATCACTATACTGCACGAGTTAATATATTGTCTGGTTGGAATTCCTGGAACATTTATAATTCCCGAACAACCGATCGATTTATTCGATACAATAACCTTTAAAATATCGGACCAAATTCAAAGTTCGTTTATCGATCAGATAAATCAAATTCTTCCGCTCGCCAGTTACTATTCCCAGATACAAAGATTTATTGAATATGCTCGTGGTCCAACGCGTGGTCAAATATTACAAGCACTATCAGCAACATTACGATCGCTGGTAAGCGAATATTTCGCATCAATATCGCAACTAGACTCCGAATTGACGAAACAAAATTTAAATATTCAAAATTTACTCTACTTACTACGGCCGACCATAAACACAATGGAAGTAATATCGGATACGGTTGTTAAAATAGGAAAATTTGAAGTTCGTGGAGGGCGTGTTTTGACACTTCTGCACGATAAAATTGTTTCACTTACGGGCGATATTAGTTCACAAAAAGTTCTAATTTATTTAACTGAAATGGCTGCCCGACCGTATATGGAAATTTTAAAATTATGGATACTTAAAGGTGTGATAGTTGATCCACAGGCCGAATTCTTAGTAGAAGATAATGAAATAATTGGACGCGAAGAATTACCCGAACATCATTATTCGGCAGACTATTGGGAAAAACGATATACAATCACACGTGACCGAATTCCAAGATTTTTAGAAAAAGTTTCGGACGTTATATTACGAACGGGAAAATATTTAAATGTAATACGTCAGTGTGGCAAAAATGTAACCCCACCGTTTACGTCTAGTCTATCATTTTCACATTCCGATCAAGATTATGTAACATTTATAAATTCAGCATATCAATTTGCGTCTCAAACTCTATTGGAATTGTTGCTAAAAGAAAATCATTTAATGGGACATCTGCAATCGGTGAAACGATATTTTTTATTACAGCAAGGCGATTTTATTGCTAAATTTATGGATACGTGTGAACAAGAACTTTCAAAAAATGTCGATGAAGTGCTTCCAATGAGATTAGAAAATTTACTACAGTTAACATTGCGTTTGTCGTCCGCCCGTCATGATCCGTATTACGATGATTTAAAAACGGAATTACTTCCATACGATTTAATTACACAAATGTCGAAAATAATCAAAAACGAAGAAGAATATTGGCAGGCGCATGATAAATTAGATTTAACCGGACTACAATGTTTTGCGTTTCATTACGATGTTAAATGGCCGGTGTCGTTAGTCTTGAATCACATTGCAATTTCTAAGTATCAAATGCTATTTCGACAATTATTTTATTGTAAACATGTTGAGCGACAATTAAATTTAGTTTGGATTGCAACAAATCATGCAAAGAAGTTTTCATCCGAAACGGCGGAATTATATCGATCAGCGTTCACATTGCGACAACGTATGATGAACGCAATACAAAATATTGAGTATTACATGATGATCGAAGTGATTGAACCAAATTGGCATACATTTATTGGAAAAATTGAAAAGGTTTAAAGTTAAATAAAATAAATAAATAAATTTTATTAATGTCCATGACAATTTAGGTCGAGAACGTCGATGATGTGTTAATAGTTCATCAGGATTTTTTGGATTTGTGCTTAAAAAATTGTATGCTAACCGATTCAACGCTTCTTCGTCCAATTGTTAAACTATGTACAGTATGTCTAAGTTTTTGTGATTTTATTCAGGTAAGCTATTTAATTGTTACGTTTAAATTCAATTTAATTAATTTACATAAATTCCATTTTATTCCTAAATATATGCTAATCCGATTGATTGAAAATATAAAATTATTTTTGTGGTACATTTTTTCTTAATTAAAATAAAAAAATTATAATATTAAAATATATAGAAAGCCCAACGACATTTTGTTGACGCTGAACTAACATCAATGTTGTGTTCAAATGAAAATAGTGATTTTTCTGATTCTGAAACAGAATTTTCTAGTCAAAAACAGGTATTGTTGTTGTTAATATATTTTTTGTTGTTTTGTTACTAAATTCATTAAATTTTTTTTATATCATTTTTAAATTTTTTTTTTTTTTTTATATATCATTCAGTAACTCTTAAAGCACTTCTTATAATTTGTGCTAAGCTGCATGCTGTTATTAATTAATTTAACAGCACAATTTAAAATGAACACAACATTATTATAATTTTAGAATAGTTTTTAATATTTGTGTTGACATTGGGGATAGGTCTGGTAAAAAATATCTCGATTAAAAGATGTTTTTACTGGACTAATTTTCTTTTAATTCGTAGTATATTTATAATTTGCTTTGCGCTAATAATAATTTACCTTAAATTCGACCAATTCAAATTGATCACAGGATAAAGTTGCATTCTAACACTTCAGCTAAACTCACAAATACTAACTAAAGTTATATTAAATTTACATAAAGTCAAGACATAAACAGTTACCAATTAGATATTCTTTATATGTTTATCTCAATATATATGCCCTTTTACTCAATACCGAGTACATACTTCAATAAACAATCTGTTCCTACTGGATATGAAAAAAGGCAATAATATAAAGTTATTATTATTGAATTAGCCCGATTTTTTAAATAATGCAGACGAGAGTTTTTGACCAAACGGTTTCGTTCCCGAAACAAATCGGTTTCATTTAATCAAATTACTCATTTGTTCAACAAAATATTTTTTATTCAATAATTTCCAATTTGCTCTTGAAAAATGCATTTCCAACTAGTAATTCAATAAAATTATTTAAGTTCCTTACGTATTTAATGTTGACTTTGAGTGCAGCTGACTTTATAATTATCTGATATTTTTCACGGTTTTCCTTCTCCCACTTAATGAATGTAAATATTACATTGCTTTTTAAGTTTTTTTTTAGTGTGGTTCGTACAAAGAAATGTATGACACTAAGTAGTCATTTTTAGGTTTTTGCCAATTTACCGATGTATTAAGTTTCCCTTTACTTTAGAATGGAACGTACAAATGTTAAATAACCAGCGGTTTAACATTATAATTTTCTATGATTATGATTATAAAATATATTTGTTTTGTTATTTATTTTTTTTATTATAGAGTGAATCCTCATTAGCACCAAGTGACACATTTTCCGAGCGTGTTAAAAGATTTGATTTAGAATTTAGTGGTGTTTTGATTGGCCTAATCAAACGGATAAATGAAATTACATCGCAGAATCCATCTGATAAATTCATTAATTTAGTTCATCGAATTAATTTTAATTCGTATTATAGTGATTTATTAGCTTAATTATTATTTTAAAATTGTACTGTATTTAAATTATTAATAATTAACTTAAAAACATAAAAATTTATAATTAAAAAATTATTTAGTAACGTATGAGAAGTGAAATATGGACAAAACTAAAATGTGTATAGTTCGCTCTGTAAAATAAATTATTTTCGTTACAATAAGGGAATTTCCAGAATTTAAATAATAATAATAATAAAACAGTTTTTACAGGTCATTACTGGCCCGTACCAAACCAAAAGCCTGGAACCATCGGTTTCGACAACTTAATGAAGACAAGTCGTTCTCTACCCCGAGTTAACGAAGCCGACAGCGGCTTTAGCGCCTATCAAATAGCGGCTCACTTCTCAGATCGCTGCACCATCTGCTAAGGATCGACTCGCAGAAAGTGACCGAGCCAGCGTACTCGCTGTCGTTTTATTTCATTAACGAGATTAGAAATTTTCATTCCTATGCGCATAATTCTTGTCTCAAATGGTATTAACCATCTTTCATACCCATCCGTCAGGGTCCAACTCTCGACATCATAGTAATTAACACATGGTCAATTTGACTGTAGGAAGTCTTACGAGGGTGTGTCTATGTTTCCAAGTGAATATTTTTATGAGGAAATAATGTGCTAGTAACAGTAAGGCCGTGCGCGATCGCAAATTACATCATGCTTCCCCCATTGTATATGCGGAAATACGCACCTATAATTTCATATGTCAGTCTAATTTTTGGCAGCTCTAGCAATAAAGTCACCAATCACTTCTGACGTCGTGCTCCGGTATAGATCTCATCACATCATCCAAATTGTTTTAAAATAAGTCTTCATCTTTAGATCGGCTTACACCAGTGGGCGCATGAACACAAATATAGCTTACAACACATACGATTATCAACTGCTTTGAAATCTAAAACAGCCGTTTTCACCTGGGGCCTAAGGAGAAAACTAACACCAAGATTGGTGATGTCATCCCCACTTTAAAGCCGATCCTAAACTGTGTGTCCATTAACATAAAGTAATTTCCATATTTGAAATTTTTTCCATAACCCCCGCTTAAATCGGTGCACCATACATCAGAATAGAAGTGACAATACTTAGTAGAAACCTGCGAATTTGGTGACCACCTCCTATGTACGAGATTATTCGTGATAAAGCTCCATTTACTCTCCCAGCTTTCTCACACACAGTGTCCAAATGAGCTTTGAATAATAGTTTAAATTAATAGTCTAGCATCGATTATCACTCCCAGGTACTCAATAAAAGGGTTTAGACATACTCTGTTCTCTACCCACTTTTCTATAGAAAACTTACGCTCCAGGGATATATCTTCCACATCCTTTCTATGTTTAACCACCACAAAAACAGCCACTTAATCTGCAAAGCCGATAACTTTTGCCTCTTCTGTTATTGGTATTTTAAAAATGCCGTCATATATAGCATTTTATTATTATTTTATTATTTTATTAAGCAAATTATTATCAAAACCCAGAAATGACTCCTATAAATAGCTGTTTGGAATGCAAATGGCCTTTCACAACACAAAGCTGAAATACAAACTTTCCTCAACGATCAAAATATTGATATTATGCTTATATCAGAAACACACTTTACGACTAAAACATTTTTTAATGGCTATTCAGTTTATGACACCAAACATCCGGATAAAAAAGCACATGGCGGCACTGCAGTTTTAATCTAAAAAAGAATAAAGCAGTATGAACTAAACAAATATGATAAAGTTCACATTCAGAAGATATTGAAGTAGCAACAAAAAATGTAACTCAAATAATGGGTTTCGCTGGAAAAAAGGCTACACCTGGCGTTAGTAGCTATGAAAGAGTCAATAGGCCAACACCTAGCATTCAGCAGTTAATTCAAGAAAAGCAGAAAATACATTGGAAATGGCAGCACCAAAAGCCTCCACTACTCAAAAAGAAATTAAATAAAGCTATTAAATCTCTAAAACGAGCTTTGGTAGAGGAAGCAGGTCAAGAAATACAGAATTACCTGAGTGAACTCGCAGCAACGGAAAAAACGGATTACTCACTATGGAAGGCAACAAAAAAATTAAGAAGGCCAGCCCTATCAAATCCACCAATCAGACAACCAGATGGCCACTGATTCAAAAGTGACATTGAAAAGGCTCATGTTTTCCCCAACCACTTAAAAAAAGTATTTATACCAAATGAGCAAAGCAGTGTTAGTATACTGCCGGATTATGCAAAGGTTGATTATATCGTAAATCCTATAAAATTTAAGTGAAAAAGTGTTAAAACTACTATTAAAAGTCTAAATCCAAAGAAAGCTCCAGGACATGATTTAATTACCAGAAAAATGATTAAAGAATTACCAGATAAATGCATAAAACTCAACCTATATATTTAATGCAATAATGAGATGTGGGTATCTACCTAAAAAATGGAAAACGTCACAAATTATAATGATCCCGAAGCCTGGTAAGGACGAAACGCAAGTCGCGTCATACAGGCTGATAAGTCTTCTTCCGACAGTTTCAAAACTTTTTGAAAAAATGTTACTACAAAAATTAAAACCAATATTATATGCAGAGCACTTTAGACCGCCCAGACAAACTGTGGCATACAAAATAAAAACTCTGCTCCCAAACAAATTTCATGTAAATCTTGGAAATTATCTGTTCGAAAGAACAGAAGCCATTACTGAACTAAATCTGATAAACGCAGGGGTTCCACAAGGAAGCGTATTGGGACCAGTGCTTTACTTGTTGTACACAGCTGATCTACCAACCACTGAAAAAGTGGTCACATCAACATTTACTGATGACACTGCTATTATGTATTCACATAAAAATCCACAAACTGCACCAAGAGAGCTACAAGATCACATAAACAAAATTGAGGATTGGCAAAAAAAGTGGCGCATAAAAAGTGGCGCATAAAAGCGAATAAAAACAAATCGGCGCACATAACGTTTACACTAAATAAACAAACATGCCCATCGGTTAAAATAAACAATGTCATGATTCCTCAACAAACATATGTCAAATACCTGGGTCTTCATCTTGATAGAAGGTTGACTTGGAGAAAGCACATTCAAATAATGTGCAAACAATTTAAAATAAAATTCTCCAAAATGTACTAGCTGATTAGAAGAAGATCAAAACTGTCCCTAGACTGGAAAGTTCTACTATACAAGGCGATCCTAATCCATATTTGGACATATGGAATTCAACTATGGGGCTCTTATCAGCGCATCAAATATACACCTTTTACAACGCACGCAATCAAAAATACTACGTAGTATTAAAAATTCTGCTTGGTATATTCGAAATTATAACATCCACAGGGACCTAGATATTTAAACGGTAAAACAGATGATAAAGGCATACAGTTTAAAGTACCATTCAAAATTGGAAACTCATCCCAATGAATTAGCAAGGGAACTACTAAGGCAGCCTAAATATAGACGTCTTCGCAGAACAGACCCACTAGATTTAATTCAACTAAATATAAACATCATTTAACCTTAGGCAAGCTAACTCATTTTTCAACAAATTAATTAATACGCATACCAATATAAGCACTAACATAGGTTAGGGTTTAGTATAAGATATATTAGATTGTAAGTTTTGCACACTTCTTGTTAGTTTCAGAAAAAAAAGATTCAAGAATAAAGCCATTGTCAGTAATTAAAAACAAAAAAAAAAAAAATATAGCATTTCTCAACGTAGAAGCTAGCACCGACCTTTGTGGTGCTCCTCTGGTTACATGATAGTCTTTTGTGCCTCCATTATATTTTTGGGACCTGCCTTTCATCTAACAGCTGCAATCGCCTCTCATGCCATATCTACCACGAGCTTAATCGCATCAATGGTAGAGTGCCTTACGGAATCCCGATTGAGTTTTAGACCTCCTGTAATCTTTCGTTTATGACCCTATGGTGAAGAATCCTTCCTTTACGCAAGTTTATACAAGCTAACAAACCGCTCTTCGAATATTCACGAACCACAGTTGTCAAAGTTACTTTGGAAATGTTTATTAGGGCCGCAAGCCTTCCTGTTTCCCACTATGCCACATTGTCTTAGAACTTTCTTCATTGACACTGATAGAATTACTTTCTTCTCTTTCCTTGGTTCGTTGATCCTCACATTACCAAACTATTGTGAAAATAACGTAGAGAAAATCCGTTGAACCTTGTCCTAACTATTCTTTATGGCTTGCCCTAAGAATCCCAGTCTATCTTTTTGTCCTTTTCACACAATTCTAGAAAGCATCGGTGTTTGCTTTTTTAATGGAAACTTAAGTACTAAGCGAGAAGTACAATGTTGTAACTCGTATTCCGTTTCCCGACTTGCACGTTGATATAAGCACGAAGGCTTATATATACACTGGAACCTTCCAGCTATCTATTGACCTCCATGGCATTTTTAGTATCACATGTGTATTATTTGAGAAACCTGATTTTCTGCAGTCCCTAATAAAACTTTGTCTTCCAACATAAAAATAAAATGCTTTTCATTAAACAGAGTATATATGTTTCCAGTCATTGAATTTCCGTTTTTTCGCACAAAATGGCTTGGTGATCGCTGCGTTCAGTATTAACATTGAAAGTAACCAAACTGCTTCCAGTAGGGCTTTACTTCTATTATTAGTAACTCAGCTTCCCCATTCAACGAACCAGGCATTAAAAGCGATCCTCTACAGATATGAATACCATCGAACTTACATCTTACAAAACCAGATTCAGCACCGCTACCATTCCCTTGAAGGGGTACCTTCCTAGAAACCCATCTGCTGTCCATGACTTACTATCAAACTTCCTGTATTGTTCGCATACAATAACAACGTGTCCAAATCACTTACTGTTTGCTGTAGCAGGTCTTATGCAGTTTTACAGTGATTAAGATTTAAGATCAACCACATCTCCGTTTCGTTTGAAACGCCTTCTGATATATCGGACTCTTCATTGGTTTTATAACTACAAAGCCTGCATTTCGTATGTATTAAACCTATTCTTTGAACTCCTAAACTTTTGAGCTTGGTAGCCATATTCAAAGCAGTTAAAATATTTTAAAAGGTCGTTTATTTCTCGAATTCGGCAAATCACCCAAACCATTCCTTATTTCCCCTTTAATATGACATTCCCTGTTATAAGGCTAACCACTGTCATTTCTGTCCCCTGAAAAGAAGCTTTTAGCATTTTTATAGAGGCAATACCTTTTGTTTCTCCCACCAGCGATTCAAGAGCCTGAAGTCCTTCATCCTGTGTAGTAACTACATCAATGTCCCTTATATCTACAAGAGCTTCCTGTTTCAACGCTTTAATATTAGCTTCCTGATCGATACTTTTCTCTGATTGCGATTGGAAACTAGCTGTTTACGGTTGTTTTCCAGTACTTCCCAACTCAAGCAAAAGATCTCCCGTAGTTTAGCAAATATGAATAACTTTTTCCCCCAGACCAGTAAGTTCTGGGTCCGCTTTCACTTTCCATAGCATTGTTCAACATACGATTCAGCTCCTTTTTTTTAAATCAATAACGCATCCGGTCGTTTTCGATTTCTTTTCCGCCTGTTTGGTGCTACTTTTTGCCATTCTATTACTACCACTTCTTTCACCGGTTCTCTTGGTTTAAAGGTCGGGTCCAGATTTTTTAAAGTATGCGCATTTATTGTAATTCGTTTCTTTCTGCCCAACTGATGACCATTCTGGGGTGGTGAATCTTTCTTCCTTCTAGTACTGTCTGTATTAGAAGCGTCCAGAGTTTCACTTATATCTTTATCTTGATTAGTCGAAATGCCTGCTGGTTTCAGACTAACAAAGGATCTCGAATCGCTAAATATTTTTTCGGGATTTTTTTCCTGTATACATATTTCCCGGGCAGTAACGTTTTTAGTAATCTGGAATCTAACATTTCTGTTTTTTAATTTCGGCCAAATGTAGTGATCCCAAACTAATCAATAAATTTTAATAAGAAAACCCAAAATGAACGTAGAATAAGTCATGAATAGTTGAGCATAAAATAAAAAAGTTTGTCAAAAAAGGCCAATTACAAGACAGAAAAGTCCGAAGTAAATTAAAAGCCAAAATAGCGGGTCGCCGTTTTAAAATTAAAATTTTGATGATGGCCCTTTCCAATTTATCAACAGTTTTACATTTTAGTGACTGTCCATATTTTATTCCTCATACGCGTTATTGTAGACCCGTAAAATTAGTTGCACGAGTACCACTCTGCAGTCCTAAGATAAGACGAAGCTATTGGAAAGTTTTTGTAATTAAATCTGGTATGCGACAAGCAAATGTGCGATAATCTTTAATCTCATAATTCAATGACATAAAAATTAAACATTAGTTCCACATCGTAAGGTGTTTCCTCGATTCAAACTTTGTGAAGATGGTCAATTTTAAATTTACAATTTTAAATGGGTTTAAGCGACCAAGACGCATTGATGATGCTTGTTGGTTTTGGAGTATAACTTTACTAGTCGTTTAGGATAGTAATAATAGCTGGGACAGAATCGAAACGATTAGGTATGATTGCGGGTACGGCATATTGCCCAGTAATGTCATTTGGTACAAGCTTTAAGTTTTGGTAAGAAATCACATTTTATTAAAAGTAAACAGATTTTTCTTAAAAATACATATTATGTTAATTTCAATATTTGTTATTTAAATGATAATGTTTTTGTTTTTTAAATTCAACAAATGTAAATATGTACATATAGTAATAAATCTGTCGTTCACGCACTTAACGTCTTATCTCCAGGCGTTTCTCGCTTGTTGTTTACATGACTTGAAAGTTTAGAATAATTTTCATGTTGAGTCAGAGTTAAGTATTTTATATAATGGAGCTTAGCATCGTTCAAATAAAAACATTATAAATTTCACTCGAAAACATTTTTCTGCTATAAAGTTGAAATGTTGTCAACAAAAATACTCCGATTATGAATTCTAAAGTGTTTGTTTGTCACAGCAAAAGTGACACAGCATCCTTGGCTTTACATTGTATTATCGATCGGTCACGAACTTATTGTTGTCGATAGCACATTCTTTCCTCATAAAAATATCCACTTTTAAACATGTTTTGACCATGTTTTATTTTTTAGTAAAAGCAGGTCGGCACAGTCTACTTTATCACAAATAATATCACGTGCAAATGCTACCCTGCTAGCTATAGAGGGTGTGAAGGGTCAAAAATACTGCAAAACATGCAAAATATCCCGACAAAAACTGTCACTACGTTCCATAGTGCGAAAGTGACAGAGGGATTCTCATACTCACAAGCAGCAAGACAAGGACTACTTGGACCTTCAGATCCAAATATTGGAATTCAACAAGCTATGTCAACAATGCAAAATACCCTAAATGCTATCGTCAATCGCCTCTCTAAAATAGAAGAAAATATAGAGTTTCTAAACAAAAGGCAAGTAAATCTTAAACAGCAAGTAGGACATCAAGGAAAAATTAACCAGATTTGTAGCAAAAAAGTTACTTTTTCTGATCCCTCACTAAACAAAAAAAATTAACAAAACACTAAGAATACTAACCTGGAATAGTAAGGGACTTCTACAGCATCTTCCAGAGCTAGAAATCTTTTTGAATACTAAAAAAATTGATATGCTTAATAGCAGAGAGCCATTTCACAAAGGTTTGTGCAAAAATAAAAGGTTGGTCTTATTACCATTATATACATCCAGCAAAAAGAGCTAGGGGCAGAGAAAACTTCGAAGATGTCAAATTTGAAATAGAGACAATGTAAATTGTATCACTTAGCGTGATCTAACCAAAGCGCCAAGCTTCAACAAATATTTAATAACAAAGAAAGTGATTACTTTTTATGCATAGCTACAAAAGGACTGAAAAGACCAAGAGAGCAGATGCCACCAATCAAAAAAAGCAAATGGTACTTGAGCTAAAAGCCCCAAAGATAAAGCTGATCTTTTTGCTGAACATCTGGAAGAAACGTTTAAACCTTCAACTAGACAAACAGCAGATAAAAATACCTTTCTAATGCAAAACGAAGATTAGTTAGACTTACGGCCAGTTACAATGAAAGAACTCAAAAATGAAATCAAACATAACCTAAATGCAAAAAAAAGCTCCTGGATACGATCTTTTTACATGAAAAATTATTAGAAAATTGCCGGAAGAATGTCTTCATAATTAATGCAGCATTTAGAATTAAATATGTCCCTCAGCAGTGAAAAATAGCAGAAGTTATTATGATACCCAAGCTTATAAGCCACCTAATGAGAAAACGTCTTACAGACCTATGGGAATATTATGTGTAGTTTATTTTAAAGTAAAGGAATGCTTTTTATTTTAAAATACGTTTATTCTTTTTTGCTTATTTCACTAGATTGACTTGTTCATTTTTTGTACAGTCAATTTACAAAGTAAAAAAGCCTTTTCAAAAAAGTATTTCCCGATGAACCAAATTGAAGTTGAATATGTATCGCCGTCTTCGATTTACAGGATAACCCCACAATACTCCGCCCTTAGAAACGTGCGGGTATGTAACCTTTCCTACCCGTCTTTGTAGTTTTCACTGGAGCTGATTCTGATGTTGTAGTGGTCGACGATGTAATACCTGGTTGAGTTTTTGACGTATCTGGTACAGTTCCTGGCATCGGTATTGTTGTTGTTTGTTCCGTGGTATGTGGAATAAATACTGCTTTCAAACGATCAACCGAAATTTGTTATGTTGAATTACAATTTTTTTATCACAAAATACTTGTCAAAACGTTTGATTATTTCGTATGGTCCTGTATATGGGCATTGTAATGGTGGACGTACGCTGTCTGTTATTCCTCACAAATACATGTGTGCAACTTTTTAAATCTTTTTGCATGAAAATTTTTGTGTTATCGTGATAAGCGGTCGTTGTAGTTCGCATAGTGGATGTAAGTCTTCGAAAATCCGTTACGAATTCAGATTCACTATGTTTGTCCTTGGTTGAGTCAAAGTATTCTCCCGGGATGCGAAGGTTTTGTCCAAAAACAAGTTCCATGCGCTTGAGGGTGATATGGCGTAGTTTTGATAAATGTTTAACGCCCAGTGTTTGATTAATTTTCTCTGAATATTTGTGACTCAAATTGACGTTCCAAATCGGATGAGATCCTTATGGGAAACCCAAAATACTGTATCCAGCCCGAGATAAGGTGTCTCGCAACTGTTTTGGCTATGATATCCTCCATAGGAATTGCGGTAGGCCATCTACTGAACCGATCGACGATGGTCAAACAATACCTGTTCCCAGCTGAAGGTGGCATAGCTCCTATTATGTCGATGTTAATATGCTCGAACCTAAAATTTTCTTCCTTCCAGCATGTGACGAAAATATTTCACAGCCTGATAAATGGCAGTCCATTCTCTATCGTAGGTGTGTCGCATCTGTTTGGCTTCTGCTAAATTTTTTGAACAGAAACCCAAATGCTGGAGCTCACTTCCGTTTATAGATTGGTTTAAACATGCGCCAACGACATGGCTTGACGCATCCGTAAATCAAAATAGGTCTGCGTTGCTTACCGGTTGCGGCAATAAGGTTGAACTAATTAGGTCATTCTTACATAGTTAAAAAGCTGTAACTGCCTCTTCCGACCTTCGGTAAAAATCTACCATGGCCAGAAAACGTTTTAACCTTTGAATTCGCTGCGAGCCACCCACCATTTGTCTGGCGCGAGTCGACGAGGGCGTACAAAAACTGAATGGCCTGTTGTAATTATTTGATGCGTGATATTAATTTTTGACGGAGCCATGTGGTCGTGCTGTACTGTTATGTCCCTGTATTCCCGTAAAATATCCGAGAATGGATCTGTGACATCGAAGGTTGTAATTCCTAACGTTGATTCTGTCTTTGGTCTACCTTTTGTTGACAACCTGGTTGCACCGTCCATCAAACGATTTTGTTTCTTATCTATCAACAATCCGTAATGTTAGATAAAATCCGCTCCGATGATCGGTTGTTTTACGTTGGCCACGATACAGTTCTAGATAAAATTTCGCCAAAGTCCAAAATTTGTGTCCCATTTGCTGCGAAAAATTTCGATCGATTTAATATTTTACGATACTTTTCACTGTTCGGGGGTAAAACAGAGATATCCGCACCGGTATCAATTAAAAATCGTTGCTTTCATTTAAGATCCGAAATGTATAAACGATTTATACAGACATCCGCATTTTTATGTTCGATCGAATTTTCCCCCTCATTCGACCGAATATTTAGTTTTTTTGTGGCAAAATTACACGGTTGTCTGAATTTCCGTGCTTTTTCACCAAATTTGTAATGCCACCAACACTGTTCGTAGTCTCGCTTCTTATTTCAAGTATGATAAGATGATCCTCGTGATCTCGATCGTTGTCGTGATTGATAATTGTCAGCATGTTGTAATTTATCAAATCGTTTCACTAATTCGTTTACTTTCATCTCTAGTGACGATATTGCTGATGCGAATGTGGATTCAATAGTATTGTATATTGCGTTGACTTGATTAAAATCGCCCAATTCCATCAGTTTGTCGGCCATTTTTGCTAATTTTTAAAAAATGTACCCTACTTTTGATCCTTCCAATGTGCGCATTTTATTTAGCAGCGGGGATGGTTTTTTATCGCCTAACTGCACATCTTCCAACAATGTTTTAATTTTTCTTTGATCCGACATGGCAAACTGTTCCAAACAAAGCTTTTTTTATGAATTATATCGTCAGCCGGTGGGTGCACGACTGCGTCTGTTACCAAGGATATTATTTTTATATTCAACAAACTGTCAACGACGTCGACAGCGCAGATACAAGACGGCTAAAGAGAACGAAGTCGCTTAATTTGTAGTATTATGTGCGCGTTCTTTAAAGTAGCCCACAAATACAAATTACTTCAAAGTCGTCGACTTTCAATCACATTCGTGAATATCAATATTCAGGTTTTTGTAGAACACTCTGTCATTTGACTCGAAATTTTGACAATATCAATTGACTTGATTGCCTTTATGATATAACTCTGTTTCGCGAGCGCAACGGCTCCAATTAGAAGTTAAAATTCAATTTAAATACTTGGATTTTAATTATTTACAATATCCAAACTTTACACTACAAGATATATTTTAATCTTTACGTTCTTTTAAGAGATTTTCTTGTAACTAGGAAACTTTCTTACGAAAATTTTTGTTTATAAAGTTGTTTTTTTTTCCGGGTTACTTTTTATACCACCTAATTTTTATTTTTGAAGAAAATACATGTTGTTTCCGAAAAATAAATTAAAAAATTTGGACTGATAAGATGAAACACCACAATACTCCCCCCTCAGTGAAAACGAAAAATTTTAAAATGATTTTACGAAGTCTAAAAACGGCAATGTGGTTTGCTCACACGACCCGCTCTAGTGACAGTAGGCTTTGAAGAAGAACTAAAATGTGGTGTTAAATCGAAAGTAACTTTTTTTGAAATTGGTTTCGAATTAGAGTTTGCCTTTTCTGTTGAAATAGGTAATTTAGACTTAGGTTGTGATGCAATTTGTTGATTATTCCACTGATTCTCGAGATAACAGGGTTTAAGTCTATCGATCGAAATGTTGCAGTGCTTTAAATTAATTTCAATGACAAATGACTTTTCCGCACGACTAATAACCAAATATGGACCGGTGTAAGGAGTTGTAAAGATTTTCTCACAAAATCGGTTCTAAGAAACACGTGAGAACACGAATTCAAATTTTTGCTGATGAAAATTTTTTCAGAACAATGTTTGGATGCTGGTGAAATCTCTCGTCATAATATGTATGTGGTCACAAAGTGATTTAATCTTACGGCTAAACCGGCAAACTATTTACGTTTAATTGGAGGGTAGATTTTAGTGCACTAGATTATATAGCTTATTATTATGAATTTTTCATTATTTGATTTCTTTCTTATCATTTAACCTCCAGAATATATTGCTTTGATACGAGTACATTTATTTTCGCAAAACCGAATGCATATTAAAATATTTACATACAAGTTAAATTCCGAGTAGCTTAACAAAACTTTATGGCAAATATACAGTATGATCTGTAGAACACTTTACCGTCAATATTTCGGGTTGTAAGTATTTTAAGTAATTGTAAAAATTATTTTCTGTTCTACACATTGGTGGCTTTCATTTCAAAGGCCAAATGAAGTTTTAGCTTTTTAGAGAAACTGATACAAAATCACTCACTGTTTTTAGTGATACAAACATCGTCTGTAAAATGTTCTACAGATCATTTTATAACATATGTTTATAATCCGACAGTAATACGATTTTAAACGAACACTGATCTTATCTACTATTTTTTATATATAAAGACACTTGAAGCAATCTAATTTTAATTTTTCTGACTAGTATCAGTTGAAATACGCTCGTAACTTCATTTCGAAGTGATAATAAAAAAAAAAATAAAAAAATGAAATTAAAAATTGCGATTATCGGGGCTGGTGTAAATGGTTTAAGTGCGGCAGTTAAAATTGCCGAACATTATTACGATAATCCTAATGTACAAGTGGTATTGATATCGGATCAAGTAACACCGCACACAACTGGAGACATTGCAGCTGGTTTGTGGGGTCCATATTTATGTGGAAATACATCGGAAACAAATATATATAAATGGTCCAAGGAAACACATGATTTTTTCTTTGATCTATGGCGCAATGGTCTAGCGAATGAAGTTGGTATTTGTTTACAACCAGTGCTACGATTAACGACCGAAAATGAAACCACTGTTGATCCCATATGGAATGATATTGTGTTCGGTTTTAAACGTTTAACGGATTTCGAATTAAAACGACTTAGCAAAGAACATGGGCGCCAATATCTGTAAGTAAAAAAAAAATCTTATCACAAATATTGCGTTTTCAAAAGACATAATTTTATGTATTAATAATTGATTTTTCCAAGGACCGGATATCATTTCATCTCATTCACTTGTGAACCAGTTCGGCTGCTGCCTTACTTATTCAAACGCTTTGAAAATGCTCGTGGCCAATTTATCAATAAGAAAATCAATCATTTTGATGAGCTCGATGCGTACGACATTGTGATAAATTGTACTGGATTGAATTCGAATGTGTTGGCAAACGATGATGGCACATTCCCAATACGAGGGCAAATAGCACGAGTTAAAGCACCATGGATCAATAATGTTATGATCGACGATAGTAATGATGGTCGATATATAATACCAAATTTAGACTCGGTTGTTCTCGGTGGTACGCACCAAGAAAATGATTGGAATTTACAAGTGTCGAAGGATGATTCAGAATTTATTTTAACCGGGTGTAAACAGTTAATACCGTCGTTAAAAAATGCTACGATTTTAAAAGAAGTGGTGGGCTTACGACCAGGACGAGATGAAATTCGATTGGAAGTCGAAAATGTAAAAACAAAATCAGGAAATAAGTTAACTATTATTCATAATTATGGTCATGGTGGATGTGGAATTACGTTGGCGTGGGGATGTGCAACGGATGTTTTAAATTTACTTAAAGCGTATTGTGACGGTGTTAAAGCTAAATTATAGGTGATTTCTTATCAATAAATTAATTTTATTATTTTGTACTTCGTTTGTTTTAATTGCAATATGTGAAAATTACGATTAGGCTCGTTAGAGTGTATTTAATAGATAAAATTGGGCCGCCAATGCACAGTGGCTTTAGTTGTGTATAAAGAAAGGTTCATTGCACTGACTGCCCTCGACGTAAGACGTTCAAAACGTCGTGTAAGTGACGCGATAAGTGGAATGGTTTACGATGATAAAAATTAATCGCAAAAATTAATTAGGAATTTCAAGCCCTAGCGTTTGAAGACGATTTCTGAATCCTTTCTATGTTCTTGGGTACATCAGAACGTTGTAAAGAAATTTCTTCGAAGATTAAAATACAGAGAGTTGGTAGACCAAGACTTTTGGTTGACTATACTTCTTGTTGTGTAAAGAAGGACGAAAATCAGCAACGGATTACAAACTGTTGATGAATACTCGTGTTTCTGAATCAAATTACAGCTTGTGTAGAATAAAATAATTAGGTAGTAATGCTAGATATTTTAGATTACTAATGGTCCCTGTGGGTGAAGGAGATAGTCCCATGCTTCGTAAAATACTTCTAAACGAGCATGCTTTTCTTAGAATTCCACCACAGCGCTATATCAGCCATAAAAGAGTATCATTCATTGGAACTCTTTGTTCTTAAAGAAACACGATCTCCAAAAAGTATAGACCTATGTCCCAATAACGTTATACATTGCTTCACAGTGGAGATGACATCGGCAATCTTGGTGTTGGCTTTTCTTTGAGCCCTAAGGGAAAAAGGCTATTTTAGACTAGCTGCAACCTGACAATCATGCGCTCGCTGATGTAAGCCAATCCAATGATGAAAACTCATTTTACTACAATTTTGATGATCTGATGAGATCCATATACCGGAGCACGACTTCCGAATGGTGACTTTAATGCTAGGGCTAGCAAAACTCAGAGTGACTTATGTGAAACATAGGTCCGTATTCTCGACACGATCTAGCGACCGATAATGGGGAAAGAATGATGCACTTTGCGATCGCGCACGACTTTATTGTGGCTAGCACATTCTTCCCACATAAAAATATCTTTTTGGAAATAGGGCACACCCTCGTAAGACGTCCCACAGTCACATTGGCCATGTGTTAATTACTAAGGGAAGGTCTCGGGTCATCCAAGATGTGAGAACTTATCGGCTAAATTTGTGACCATATGTTACATGTCTATGGGCTTAGCACTTCCATGTTTATGTATTATATCTATGATCGACAAGTAGGGAAGGAAGATGAGTGTTTGTAGGGAAACTAAACAAGACATATGTAATAAAAACCTCATGTTTATAAAAACTTTAAGTTAATTATTTGATAATAATAATTATTTTATTTTGTGGATAAAACATCCTCAACATGGTGTCAGAAGTGGGATAAAATAATTTCAATAAAGAAAATATATTGAAACGTGAACATATTATTTTATTCGTGATGGGCAATTAACATAAGTGAGGTTATGAAAAAATCGCACGCGGTTGCAACATAAAAAAAAAATTTCTGGTGAAAATACTAATAAATATAAAAAAAAAAATGAGTGAGTTGGCTGAGACAATAAAACTTTTCACAGCTACGTGTATTAACATCAATAAAAATATGAAATTAGTCAACGATGAGCTGAAATCGCTTCGTGATGGTTTTTATAAGAAAAATGAAATTGACTTTGTAACATCTCATGTTCCATTTCCGAAACCATTAGATATAAATAGTAATATTGAGGAAAATTTCGAACTCTTCAAGAGGAATTGGAACGAATACGTTGTGTCATCAGATATTGACAAATGCCCTGCTACTGAAGAACAGAAAAGGATAAATTTGCTGTTATCGTTAATCGGGGATGATGCGAAAATTTAGTTTTCACATTTTTCTTTGACTAAGGCAGAGAAGGACACTGCTGAAAATGTTATTGAACTAATTTGTAATCGGCTGGTGTCAAAGCGAAACGTCCGGTATGACCGATACATGTTTCATACGTGTTCACAATACGAGCATGCATCTTTTGATGCGTATTTGATACGTCTCCGGAAAATTATTGACGTATCCAAATATAACGAAAACGTAACCAGACCCAGACACAGTCAAACTAGAGAAAATTATACAGGAGTGTAAAGTTAGTGAAGTTACGGAAGATCGTACTAAATCGCTTGTTGGTGTAAGTCATAATGTAAATAAAGTGTTCGAAAATAAAAATCAGAAATCGAGAAATAAGAAAAAGACAGAAACAGTTCAATGAAATGTAAGTTTTGTGCAACCAATCATATTTTTGAGAAAATCAATTGTCCTGCGTTTGGTAAAAAATGTAAATTTTGCGATGGTTTTAATCACATCGAAGTAGTATGTAAAAAAAAGTATTTTAAAAAGAATAATGAAAAGGCACTAGTAAAAGAAGTAAAAATTAAGACAGACAGTGAAAGTGATATGTCATTGATAATCGGAAAACTAATTGATTCGAGTAAAACCACTAGTCATGTACAGTTGAGGCTAAAATTTAATGATGATTGGCAAAACGTTGTATGTGATCTGGATTCTGGCGCTCAAGCTTGTCTGATCGGATTTAAGCAGTATTCAAAGTTAACTAACGGTACTATTTGTTTAAACGACTTTAAATTGACATTAACAGATTATGGTGGTTAATAATATTAGAGTTCTGGAACAAGTAAAAATTTCGTGTCTTTATGAATAAAAGTATTAAACCTGTCATCCAATGTCCTCGCAGAATACCAATGGCAATTCGATCGAACGTGAAAGAAGAGTTGGTCTCAATAGTAAAAGACATTATTACATTCAAACCATCAAATACAAAATGGGTGAGTAATATTTTATTAGTGAAAAAGAATAACTGTTTCCGAATTTGTCTAGACCCTATCCCTTTGAATGTGGTCATAAAGAGACCACATTGTTCAACGACAACAATAGACGCAATTTTACCGGAACTTGGTAAAGCGAAAGTTTTAAATACTATGGATACCAGAAAGGGATTCTGGGAAATGAAGTTGACGAAAGAAAGTAGCAATCTAACAACTTTTTAGACTCCATTTGGCCGTTACCGTTGGCTACGTTGTTCTTTTGGAATGTCGTCAGTTCCAGAGCTTTTCCAAATTAAGATGTACGCGGTCGTTCATGATTTGCCAGGTGTTGAAATTTTGGCAGATGATATACTAATTTATGGAAAAGGTGAAACTGTGGAAGAAGCATTCGTGCAAATTTGGAGAAACTATTATTACGTTTACGCGAAAATAATTGTAAACTAAATAAAAGTAAATTGAATCTTTGTCGATCGGAAGTAAAATTCTTTGGACACATTTTGTCAAATGAAGGTCTAAAAGTGGACGAGTCAAAAGTCACGGCTATTAAAAATACCATCGCCAAAAGGTAAAGGCGATTTACTCCGATTTCTATGTATGCTGAATTATTTGGGCCGATACATACCAAATCTTTGTACAGAAAGTGCTCTTCTTTGCAAGTTAACGTTGGATAAACCAACGTGGTTATGGTCAAATGGCGAAGAGAGAGAATATAAAAAGTTAAATTTTCTAGTTAGCGATATCAAATTATTAAAATATTTCGAGATTGGTAAACAATTGACAATTGAGTGTTCAAACAGGAAACGAAAAGGCAGAATCTTTTTTTTTACGTAAGATGTTTCCGAAAAAATTGTAAAACGTCCGAGTGAAAGCAAGCATTATTATGATCGTAAAGTAAAGTGCCTGCCTGATTTAAACATAGGACAATCTGTGGCAGTTCAAGTTCATCCACAGATAAATAATAATTGGTCGGTAGGCGTTGTCGAAAAACAATTGAAAGATCGATCCTATATTGTAAACGTGGTGGCTCCACCTATAAACGGAATATAGTAAACATCAAGCCTTTCAATAAAGAAGAACAGCCAAAAGTAAATGGTGATACACAATCCAACAACATAAAGCACACGCCAATTGATTCCAATTCAACAGTAGGCAGATAACAGGTCGAACCATCTGTAAGCAGTAGTGATGTTCGTCCGAAACGTAACATTAAGTTACCAAGTCATTCAAATGAAAATTTTTTGTATTGAAAGTAAATTTTTATTTGTATTGTTAATTTTGTATTTTGGATAAAAAGAAAGATGTTATATGTCTATGAGCTTAGCACTTCCATTTTTATGTATTATATCTGTGATCGACAAGTAGGGAAAGAAGATGAGTGTTTGTAGGGAAACTAAACAAGACATATGTAATAAAAACCTCATGTTTATAAAAACTTTAAGTTAATTATTTGATAATAATAATTATTTTATTTTGTGGATAAAACATCCACAACAGCATCAGTTGGTTACTGCAAAGCTAAGATGGTAGTTTTCGTACGAAGTCAGTGATCACAGGAAAACGGAACTTACGTTTCAAATTAAGGTCTGCTAAACAAACATATACATGAGAAAACACAATACTGAATCTGGTTAGCAGTAGTAGCATTATGGAAACCAACTACCGTCCTGATAATGTGATCGATCTATGGGATTGAAAACTTCATTTATCAGTGCTGTTCAGGCGACTCTAGGTGTGGTAAAAATTAAACCCAAAAATGATTGGTTTGATGAGGAGTGTCGTCTTGCTGTCGATCCACAGAATATAGCCTATAAAGAAGCGCGACTACATTTTACAATCGCACAAATGAACAAAGCGATCCTTACTTGGAGAACCGCTAAGCGAATTTGTAGACAGAAAAAGCCTGAATGGTGGCTGATGACTAAAGAGTACGACAACTCTGCTCTCGTAACTTATTTAAAGGAGATACCGGACTGGACCATGCCTTCAGACCTAGGTTTATCGTCATTCAGGACCAGGATGCACGAGGAATTCACGAGGAAAGTGGCCACGTTGTCTCTATCATTAAAAAAGAGATCGTGTAAAATGTGGAAACTATCGGGCATAGTTCTCCTTTGCACAGCATACAAGTTATTGTCTTACATAATATAAAAGAAAATTAGTCCAGAGGTGGAGGAAATTGTAGATGACTACCAACGGAGATTTTGTCCTAATCGGTCAGTGACTGATCGTTTTTCGCTTAGGATAATTGCTTCTTAATATTACGAAACATCTCGTGACGTACATCTGTTTTTTTTTATTTCCAACCAGCCTATGACTCAATCCACCGAGATAGCTTATGGTTTCCTTTGCGATGTCTTGGAATATCTGATGAATATGTGCGTTTGTGTAAAATGACAGTAATGCAGTCACAATGTTGTGGCAAAGTTAAAAACAAGCTATCAGGAAAACTTGCAATTATCTTTCGTAAAAGTGAAACACCTCAGGACAACATCTGTAATGTCTGCCCAACCAGGTTCTGGTATATTGAGATGATATCTGTGTAATTGGATTGAATGGCAACGGTGTAAACAAACTGCTCGATCCACTTGTATGCTCAGCTTCCGTTAGTCTCAAAATCAATGAATTTAAAACAAAATATATGGTCACTGGTCTTAGAGACCAAGACGCAATGGATTTTAGTAGTGGTGGTCACACATTTGCAGGAGTGACAAGTTTCCGATACCTCGGGTCCCTTGTCACTCATGATACTTACCAATAAATAAATGAATAGCTAGTACGCTGGCTCGGCCACGTTCTGCAAGCCGATCCTAAACGGATGGCAGAGGTCACTGTTAGTGACGATGACTGATCGGGTAGAAAAAGACTTGTCTTTTTGGGTCGACTAGAACAATTAAAGAACAAGCTCGAGATCGAATCCGATGGAGCCAGAATCTTGATGCGGTACCGGCCAGCAATGGCCTGTAAAACCCGATTAATTTTTAGATATTTTGCATAACATACGATTACTATCTCGTGTCGTATCAACAATCTGACCCCTGTAGTTGGGGCGCCGTACTATGACAGTAAACGCTGTAACAAATTATTGACGTAGAAAGCAACTAAATGCAATGCAATCATCAATTATTTGGAACAACGCTGCTCTTATGAACGGGACACTTCTTGTTCTTTTCATATTTTCTTAAATCTCTGATTGTACAGCCATCAGCAGTGTTGATTTAATTATAGTAACCTTGTGTAACCATAATTTAAGTTATAATGGCGGCATCATAGGACGTTTATCTCCAAACCACCAACCATGCGTAAAGAATGACTAATCAAGTGTTTTTTTTTAACGAGTACAGCACTAAATTAAACCAAATTAAATTAACTCAATTAGCATTAATAAAAATAAATTTATTTTTGATATATTTATATTTATTTATTAGTGTGTGTGTTTGTTTCTGGCTGCGAATACAAATAGTGTTTATTATAATATTGTATGCAATTATAAAACTATTCGACATCAAAAAACTAATTATGCTATAATAGTTTAGTTTATTTAATTATCAATGGAAATTTTTTTTCTTTTTATTTATTGCCTATATGTTTTTTTATATTGACTAGAAAATAAATTAATTAATTTATAAAAAATATATTTATATAGATTATGTATGTATGTATATATATATATATATATATATATATATATATATATATATATATATATATATATATATATATATATATATATATATATATATATATATATATATATATATATATATATATATATATATATATATATATATATATATATATATATATATATATATATATATATATATATATATATATATATATATATATATATATATATATATATATATATATATATATATATATATATATATATATATATATATATATATATATATATATATATATATATATATATATATATATATATATATATATATATATTTAAATGTTTATTATTAATATATATATAAATGTGTATATGCATTAAAAAAATTAAATCTTATATGTCTTCTTATTTATATAATAATAATAATAATAATAATTATGATCATGATAACATAAAAGATCGATAAAAAAAAACTTATATATTTATTTAAAAATAAAAATTACAACAAGAAATAAAATTAAAAAAAAAAAAAAAAAAAAAAATTGTTTACATAACTAATTAAAAAAAAACACAAACAACTCAAGTCTCAAAATGTTTATATATAGCGGTAACATATGCCATGACTTGCTGCCAATCTGGGCGCTCTTGTTGACACATTTCGTTGATACTCTGGAATTATAAATAAAATTTGTTTATTATTATTATTTATGAATATACAATAGACTATAATTTTCTTTTGATAATATAAAAAAAAATTCCATTCGAGTTCTAATTTAAAATACAACCAAAGGGAATACAGATGCATCAGTGGCTTTACAATTTTGGGTAGAGTTTTAGTTGGTTATCAATTTGTTTATAGAGTATAATCGTTTCGAGGAACATTAAACATTGAAATATTTATTTTTAATAAATAAAAATGTAATAATAATAAAGGCTAATATTTAACCGTACATTAAAAAATTATTTTACTTGCACAAAAAATGCACAAAAAAATGATTATTCTTGTTAAACAAACATGATCCGCAAATAGAACCGGCTTATTTAAATTAAATCAGGATGGTCATTTTGTGGTGCTATATCACACTTTTATATCATATTTGTAGAATTTTTTGGTCATAAAATGTAAACAAAAAAAGTCTACAAACTCAACCCTGCACAATGAATTTTGTGGAGAAATTGATGAATAAGTGATATGTTGACGTTTCTACATAACCTCAAAATTAATTATATGAAAGTTTTTTATCTTACCTAGTGATATAATAATTTTCAATACTGTTGAAATTTAATTTCTTGTGTTTGTTATTTTTTTTTTTATTTTGAATATTTTATTTAATAATAAAATAAAATATTCAAAATAAGGAAAAAATAGCATCCAACTATTATTGTATATCACTAGATGAGATAACACTTCAAATAAAACCTTCATATGCTTAATTTTGAGGTTATGTAGAAACGTCAACACATTAATTTTTATTCATTTGTATAAAATTGACAAAACTCGCGAAATTCGTAATTCGTTTTGTTTCAATTAAAATATTCAAATAAAATATTGACATATTTAAATTAATATGTAAATATTTTAATTCTCTTTGAAACAAGACGAATTACAATAATGTCGCTTGTGTAATACAAAATTATTTTGGGTAGACGCGAATATTGACAATTATTTCAACCAGGACAAATTTATGTTGTATTATGTTTTTGTAATAGTTAAGATAACGCTTAATCTAAATAAATGTGATAGTTTAGGGTTTTTAGTTATTTCTAAGCTATAATTTGAGTACGCATCAGTTTATTTATATTCAAAATTCGTGTTTGTTGTGAATAGTCATATCCATGAAAACGTCAAAAGTTGACAACAAAATCGATGTATTATACTAATTTAAGTATAAGACAGCCAATACTGTTGACAACCCAATCGTTTTTTTTTTTCATTTTTTGTACTACTGTCTTTCCCCGTAAAAAGCGCCTGGACATTATATTCGGGTGGTCTTCAAAAACTAAAATTTTCTAAAAATGATGAAAATTTTCGAATAGAACGCCCATTTGAATAAAACGCCTAGGCGTTTTAATCGATTTTTTGTTTAAAAAAAAAAAAATTCGATTATTATTATAATGACATTTTTAGATGGGTTTTCAACAACGTACACATGCTTATTAATTTTGCAACATTTATTATCGAGGATAACGAGTTATGTTCCACTTCTTAACCATCGAAACAGCATAAATTTCTACATTCGAATTAGTTATTTCATCTGATTTTTAAATAATCTTATTATATTATCATCAGTAAGATTATGGTCACTAAGAACCATATTTACTTCCAAAAATTTAATAATGTGAGCACCTTATAACGCAACCCATTTTTCGAATTTAACACTACTGCATTTTAAATGCATAATACATTAAAAAAACTATTTGCAATTTTTTCTGGCCAAAAGAACTCATTTTTTTTCAAATGTATCATCGCTAAATATAAATGGCTCGTGCAAATTAATAATTTTAAATTCAACTTTAGGAATTAAAAGCCTTGGCTATTTTGTCAGTTACTAAGTAGCTTTCGCTACTGCTTTCGTCAGTCTGAAATAGCTTTCGCTACGTATTCGTCATAATTATCATTATATGTTACTTGGAATGTTTTGTTTTACATACATCTAAAGGCTGTAGTAAGCCAGTCATTTTAAGCGGTATGATTTCGATAAATACGTTGTTTTTCAAAATATTTTAAGCTTGCTACCGTAATGTGGGGTGAAAACGAGTATAAATAAGTAAAACTGGTTGTGGAAACAAACTTGTTTGTGAACGTTTCGTTATTACACTGTGAATATATTGCATAATGATATCAAAGTTCCACATTCCAGTATGGTTTACAACGACAATACGGCCACTATAGACATTAGGAACTACAATGAGATGTTTTTAACCTTTTTAAATACATTAAAAAGTACACTAATTACATTAAAAGGATACACAGGATCGTATATACAAGTTTTCAACCTCCAGTGATAAACGTATGTGATTAAAATCAAAAGAAAGCAGTGCATTAATATGGCACAGACGTTTCAGTCATGTAAATTACAAAACACTGTGACATGCGCAATGTAGTAGATGGAATGATGTCCGAAAATGATGAAATCACAAAATGTGAAGTTTGTACAATGGGCAACCAATCGCGCTTCTCTTTCAAGCTTAGTGGTAAGCGTTCAGATAATGTGGTTGATTTAATGCATTCAGATGTTTGTGATTCGATGGAGACTAATTTAATTGGTGGCGCAAAATATTTTTTATAATTCATCGATAATTGTTCACAAACTGTGTTATTTTGCTGATGCTGTTGGTTGTACTTTCCGCCATATTTTATGCTTATTTTATGCTGTCGTTTCGACGACAATAAAAAAAATCCAATTGACACAAAAAAAAATTAACCAAAACTAATATTTTAATTAATTTTCCTTTACGGCGCTGGGTCCATAACCTCAGAGATTTATGATTTGATTACGTAAATTAGAATTTGTAATTTGTAACAATTGATATAAAACTCTTAGAAGATTAGATTTTTATAATAATGGTTTTTATTGAAATGCTTAAAGTTTAGCATTTCACAGACAAATACCAACTTAAAACACATTTTTACACAGTAATAAATGTTATATATATATATATATATATATATATATATATATATATATATATATATATATATATATATATATATATATATATATATATACAGCGCTCTCTGTCACAAAATATATTAACTAAACGAGACCGCGTTTATACCTCGGTTAAATTGGCTTTTCAACAAATTTGCATAGAACTTAACCATAACTTGAGAACTCTCTAACCAATGCAATCCGCTAAAATACTGGAATCACAATTAAAAGATAAATTCTACAGAATTAAATTAGATCAAATTCTAAAGTGAAAGGAATAAAAGCAGGTATACTGGCGGACAGTGTATTTGGGCTGGTTTTACATTTAATATATACCAATGACCTCACTGCATTAGAAAAAACATACAGTGGCGGCTTTGGTTGACGACTCTGCGATCTAACTTCAAAATAATTTTAAAATTATTATCTATTATTTGTAAATATTGTGTGGTCGTTTCAATTCTGTCACTAATATGATTTTTATGTTTTTTAGATTAGAATTAATCTTGACTTAACGTAGCAATAAATATAAATATAGGGTTACCCAATAAGAAGTTTCATTTTGATTAGCCTGCTATTTGGGCAGCTGTCAATTTTGAAGCTGTCATCTTTTGACTTTTGACAAGTAAAAACTACGCCATTACTACAAAAATGGTGAAAATTTTGCAGTCACAGTTCTCAAAACTAAAGCACTTTTTGGTCGTCGTGAAGCGCCATCTCGGCCGGCAATAGTGAAACTGGTGGAAAAATTTGAGCTGTTGGAACAAGTTAGTAATGTGAAGAATTGAAACCGTGTGCGTCGCTCAAGAACAACTGAGAATATTGCTGCTGTAGCCCGTAGTGTTGAAGAAAACCCAGGTTTGTCGATCCTCGTCGAAGTTTCTTTGGAATTAGACATTCCACAAACGACATCACACCGTATTTTGCGTAAAGACTTAGGTCTTAAGGCTTTTAAAGTTCAGTTAACACAAGAACTCAAGCCGGTCGATCACCATAAACGTCGTATCTTCGCTGATTGGGTCCTTCAATGCAACAAAATGATCCGAATTTTCATCAAAAAATCATCTTTAGCGATGAGGCCCATTTTCACTTCGGAGGCTACGGTAATAAGCAGAATTGTCGCAGTTGGGGCTCAGAAAATTCAAGAATGATTGTTGAAAAGCCTCTGCAACCTCAACGTGTCTGTTTGGTGCGGTTTTTGGGCTGGCGGTGTGATTGGACCTTACTTTTTCGAAAATGAGGCTGGTGCAACTGTTACGGTAAATGGATTGCGCTACCGATCTATGATTAGTTATTTTTTATGACCGGAACTGGAAGATATTGATGTGGACCATGTTTGTTTTCAGCAAGACGGTACTATGTGCCACACAAGCAACGAAGCAATCGCAATTTTGCAAGAAAAGTTTCCTGACCGTGTTATTTCTCGAAAAGGTAATCAAAATTGGCCAACGAAATCTTGTGATTTAATATCTTTACACTTTTTTCTTTGGGACCACGTGAAAGACAAGGTCTATGCCAATGCTCCACAATCGATTCAAACCCTTAAAGATGGATTTCGTAAAGTTATCGAGGACAGCCGCAAATGTACGACTTGGTCTTGGAAAATTTCATGAAAAGGATGAAAAGGCTGCAATCGTAGCCGTGGCGAGTATTTGGCTGATATCGTTTTTAAATGTTAATGGCATACCTTTCCCTTTACAATGAAATAAACATTCATTGACTTTAAAAATACTCGTTTTTTTTTTTAAATATAAAAATGAAACCTCTTATTGGAAAACCCGTTAGATGAAAATATAAAAACTTACCAGCGTTGTTGATATTCCAACACTTTCGGCTGCTGAAAATGCAAGACTAAAATTACGTCGCTTATCATTTGGACCCAAAGTATCATATGGCACGCAATCGGGCAAATACGAATGCATAATGGCACACAGTGCCAGCCCATCATTCCATGACGAACTAAAATTTGTTATATCGATATTGCGATAGCCGACCGTTTTATTTTGGCACCATTTTAAAAGCGCGTTCCTTTTCGATCCACCATTGATCACCAGTGCATTCAGTGGATCTTTTCGTTCGCCTGAAAGAGTAAAATAAAAATGTATTATAATATTTAAAAGTATTTTTAGTTTTAATATAAATTTTACAATATTAGACACATTTAAAATTAATACTAAACATATTAAAATGAAAACCGAATTACAGGTTCATTTGGTTATCTCAGCCGGAAATGATTTTGTTTAATTTTGATGTAAAGACAAGAATAAAATTCTTCAGTGGCTAAACTAAAAATTATAATGTGTAAGATTCCGACATATAATTTTATTCGTTACGTTAAATGCGAGGAACATACATTTTTAAGATCACCTACCACCAATTTTATAATATCCCGGGCACACAACAAATATTTATAATACATAGCTACAATACGTTCTGAGGAGTAAATAACCAACATCCACAGATTTAAGTAAAAGTAAAATTTGTGGACCTACATTTTTTTTTGTAAATTTTACTAAAAATTCTACTTTTAACTCATTTTTAACAGTTAACTTAAAGCATACATTAAGCAAGCATAAAAAAAATAATTTGAAATTCTTACTTTATGGAACCACGTACATACCAGTTTAGTATGTTTCCTAAATCAAGTTTTTAAAGGCCGCCGTTTAAAGTTTAAATGTTCCAAACATGTAAAGGAGTAGAATATCGGATAGCTAATGTTGTTTGGCTCATGCCAACAATTTCGTCTAAATCGCAGACTTTTCTAAATTTTCCATTATTTAACCTCCAGGTATTTCATTTAGCCTACTCGTTGATTGTGTTTACTTTTCCGTTTTTTTCTAACAATTGACAGTTCTAATAAAACAGGCGGAACGGTTACATTCTGATTGAGCCTTTAGTTGTTAATTTTTGTTTATGAATTTATAAAATGTGCGCACAGCTATACCTGGCCGAACGTACTATTCTGTTCGGTGCTTTAATTTGTATGTTGGCCGAAGTTCGGTAGATACATGTGGGTTTCAGAGAATGTGAAATCGATTTACCTTAGGCGACAAAAAACGTGGCTTGGCTGAGTTGCATGCGGAATCTTTACTGTGAAACAAATCAGGTGCACAAGTGCGAATGTAACACGGATGAAATCATTCACCTGCTTATAAAGGCACAATTTGCTCTTGAAGAAGAAAAGATAATTCTTGAACCGATTTCCAAGGTGGACGAGCGGAGCGAACTATGCAAATTATGGAATGAAGGAAAAATGGTTTAACCTTAAATGATTGGCCTTTTATATGAGGGACATAATATAGTCAAACTTCCAGAAAGTTGTATAATAGCGCTGTCCCGATTACGATGTGTTAAGAAGAAGATGGTTCTGGACCTACGATTTAGTGAAATGATTAAGCAGCAAATGCTGGAGCAAAATTAATTTTAACACGCTTTTTTTAAACACGTTTCCATTAAGTTAACTTAACCATTTTTTTTTAATTTAACGACCCAACGAAATATTTGTCTATTTTGACTATATAACGTTTTTCAAAAATCAAATAATTTTTTTTAATTTTACAAATTAACAAGTATTTAACGAAATAATAAAAGTTTTTAAAATGTAAATTAAAATTATTGATCAATACAATTTTAAACGTTAGGTAATTTTGTTCAAGGCGTGGCCAATTATTTAATAGATTTTCACGTCAAACTTCTATACTCGGGAGACCTAATTTAAGATGAATTAACAATTATAGAGTCAGCAAAGAGTAATCCAGTATAGCGATGAAAACTTTTAAAAAATTGTAGCAGTAAATAAACTTTTTTATGTTTGTACCAAAAAACTAAGTACTATTCAAAAACGAACTTAACGAAAACAACTTTTCGTTAAAAAGCGAAAATTAGCAATTTAAACCACAAACCATTCAATTTGTGTTCGTTAATTTAACTTGACGAAACTTTTTTTCGAATTTAACGAACCAACCATTAATTTTGTTATTTTGATTATAACTTTATTCAAAAACTAACCAATAAAAATTAATTAAATTGTACTTAAATAGCTTAACGGGTATTTAACGAAATTGAATTATTCAATGATTCAAGTAACTTAACAAACAATTTAAGAATTTTAAACTGATTCTTATACTTTGAAGGCTCCGGGCATATTGTAAGATAATTAACAATTATTAAATCGTACAAGCTATCGGTAGTAGAGAATACAATTTAAGCAAGGTCGTACAAACTTTGCTGAATTAGTCGGAAACCGTGAAAATATCAAATGTTTTTCTTGTTTGCCTTTTTAACTCGGTTGATAAACGATGAATCATGTTACGTGTGTAGATCAGGGCCGGCGCTAAACTAGTTTTTACTCGGTGTAGTTTCCAAAAGTGGCGCCCCAAACAAAAATTTGCTCATATTACACAGGAGGTAAGATTTTTAATGCGATATTTTTTGCTGATATTTTTAAAATTGAAAATATTTGCATCAAATTATTTTAAACCACTTATTCCAGACTTTTCATTATAAATAAGTAAGGGGTTTCGCTGACTTTAAATAATTATTGTGGAAATCTTTGGAAGCACCGATGAAATTTAATGTATCATTTAAATATATCGTTGCGTACTGAAATTTGTTTAAATCGCTGTAACAGATTGTGCACGATCACGAATTTCCAAAAAAAAAATATACTTTGAACCTATCTTCTTGATCTAGTACAAAGTGTTAAAGCCCATAAATTGAACATTTAACTATAGCGTAATGTTCTAAACAACGCAATACTAACTTAACGAAAATTATCAATTTTACGACCCAACGAAACATTTTGTTTATTTTGACTATATAACGTTTTTCAAAAAGTAACAAATACTTTTTTTTAACTGTGTTCAAAGAAATTAACGAATATTTAACGAAATATTAAATGTTTTTAAGGTAAATTAAAATTATTAATCGAAACAATTTTAAACTTCTAGTAATTTAGTTCAAGGCGTTGCCAATTATTTGATAGATGTTGACCTTAAACTTCTATTACTCGGGAGGCCTAATTTAAAATGAATTAACAATTGTAAGGTCACGACTGATATCAGTGTGATATTAATATTTTCTAACTTTTTTCTGTTTGAACCAAAAAGTCAAAACGATTTAAAAACGAACTTAACGAAAATAATTTAGCAATTTAGACAATATTTAAATCAAATGTTTTTTATATCATTAGTAATTTATTTGAACCATTCAAAATATTTACTTCCACAAAACATTTTTTCGTTAAGTTAACTTGACGAAACTTTTCTATTTTAGCGGACCAAACAAATAATTTTTTTTTAAACTATAACGTTATTTTTTAAAAACGAACCAATAAAAATTAATTAAATTGTACTTAACGAGTATTTAACGAGTAATGACTTAACGAGTATTTAACGAAGCCTATTAAAAATGCATCTTACAAGTTTTTGAAAGTAAATTAACGAGTTATGGGTCCAAATCACTTTTTACATTTCATGTATATTTAGTTAAAGGTGTGGAAAATCACCCTTTAGAAACCAAATATTATTGAAGCTGGTAAAGTGTCCCCTATTTTATATAAAAATAAGTTGTAACACGCGTTAAGAATAAGTTTGAATAACTAATTTAAACGTGTTTATGAAGCTAGTGATGGTTTTTAGTGGTAATTTAAAATATCATTGTAACTTAACACTTTAATTAAACCTTGAAAAACTTAACGAAACAAATAGTTTATTTAATGGACAGGTTATCATCTTAAACTTAAAATGCTCCGGACATATTGTAAGATTAAACAGTTATTATAAAACCATAAAAGCTATCTGTAGTAGACAATAAATATTTAGCAAGGTCGTACATGCTTTGCTGAATTATTCGGAGACTGAAAATATCAAATGATTCGTTTTACTTTTTAATTCAATAGATTGCTAGCAATTTGGTTAAAAAGTCTTGCACAGCGGGCTTAAGTTTTCAGAATTTAAGTTTAGATTGTAATATGTTTTTTGTGTGTGCCATTCAGTCAATAATGATCTAAAAACAACCTTAACGAAACTAAATTAACGAAAATTATTAATGTCGATTAAAAACTTCATTCAAAAATTATTGGAATTTTAGTAATTCTTATCTGCCTTTTTAACAGATTTTCGTTAAGTTTACTTAACGAAACTTTTCAAGTTTAACGAAACGTAATATTTTTCTAGTTTCCACCTAGTCTCACATAATAGCTTCTGAGTTAAAGTCTTCACTTTTTCATTTGTAGAACCTGTGCCCAACGTTGAACTACGTCTATAAATATTGAATTAGCAGAATGAGATGCACATGGAATTAAAGATTCCGTGTCTGTCGAAGGGTAGATTAATGTGGTTGTTGCGGACAGTATAGTGGGCTTTATACAGTGATTTGTTGTGGTTGTGGTAATACGATTATATTTATAAGAGAAAGAATTTGACTGGCTAAAACAAGTGACATTTTAGTTTGGAAAAGCGTATGTAGGGGAGTTTTTACGAGTTAAAATGAGTAAGGCCGATCATCGACATTACGGTAGAGAAACTGCAATAACGGGTTTTGAAGAATTTATTGCGATCTAACCCACCAGTGGCACTATTCTGCTAATTCTCGGGGAATTAAGAATACTAATTTTTTGTAGCAGTAATTCCCCAGAATGATATTTCCTTATTTTTTATTCTTTATTTTTGAAGTGTATTCTGGTAAATAGGGAATAATTTTGTGTGAAAAATTGAATGAGTTTGCGATTTCGCATTGAATTAAGTAAGATATGACAAAATCAACTGCTGCTTTTAATAGTAACACTAGTGCCATCTATACTTGAAATGACTAATACAAACTAATAAGCAATTTACAAAAGTTGACGATTAAGCCGTAATTTTTGGCAAAAGGCACACGCCATAAGAATCTACGTAAGCACTCTCAGAGCATATAGGTTATTCTACAGTTATAGCACAGAGCACTTAACTACGTAATTAAGTACTCTGTGGTGATAGCACGTAATAGTTTGTTATAAAATTTAAATTTAAAACAGATTTAAAGTGGTATCGGCAGATTAATTTTAACCATTATTCTGATGGTTCATTACTCTGACTATTCTGATGGTACAGAATAATGTGCCCATTTTGTGGTGGTCATTGTTAAATACTAGAATCATGCCGACAAGCTGAAGTTGTACAAAGTGTTGACCAGACCCGTTGTCATGAATGGGTGTGAGTTGGACCCTGCGACGGATGAATACGGGAGTGTTGAATAATATAATAATTGTTCGTTTTAATACCACAGCCTTAGTTTTGTAATGTAGCTGTCAAGAAAGAATAAATTGTTGGTTGGGTGCTTAATTAAAAAAACAGTAAAAACGTGTTTCATTTTGTTGTGTGAAGAAATTAAAATTAATTTAAAAAATGGAGAATCAACGTTTATAATTGTTATGTGCTATTAATTATTAACAGAGAGATGGTTAATGACATTCGAGAGAAGAATCATGCGCTTAAATTCGAATAAATTTAAACTTCCTAAAAATTAAGCGAAAATCTAACATAATTTTATAAGCATAAAGATTTATTCGTATTTCTAATATTAACAAAATATCAACAAAAAAATCGGTTATAATTATTAATTACTGCTTTAGTACTTTAGATGTTAAAAATAGTAAAGTTTACAGAATATAATTATTAAATTAAGTAACTACAAAATAAAATTAATTAAAATATTTGCATGCACGTAAATTCCACGTTAATATTTATGACTCTCACCTGGCATTAGACTACTTTTAGAATTTCCATTCGATGATACCATATTTTGTTGCTCGCGCAATGGACTTTTATTGTTGTTTGCGGTCGGCGGATGCAACTGCTAAATGATACAAAATTTCGATTAAATATTTTTAAATTATGTTAATTACAAAATGTATTTACTTGATTTTGTGCTAGCGCCACATTATCCGTCCAATCATTTATTTGACTTTTATTCATTGTAGATGTTTCATTGAAACTATTTAAGCTCGACGTTGAACTTGAGTGTGAACCCGTACCACCAGAAATACCACCAGCTTTTACTTTTTCCTTTGTTGCATTTTCGATACTTTCGATTAAACTTTTAACTGAAAGGCGTGAGTCTTGTCGTGATATACCAATCTTTTGACGTCGCACACTTATTTCTTCTTTCATCGAATTGATGAGCGAAGTTTGATTATTATCGGCAGCAACAACTATAGAAATAAAATAAAAAATATATCAATTTTACTCATAAAGTTTATTTAGCGTATCGGACCCAAGATAAGGGCCATTCAATCCTAAAAAATAAAAATAAAAAATCCACAGTAAGATTTAAAATACATACGCTCATGTACAACTATTATTCAATTTATTATTATTATTTTTTAAATAAATCATACAAATATATAAAACAAACATTTGACAGATGTCAAATATAACTGTCTACATATAAACTGATTGTATACTGAAGAGATTTAGGTCACTAGTACAGTCTGATGATGATGCCGATTTAATCAAAATGTTTGGGTTAGTCTCTGAAACGAAATTGAACAGTCAACGACGTAGTTTCAAAATTCATAATTATGTATCATCATCCTTTTTGCAGCAAATGACGACTACATAATATAAACAAGTAATTTAACAGATACACTTTAAAGCTTGTCAGACAGAAGCAGGTGGACAATGATTAAGACAATTTTACGAACCGATGAAAATTTGTTAGAATTTCTGGCCAAAAGTACCAATTCGTAATAGATGTGTATATATATATAAATGGAACATATTAGAGCGTGGACTGGTTTAAAAACTCAAAGACAAATAAGCTAAATTGCACCAGCGCCTTCCCTAGCAAATTTATAAACGACAACCACAACATTTTTTTTTGACGAAATACGCAACAATCAAGCCCCTGGTAAATTTTTTGTACATTCACACTTACACCCTTTTGACGATTTGGTTAGATTGTTACGATCTTTAATGCCGATAAATTTATATGTTCGACTATCGATTGTTTCGTAAATGTTACCATCACTTTCGTTTGATGATGATATATTTGTTGACAATGGCGGTTTTCGTAAAGATGCACGGTAAGTTCCATCACCATCTTGTTTATTCGTTTTAACAACTATTGGTGCTAGCTGATGCGTTGATGTTCTTTCACCAGGTTTTTCAATTTTTTCCGATTCCAATACAAAATGATCTTTCTCTTTGTCGAGCACAAAAACAAGCGTTTTAACTTCTTTCGAACGAGTTTCAGTAATACTATTCGTTCGTGGCAATGGTAACGGTTTACGATTTGCCAGTGGGCCTTGATTTAATGTTTCGTCGAGTAAATTTGGTAGTGATGATTTTAGGCTGAAGTTTTCGTATATCATTTCGTTTGAACTCATACTACTTCGTTTCTTCTTGTATTTCGATGATGTTCGAACACTTTTTCGCAATCCATCAATATCATGCCGCAACAAATCATCTACGGATTGTGAATGAAATAATGACGTTGGGTCGTGTTCTTCGTACGGATCATCGAGTAAATCATCATTCGATTTAGAATATGGTTTATTGGCTTGTAAGAATGCAGATGGTTTCAGCAACATTTTTGGAGGGCTAAAACTCATAACGGTCTCTTCGATTGAATGATGTCGATTTTTATCGTCAAATCGCCCATAATTTGCCTCATTGTATGATTGTATTTTGATCGGAAGCGGAGGAACACTTTTAGGTAGGGGTGGCAGGCTTTTTGGTAGAGGCGGTGGACTAACATTCTTTACACGCAATACAACATCGCTTGTATCATCGTACGCATAATCAATCGTTATATCTGGATTAGGCTTGTTGTTCTCTAGTTTTGTTACGGATGCGGTCGCTTCAATTATTTGATCAACATTTAAAATTTCGGTTTTTTTTCTTGACCCTTCCAAACGACTTTTCGAAATCGATCGGCGAAACTTTGGTGAAACTTGTGAAGGTTCTGTAATCGAATAACGTTGTGGAATTTTTTCTTCCAAAAATTTACCTGAATTTCGAATTTTTTCTTGTAAATTGGCCAAATGTTTTTCAAACTCGTCAGGCTTATTAGTGTTAAATAATAGGTTAGTTGGTGAAACATCATGATGTGACTCAGTGTTAAAATGATTATTTGTATGGTCAATGGTTTTTGGGGATGTTAGGTTTAAATCTGTACCACTTACTGTAACTAAAATAAATTTGAAAAATGGTTAAGCATGCTTTAGATGTTGAAGAAACTTACCTTTATTTAGCTTTTCGATTTGCTGCTCTAAACCTCGTATTTTTTCACGTAAATTTTTATTGTCTAACGCTAGTTGCTCGTGTGCATGCTGTGCTTCTGTTTTAAAATCGTTTGCTACTCGAACTGTCATAAGCAGATCGTTTTGGAATTGTTCCCATTCTTCGCCTTCAACTTTACGCAATTTTTTTTCTTCGTATAACTGCTCTTCTTTTTCATTTAGGATTCGTTCCGTTTCTCCTAGATGTCGTTGGGCTTCCGACAACAAAGATTCTAATTGTCCTTTATCCTCGACGTGACATTTACATTGAACTTGCAATTCGGATAATAATTCTTGTAAACCTTGATTTTCGCCAACTATTTTCATTTTTTCTTGTTGTAACGTTTGATATTTATATTCTAAATCGGACAATGCACATTTGGCGTTATTTCTAGCTACCTTAATATCTTCGGTCATGCCGGCCAGCTGATCTTTAAGTTTTTGTATTTCACATTGACTTTTCGAGTACTGCTCTTGAAGTGACGCGATTTGTATTTCTAACAAGTCTTTTTCTTTACGTGATACATCGAGTAATTCGCCCAAATCGGATTTATCGCCTAGTGCCCGATCTTGTTCCAACTCCTCGATTTTAGCTCGAGCATTTTCTAATAATGTCGTCAAACGACTAATTTCTATTTGCTTCTCAGCACTTTCTTCTTTGGCTTGTGTTAGTTGAGTTTCAGTTTGCTTCTTTTCGGCATTACATGCATCTACAGTCGAGTCTAGCACACTTACTCGTTCCTTCAGTCGTAATATTTCTTTTAGTTTGGTCTCCACGTCATTCTTTAGTTCGTTTAATTCTGAATTTAATTCTTCTTGCTTAATTAAAATTGTTTCGCGTTCTTCTTGCGCATTCTTTAGTAAATCGTACAACTTTTGTTCACGTTCACTATTCGATACTTCCTGTTGATTTGATTCGCGTAACAATAGTTCCTGGAGCGTACCAATTTGCCCTCGAGAATCTTCTAACTTTTCGGTTTGTCGACACAACGAATGGAATAACACATCTTTTTCATCGGCCAAACGTTCATTATCCTGTTGTAGCTCAGTCAATTGGGATTGTAAATCGGCAAGCTCTTGAAGCGTAGCTTGTAGTTCCTCATTTGTCGAATAGTGTGTCTCTTCCATTTGATTTATTTTATCTTGAAGACAAGCAACCGAAATTTCACTACTCGACGAATGTTTATCCCAATCGGGTGTGACACATGGGGTTCCATCAGCGGTATCCTGAATCTAATAATATATCGTACGAAAAATCATTAATTTTTGTATAAGTTCAATAACTCGTTGTCTTACATTTGGTAATGCTATTGAGGCGGGAGCCGAACTATGCAACCGTTGAGAATCTTGAATAATTTGCTGTTTTTCCGAATCTGATAGAGGTGATTGGGTCACATCTTTCAAACGCGATCTTAGTAATTCATTTTCATCTGATAAACGCTCTAATTCTTTTCCATTTTTGTCGTATTTTGTCTACAAAAAAAAATTGAATTCAAATAATGTATCATATAACAGTTTTATGTCATCAAACCGCATAACTCTAATATTACAATATATTACACTACTGTAATTATCAACATATGTGTATTAGTTTTACCTGTAGTTTAGAAATTTCACTTCTTAATTGTATCACTTCATTTTGATAGACAAATAGTTCAGTGACTTTTGCTTCGAGGGCCATATTTTCTCGTTTAAGACGATCCAGCTGGTTTTGGAGATCAATCATTTTAGCATTCTTGGAATCCTGGTAAAATTAAAAAAAAAAAAATGAACGCAATTATTACCAATATATTTTAGACTTTATATTATGATATAGATAATAATTTACGACATATAGATAGCAATTTTATTGTACATGGATAAATTTATTTAGTGCAAAAAATTGAATCACATTTCGCATAAATGAAACCGTACGATAACCTTATATAAACAAAGTTTCTTTTATATTGCATTGTAAAACTTATGAATCAAAATTATGCAATATCCCTTGTAATGGTTGAACTGTAGAATAAAATAACTCCAATGTTCCTTTTAGTGAAGTTCAGGTGTTATCGAAAATTCTGTGATTTAAGTGGTAAAAGGTAGTTTTAATCGAAACGATTGCATGATCTAGCGACTTAGTTCTAATCATATTTAGCTACCAAAATCCATGAGTTAAAATTTTTGTGTTAAGGTTTAAGACAAACGAAATTGATGCCCTTCATATTGTGTTTGTTTATAAACTCCCGAGCAACTAAATCGACCAAACCTACGCAGAAAATAAAATATAAAATCTTCGTAAAACATGACAGCTTAGTATTTTATCTTTACAAGAGGCATTTTCGTAAATAGATCCTGAATAACGTCAGGCTAACTTTCGAACATCAAAGTTATCCGTCTATTTACGAACGTATTGAATAACTTCAGGCTAACTTTGATGTTGTTGTTGCTATTATTAACAGTATTTTGTTTTGTTTCGAAATTTGTTTTCACTTAAGCCGTGTGCCTCATGCCAAAAATTTCGTCTAAATCGCCGCTTTTTTTTTTTAAATTGTTGATTATTTCGTATTAATGATTCATAGATGACACTAGTTTTAATATTACAAGTTGTGTCTGACTATTCACGATTCTAAATTGTGGACTTTTCAAACTTCAGTTCGTTAAAAAATATTTTGTTTTTAACATATCCTATGCTTACACATAAATATTAAATTAATATTAAAATTAATAAAGTTTTTATTAAATTAATGTTTGTGTAGTTGTAAAACTTTAAATACAAATTTGTAAAATTTTAATTGTAGTTATAATATGAAGTATACAAAAATTGAACTAAAATGAAAAGCAACCTCACGAGAAAGCAAAATGAAAAAAATCTGGTGATTAATAGAACAACTAATGAACAATTTAGGGAATTCGGCGATTTATGCTGAGTGCCTCAGAAGACTTTTTAAACTAAACTTTTCGATATATTGTTAGTTCAAGCAATATGCCAACAGATGTTACTAGTACAAAAGTTTTTGTCTGTGCCTTGGTAAAAAGTAAAAACAAATAAAATTACATAGAACAGAGTGTACGACTCGGCCATTTTTCTATTTTTCCTTTATTTGATTTTTTTTATACGACCGTCAAAACAAATTAACAAAATCATTTATTTACGTCACACAATAAAATGAAGCCTTTGAAAAGTAACCTCGCAGATTGACTTTTCAACTTTCGCCTATGAGACAATAGCGGAAGCTACGAATTTTGAAAAGTTCAGCTCAATAAGTCTTCTGAGGCACACAGCATTAGACGAAATTTTCGTCATGAGGCACACAGCAATAATGTCAATGGAAATGGTTGTTTTTATTGAGCAGGGCTATAATGTCGAGTATTTGGTTTGTCTTTAAACAATTTAATTGTTCTATAAACTCAAGATCTACAGTATGTGATACTGGAAATGCTGGATTAATTTATTTTTAAACACAAAGACGATCTGTGAATAAACAACAACAAATTGATTTATCTCACAAAATGAATCATCGAATTTTATTCGAATTTTGGTTTCATGCAACGAACTCACTCAAAATTTATAATAACTTTTTGTATGGGATGAATAATTTGACTAATTTATTACCAACATAAGAACAATGAAAAGTTAGTCTGAAGTTATTCAGGATCTATTTACGAAAATGCCTAAGGATACCTTTATCATTAAAAACTATACAGAACTTTTCAAGTTAAAGCATGTAGTATTCTATATTTAATTATATATATTATGCATTTAAATATTAGTTGGTTATTTTAATAATAGATGGCGGTTTTATAATTTATATAAAATAGTTCTAGTAGTCATCAAAAAAAGATGAAAAACGCAGTAGTGGCATTGTGAAACATAAAAGAGTAAAATATTATAACGTGAGCAGAACACGAGAAAGGATGTGTTTTTAATAATCGAGAAAAGTTCCAATTAGATTACGACAACATCAGAAGTGGAATAGTGTAAAGTAAATTAAAAAAAACGAAGTACAAAATGAACGACTAAGAGAGAAGGGATTGCGGACCAGTGGTAAAAAATAACCCTAATTGTTGCTATCATCTTCACGATGTGACGACGATATCACCTTCACGAATGAAGGTGCGGTTCGTGAAACCCTTTCGAATTTTGAAACGCCTAATCAACAGCGGTATGAAAATCGTGAAAACAAAATATGTGATGAAGTACCGAAAGGTACGGGTAATTTGGATAGGGAGTGGGTCCTTTTGGCAAGAGAACGTGATATGATGGATAGGGAACGTGCATTGCTTGAACGAGAACGAAAAGCTATATGTGAAAAACCGACCGATTCATATCGAACTGTATTGTCAACTCGAGATGTCATCGCCGGAATTAGTACTACCGGAATTTAACCCAACAAATATAAAATCATTATCGTCGGAACAATGGATGAAACGAATTGAATCTCTAAAATAGATATATCAAATTGATGAAAGGTTGCTTATGTTTGCAATCCCTGCGAAATTAGTTAATTCAGCAAAATTGTGGTTCATGTCATTTCAAGACCAGTGTGATAGTTTCGAAACGTTTAAAGGCGAATTTATAAAGAATTTCGAATCTAAAATAAAGGAAGTCGAAATATACGATCGACTGCGAAATTCAATGAGACGAAAGGATCAACCGCTATTGGAATACTATTACGAAATGAAAATGATAAGTGCTAAAGCTAATATATCAACAGAAGCTTTAATAAAATATATTGTTTTGGGGATTACCGAGATAAATTTGCAAAACTAATTACGTGCGCAGTGTATTGCGAATATCGACGAATTAAAAGAGAGTCTGCTGGTATAATAGCATGCAACCGATAAGTCAAATTTGAGAGTTCACAAATGGCTCAAAATCAAGATAAAAATTTAACTAACGAGAATGTTACAGCATCATCATCAGCATCACCATTCAAACATAAAATGAATAATGTGAACGATACGAGACGGATACAAAAATATGAAACTATTCATTTTTTCAATTGTGGTGAGGAGGGCCATTTTTCATCAAAATGTCCAAAGCCTCAAAAAATGGAAAGGTGCAGCGATTGTTACCGACTGCATCCAAAAGGATCTCCTAAAACTGTGGGAAAAGTTGTTTATTAACCAAAAACGATATTAATATTATTCAAAGTGACGAATTCAAAACTGATGTACCTATTCAGTTTTCAAATGGTACAATATGTAAAGTAAATGCGATTATCGATACGGGTAGTCCAATAATTATAATTAAAAGAATTGTTCCTGAAATTATACAATTGGAAGACAACGATGGGATAACATGTACCGGCGTAAACAAAGCGAAGATAATAATATTTGGCTTATTAAATTTAAAATTTCTATTTCTATTAGGTTTCATGTTGTAGCTGGCGACACAATGGGCTTTGATTGTTTAACTGGGCGCGAGTTTCTCAAGGATTCCAGGGTAAGTTGCAATATTTTAACCGCTTTCGGTAACAATTCGATAACGATTTGTCCAAGTATTAAAGTGGAACAGACGACAAGAAAAGATTTATTTAGTGAATTATTGAACATAGAATTTTCCTCGGAATAAGAAATTGACTCGAAACTTGACTTTACGATTGGACCTATATATTATGACATCGGAAAAGACAACAGTACCAAATAAAAGTTTATTGCGGTGACGGAGCCCGGTATTAACCATAAATTATTGCCAAAATTTAAAGGACCATATATGGTTACGAGAAGTCGCTCGTTAGCTAAACATGAGCCAAACTTCTGTCTGAAGAGTATCCAGAACGTTTTAGGAAACTGGTACATTCAATCGGAGACCACATACCAGGCGGTATCGGTATCTGAGAAGGATGATCGATTTATCGTCATAACTTCACTTCGAAATCACAATGCCCAGTAAGGAGGCACTTGAAGGAAGCCAACTTCACTCCAAGACGAACTGTTACAGGCCCAAAATTGACAGTACGGCACCGGAAAGAGCAACTCGAATTTGCAAATACTTCAATTGGAGCATCGAGCAATGGAGGTCCGTTCTATTCACTGACAAGTGCAAAATATGTCTCCATGGTAGTAATAGGACAGGCCGGGTCTACCTGTGTCCAGGAACGATTTTGCAGTGCTGTTTTGCTGAAACTGTCTCGTACGGCCGTGGTTCGTGCATGGTGTGGGCTGGCATATCGCTTGAAAGAAACTTAGATCTTGTTTTCGTACCTAGTGAGGGTCGTAGATAACTGACCGCTGGACGATATGTTGAGGACATTCTCTTGAATCATGTAATGCCCTACGCAGGATATTTAGGAAAAGGTTTCATATTGATGCATGACAATGCCACACAGCTCTGGTATCACACAGCTCGAACCACTCGGCAATCCATAGATGAGGTCTGACTCGGGACGATGAAGTGGCCAGCCCTTAGTCCAGTCATGAATCCAATTGAGCATTTATGGAACGAAATAAAACGGAAGGTTCGAGCCAGAAATCCGGTATCAGCTAACAGCAGTGACCTCAAAATTGCGTTGGATGAGGAGGGGTGCGATCTCCAAGTCAATTTCGTCTGCGTTTTCATTAAATTCATTAAAAACAAGTACTGAAGCAATTTTTAAGAAAAAAGTATAATTTTAAAGTAAAAATATCAGGCTTAAGCCAAAAATCGGTTAAGCCGTTAAAAAAAAAATCACCTTCCTGTGAGTGCTGAAGGATTGAGCCATAGAACCATGCTTTTAGTTGGAACAAGAACAGAATTGCTTATATTATTGATTAAATCGCTATTGCAAGGACTGTGTGAGTGGAAGCGCGCACATTTCACCAACAAACATCGACCAACTACTAATATTTTTTAGAGGCATACATTGAAATTAGTAGAAATGCCGAAGTCCAAATATCTATACTCTATACCAATTATTTAGATAATTTATTGTGTTACATTATAAATTCAACATTAAGTGTAGTATCGATTAGCGATAGCTTATGCAAATCTTGGCATTCAATTTTTATCATTGTATTTATTAAAATAGTAGTTTTTAACATAAAATTGTATCAAAGTGATAAACTTTTCATTCACCCCAAAGTCCAGCTAAGACTTAACTTCAATTATCATAATGCATACTTTACATAAAATTTGTATTTTTTAAATTAACATACACATGATAACCAAAAGTGAGATAATGTTCACTACTGCCGTAATCTAACTCTCTAAAACTTTAATATTGATCGTTTATATGTATAACTATTTCATATACAAGACAACTCATAGACATATAATAAAATACCATACTAACCTCTCTTACACCGTCGTATTTAATATCCGTCAACTCTTTTGGATAGATAATGCCCGTATCTTTTGTCACCAAATTATTATCGGTATTATGCTGCGCCTGTAGACTAACCATTTGCGATTTTTGATTATGTTTTGATTTATCCTTACTATTATGCTGCTGTGGTTTTGGCGATGCCTTTTCTTTAGCATCTAATTGATCGCGTGATCCACGATTATGCGTTGTCCCGTCAAGCTTATCGTGTGACCCATTAAAATGATTATTTTTCGTTGATGATTTTTTTGCAGCTGTCGTAATACCAATTCCATCCAAACTAAGTGTGGACGATGATTGCTTTAAATTATCACCAGAATTTATTTGATTTTTTGACCCTGATGGTCCTTGACCTCTACGAAATAATGATTTTAGTTTAATCATTTTTTTTTGGCTTATTTTACATTAATATACATGAATTTAATAATTTTCGAATTAAATGTATGTTTATTTTATTGATTTTTTTTAATTTCGTGACACTTTGCCATGCACTAGACCACACACCAGACCAAAACACAATATTATTCGTGCACTGTAAATTATTTTATACGGGTGAATATATGATAGTTTTAAAAAATAATAAAGTTTTTCAAACTCAACATTAAACTGTGGGTACCATTGTTAGGATTTATTAAAACGGATTTTATCCACACATCATTCTACTAAAGTGCATAAAATATGTTGTCTTAAACATATTTATCTTAGTTTATCTGTTGTTTAAATCTTTAAAAAAAAATTAATACAAAATTAATAATACGATAAAAAAAACTTACAAAATTATAAAATTCTTGCATAACAGACACAATATTTCAACCAACGTTTGATTTAATTCGTAGAGAAGTCAACTAACTTATGACTAACTAAATTAATCGTTACGCGATCAATCTTATTAGCAGCACTAGATGAGCACAACACCGAGACCAATTGTGTGTAAATTCCTCCGTTGGGCTGAACACTTACAACGATCACTAATTGTAAAAATATGGTCTGAAAGATCTTGCATAATATCTCAGTAAAGGATCAAGTTTGGCCTGTGATGCTGTTACATTTATTTATCTTTGAGGACGATTTGAACCGTGAACCGAAAATTAAGCTATTAAATTTAAGTCTCTTTTGAACCCTGTTAATCCTCTTAGGATTTAAAATATTACCCAGTTCCAAGGAGACTTGCTTTATATTAAGAAACAATCGAAACAAGAAACAAATGGGAAAAACATCCTAATTGGTGTTAAACAAAGAAAAAGAGTTTTGAGCACATTTCAAAAAATTGTTTTGCTAACTGCCAATACTTGGCTTAATTATTGCTCTCAACTCTGCTAATATGTTAAAGAATAGAGTACTATATAATGTTTTTTATTACAAGTTTAGAAATATTTGCAAAATTACTAAAAGTTAAAATTTATCTAAAATAAATTAGATCACTACTTAGGCTAATTTACAACAATTTTCCCCCGAAAGTCTTTTTGGATAAATTCTTTGCAAAAAATGTATTTCTTGGTTAACTCTTATTTAGAAAAAAATAAAAATAAAAGACAACACTTAGATCATAGGAAACTTACTTAATTTTGAAAGAAACATGTATTATTGCCCAATAATTGAGTAAATAGCACGATAAATAATAAATCGAGTTTTACACCTTTTGCTGACGACATTTTCATAAAATTCCTGATGTCATGGTTGAAGAGAACTCGGTAAGTGTCATTATCGTCGCGATCCGTGGCGCCGGAAGCCCGTCACTTCTTGAATTGTGTGGTCACCACTTTTCCACTTGCGCCTTGGTACTAAAACCTGTGATCATATATTTTGCTTTAGACTAATTGATTTGTAGACCAACGGAAGCAGAAAATCGTAAAAGTGGATCCAGATGATATCTGTATAATTGAACAGAATGGCAACAGTCTAAACGAACTATCGTTTACACTGTTGCCATTCCCTCCAATTATACAGAAATCATCTGCAATGCTAGAACTTAGTTGGACTGACTATATAAGATGTCACCCCCAAGTGCTTGACTTTTACGGAAGATAAATTGTAACATGAGATTAAAGATTATCGGGAACTTGTTCAATCGTACACCAGAGCTAACGGCAAAAGCTCGTGATAACAAGATCTCGACTTTATCACAACATTGTGACTGCATGTTGTGACTGCAGCATTGTGACTACAAAGCAGAGCTTAGGACGATGGATTGAGTCAAAGGCTTGCTGCGAATTTAAGAACACCTGTTATTTAATATTTAGAAACAATCATTAACGAAAAAACAAAAAGTTACTGACCGGCTCGGACAAAATCATACAATTTATGTCTCCAACTTTATGTAAGGCAGTAATTTGTATGCCATGCAAAGAAGGCTATGTCGCGTTAGTAACACGGCGACTTATCTCCTCTGAATATCAAAACCTCCTTTAATATTAATATAATCAACTCCAGGAGAACGATATTTAGTCTCTGCGTAGCCAGTGTGAACTGGCGTCTCCATGATTGACGCATGTGTAAACCTAACTTATACATATGGTTATCGACTGCTTTGAAATCTAAAATAGTATTTGACTGAGGTCAAAGATTGCCGAGGTCATCTCCATTGTAAAATTATCCTTGGGACACATGGACTCCACCAAAGTACGATAGTTTCATAGTTGTATTTCAATCAATTATGCGTCATTCAACTATTCAAAAAAATTTTTTTTGCACATATTTATTGTACAGTAAAAATCCGCTAACCCAGAAATGGAGTACTATAAATATTTGTTAATAAAATTTTTTACATTTATCGTCGATGAGTTTGGCTTTTGTTATAGAAAGTGTTAGTACTTTTCAAAAACTATCATAGCAACTGACCTTGATAATTAGGGTGTCTTCGATTTTATCGAGGAAATGTCAAAAATTTGTATTCACAAATATTTAACAAGGGTTTCGAACACGGTTTTAGTACAAAAAATTATTACTATGACAGAATTATTATGTCATTATTATTATTATTATGCAAGTTAACCTTGACATTTTCGAAAAATGGGTGGTTTTTGGGCACAAATATTAGATAAAAATTCAGAAAACTTCAAATGTATAAAAATTAAAAGAATTCCAATAGACATTGTAACCAGAGCTGTGAAATTAACTAAAACATTAAAAGAACCCATATTTCGGTATCGGTTCCTAAAGGGTTCAGCAATTGAGCTTAACATTTTTGCTTCCTTTTTAATCAATTCTCCAATATTAAACCTGTTAATAGTAATTGAAGTCCATTTAAAATGGGGTTTATTATCCACAAAATGGACTACATTTTTCGTTACGATATCTACCAGAGCAGTCTGAAACGTAGTTGGTGTCATTTTGATTTGTATCGTTTGCTTTTCAATTTTTTTTTGCATTAGCTGATGAAACTTCCGTGAATCCGCGTATATTTTGTAAAATGTAGATTTTGAAATAATTTATGGAACGAAGTTAGTTACATTTTTCTTTTTATTTATGTTGTATAAACAAAGAGGTACTAGATTACTAGTGAGTAATTCACGGAATCTGTGAATATAATTTAAGAATTAGAAAATATTCATTCAAATTCAACTGAAGCAGGTTGAATAGTTTTCAATGCCTCAAATAGTTTTACCAAATTTGACGTGTTTGCTAGAAGTTATTTGGATTTATTTTATGGATGCCTAGTTTAATAAATAAATTAATAATAAATGCTTCCAATTTTAAATCATTAGCTTATTTATACGAAGTTTCCTCAGGAAAAAGTTAAACTTTAAATCGATCTAATCTACAATCTTAACCAACAAGTACCGATTCTGATAATAAGCTGTCACTGCAAAAATCATCATCCTCAACAAGGTTAGCATAGATTTCTCTTGCTAGTTTATCTATTATATGTTTTTGTGATATTGGTAAATCTCTGTGTCGGGGTCGTTCTTAATTTTTCGGACTTCAGAAATACAACATCAATTCTTTGTTTCGACGCTGCATTATTCGTATTTTTAGGAAATTCAAAAACTCTTCTGCTAACGCGTTCTTTTGTCTTTTCCAAAAGTTTTAAACAAAAAAATTCCTTCAGTTTCTAACGCGTTCTTTTGTCTTTTCCTAAAGTTTTAAACAAAAAAATGCCTTCAGTTTCTCTGTGAATTCTTCTGAATGATATTTACATGATTTAGATCTTTTCACAGACACCTTCACGATTCTTTATCAATCATTTTATCTCGATGCTATTCCACCTTGTTTTGCAGTCCAATAACAAAATAAGTTCTTGTTCATGCTGGATTTTGAAATAACTTTGTAATATTGAGCATTGCACCGGAGATGATTTAAAAAGTTTTGCAAATTTCCGAATACTTTTTAAGGCGTTATTACAGTTAGAATGTATCTAATTCTCGGGTGATAGTGATATATCAATATTAAACTGCTCGTTGTCTGACTCTGGAATGTTTCATTTGAGCTAACAGCAACATTTTCACATAAAAAATCATTCTCATCCAAAATAACATTATCACTAGAAAAAGAAGTAGGCTTATAAAGAGACTTGTATAATGTCTGCAATGGCCAAGTGTATACTATGATTGTAACATTGCTGATAATAACAGGGAGATATGCTTGTAAACTATCATCACGGCTGCTCCATTTGTCGTTGAACATATCATATCTGATGTAGACTTTGTTATTGGTAATGAATTCGATGATATGATATCCGCAAATGAAATTCTATATTTCTACCCTCTATATAGGGCATTTTAAATTAATTGTTGCTTATTTATTTGTTATTTTTTTGTTTTAAAAGAAAAATTAACTTGCACAAAATTATGAATCTCTGAACCGGAAAGAGATCAGGTTCGGTTCGAAACCCTGATATAAATAAATTAAAATTAGTAAAGTAGAACCCCAGAACCGTAATTAATGAACCGGTTCCCGGGTACTTTTTTTTTTTTTTATACAATCATGATTATAGGTTGCGGTTCTGATTCGCGGTTTTTTAATTAGTGACTGTTCGATAGGTTCCGGTTCGGTTTTACTGCTCTGATTGTAACCATTGTAAATATGCTCGATTGCTAACTTAATGTTTTAAGAATGTATATAACTTAAAGCAGACAGATCCAGGCTTTATAGAATTGATTTGGACATAAAACGTAAGATTTTTTTTCGAAATTACCATTAGAACAAACTATAATTGCAGGTGCAGCAAATAAGTATAAAAGTATTACTGCACTTACGAATTCCATCACAGCAACACAAGGATGGCAAATGGTAATAAAGTCACAATTTAAGGACTTCATTTTGTAAGAGTTTACATTTTGATGATGATGTTACTTGGATTTCAGTCCAAATATATTGCTGCATTTCATTACAAACGTTGCAAACCCGAAAGCTTTTTTAATATGAGCTCTGAAAAAATTGCTTCTGCGGTTACTTTTGTTACTAAATTTTGTTGGATTTCGTGTAAATAACCTAAAAAATTGTTTTATCGTGCTTAAAACTGGAACGTAATTTTATTGCCAGGAGCATGTTCATTGCCGTTGAAAAACATATGAATCATAAACCTATACCATTGTTGTTATGTCACTTGGATGGAACTCCTCACATTACACAAGAATCAAAACTTTTAAGACATATTATTTTCGATAGAATGTCGTTTTTGCTTAAGTTTAGTGATTTTCCAACTTATAATTCCAAACAAAGGAATTATCTCAGTTCATCTATAAAAAGTGTTGAACTCAAAAGGCTTGTAATATAATTGGGTTTAATCCAAAATCAGGCTTTACAACGCTTCTATGGTTAAAATTTTTAGTTCTTTAAATAAATTTTTTTTGCATTTTTTGGCCCAACACGAATGTAGTTAGTACAAATGAAGCTGAAATGTGCTGTGAAAAACTTGCATATCTATAAGTTGAGCACAAAAAGCACGAAATAGTATGTCACAAAATTTAATTCTTCGAGCAATAGATAGTTATACCAGAGACAACTTATAATAGATCTCTTTTCTTTAACACGAGTATTTTTTGGTTTTTTTTGAGAGGTTCGTATGCTATCTACAGCCAAATTTTATTACTAAATAATATTGGCTATGTATTTACCACACATTCAAAGAACATTCAAAGGTTTTTAGATTTTTTTTTCTTCATTCTATTTATGTACAATAAATGCATATATATATATATATATGCATATATATACAATAAAACAAAAACAAATTGTTGTCTTCATCGTGTTAAAAATCGAATAAAAACGATTAATATTTCATTTTTTTATACTGCATATCGCTCATACACGAGAAAACTGACACATTTCAAAATATCAAGCTTCATAGAAAATAAGATTTAAGTAATGCGCAACATAACACTTAACATTAAAATTAATAAAACTTTACGATTTTTTAATCACGTTTACTTCAAAAAAAGGAAATTGAAAATTTGAAAATGTGTCACTTTTCTCGTGTATGAGCGATATATATAAAAATATTATCACCTATGGAAATTAACTGTATTTCTTTCCTCTTTGTATGTTGCGTTCGGATTGTATAGACATTGTTGTTGGTTTGATTTTGTATATTTGTACACATAATACATATTGCTTGGCGAAATAAATTTAATTTTAAAATTTTGTAATTCCATTTTTTCGATTTTAGTTAATATTTCGATCTCTTTGAAACTTACATTTGTGTTAATTTTAGAGAAATTATATGATACATCATTACATTTTATTATAATTGAATATTAATTTATTGTATATATTTTTGGTATATACAAAATTATATAGACTTTAATACATATTTCTACTAATTTGTTATTTAAATTATTAATTATTGAATTCATATACCATTTTTGTTTAAGTTTTTACTTTTGATTCACAATCAAAAGCGATAAACATTTCGAAATGGCATTAATTGGGAAGAAAAAACTGTATTCTGGTGCTATACCTAGTTTATGTTTAGGAAATACGGATTCTAGTGACGAAGAAATGCCCGATGAAATTTACAACGAACATGAGACGCAATTAGATCCCACATGCTCTTTAAGTAAAACTGACAATGAGCAATGGCTTACAAGTGAACAAAATTGTCGGTTTTACAGAAGTGAAATGGAGAGTTTTAAATTACAAAATAAAGTTTTGGTTGATGAAAACAAAATGTTAAAAAAACTCAACAAACAATTACAACTTAAAATTATAAATTCTGGCATTCAAAAACGTACTGCAAAATTAAGGATGAAACAATTAAAAAGAAATCAGCTTACTATTTATCAACAAATTGACAGTACAAAAGCTCATAAATATGTCAAAACTTTTGTTAAAATGATTATTAATAATAAAACCATTTATACGAACGAAGAAAAAGATTTGGCCATGGCTATTTTTTTTAAATCATCCGCTGCATATTTGTTTTTAAGGGATAATTTAATGTTTAAACTGCCTTCACTTGCACCGATTTATAGATGGTTTCCTCTCCAAGAAATATTACGAGGTTCGATTAATGATGAATTGTTTACTCAAATAAAATCGAGAATAGAGCATTGTAAAATGGAATCAAAACAAGTAATGCTTTGTTTTGACGAAATGCATATTGCAAAAAACTAGAGTACAACAGTAAAATTGATCAAATCGAAGGCTTTGCCGATTATGGAGAAGGCAGCTCAAATAATAAATTTGCAAAAGTAGTTTGTACATTTATGGTACGATCAATACGTGACAACTGGAAGCAGGTAATTGAGTTTGTAATTGCTGCTACCACAACTCCTGTCTCTGAGCTTAAAAGATTAATTAATGAGCTTATTCTGAAATGTTTTTCTATTGGGCTGGTTGTAAAAGGTTTGGTTTGTGACCAAGGAAAAACAAATCAATCTCTTTATAAATGTTTAGATGTTTCGATTGATCAGCCATATTACATGCTTCAAGATTATAAAATCATATGTATTTACGATGTTCCACACTTATGGAAATCTCTTCGGAATAATTTAATAAATTTAGAAGCTGGTAATTCAAATGCTATAGTTTCATGGGATGTAATTAGACAACTATATAAAATTGATTCTGTGTCACTAGTTCGGTTAGTTCCAAAATTAACTCCAATGCATATACAGCCAAACACATTCCAAAAAATGAAAGTTTCATATGCTGTCCAAATATTTAGTTCAAGCGCCGCATCTGGTATACGCACTATCGATAAATTAAAATTGTTTACTTCAGATATATCAAAACGGGCTAACGATACAGCTGATTTTTTAGAAAAAATGAACGAAATATTTGACGTGTTGAACAGCAAAAGTTTATATGGTAAAATTTCAAATAGTGGAGCTCTTCAAAATTCAGAACTTTTTTTAACAAAATTAGAAAATTACATTATTTATTTATCTAAATTAAAATTTCTAACAAATAATACAAAAAATCAAATAAGTTGCATTAATGGAATAATGCAGACAATAAAAGGTATCCTACTAATTGCCAATGATTTGTTTAAATCAAAAGATTGGAAATACATCTGTACTAACAGATTTAATCAAGATTGTTTGGAAAATTTGTTTTCAATTGTGCGTTATAAAAAAAGAAAACCTTCCGTTAAAGAATTTCGGGAAATAATTAAACGAATAATGTCAATAAAACTTATTTATAGTTCGAAATATGCGAATTGTAAGGGTGGTATTAATTCTATGCTTATTGATTGGAAAGCTGTGTTATCCGATTCAGTTTACATAGAAGAAATCAATAAAGATGAACATGATGTATGTCAATTGAATGTGACCACAAGTGACGAATACGAAAAAGAATATGACGAAGAATCTGATCAGGTCACACAGGTCAATAATGAAATAACAAGTGCAACACATTAAGTGATAACGCAATAAAATATTTTTGTGGTTATGTCATACACCATAAAATTTCAAATCCAATATTTGATAATCAAGAAAAGCACGGTTTATTAAAGAATTGTTCACGATGCATGGTACACAACAATTTCCGCGCCTTCCGAATGGCTTACATTTTTTAAAAACTTTAATGATGATTCTGATTTTGGAAGTTTAACTGTGCCAACTGAGGAATTTTTTTTTGTATGTAAGCAAGCGTTTATTACTTTTACTTCAATATTCAACAAAGAACCGTATGCGCGAAATATTAAACATAAAATCAAAGAAAAATGCATTACATCAAATAAATATTTTTTTGACCAAAATAATTTATGCTTCGACCACCGGATACTCTTGATTGATTTTTTCATTTTGGTGCTTTTTCGAAAAAATTGTCGTTGGCTGTCAAATTCAACTGTATTTGACGCGGGTAATAACAGACTTAAACATAGTAGATTGGAACTGATATTAGATTAGATTCAGTTTCTATAAATTTTCATTTTTTATAAAAAGTGGCATCAAGTGGCTTTGTTTATAACTGTTTATTAATAGCCAATTAAATTCAGGCAAAAAAACTATAATTAAATAGATCTTGAAATACTCCATGTAAATTATATTTGTTATAAAAAAATAAACTCTTATTTCTGTACTTTTCATTGTTAATCCACAACCGATATTTTAGCATATGTCACGATCAGATGGAATCTTGCCCTAGAATACCACGGAGAATCTTTTGGGATTACCGACACGTAGGTACACTAAATGTCGGAGTTCCCCAGGAATCCGTTTTATGATCAACTTTATTTCTATTTCGTCCGAATTTGGACATAAATATTGCATTTCAGATTAATAAAACGCTATAAAATCCGTTCTGCACGCAATTAAAAAAATACTTATACAAAAAATACCAAAAAGTGGATTCCGCAACAATCATTAACTCATATAGAACATAGCAGTCACAGACACCAAACAGTCTTTCTGGTATGACAATATGCTGTCTTTGAACTGCTAAAATCTCACTAAAAAATTGACGATTGCTTATTGCGTATAAATCTACTACTTTTTTAACAATACAAATAATAATGGGTGATTTATTATTACAAAAATGTATGCAATTGGTATTTCAATCAATAAATCAAGCCTTTATAAATAATCTCATGTAATCCTAAACCATTTGATTTTGTTTGGGTTATATTTGAATCAATCGTTTGTGCCAACAATCTCTAAATAATTCAGGACTTGAATAAAGTGGTAACATGGTATATAACTTTCAATCAAAACGGCCGTGGTCGTATAATAGATATTGATTTTCAAATAATAATAGGATAAATCTAAATCATAGATAAAATGAAAGATTTTTTATTTGGATACCCTTTAATTCTAAATGATTCAAAAATGTAAACATTTCCTCATTTGCAGTTTTGTTTTGAATTTTATTTTACAAAAATTATAAAAATTACAACAAAAATAAAATCACCGAATTACTTCGAGTTTCATTTATGTATTTATTACTTATTTCCTATTCTGTATTTATTTTATACAACACAACACATTCAAACTTCAAAATTTCGTATATAATACGTATACGCATAGTATATAATACGTATAAGCAAGAACATTTCACCAATACAACGAAGACATTGGAAATATCAGAAGTTTTTTTTTTATATAAATTTCTATTTCCTTCGTAGTGTAAATGATTAATCTATTATAAGCAAATAACTTATATTACTATAAGGGAAATCGTGAACATTTCCATAGTAAATGCTAACGACAACATGATTTCGTTCAATTTTGTTTCGGATAAAAATTCTAGATGGCATACCAAACGTTTTTAACGAGAACAATAGATGGCACGTCAACCAATTTTTTTATTTTTTATTTATAAATTATAAATTTTATAAATTATGTACAATGAATTAATTGTAAATGATAAATTAGATTATTTGTTAACATATAAGTTTAGCCAGGATCACTTAGAGTTGTTTTTTGGGTTGATTCGTTATCGAACTGGCCGAAACGACAATCCAACATGCAAACAATTTATAGCATCCTATAAACGGCTAGTTGTTAATAAATCTATAAAAGCGCAAGGTACGGGTAATGTTTCCTTGCCAGAAATATTAACTATTTCATCCAGCCGAAAGACAAATCAATTAAATTTAAATGATGATGTTGTATTAGATTTAATTGAAGTCGAGCTGGATGAATACTCGTGTGATATAATAACGTATTTAGCTGGGTATATTGAAGCCAAACAATTGCCTAAATTTTTAAAATGTAAGGAATGTCTCCAAATTTTAAATAAAAGTGCACGGTTGGAGCTAAATCTAGGTTTATTTAATTTAAAAAAATGGGGTAAATTAATGACCCCATCATTAAATACATACAAAATTTTAGTCGAATGTGAGAAAATTTTTAAAAGTAGTGTTAATATTAATGTAAAATTAGAATATAGTAAGTTAGTTTTACGATCAATACAAAATATTAGTTTAATCGATTTAATTTTTATAGATAATAGCAATCACTTATACTCTAGATTTAATATTAATGATATAGAAAATCATTTTTACGTGTTAATTAAAACTATCATAAATATATATTATAAAATAAGATTTTTTCATTTTGCAAAACAAGAGAATTTAAAAAAAATTGGTGTAAGAAAAAAATTAACGAAGTTAATTCATTTTAATGAAATGAAATAATTAAAAAAAAATAAAATTTGGTTTTATTTATTTATTATTGTATATAAATATAAGCCCATGTACTCCAATCCCGATTATAAAATTTAAAATTTTTTTTTTAGATTTAAAATTTTTGTTTCGTTAATAATTCGTTCAATATAAAAAACTGTAGATAAAAAAATGTAAACATTTCGTTCAACTACTCTAGTGCCATCTACTATTTTTATCCCAACTAATATCATGTTGGCACATAAAAACGACGCGATTTCCCTTATAGTAATATAAGTTATTTGATTATAAGTTGTCTCTGGTTATACTATAATAGTTAAATTAAGAAATACAAGGGTGGTACCTGAAAACTCCGCGGTTATTGTATGCTAGATTTTACTCTGAGGAGTCTACTTCTTCGTTTACGACTGTAAAAAATTGGGCGACAGAGTTTAAAAGAAGCCGTACGAGCTGCCAATACGAACATCGCAGAGGTCACGTTGTACACGCAAAAAATAAAAAAGAAAATTTACAAAATGCTATTGGATGACTGTCGACTGAAAGTGCGCCATTTACCAGAAATGGTTGGTATTTCAAAAAGTGCTGTAGATCTCACAATGTAACAAAACAGCATCGTGAGAAGGTTTCAATCGATTGTTTAGCAAAGCTTCACAGCAATAAAACCCAGTTTTTGCGTCGTTCATAATAGCTGAAACATGGGTCTATAACTTCACATCTGATAGAAAGAAGCAGTCACAGGGGAATTAAAGAACTCGAAGACAGTTACATCTGCAGGCAAAGTGATGGCGTCATTTTTTGGGGATCGGTGAGTATTATGCTAACTTATTGCAGGGTATTAGTGATGAAATCAAGAAGGTCGTGTTTTACGAAGAAAAAAGGTTTGTTTCACCAACACAATGCATCAATTCACACATCCGTTATCGCACTGTCTGAAATCAATAAGTTAAAGTTCGAATTGCTTCCTCATGCACGCTTTTCGCCAGATTTGGATCCTTTGGATTATTTTATGTTTCGAAGCTTGAAAAATAGCTCGGTGGTAAAAGATTTACCAGCGATTGATTGAAGCTATTGAACATCGCTGGAAAGTGTATTGAAACCGACACTCTACAAAGGGTGTAGAGAAATACAATGTTTTTCCAAAAATTTTCTTTGTCAGGTCGTCCACTCTGGGACCACTCTTGTATGTATAATTTTGGAAATTTGAAAATGTAAATTGAAGTTGGAAGAATATGTAATAATTATGAAATATAGAATTTCACAAATTATACGAATATCTTGGAAGTATGCTTTGTAAATTACCAGAATTTTATGCTTTCACTGGATTTGATTTTTCAGTGGCATTTCATGGGAAAGGAAAAAAAATCCTTCAAATGACTACACCAAAATCTTGAGTTTCAGAAATCTAGGAGGTAGGTTAATATAAGGAAGTGAAAGAAGATGGTCCTTCAAAACCAAGTTTTAAAAACCCGTAGTTAGTTTTGAAAACCCTATTTTAAAGTCGCTTTTTTATGCGTTTCTCCAGGTAACTTTAGTTCATGACAGTTTTTTGTTAAAAACCTTGTTTTGGCTGCGGCTTAGCTTTTACAGGATGGTGCAAATTCCATTTCTGGTAAAGCTGGATTAAATAGTCAATTTAACCACCTACACGAACAATTAATCTTTAATAGTACAGTACGTATGTACGTAGAAAAATTTATATCCGATCGTTATGTGATCTTCATTGAAATTTGCAATTTCTAAAACTACAATATTTCATAAACACCACATTTATCTATAAGCCATCCTCAAGGCTTATTCATGATAAACGATTTAAACGTATAATCACTTGTTACGAATTGGTAAACTTTGTAGATGATGGTTAAAGCCCAACGAATGTTTTGTCACAATTCGCTCACCGGTACAAGATGTAATCATTGAATTTTATTTTATTGTTATCTTAACCATCGTTAAACGACCGGTGATCATTACGTCCCTACATAATTTTTATTAATGAAAACTCATTTAATCTATTTATTAAACTGGCTGAGAAATCGAACATTGGAGCGGATTGCCATCTTCAAGGTACGCACAGATAAATTTGAAACCATATTCGTATTTTTTACCCACTTTTTTTAAATCTTCCATATTATTGGCTGACTTGTGGGCCCCCTCAATTTCGTTTTCATTTGGACGGATTGACAAATTTGGGAACAATACACACGTTGCTGGATTCGAACCATTCCAATGTTTTTTTTAGAGTAATGACATAACGCTAGAAGCCAAAACAAAGTACAAACGTAGTTTCCACGTAAAACGGGCTTTTGGCGGCACTCTTTGGTAGAATTTTTCGATGATATTGTCCCTTGTGTGATGCACCGTAGCACTCTTATAGCCACTTTGGCAAACAGCTTGCCAAACCAAGTATTTTTTCGGAAATTTTTTATGTTTGATAATTTTACATTTCATGACGACACTCAATTTATTTTTTCCAGAATAATATTGATTACTTGACAGAGATTTGAAATCAGCTTTAACGTAGGTTTTTATGTCCGCTAAAAGTTTGTACAGCATTCGCCTTCGAATTGCCGTAGCTTGTTTTTTATCTTCACGTCGCGGTGCTTTGAATTTGCTGAATGATCGAAAATCGCACCTCTTTTTAATCCGAAGAATTCGCACATGATTTATGCTGTTTTTTTCGCCAAATCGATCAGAGATGGGTGTATCACTTTAGTTTCCAATTTTATATCAATATTGCTCAACATACCGTTTCAAAATTTTCTATTGACGCTCTAAGTCTCCATAAATCGAATTATAGTCCTTCTAAAGGAAGGACTTTGGTTTACCAAAAAAAAAAAAATTTTAAATTTATTTACGAACTATCTCTTGATAGGATGACATTTTGTAAATGACTGATTTAAAGCAAAGAAATATAATACAGTCTGCTTTGTTACCTAACGGTAAATAACAATTCATGTTGTTTTTTTCGATTTTATTTGGTGCGTTCTTCAAAAAAAACATCGATATCAAGTATTGCTTTGGTAAATTTTTGTCAATTTGCAACCACAATTGCATAGAAATAAATTGAATTTAGCTAAATTAAAAAAAAAAAATTAAATTATATTTTTAGTAAATTTTGAGCTGTTGCTTTGGTAAATTTAAATTTTCTAAATTTATTTTTCCTAAAGGAATACACTTATTGTGTGCAATTTGTATGGCACACAATAAGAAAAGATGTCCTTTCAAGAGGCAATTTCAGGTAATTTAAAAAAAATCTTAAGAATTTTAATGCAATAAACTTTAGAAATTATCAAAATATTTATAAACACTAACCGTGTACCCTTTCGTGAGTCTCTCTTTTACTGCATTTTGTTAAATAAATTGTGCATATAAATACGGTAAAATTTCCAACCGGGATTTAATTAGAAACCGGGATTTTTATTTTTGCAGAACAGAGTTTGTGAAAATAAAAATTTGTAAAATCAGGATTAACAAAATCAGCAGGATTTTGACCAAAATTTAGACCTAAACTAATCGTTAGGAAAAAATTTGGTCCCACTAAGTTCTAGCTTAGAGAATCTTAACTGTATTTTTCAATTAAAATCTAAATTCGGGTGTAGTGTAAATTGCATTAGTTGTTACTTTAAATGGGCTTAATACTTTATTGTTATTTTAATTAAAATTCAACGTAGGTACTGTTGATTACGATGACTGTAAGTGTATACAAGTATAGATATTTACAATATATTTTCTAATTCGAATTTTATAGAAAACGTATATCTAATAAAAAACATTGAAAGTATTTTCAACTAGCGATTCAGAATTAAACGAGTACTTGTACTATATAATATTATATAGGTGGTACTTTATAATACTATGGTCTCCGAAAATATTTTTGTGTTTCGATAAGATAACACACAAAACATATTAATGAATTTTTGTGATAAGAAAATTTAAGGCAGTATACAAATATTTAATATACGTAATTTTATAGGTTTATATATTTTGTATTTATATATATATATATAAACACCGACTAAATTCGTTCTAGAATCGTTAGTAATAAAGGTTTTTATATCAAGAACGCATAGCTAAAATATTTTTAAAAGATAAAATAAACGACTTGTTACCTACAAGATAATATCAATAAAAATATTTCAACATTATTATAATTGAAATATCTTAAATTGATCATATCTTAACTAAATTAAATTCTTTAATTAATAATAATTGTTGGTCTGTATCGTAATAGCAATCCGGCTCAATCAGATTCAGTCCCGAGCTTGCTCTCCAAGTTGTTCTAGATCACCAAAGGAAGCCAATTCGTTCTTGACACCAACGAGCTATTATCGGCTACAGAGCATCCCCTCGGCACCAGAACTAATTGCAAAAATGGTCCAAAAGCTTCTTCTCAACTTTAACACAACATTGTGAATGCATTATTGACAAAATGTTCCTTTTAAGTGTCGATGATCGCATTAAAGTGAGTCAACTCAGGCTTTGTCCGCCTAGAAATTCGCTTAGTGGTTTCCCTAGCAAAGACTGCTTTTTATTGTTGCTTACACCAAGGCAACACTCCTAAATCATCATCAAACCAACTGTACAGTGAAAATCTAAGTTTTTTACATGGTGCCCTAGAAGAAACCAAATACCAAGACTCAACTAAACTTTGTTACTACTTCTACAAAATTGTTGCTTAAAAAGTTCTCACTATTCGAAAGATTACACCGGAAGTTAATTTTCTTTTCTTCCAACAAAATGTAATTAAACTGAAATATATGATTATCAACATGTTGCTTTGATTTATTATTATCATGATCGCAACGTCATAACCTCATAGAAAGAGATGGAACGATGGATAAGATTCTTGTCTACCGTGTATGTTTAATTTTATTATATATTTGTGTAAATTCTTTTAAGCGATCGTACACTTAAGTTTTGATCTACATCGCTCTAAATAGTTATAATACAGATATCAAATATTGAAGTGGAAACTACTATTTTATGTGTGGACAACTTGACCAAACAAATGAAGATATATATACACCGGAATGTAAAATAAATATTTAATAGTTTTTTAAGAATAGTAGACTGGAATTTTTTATTTTATTTTATTTGTTTCACACAGACAGCCCACGTGTACAACTATTCGTGTAATAATTTTTATAGAAGGTTAAAACAAACGATCGAACAAATAAACCATCGATGATCGTTGTTGTTATTATAAATTTTAAAGATGCAAAAAAACGGATTAATTATTGTAATTAACAAAAAATAGAACACAATCTTGTTATAAGTACTTATATATAATTTGGCCTATTATTTGTTTAAAATATAAAGGCACTAACGGTATGTTAAGGATTTGGATTAAAATTAAAAGTTGTGGCTAGTTAATAAACAAAAATTCGGTGTCAAAATTGGTTGTTGTTATGCAAGAATTTTACGACTGTTTGGTATTAATTAGCGTGTAAAACTAGGGAAAATACGTTTGTTTTTTATCTAAAACCACTGAACACAAATGTTAAAACAACCACATAAAACATTATACTACAAATTATGTTGATTTATCATCGAAAACATATTTTTTTGGTACACATTAATTATAACAAATCAGACAATCATTTTTTTTTTGTATCACACACAACAAACAACATGTACATTTTAATATCAAACAGACAATTTCATGTTGATTCACTTTTTGTTTTTAATAAAATTATGATAAATTCATCACAAAAACTATTTAATAAAATTCACAACAATTATTAATTATTTCTAAATTAAAACTTAAAATAAAATATTGTATTTTTTGTTTTGTATTTAAAAAAAAATAACAAACACAATTCCGAAACGAAATGATGGAACAATCAAACTCTACTGACATTTTTAACGAAATAACGTTAAATGCAACGCTATTCTCAATTAAATTATTTCAACGATCGTTTTGTGATCAGAAATACATGAACATTATATAAAAAATGTTTGTATTGAGAATTTTTTTATATAGAAATTGTGACGAAATAGACGATATGAGCAAAGATTTTATTAGTTCTCTCTTTTTATTCTCTGATCGTTATGCCAAAAGAAATGAGTTGAGAATGAGAGGCGAGAGCATATATTTTTTTTGATAAAAATATTACGAATGTCAAATGAGAATTTGAGATTTGAGAATACGATACATAACGATTAACGGTCGATATTTAACTCACACCAATACAATTTTATGAAATTTATAAAAGTGGTTTTTTATCTATGTTTACACGGTTAAATTTTGGGTAGATTATAAAGGGTTATTTTTTAATGGTCATTAGTAAATAAAAAATATCGATAATTCCATAATCATGTAATTTTCAAGTTTAATGATGGGTCGAATATATAAAATGTCAAATATGTTAAATGCTGATCGATGGTTACGATAAGCATGAGTATATCACCCTGTGTTGCAGGTTGCATGTGATAATCTACTGTATAACTTACCTAGTTTTAACCGGCAATATAGGTTGGATTGGCCCCAATGAGTGTGTCAATTAATAACTAACAGACTTTCAAGGTTACCAGAAACTGGTAAGAAGCCAAATAAACAAATTTAATGTAATAAATAATATATGTGTAGAAATGTAAGAGAGGACGGAGGATACGCAAAGTACGATTCTAGCGGTGACACGTGCTTGTATAATTATATACCCCTCCCACATAATTATCATGAGTGACAAGGGTTCCGAGATATTGAAAGCCCGTCAAATGTAGGGTCACCGCTACTAAAATCAATTGAGTCTTGGTCTTCAAAATCTGTTATCATTTATTTTGTTTTAGATTCAGAGCATCTCCTTGCCGTACACTAAAGCTAACTACAAAAAATTCCTGATAACTTGTTCTCAACTTTGACACAGCATTGTGTGTGATTGCATTACTGTCATTTTACATAGACGCACATTTTTTTAAAGTATTCCCGGGAATTGCAAATCGAACCATAAGCTTTTCCGATGGATTGGGTAGGCTCGTTGGAAATCTAAGAACACCTGATGTGCATCATGACATATTTCGTAGTATTTAGAAAAAATCATTCTCATCGAAAAAACTTGATCATGACTGACCGATTTGGACAAAATCCTCCTTGGACTACCAGTGATGACCAGTGAGAATTCCTCGTAGGATGTCCTCACCTCCTCATCTCTACGGTCTATTTGACAGCTTGCAAATAAAGCATTTGAAACATGTTAAACATTGAGTAAATCCGGGAAATGATCCTTCCAAGTGTCGAGTACTGCATCAATGTTACAGAGATTTCCATTCTGGTCCCGAATGACAATAAACCTAGGTTTGAAGGTATGATGCAGTCCGGTGACTGCTATAAAGAAGCTACGTAAACTTCGCTCATTACTGAGTTGTTGTACATGGACCGTTAAGACTTCAGATTTCCACCATTTACGATTTTTAAGTTTACAAATTCATTTAGAGGTTCTCCTAGAAAGGGTCGCTTTGTTGTTGCATACGATTGTAAATTGTATTCGCGCTTCTGTATAGTCTTTATTATGTTGCTCGTCGACAGCAAGACGATACTCCTCTTCAAACTAATAATTTTTGGGTCTAATTTATATCATACCTAGAGTTACCTGGGCAGCACTAACAACCGAAGTTTTCAATACCTTCCATAGAGCTTGCATATCATCAGGGCGGTGATTGATTTCCATAATGCTACGTCTAACTTAGAAATTGTGAAATTAAGGAAAGAATGTGCTATAGCCACAATAAGATCGCATGAGCTATTGCAAAGTAAGTAATCCTTTCCCCATTATCGATCGTTAGTTCGTGTCGGTAGTATAGACCTATATTTTCCCATATAAGTCAGTCTGATTTTTTCCTGCTCTAGCATTAAACTCACTTATCACTATTCTTTATCTCCACTGTAAATTAAGCGACATATAACCTTGGGACACATGGTCATAAAGCTGCCGATGAAACGGCCCTAAACTTCAAATCTCCTGGTAATGGTAGAATCTTTCCTGACTGTGGACAAAAATTATATTCTCGGTACTCTAAATGTGTTAAGGTTATTATTGACAATGCATCAATTATCATCGTTGTTTCCTGTTTTGTTAAGGGATATGCTTCCGACCACTTGCTGAAACTTTCTATAAATACCAGTATATATTTATGTACGCTTTCATCATCACTATTCTTGGGAATGGTGCCTCCTCGTCTATTTCGAGCACGTCTCTAAATTGTAGCGTACTGGCCACATTTTTAACTCAAATCTATCATGACTGTCTACATTCTGACTTGCTTTAGCCGATGCTAATCGTTCGAATGTTACATAATCTAAATGACATAACATTGACGCCATCTTTTTTGCTCCAATGTTTATAGTCACTTTATAGATCCAATGTTTAATACATTCTGGGATCCAACAATGTGTCTAGGAGATCCTTAATGGGGACTAAACTGGGAACAACCCTTTTTGCAATGTGGGAGGAGAAGCCTTTCTTCAAATCCTCTCTTATTTATTGTGCTTAAAACTGTTTTTGGGAGGCAATACACCCGTTATATATTGGATCGTCGATCGATAAACCATCAAAAACATCGGTATATGTCGACCACAGTTGTGTTCATCATCTCAACAACCGACCAGATATTCTTCCAAAGTAATGTTAACCGTTGCCACCATAACATCTGACTGTGGAGGCAAAATAATCGATTTTGTTTAATGTTTGCTGACTTGGTATAGGATATACTTTCGACCACTTATAAGGGCAAATCCTTATCGACTAAGCCTCACCGTCTAACTGTTACTTTTTAATTGTTTCCTCAAACAATGTATATTCAGTTAACTGGACGTAGCTGCTTTGATAAAACAGCATCGGCAATTCGATGTTGTTCCCTTCTAATGCTCGATCCCAAAGTCATATGTGTGAAGGCATTTGATCCAATGTGCTACTTTTCTATCTGGATTTTTATATTGAAGTAGCCATCGAGGATCTTAGGCTTAGCCATTGCTGTCTTTCTTTTCTTTTGTCCTTAATCATTTTATTGCCAAGATTTGAACATCCCCCATTCATTTCTTTTTCATTTTTTACTGGTGTGGAGTTAAAAGCTGCCGACTGAATACGTTCATTGAGCTGTTTCACTTTGTTTAGATTCTCTGTAATTGTTCCAATCGGCTATTTTGTTACTTAACATCGCGGTTGTTTCTGTGATTAAGACAGGCGAGTGGTCCGATGACAAGTCTAAACATGGCGTCGCTTTAATGTAATTGCTTGCGATTCCTTTGGTGACGCAAAAATCTATGACGTCTGGGGTCTTTCTTCTATCACTAGGCCAGTATAGGTAGGTTCACAGGTTGACAACTTGACACATGATTAAGCTTATTTTTTGAATTGATTTAAGTAATTCTCGGCCTCTCGTTGTAGCCAATCTTAATCCCCACTCTTGGTGTTTTTTGCATTATAATCACCCCCTGCTATAAAGCGATTTCCAAAAGAAGTATAAAAAGGATCAAATTGTTTCTTTTTTATTGCATATTTTGGCCGTTTTAATGCTGTAAGTTTTAATGCTTCATGATTTTGTTTTTAAATGAAATTTTTGGCGGCCAAAAATATTTAGTAATGCCAATACATAATTGGTAATATCTATGTTTAAAACATGTTTAAGGTACCCCAACTATACTACCAAATCCTTTTGGACTTTATTCCATTAAGCTTGGTAATGGGTATGAGTACCAATCTGAACTCGAAACCACTTGGCTACAATAGTAGCCGTTGACCGGTATTACTATTCTTCTCCCACTCCATTCTTGATCGGTTAGTCCTTGTTTAATTTCTTCTTCTCGCTAAACCCTTAAATCACGACAATAAATAATTCTTTTAGTGCTATTTAGTGTTGGGTGCGCTCCTATTGACTCACCAGATCTGGTTCTTTGTGTTTTCTTTATTCCCGTAGTTATCATATCTAGTGCCCTTTGGACCGAAGGTCGATATAATGTTTAAACTGCCGTCTGCTGCGAGTTAAACTATAAAAGATGCTTTGCTTGTATATCGCTTTATTATCGTCTACTTCTAACCCTAGACGTCTCACTCTATATTCTAAAATTTTAAGTTCGGTTGGGAATTATTTCAATTGTCAAAAATTGATTTTTTTTTTAAATCCCTTACAGCAATCCGATCATCAGTGCAGGTATAGTTAGTTTACTGAGTTAGTAATTAAGTCAGCAGTGGTTGGTTGCTTTCTATATCTTCAAGTTCAGCCGAACAATCTAAATTTCATACTACAGAGCCAAAAAAGAATTAGACCTAAACAATATCAATGCCTTACTGATCATGTTACAAATATGGCCGAACATCAAAATGCTGCTGTCCAGCTTGGAAGGTTCACAAACAAATATGCAAGAGCGTTGTTGGGATGCTATGTTGTTGGGATGCTCGAGCTCCAGAGCTGTTTATCACGTTTACTGCAATCCTAAATAAACGATCACACGGTAAAAAAAACATCAGATCGACCCCATTTAATGGCACTTGTTTTCAAGATTAACCTGGTTTCAAAAACGAGGACTACTTCACGCACCTAATAAACTAGTTACATAACGAGCAGAGGAGAACTTTACAACAATTTCGCGAATTGATCAGTTTGTTTCTGTTATTAAGTGTGAGATAGCCTTTATTTTGTTTTGTTTTAATACTAGCCGCTTGTGGCGTTCTATTTCCTTATTGTACTTATTCTCTAAAATAAATACCTCGTGTATGGACGCTTATCTTTTTTATTCGGATTATCTCTCTTTTTATTTAAGTACATAATCACATCAGGTTATGGGCCCAGACCCACTTAAATAATAAAAAAAAGTTCAATTTATTAAATTTCGTGGTTAACGAGTTTAGCGTAATTATTTTTTTTGTGTAAAAAATTAATAAAAAAAAAATAAATAAATAAACAATAAAATGGCGGCAACGTTTGCGTCCATAGAGAAATTAAGTGGAAGAGATAACTATGAGACATGGAAATTTGCTGCACAAGCATATCTTCAAATCAATGACCTTTGGAGTCATGTTGAGGGCACATGCAAGGAAAGTGATCCAGAAAAAAAAAATTGAAGATTCTAAAGCCAAGGCGTCGATTGTTTTATTAGTGGACCGTTCGATTTTTTCACATATTCAAAAAGCAAATACGGCGAAGGATGGTTGGGACAGTCTGAAAGTGGCGTTTGAAGATTACGGTCTACTTTGTCGTGTGGCATTATTGCGTGAAGTAGTTTCAACAAAACTAGTGGATTGCGCTACGATGGAATTTTTCGTCAACAAAATTATTATGACCGCCTACAAGTTAAAAGGTGCCGGCATGGAAATAGACAATGAGTGGATTGGCACATTGTTGTTGGCCGGATTAAGCGACGAGTATAAGCCCATTATTATTGCGATAGAAAATTCTGGCACAAAAATGTCGGCTGATTTAATAAAAACCAAACTACTTCAAGAAATTCGTTGGGATGATAGAGTTGAGGGCTCTGTCTCTGCATCAGCCATGTACGTGAAGCCAGCAAAGTCAAACAATTATAAGAAGAAACAAGTAAAGGACGGGAAATGTTTTGGATGTGGCGTAGTTGGTCACTTCAAAAACAAATGTCCGAATACGAAGATGGCTAATCATTCGACCGTTTTTTCGTGTTTGACGGCATCCAATATTAAATCGAATGAGAGGTTATAGACTCTGGTGCCTCTGCACAAATGACATGTGAACAACCAGTCAGGGGAGGTCACGATTGCAAATCAATCAAAATTGAAGGCCGAATTGATTGGCAATGTTTTACTCCAGCTACGGGTGAATAATCGTATAGTAAATACTACTAGAGTTCATGATGTTCTAAACGTGCCAGGACTTTGTACAAACTTATTGTCAGTTAGTAGGCAAAGGTTTAATTGTCAAGTTTAGTGAAAATGATTAGTGCAAAGTTTTTGACAAAAACATGAAATTACTGATTGAGGCAAAAGTAAATGCAGGGATGTTCAAAGTGGCACACACGAGTGAAACATGTTTGAGGGTCAAAGTTGAGAATTCATGGGAATTATGGCATTGACGTCCAGGACATGTGGTCACGATAGTTTGATGAGATTACGAAATGGATTAGTGGACGGGATGACTTTTGTCGGAGGTCAACAGGACAAGTGTGAAACTTGTATAAAAGGGAAACAGAATCGACTTCCGTTCAAGGAAAGCAAATCTCGGGCTTCCAGAGTACTAGAACTGGTGCACACTGACCTGTGTGGTCCAATGCCAGTTGATTCATTTGGCGGCTCGCGATATTTTGTGACTTTCTTCAAAGAAAGTTCAAAGCTTTTGCGGAGAATCAAACGGGTCACAAAATCAGAACGTTGCGATCAGATAATGGAACAGAATACTGCAACAAGGAGTTTCTTAAATTCCTCCGTAATTCAGGGATACAGCATCAAACAACTGTGCCCTATACGCCAGAACAAAACGGCAGGGCGAAAAGGATGAATCGTACATTGGTGGAGCGTGCGAGATGTATGCTTTTTGACGCAAAGCTTGACAACAGATTTTGGGGTGAAGCTGTCAACACAGCGGCTTATCTTGTGAATCGTTTACCATATCGTGGGGCTATCGATAAAACGCCCGAAGAAATTTGGTCCAATGAAAAACCAGATTTATCCAACTTCAAAGTTTTTGGATGCAGGGCAATGGTCCATATTCCGAAACAAAAGCGCCAGAAATTTGATTCGAAATCAAAGGAATAATCATGGTCGGCTACAGCGAGAATAATAAAGGTTATCGAGTTTTTACGAATGGATGTCAGTCGTGATGTCATTTTTTTGGAAGATCAATGCTGTGAAAACAAGGTAATTGATTGTGATGAATTTTCTAATCATTTTTATCCATTCAAAGATAATAGCAATGAAGTGGAGGATGAGGCAATTGTTACAACAGCAAGTTCAGAAGGCGTATCTAGATCTCAAAAATGTGAGGATCTAACAGCTGAAGATTCAATTGAGGTTTCGGGTAGTAATGAATCGTCAAATGAGGAAGAGAACGATGTTTTGTTAGAACCACGTCGTACATCGAGAGAGCACAAGTCGACGAAAAGTAATGACTTCGTTTATATTGTATCTCGTGTTCAATTAGATGATCCATTGTCAGTGAAGGAGGCTATGAGCAGCTTAAATGCGTTTCAATGGAAAAAAGCTATGGAAGAAGAGTATCGTTCGTTAATCGAAAACGAGACGTGGTCGCTTATCGATTTGCTACCTGATCGTAGAGCAATTCAAAGCAAATGGGTTTTCAAGATTAAGTATAACGGAAAAGGAATGGTAGATCGGTACAAGGCTCGTTTGGTAGTGAAGGGCTATGCTCTACGTAAGGGCATTGGCTATGAGGAGACATTCTCGCTCGTAGTTCGCTACTCGTCGATACGTTTTTTGATTGCGGTAGCTGTGAGATACAGCGTTTGGACACTGCCTTGAAGATTTTTGGCATGAAATGCTCAAATTACGAAGCATGCATTGTCTATTTAATGGATGGTAGTAAGCTGTTGATTGTGGCATTATATGTTGACGACTTGCTCATTTTTTCCAACGACAAAGTTTTGAAAGCTGAATTGACGTTGTGTCTTCAAAAGACATTGGCGAAGCCAAATGTGTGTTGGGCATGCAGATTACGTGAGACCGCAAGACGGGGACGATTTGAATAAATCAAAGCCAGTATATTCAAAATATACTAGAACGTTTTAAAATGGCCGATTGTAATAGTGTAAGTGTTCCAGCTGATCCAAATCAGAAACTTAATTCAGAAATGTCACCGAAGAATGAGTCAGATCGAGAATCCATGAGGAATGTGCCATATCAAGAAGCAGTAGGGAGCTTTTTGTTTGCTGCCCAGGTATCACGACCAGATATACAGTTTGCAGTAGGAGTTGTCAGCAGATTTAATAACAATCCAGGCGTTGCTCATTGGTTGGCAGTAAAGCGGGTCATGCGAATCGAAGGTAGGGTTTCCAATAAAGCTCAGTTTTAAGGAAACCAGCTACCAATGCCTACAGAAATAAATATTGCAATCAACAGAAATAAATATTGCAAGTTGCAAAATAAGAAATCAGCAGCGAAGAGAAAAAAAATTTTTAAAAAATGAAATGCAGTGTGACATGTTTTCAATAGTCAGTCAAGTGACTCAAATTTGACATCGACGGTTTTTATCTAGGTCCAGAATACCCATACATCCTATGTCTGAAGGTATACAGTGCATTTTCGATATATCAAAGTCGAAATATGCAAGCTAATGGCCTAATACCATTCAATTTGTTCGTCCTTTGCAACATTGTCAGTGATAGTTTGGAAGCCGATCGATGCTAATTCACAACTTGGACGGCTTAAAGCCGCCTTTAATTTACTTATAAGTTTTACGTGGGCGTATTGATGTTTATAGTTTTGAGACACTTGTTGTTAACTTTAAGGCCATCGAATTTCTTCGAAGCTGACCATACTAGGATCCAAATTCAAAATACTAATTTAGAAATATAAAAGGTTGCTTACCGTAACTGATAAGTATCGTAGATAGTTTGTAGTAAAACTATAACTCATTAAATTTAATCAACATTACGAAAAGCGAAATCGGAACCACAAAATAAGAGACATATCAAAAATTTGTGTCGATATCATATCGTATGATTTTGACAGTTTTGATCATCAAAACATAAATTAGTGAATTTTTAAAGTCCTCTATGTAATTTATTTCAATAATGATTCAGAAGTAGATTATCGCAATTTAATCGCCGTCATTATTCGAAATCCTTGAATTTCGGCAGTTACATATACGCACAATAAGTATAAATTATTGTGAAATATTGTATTTTGTTTAAACTTATAATTGTTATCAATAACCGTGTGAGATAACGCCAAAGTTTATATTAAAAACATTTGTCACCACCATGACATAAGTGTCTCGAAACCCCAATACTAAATTAGTGTACATACCTTTTAGTCGGCCGTTTAACAAGAGATTCAAATATACTTTGTGGCGGTTGACGTTTTCTCGGCGGTGCAATAGGTTGACCAACTAATGTTGTTGTCGCTCGTACATTACGATTATGTCGTGTTAGTGGCGGTGCCGCGGCTATACTTGCATTTCGTCTAGTTTGTGCCGTTTTTATTTTAATCTCTGCCTCTAAAGGTTTTTTCTGTTGGTATGGTGGCAAATTTGTATCACGTTTTAATTCTTGTTTTACGGCATTCATATTTTTTTTATTTATTAAATGTTTTGGCCGTAATTGAACGGCTTCATCGTCATCGGTCGATAAAGATGGTATTCGTGCTAAATTCGATGATGTCTTATATCGTTTTGGTGCTATTTTCGATGATTTTTCTGTAGCTTCGACAATATTTGGATAGCTATTCGATGGAATACGAGATATTCGTACCAATGGAGCGACACGATTTAATGTCGATGAAGCAGCCGACGCCGTACGTTTTGCATTTTTATTTTGTGTTGCCGCTCCTCCACTACCGTCTCGTAATGCAATCGGATTTGGAATATCTTTCTACGAATACACAAAACAATAAGTAAATCTAACACATACACAAAACACTTTATTAATCTACGAAGTGGTGGGCAACCTTTTTTTCGAATTTCTTTTTGGTGCTGTTCTTCTCGTCAAAGGAATACGTATCCGATTGCCATGAGAACACATTTTTCAGTGTTGTTACAAAATTTGGCATATTCGATTCTCTATAGTATATAGTTTTACAAGTGAAGATTTCCGAATTAATTTTATCGCGCACCTCTATATCAACACAGTTCACAAAATCAACTAACTCGCGGCGAAATTTAATGTTGATTTTAATTAGTTCAAGATTTTGTCGAATACAAATTTTTTTGTTTTATAAAGATAAGATTACAAAGAATTCTTATCATTGCAACGTGAATTTAATGATAGATATAAAAAAAAAATTTAAAGATTTATTTACGATTTAGTTATTGTATTTTTTTACGAAATAAGTGAGGGTGGGAACTCCTAATTATTAAGGTGCAGCAAACACTTTACGATTGTGTTTTGCTGATCATGTTATTAGTCGGTAATTTGGAGTTCGATTTTTGTAAGGTAAGTGTGTTCAATACTAAGCTTATCAACACAAGGCAAACGTACGAGAAAGCATAGATCGGTCCTCCTGAAATGAATTAGCGATCGATTGAAAAGGATGATTTACTTTGTGATCGCACAAGATCCGGAGTCTAAGGGTAGTCTGCCACGTCCTCTAATGTTTGGTTTTCACTACTAAATCCCATTGTGTCTTTGTTTCTAAAACCTGTGCTCATATACTTGGGTTTAGATTAATTTATTTGAATAACAAACGGAAGGTAATATTCATACTATAAGTGAATCAACTAGATCTTTTACCCGTCGTCATTCAGTCTAATCGATCTGGTTGTAGTGGCGGTATAAGATGTTGTTCGGAAGTGGTTACTTTTACGAAAGATGAATTTTAACATGAGATAAACGATATTTTACATAAACGTACATATTTTTGAGGTATTCTCTGGCATCTTAACGCAAACCATAAGCTTTCCCAATTCCTCGAGTAAACGTAGCTTGCCTGAAATTTAGGAATACCTGATGTTATAGTTCATGACATGTTTCATAATACTAAAAAATAATCATTTTCAGTATTTGTCTTTAGCTTTAGATGCCATTAGTAATGACGTATCATTTTCACAATAAAGACGATTAAGTACTATAAGTATCTTGACCGTAACAACTATCCATGTAATTACAATTTAAGTTTTTTTTTTATTATTTAAGTTATTTTACTTGGCCGGAGCATTACTGCTCATATCACCAATTTTTTTGACGTACATTTTACCATCTGCGCATTGCGTAGCTCCATGTCACCCTGTACCACGATGACATGGAAGATGGATCTTCCCATGAATTCTGCACACCAATAGGGGTCATAGTTGTGTTTATCAATCGATCGTAATCTTTGTGAGAAAAATTCTCTTTTGCATCCTGCCCCTGTTGGGATTCGAACACGGCGCCACTCGCTCGGTACAATTTAAGTTCACGCAGAATTTAAGATTTCAATTGACTCCATTTTTGACTTACTACCATAACTGCTTGCACATCAATTAATTAAGTGGAGGCCGTAAACGGCAATTGACGCGTATAAACCTCGTGAGCCACTAGCTGAGTACGACTTGGCACCATCCAGTCACCAGTTCAACTAACACATTTGTAAACTTCTTTTACCACCCTGTTAACTCGGCGATTCACGCCTATTTGGTCTGGCCCCATTATTTGAAACTAGAAATTCGTTTCTGTTGTATATTAACCAATTAAACAGGATGATGTCGGATTTTATTTATACTTTATTAATTGTGCTTCATTAAATTATACAATGCCTTACATATACTTGTGTCCACGTTGGACGTCGTAACAGGAAGAGAGAGAGAGTGTGTGTTGCTCTTGTCAAACCTCTACAAAAATTGGTCTTGTATGATGAACACAAAACCCAAGAGACCAAACGATAATATATCGATTGACAATAATAGTCATAGTGTGGTTGGCAGGTTGGGGGCACTCCCATCGTAAAAGACTTTTAAACGAGTATGTTATCTTTATAATTCCACCACAGCATCCTTAGCTTGTCGTAAGAGACGACTGAACAAAGGTTGGGTCGCTGGGAGCATATCCGCATCTTTAAAATACTGCATTGTTAAAATAATTAACAAAAAAAATTATAGATATCGCACAAAATTTAACCCGACCTCCGCTTATGTTAAGGACAAACGTTTTAGGATCGGTACGTGGAACGAGAAGTCGCTAAAAAAACAAGGGAGCTTAATGGCTCTACATCAGCCATGAAAGAGTATCGCTTGGAACTCGTTGCTCTCCAAGAAAATCGATGGCCAAAAAGTGGAGACTGCATATGCCCCAAGGGTATATACGTTGCTTTACGGTGGATATGATCCTGGCAGTCTTGTTGGTGTTCTTCTTGGGCTCAACGTAAAAAGGTTGTTTTGGATTTCAAAGCAGTTGCTAATTGTGTGTGTGTGTAAGCTACGTTTTCGTATGCGACTAGCCAATCTGTCAATCATATGTGTTTATGCACCCACATATGTAAGACAATCCAAAGATAAAGACGCATTTGAAAACTATTTCGATGAGTTGATGGGATCCATACCGGAGCACGACGTCAGAATAGTGATGATTGGTGACTTTAATGCTAGAGCTGATAAAAATCAAACTGACTTATGTGAAAACGTATAGGTCCGTACTCCCAATACGATCTAGCGACCGATAATGAGAAAAGAGTAATGTACTTTGCAATTGCGCATGACCTCATTGTGACTAAGTAGTACATTTTTTCCTAATAAAAATATCCACTTGGAAACATTGACACACCTTCGTAAGATGTCCGGAACTCAAATTGACCAAGATTTGCAATGATCATCAATTGGACAGGAAAATGAAATTTATGTTTCAACTATGAAGAATGTATGATAAACGAAAATGAGAAATCACAATAACAGAGCAGTAGCAGTAGCATTATGGAAACCAGTCACTGTTCTGATGATGTGAGAGCTTATAGGAGATATTGAACACTTTGGCTGTCGATGCTGCTCAGGCCACTCTAGGTATGGTAAAAATTAAACCGAAAAATTATTGCTTTGATGAGAAGTGTCGTCTTGCTGTCGAGCAACAGAATATAGGCTATAAAAAAGCAGGAACATGTTTTCCACGGAAGAACAAAGTGGTCCTTGCTAGGAGAGCAAATTTATAAGCCGGAAAAGCGTGAATGATGGAAAGCTAAAATTTTAAGAGTACAACAACTCATCAATGATCACAGTTCTCATAACTTTTTTAAAGGAGTCCACGAACTGCACCATACCTTCAGACCTAGCCTAGGGCTATCGCCATTCGGGACCAGGATGAAAACCTCCGTGTTAACATCGATGTATTGTTTGACACTTGGAAGGAGCATTTCTCTGATTTACTCAATGTTCAACACAAATATCCACAATGTTTGGTGTACATTACCTTCAGAACCACGTCTATTCCAGATGTCAAATACTAAATATGAACAACTTGCAAATACCACCCCGATGTGCATAGAATCGTAGAAATATTCCTTTGCAGAATATAACTTGACCGTGCAGAAACGAAAAAGAAACCGTTCTCTTGGTGTTGACTATATTATTTTATTACAGGTTTGATCAATGCAGGACTACTTATAAATATGGACACATCAACGAAACATCTTAATATCAAATTAAAGTTTTATTTAATCTCCAATTGGCTGTTAAATTTTTAAATAGGGATATTCAGTTGGTTACCACACAGCTAAAAAAATATGCAATAATAATAATACCTATTTACATGCCATTGCTAGCTGGTACTCGTTGCCTTTTACTTCGTGATTAACATCAAAAATTTTCATCAAATTACTGATCTCGTGATTGAAATGAACTCAATACCTCCCGTTGTCGTCGTGTTTGTAGCCATATATCATGCGCATGGCTTTTCTTTCAAATGTAAAAAGCATCCATATTACGTAACGCAAAATTCTACCTTTTTTCAAACCGAGGCCAACTACTACCGCGCAACTCTTCTTTTCGAGCTCAATATCAGTTGTTTGCAATTTGCTATCGAGATAGCTTCCAAGGTTGTGCTCCAAAATCAATCAAGATAATTATTGGCTCAAGGGAGCCATCCAACGTTCTACCCAATAAAGGCGCTTCGTACGGGCACGTCTGTTGCAATAAACATTGCATCGAGATTCTATTTTTGGAAGTGACGTATTGCTGTTTGTAATACTTTATGGTAGCGTGGGTTTTCGTCTGGCCCTCCGTCAATAGTGACAATGGCAACCGTCTTAACTATATTATCGAATTTTTTGATCAAACTCTGGAAGCGTTAAAATTCTATTGAAGTCAAGAGCGTGCGAATATGCTATTGGAAAAGAATGCTTTCCCGATCTAATGGCTATATTTGTTGGTCCTGAGTATACCAGTGTCTCTATTTTCCACACAGCCCAGTTTGTACCATGATTCCAGTATAAATTGATGGAACAAGTTCCGAAAATCGGTGCTTGTTTATTTGCAGCAGCTAGACCTAACACAACTCTGGCCTTGTAGTCTTGGCTCAGATCGAAAACTTCTTTTGGCCCAAGTATTAATGCCAGTTCTTCTAGCGCATTAATCGTTGCCGTAAAAAATGTTCCATCAATGTTATAATAGGAAAATTTTTTTTGGTCCAACTTCAAATGGCTTCTACTCCGTTGCTAGTGGGGTTGGGTCCAATTTTCCGGTTTTATACGATAGTTTAGACAATTTTAAGTATCCGAAATATCAATCCATAAATGCCTTGTCCTAGTTCAAAAACATCATATAACATCATATAATGTTCCATCAATGTTTTTTATATTCGTTATTCTCTTATGAGAACGGTTGTGATATGTCGTTTACTCTCGGTTGTACTTAACCATCTTGGCAAGAGTTTAAAATATATTGCGCTTCGAAAAATTGTATAATCAAGTTTAGTCAATTCCTCGTTTGATTCGTCTAATGTTTTAATTCTCTAAACAAGGTCACGCTGGCAACGATCATAAGCCGCAGAACCGAAAAGAGCCGTAACACAAATTGATTGCTGCAAATTCGGTTGATCAACTTCTAATCTGGGTCTACCAGTAGCCAGACGAGTGCGATCAGACATAATTTTTCTAGCTTCAGGATTCATATTCATGACTTTTAGAATTTTTCTTTTTGTATTTTCTCGGTACAGTTGCTGTTGTTTTTGGTTGCCTTTTTGCTTCCAATGTGATTTTCCTAATTTTCAAGGCTGAAAGTTCTGCTTAATTTTCATCTGTGCTGAGATCAGTCCGTTTTTTCGTTAGAAAATTAGATATCATTGTGTTAATATTACTTCGTATAGCATACACAAAAAGAAACAGAGTTAAACAGCAGATTTATAGGACTTCAATGATTTAAACCTCAACTCAATTCGTACACCAACACCATAAATTTTATTAATCAACCTTTATTTAAAACTTTAACAAAATTTGTTATTTTTTTATTATTTTTGATTATAGAAAAATAAATGTAAGTATTACATTTTTGTTATAAATTTACTACACTGATTTTTAGTGATAATTCTGTCTGTATGTAAAAAATAGAATAGAAAAATGACATTTGTTTATCAAAATGGTTGACATGGTGGTTTTTGTTTTGTTCTTTCTTTTTTATGTATTCGTTTTTCGATGTTTTGTTCTATTGAAACAAATTTTGGTTCGAGTATTGAATGTTAGATGGAGATGTTGACTAACTGAATGGATTAATACATAATTTTTGTGTAATTTAAATTCGTTACGTAATACAAACTGGACCCCTCCCCTCCCCCTCGTAACGCTCTGTAGTAAAACTGGATCTTTGCTCTATTTTTTGTTGTTTCTATTTACATTTTGTTATTGTGAATAATTGTTTACACATCCCGTTAATTGTTCCCTTTTTATTGATTTTTGTGGCAAACGAATGAAGTGAAAATATGAAATAATACGATGGTAATCTTTATCGATTTTTGATATTTAAATTTGCCGAAACATTTTCTCAATATCGGCGGAGAATACGTACTTATGTTTTCGGAAACGGATTAGTAGGTTTAATAAATTATCCTGTATAGTTGGCCCAACCAAGAGATGGTCATTCAATGAAAGATTGTTAGTAGATTTGATTGATGTGTCGAAGACTACACGAACCTTTGTCTTACTACTGAATTCCTTGATGACCGGGTGGTGGGGAAATTAAAAAACTTTGTTGTTATCCTGGACAATATCATTTTCAGGTATAACTTCCATATGGTTTAAGGTCAGCTTCTCTAAGGATTAGAATCGCCTAAAAAACCACTTCCGATAATGGTTTGTGTTTTTGCAGGTTGTGATCAGGTGACCATTACTGATGCAGTTGTTACATCTGTTTGACTTAGTTATGAATTCTCGACGTACTGTCATATCTATAAATTTTGAACAATCATATTTAGAGTAGATGTATTGATAATTTTTTGCTGTTGCGGTAGCTTTGCATGGTTCAAATTTTCTCTAGGATTTAGGAAAATTGGGCTCTTATATTCGGGAATCATTTTAATTAATGCATCCATCCGTTTGTTTAAAAAGTCAAGATATCATTGAATTGTTGGATAATTGTCTTCGGCACTTTCATATTTCCATTTATGGTTTACCGGGTAAAAAGATATAAAAAGGGAGTCGAAAATCGCCATCCGGATGTATCGAAGTGATAGAATAAAGAGCGTGTCAAATATAAATCATCCTTGTGTTTAATTAACATATTGTACAATAAATAGTATTACACAGAGACGTCGAGTTTCTTCACCCAGTTTATCCTTGGCGAACAAAATTATCCATGGATCTTGTTCCGTTGTCTTTGGCAAGAAGGATTTTGAGCCATCCCTTTTATCAACTATATCATGCAACTTCATAAATTATCGTGTGACGCCTTATTCAATTTGGAAATAGCGAAAAAGCCACGAATATAGGTTTCGATTATAGGTTTATTATAATCGGAACGGTAAGATGAATTGCTTCTAAATTATTCCCCACAGTGGAATTGGTGATCACAGTGGAAACGTATTGTGAAACTTAAATCTCGGATGATCACTTAACTCATTTTTAAATGGTCCGAAACAGATATGGATCCGGTTCGAAGGACCAAAAAATGTTGGAATACAATTTAAAACGTGTATTTTAATTACTTTACGGTCAGATCTGGTTCTGACAATACGGTTATTGGGTGACCAGTCAAGAAATGGCCAGGGGTCAGTGGATTAAAATCGTCATCCTGAATATCCTCAAGACGTCGTGAAATCAAAAGATATTGATTCGCCAATCACACGCCGGTGGGATAAAATGCTAAATAATGTAATAGTCGGTGCACCAAGCAATATTGGGTGTATAAATCTTTCAGTTGACAGTGGAAAAAACTTGGAAACAGTTTGGTGGTAGCTTCTCTCAATTATTAATTACTCCTCCTCTGATTGTTGTGACTGTGACTTAAAGTGACAACTCTCTAGAAGTTATAAAACATCTGAATTTTGATCAATTTATTTTTACAATCTTTTTTACGTTCAAAAATATCTGGCAAGCCTAGAGTTAATACGAGAATTTAACGGTGACATAAGAATTAAATTAAATGTATTCTATAATGTGATATTTATTGATTATCGTATTGCAAACGATATAAATCTAAACTGGGCGATTGCAACATACACAAGAGAAAATAGCACAATGTGATGTAATTATAAATTAGATATCTAGAAATGGGATCAACACTACAAGTAATGAATCTTTCCAAAAATAAAAGTTCAGCTTGCTCAATCGATTCTAAAAATAAAACAGCAGGTAATAATAAAACTAACGAAAGACATAGTTTAAGACGAAAACTATTAATACTAAAAATTCTGACTCCATCATAATATTGCGTCGACATATGGTTATATTTTGAAAATACTGCGTTGTATAATATTATTAGTATATATTGATTTGGTGTATTTAATAACCGGGTCATATAGCTTTATAATTGCCGGTGAACAAAATGTCGTAAAATACAGTTATATCGAAAATTATTAACCTCACATAATTACGAGTTGCACAAGTACTTACAATTAATACGTTATTCCAGCATTTAATCCAATTATATTATGTATTCTTCTATCTTTGTGTAGATCATATATTCAACACTATAATATATGCTTTATTATTCACTATACATTAATTAAAACCGATTAATAAAAATATGTATCACAATTAAAAGTTATATACTATTTTCAAGACAACACTGAACGATTGAACCCATAAAATCGATTTAACACAAAAAGATACTATCACAATATTATAATGTGCAGCTAGACGAAACGGTTGTTGTATTAGAACTAACTGCATAATGGTAAATAAAATATAGGGATGATTATTGTATTATTTCGGTACTCGGTTCTATATTTATACATAATATACACACACACACACTATATACAGTTAAATTACAACCGCGTGTATTGTTGTTGTTTTTGTTTAAAAAAACGAATGAAAAACTATCCAAAAATACAGTGAAATTTTAGTTCATTTTATGTTCGGATGAATTACGAAATAACTGGATATTTTCTCCAACTGTTCAATTTGGTATTTGCAAAATATTCAATAAATGAAAGGGGAATATGGATTGAAAAGGATTTGGTTTAGGGTTGATTTACTGGAGTGTAAATGTTGTTTCGTTTGTGAAATAAATATTAAATTAGAAAATGCAATGGAATTATATTACAAATTTGCTTCCTCATCGAGCAAATCACATGGTGGTCCAGCTGTAGTGATTAGAAGATGATTAAAGTACTGCGAATTTAATAAATACGGAAAAGAACTGCCTGCAGGAATGGTTTGGGGGTACCAGCAGTATACTGCCCGCCAAAACCCGTTAATCATTCACCTGTAATAGTAATATTGAGTAACGTCTTAAAAACAAGCGGACTAAATGGGACCAATATTATAGGAGACTAGACGATCAATGTACTTCTCTAGATATTTCGCTTTGTGAACCAACTATGATATAGCTGTAAAGATGTTAAAAGATATTTTGGTGAGGGCAGTAAAAAATGCAACACCAGTTGGTTATTTCTGAGAAAGTTAGTGGCAATGGCTGACAATATATACTGTAATTTGCAAATTGCCCAGCAAGCAAAGTAAGTGCGACCGCATTGTAATTTTTTTTCTAATTATTGTTAGTATATAGTAAACCACCATCCATACTGAGAGCATTAAAAAGTGTTTTAATCTTGTAAAAATTAAAAACGTGTTTATTTTATTCTTTAACCATTTTAATAGGTTATGGGCCCAGATATAATTAAATACTAGTTTTAAATAGTTTTTTTTTAATTCTAAAAACCGTACGCATAGTAACATTTTGAAGGTTAAGTGCGTGGTGTTTCGTATATTGTGAAATAGTTTGGTTCATGGGTTGCCTCGTGCATTGGACATTTTATTTTTTTAATTAATTTCACAATATTGGGCGAGTTAAAGAATTATGGAATCTAATATGCAAAAAGTAAAACCATTTGATGGTTCGAATTTCTCGAATTGAAAATTTCGAGTTAAAACATTACTAGAAGAAAAGAGTCTAGAAAAGTTTTTAACGAGTTGGACACGTTATTAAGAGATGTCCCAGTTGATGCGAAAGATGAAGTTAAAAGTGAGAGGATCAAACACACGTTGAAATGTGATGAGAAAAAGCGTAAATCCATTTTGCTGCAATGTATTGGTAATTCTTAACTGGAGTACATTAAAGACAAACAGTTCGCAAAGGAAATATATGATGTGTTTGAAATATATGATTAGTTGGTGTGTTTGAGTGCAAAAGTGTTACCGGTCAGTTGTTGTTGCGAAAATAACGAATTATTTTTTGCAATTCGATCATACTGTGCGTGAACTGAAGTTGATTGGCACCACATTGGAAGAACTTGACGTTGTCTGTCATCTAATTTTAACATTGCCAAAATGTTTCGATGGCTTGGTTACAGTGCAGGAAACAATGGATACATCAAAGATAACAATCGAATTTGTTAAAAGTCGTATTTTAGGCGTGTGTGGAAAGCGTGCTGCGTGTGGAAATGGATGTAGTGGTAGATCAAGTGATTCGATGGCAATGCTAGCAGATCGTTCAAAGGTTATTTGTCACAGATGTAACAAGCCAGATGTAACAAGCATCAAAGAATGGAAGTGATGGTTTTGAAGAGATAAACTTTGTTCTTGATTCGGGCGCAACACATCATATCGTTAACAATAAAGTATTTTTCAATAGCATGCATAGAATTTACCCGATGGCGATTGGATTGGAAAAATTTAAGGTGAACATCGATGACAAGTTTTGTGAATATTGTGTAATTGGTAAGCAAACGCGTTTACCATATCCACCCAGAAAGATAATCCGTTCTAAACGAGTTATAAAATTGATTCATACCGATGTCAGTGAATGAAGAAAAAAAAGTGAGGTTTTCGATAAATTCAAACAATATGTTGCTATGGCTGAAACGCAACATGGGAAAAGAATTACGAAATTACAAGTGGATAATGGCGGAGAGTATTGCTCAAAAGTATTTAAATCTTTTTGTGTCAATAAGGGTATTCGGCTGAATTTCACGGTACCTTACAATCCGGAAATGAATGCAGTATCTGAACGTTTTAATCGTACTGTGGTTGAAAAAGCATAAACAATGCTTTGGTCGAATGGATTAATTCAATTCTGAAACGAAGCTGTTTTGTGTGCAAATTATATTAAGAAACGTTCACCAACAAGTGATGTTGGTAATCAGTTTCTAAGCAAGACGCCTGCTGAAATTTGGTATGGCAAAAGGCCGGATTTGTCGCAACTACGGGTTTTTATTTCGATTTGTTATAATTATGTACCAGAAGAAAATCGTACAAAGTTGCATGCTAAATCATTAAAGTGTTCATGCTTGGATATGGTTTATCATCACACGTTTGAATTATGTCAATATATCCAATTCAGAGACGGCAGGCGATGACATTGATGATGAAAGTGAACATAACCACGATGCAAATTTAGATGGTATCGGTAACATAAATGATAATGCTCACAGTACTTCGAATAGCAAGGTTAACAATGAATCAATGTGCCGTGGTGATCGTTTAAAAAGAAAACCAGATCGGTACGGATATGAACCGGGAACTTGGCTGAAAATGCATAACCAGCAAATGCATTTTCAGCTGAGGAATTTGTGCAAAATGATCCGGTTACGATGAACGATGCAAGGAAACCTGCTGATTGGTCAAAATGGGAGATGGCAATTAATGATGAATTTTCATCATTGTTAAAAAATGACACTTGGTCTCTGTGTAAGTTACCAACTGGTCGTAAATCTATTACTTGCAAATGGGTGTTTAAGAAGAAACTTAAATCAAATGGCGATGTCGACAAGTACAAAGCAAGACTTGTTGCTACAATGGTTTCGACTACAATGAAACGTATTCACCAACGGCCAAGCTAACAACTTTTCGAGTTTAATTGTCAATCGTCAATCATTTTGGATATGAAATGCATCAGATGGATATAAAAAGTGCATTTCTAAACGGATAATTGAAGGAAGGTATCTACATGACACAACCAGAAGGGTTTGTGAAAGATAAATCAATGGTTTGCAAGTTGAATAAATCATTATACGGATTGAAACAGGCTTTACTTGTGTGAAAGGAGCGTTTTAATCAGTTCATTATTGAAATTGGTTTCAATCGTTGTGAATCGGATCAATGCTTGTATATAAAATTTGAAAAAGACATCGTTTGTTATATTCGCTTGTATGTCGATGACTTAGCAATTATTTCCAACAATGTGCAGATGGTCAACGGTATTAAAGCAAGGTTAGCAAGAGAGTTCGCAATAGTGGATGTTGGAAAAATTGATTTATTTTTGGGAATTAATGTTGAACGGAATTCAAGTGATAATTCGATTACCTTCAGTCAGTCACGTTATTTAACGAATGTTTTATTGAAATTTGAAATGAACAACTGTAAATTGGCGGCAACACCGATTGAAAATGGTTTGAGCTTACCAAATGGTGATAAAAATAACTTGACTGATCAGCCGTATAGAGAGCTCATTGGATGTTTGACGTATGCCACTCATACAACTCGACCAGATAAAATAAATAATTATTTTGAGTGAAATCTCGCCCGCGGAAAGGACAGATTACTCTTTGTGGAAGGCAACGAAAAATTAAATAAGGGCTGGTTAATTGAAAACCACCGATTAGACTGACAAGTAGAAATTAGACAATTAAGAAAAAACATTAGCTGATCATATAAAGGGAGTGATTTCACCTCATCAAGACAATAAAGTTGCGTTACCAGAGCAAACGGATAATAATTCGTTCTTTAAGCCTATTTAGTTTAAGTGGAAAAATGTAAAGAAGAACATATAAGCACCAGAAAAGGCAAAAAGGCACCAGAATATGATATATCTGATTACAGTAAATCTGATAAGAGAATTATCCGATAAATGCTAAAAACTAATCACATTCAGCATTAACGCGATCATGCGAACTGGTTACAGACCTCCTAAATGTAAAATATCCCTTGCCACAATGATACAAAAGCCTGGAACAAATGAAACACAAATATCATCACATTGACCAATAAGCTAATAGGCTTACAACAATATCGAAGCTTTTTGAAAAAATGATAATAACTAAACTTAAACCAATATTGGATTTTTACTTAGTTCTGAGAAACTATCATTTTCAAAGACAATATATCGTAAAACAAAATAAAGGAACTACTGTAAATGATATCAGAGCAGGTGTTTTGCAAGGCAGCGTCCTTGGACCGAAAACAACTGAAAATGGCAATGCTGACTGTCTCAGCAGGCTTCCAATAAATGACGAAATTTTCACATAGAAAATTCAAAAGAACGATGATCGATTTTTGAGTCAGTTGTGTATTTATATTTTGAGCGGTTGTAAGGACGGTAATATTCCCAAATTTTTAAAATTTTTATTTTAAGAATGTAGCTCGATCAGTTGAGAAATTTCTATTTGAGAATCGTATAGTGGTTCCAAAGAATATTCAACAGGATGATGATTGGCCTACAGTAAATTACCCATTTCAAAGAATTCATATTGATTTCTTCTATTTTCTAGGGAAAGAGTTTCTGATGCTTTGTAGATGCTTACAGCAAATGGATAAAGGATATTTTTATGAATGGGACGAATGTGGTTAAGGTGATAGAGAAATTGGAATCAATTTTTAGAGTATTCAGTTTGTCAGAAGAAGTAGTGTCGGACAACGGCCCGACATTTGGAAGTGAAGATTTTAAAGAGTATCGTAATAAGAACAATATTGAGTTAACGCACAGTCCACTTTATCATCCTGCTAGTAATGGACGTGTTGAAAGGGCGGTACAAACAACAAAGTTGATTTTAAAAAAATATGTTTTAGACAGTGAAAGGGTTCAAAGTAGTGTTGATATAAAAAAATTAGAAGAGAAGTTTTAAAAAAATTATAATAATATACCGTGCACGGATAATATTTTGTTTCAGCAGAGAAAATATTTGGTTTTAAACCAAGAAGTTTATTAGATCTTGTGAAGTTGAGGAAACAAAACACAAATGGTTTTGAGAATAACATGAGTCAATCTTATTGGAAATAAGCATTGAACGCATTCGAATCATTGCATATTTTCCACTGTATTTAGCTTTTGTAGCTAACTTCACTTCTGATTAATCCATCAGTCAAGGGACACGTTAAAATCATAAAGCCAAATAAAATATTTTTTCATAATCAAAATTTAATCGAGAAACTTCCATATTTCTTTTTCAGGTTTCCAGCTCTGCTTAGCATTAATTCCATCAAATCTGAGGCTTATGGTAATAGTTATAGTATTTGGTAAAAAGGAATAATAAAGCCAGATAGAAAACGAGTTAGATTTTCTAACGAATATGAAAGTAACAAAAGTTTCAAGAATTTGAAAAATTTGTAAAGGGAGACCTTGTAGTCTATTTATCAACATAAGAGAGAAGTTTTGTAAAATGGATGACGGCAAAAGTACTTGGTCAAGTAAGCAAAGTGGTATACAAAATATATTCAAAATTTCACATAAATCAAATAAAAAAATCTGTATTAAAGAAATGTGTTGATTATGGTTTAGATGTATTCGATGGTGGCGAAACTGTTGACTTAAATAAGAATTGTAATGATAATAGTGGAGGTAATAGTTAGAGAGAGAGTTAGAGAAAGATCACAGAGTAGTGGTACAGTAGACCCCAAAGAGTTCGTCAACCGCCAATACATTTGAAAGATTATGATAATTTTTAGTACAAAAGGTAAAATGGCAAATAATAAATATTAATAAATGAATAAATTTGGAAATATATACAACTAAAATTAAGTTAAAGAATTAGGTGAATTTGAAATATGTATAATTTTTTTTTATAATGTTAAAAATGTTTCATAACTTAAGAAAGAAAATATGACAAAGTTGAATATCAGAATATGGCGTAAAGGATTTTATGCAAGAGAATGTAAAATAGTTAATATGGCATGGGAAGAGCGGATAAGAAACAATTTCCTGTATTTAGAAACGTTTTTAGATGGAAAAAGCGTGAAATGAGAAAACGGAGGTCCTAAGCGTACAACAACTTAGCAATGACAGCACTTCACGTAACATTTTTAATAAAGTCACAGGTAGCGTGCGGACCATACCTTCCGACCTAGGTCTATTAACATTTGGTTGCAGGATGGAAACCTCGGTGTCAACATCGATGCCGTACTCAAAACTTAGAACCAATGCTCGTTCAACAAGTCAACAAGTGTCAAATGCTGCATTCCCCTGGAAAATTGATTTGTGGTCAGTAATTACCGAGAACGCACCAGTAGATGCAACTCAGTTAGCCACCTGGAACAAAAGTTGGCGGAGACCTTTGCAGTTTCATTGTACCTATCAAGTTTATCGGAAAGTTACAGCGTTTTGACAACGGCTCTCGAATTTCGAGCTAAGGATAACTTAACGAAGAGTATGGTAAAAAACAAAATGCTGGAAGAGTATAGGTGCCGAATGGATATCGAAAATGCAAGTGCCAACAGTGAAAAGGCGCTTAAAGTATACAGCAAGCCAGGCACAAGCTCTGACAATTCGCAAACATCTTGTTTTTTCTGCAACAACAATTGGATGGAAACGATATTCCATGTTATACATATATAACGTCTAAATTCCAAAGTTATTTGAACTGGTAGGATGCAATTCATTCAGGACTTTGGTTCCTCGATATACATCACTTTGTCGATATGCTTTTATGCCAAAAAGATCAAATGCAACAACTTTACGGAGTTCATGGAGTTACATGGTTTAACTCGTAGCTAAGCAATTGCTCTCAAGTTATAGAAATGGTTCACAAAATGTCTGAATTTATTTCAGTCAGCCCATGAACCTTTATTATTTTTATTAAAAGTCCTAATGTTCGCAGATAACCTCAAAATTTTTAAAACTGTGGCAAACATCAATGTTCGCAAACAGCCACAAGAAAAGTTATCGTAAGTGAGTCGTTGTGATGCAAACCTGCTCAATCTGAACATCATTAAGCGTAAAACCATATCTTTCTATCGGAAAATCAATCCCGTTAATTAGCAATACAAAATAGATCTTAACTAGAATTTGCAGTTACTGTTTGGTGCCCAGGACACGACATGTATATTCAAAACCTAGAGAATATTCAAAATAAGTGTATCAGTTACCTGACCTGGAAAGACGGTTGGCCTTACTATTATCTTAAGGCGTTTAACGTCATTACATCGACGGTCCAGCTATATTGAAATTATTAAATTAGAAAGTGACCAGAAGAAATTTACGGGGTCATGAATTATAGCTAAGAGATGCAGATTTTTAATAATCAGGTCATACTTGTACTCCAAATAAATAAATAAATTTATTCGAGCTCTTATTTTTCAGAGGGAATACTTTATGGAACTTTATCTCTTCGTACTTTTTCACTCAGTAACGCAAAGCGAAGCCTGATGAATTTGTAGGACTCCCGAAGAAGTTTTCATCCGAATCAGTCAGTCACTGACCGAGTTGGACCCTGACGATTTAGTATGAAAGTAGAGCATATATGGCCCTAATCATGACTATGAAGACACTAATCGAGTTCTTTTTAACCACGAGATCAGGGTTTTGATGGAGTAGCCTGCCAAAAAATCGACCTAAGCTGCGATATGCATAACTTCTATGAAGTTTTATAAAATGGTGTACTTTTCTGTACAATCGGGTTGAAAGCCGTCTAATGACATTAATTGTTCATTCCACTTTGTTTTCAGAAGCATTTATAAAAACCTTTGTCGATGATTTATATTCTGCTATTTGGAAGGTTAAATTGAAAACTTCTGGTTTGGACAATGTGAATTTAAAATTCTTGAAAATAGTTTTCCCTTTCGTCTCAAAATACTTGTTACATTTTAAGATATTTCCAATTTTATCATCACGTCCTCTTCCTTCCCAGAGGAGTGGAAACTTAGTAAGATAATTCCAACCTCTAAGGTTAGCATTCGTTCGGAACTATCTCATTGTTGGCCAATTATTATTTTAAGGTCTGTTTGAGGTAAACTTCAAAAGTTCAGGCTCATCTAAATAGCAATAGCTAAGCCACTTTGGTTCAATCTGGGCTTAGAAAATTGCATAGAATGTACTACCACTGCATTATTAAATGTTTGTGGTAGCATAAGGCGTAAAATGAAGAATAATGAAGTAACATCTGTATCTTTCTTAGATTTTTTTTATGGCCTTTGATTCTATAAATCACAAAATTTTGTTCAATAAATTAATTACCTAGATTTTCAATTTTTGCTGCCAATTTGATTTTCAACTATCTTGTAATCAGTCTCAAGGTTTTCTTTGGTGATAGTTTGCTTGATGTCCTTCCTATAACTTCCGGCGTACCTCAGGGTTCACCGCTGGGTGTCTTATTATTTAGAAAGTACATTAATGACATAGAATTTTCTATTCCCATATTGCTCAGTTGACATTTTTGCCGAAGATATCCAGATATATAGGAACAGTGGCTTAGATCAAGATTATTTATTACATTAATGGATCCACTTTTGAACTGATTCTCAGCTTTTTGATCTCAAAATCAATGACTCAAAACAAATCTGATCAAAATATCACATGTTTTAGCGACCAAGATGTTTTTGCTTGTTAACAGTGATGACCAAATATTTAAAGAAGTGATAGATTTTCGGAATATCACTTGGAAGGACCTATATAAAAGGGCATTTCTTAGCAGGTAACTGTGATTTATATTATCACCATTAAAGATCAATAATAATAATAAGACAGTTTTTACAGGCTATTGCTGACCCGTACTGCGTCAACATTCTGGCTCCATTGGATTCGATCCCGAGCTTGTTCTTTGTATTGTTCTAGACAACCTGAAGAATTTCTTCTTCTTTACCTTCTTCTATAAGTTGTTCTCTACTCCGAGGAGACATCCTCTCCGACAGCGACCTCTGCGCCTGCCAAATGGCGGCTCTTCACTCAGAGATCGCTAAACCATCTGTTCGGATCGGCCAGCTGAACGTGACCAATCCAGCATACCGGCTGTCTTTTTATTTTATGACTGAGATCAGGAATGTTTTTTGGTTTTCTTTTTTAAATAAAACTCGGAAAGTGCGTCGTCATCATGGCATTTGTGCCATTTTCATGCGCCCGATTGTTCTCTCGAATTTCATGAACCACCTTTTATACTCATCGAGTCCAACTTTCACACCCATACATGACAACGGGTCTGATTAACACCTATTTCGACTTCAACTTGTCGGCACTTGCAAAGTATTTTGACTTTTGTGAAGAAGTTTGGCCTTAAAATAAATATTAAGAAAACCAAGGCGATGAGGCTAAACCCATCAATATCAACATCGATATCAACCAAGAAAAAATAGAAGAGGTTAATGAATTTGTATACCTTGGTTACACACTAGCAAAAACGGGTGGAGCAGATGAAGACATTAATCAACACATCCAGAACAACGTACAACACGCCACACAAAGTCTAAAACTCATCTGTTCTATCTTGCAACACAAGCTAAGAACGTTCAGTTTTTGTGTGAAATCGTTGTTGCTCTATGGCTGTGAAACCTGAAAGCATGCGCAAACGTTCAATAATAAGCTATAGGTGTTTGTAAACAAATATCTTTGAAGAATACTGAAGTGCTTCTAGCCCAACAAAATTACAAATGTTGAGCTCCTAAGGCAAACAAATCAAAAAGTTATTGAGATCGAAATTAGGAAACGCAAATGGAGATAGTTTGGCCATACGCTAAGAAAGCACCGAATGATGCCACAAGAAGAGCTCTGGAGTGGAATTCGCAAAGAAAGAGGAAAGTTAGACGATCACCTGTAACATGGAAAATAACGATGCTAGCAGGAGTGAAATAACACTACGGGAAATCATGGGTGGAAATTAAACCAATAGCGCCTAACAGGGTTAGATGGTTCAGTTTAGTAGACGTCCTATGCTCCTAAATTGGAGATAAAGGAAATAAAATTATGTGCAAAGAAGAGATATACCGCGATAGTTTTCGCATTTTGAGCGATCTCTTTTTTTTAAGGTTAAAAAAAAGGTATGGTGCAATATGGTGACTCTTCTAAAGAAGCTACGAGAACTGCGCTCATTCCTCAGTTGTTGTACTCTTAAGACTTCAGCCTTCCACCATTCACGCTTTTTCCGTTTACAAATTCACTTGGCGGTTCTTGTAACAAGGACCGCTTTGTTCTTCAACCAATCATTTTTGGATTTAATTTTTACCATACTTAGAATTACCTGCGCAGCTCCGATAACCGAATTTTCAATACCTCTTATAGAACCGTTCACATTATCAGAACGTAGGTTGGTTTCCATAATGCTACTGCTAACTAAATGATATTGTGCTTTCTCATCTTCGTTTGTCAGAATTTTACAGTTGAAATGTATGTTACGTTTTTCTGCGAACCCTTACTTGTACGAAAACTGCCATCTTAGCTTCGCAGTGAGCAATTGATGATTACTGCCTACAAATTTTGTAGCCGATCCAAATGATTGACAGGCTGGCTAGTCCCATGCGTAAACGTAGCTTATACATACGATTATCAATTGTTTTGAAATTCTAAAAAGACTTTTTACCTGGGGCCCAAGAATAAAACCAACATTAAGATTGCCGAGGTCATCTCCATTGTATGCAATGTATAGCCTTGGGACACATGATCTCCACTTTTTGGTCATCGATTTTCAAGCTTTACTCTTTAATGGCTGATATAGTGCCACCAAACGCGCCTGGTTTTCTTAACCAGGCACTGCACGTTCCACGTACCGATCCTAAACTGAGTGTCCGTTAACTTATGTGGGGTTCGGATGATTTTATTAACAATTAAGGTTGTTAAGGGTGCGGATAGTCAAGTCCAGGGATCCAATCATTGTTTAGTCGCCCCTAAGACAAGCCAAGGATGCTCGTTTAGATGTCTTTTATGGGACGGCTCACCAACCACAGGGACCAAATTTTTTGTTGCATTTTTTTTTATTTTACCGGCATTAAGATTGGCTATTTTTTTTATAAATTAGAGTTTCTGGACAAATCATGTTCAACTCATTCATAATACTAGACCACCACAGATTATCGAAAGCTCCAGATACGTCTATGAATATTCTATCTTGACCATTATCACCATATCGTCTTCTGAAGATGATTTCTCCCTAAATTTGAACTGATTTCACTTGTTTGTAGCATGATTAGCCTATAAGATTTTGAGTCAGTTAAATGTCGCTTAACATGGACCTATTCTAGATCTGAGCCCGTGGTTTTATTATCACTAGATGTGTCGCGTATAATGGGATTTGTAGTGTAAACCTACGTGCACACTACATTGCCATCCAAGAGTAGCGTGCTTACCAAACACTTAGGTGTGGTAAGATGAGGAACGGATTTTTTTATAGCAAGCCAGAGTAATAAAACAAAAGTCTTTATTTTTAATATTAAAATTTCATTTGCCTATTATTTATAATATATAAAATATATAATTTATAAATTAATAATTTGATTTTATTCTTGTTTTGTAATATAGAATTTCTGTTCGCTCATTGCATTGCACCAATATAAAGGCGAACCAAAAATTTTACATTTAAAAATTTAATATGTTAGTTATGTTGGGAAACATATTACATAATATATTTAAAAAAAAAAGTTAAATTACAAATCTTTTAAAAAACAAATTTACAATTTAAAAAAAAAAAACATTAAATTAAGAAACCAATAATAATTTCCATATTTCAATAATTCTAATACAATTTCTTATTTTTTTTCTTCTTTTTATATTTTATATTGTTCACAGCGGTTCTGTGTCTCTATTTTTGTACTTTTGTGTTGCTTTAAGGGTGTCTATGGGTGTATATGTTGTGTGGAGGATTGGTGGTTTATACAATTATAATTTTATCTTAATTATTTTTTGATCGGATGAATCAGAAGATGAATTTTCTTCGGAGACTTTATAGCTTTTATATATTTACATGTTCTATACCTACTACTACTACTACTATTACTACTGGTCATATTTGTATTACTATTATTATTTGTTTGTTGTTGTTTTTTGGAGGGTATTACTGATTGTACTGTTGTTGATTTTCGAAGTTTTAAATTCTGTTTTTTCTTGGCCCAAGCTTGTACAACTTTTGTACCAGCCGAGCCATTTACTAATAATTTTTTTTTAAATAATAAATCTTTGGAGCGCGTCACTGGTGGACCAAGCTTATATAACGAAACTTGTCGTCGTGTCCTTAAATTATTCGAATGATCGGCTACTGGTAGAACGACTCGGGCACGAGGAGCTATCACCATCCCTCGTTCAGCTATTGATAATGATGGTTTTTTAATTATTACCCGATTACAATTTATGGGACCAGCGACATCTAAATTATTTTCTAATAATACATTATTGATAGAATTACTTGGGTGGCTACTACAACTACTATTATTGCTACTACACGTACTGGTACTACTACTATTATTAATATGAATGTATTCGTCGCCATTATTCGCTAAACTACTCGAGGTTACTTCATTAATTTGAATTGATCTGGTTGCATGAATATGATGATGATGATGATGATGTGCATCGTATATTGATCGATAATGCAATTTTGTTTCAAGCTCTTCGGTTAGTGGTAAATTAGTTTCTAGGCTGTTAAGAAATGATGTGCTGTCGTCGTCGACTTGATGAGATCGATTTTGGTCGGGTGAATTATCACCGTTAAAGAAATATGGTAGTCCGTGAAAATCATGAAAATCTAATGATAGTGAATAATCCTCTTCGATCAATGAATTTATTTGTTCCGATCGAGTTTGAAGTTTTGTAAGTGAATACGTTTCCGTATTGAAATTCATTTCATCACCGCTTACTGTTTGATGCCGCATCAACACTGATTCATGGTCCTCATCGTCCGTTATGTTATACAATGAATTTTCATATAATAAATTATATGATTCGGCAAAACTGTTCATGTATCCAAGTTCTTCGCCCGGCCGATCGTAACGCGTTAAATTATGTATTATATTACTCGATGATTGACTATCATCGTTCCACATTGAATCGTGTAAATTGTGGCCATGTATACTTATGCTTGAGGAGCCTTCTTTGAGATTCATTGATAGTTTACGTTTTAATGGTATATGCGAAGGTTTACCCGCATCTGAATTCATTGTTACAACTAAGACACATACATTATCGGCTCGCATTTTAACTTCCTCCCATCGTAGGATAGCCCCTTCCACCAAATATTGACTAATGGTATAATCCATGTCGGGACTAAGATTTATTGTTTCGGTAATTGTTTTCACATCATTTACGGCCGCTTCAGCCGTTACCACATTCCATAGTCCGTCGGTACCAAATACTAGGCACCTAAATTTTTTTCGATCAAGTGGTAACACATGCACATCTGGATCTGGACTGACCACAAATTTATTTAACGAAGAATTATAGCTCCATAAATCTCCTAGGCTTCGTGCAACAGCTAAAAATGGTATTTCATCAATTGGGGTGCTTCGTCGTACTGGTCCTTTGTGACCTACCCGAGGCCGATTCCAAACAATTCGTGGAACACCAGATTTAATTACAACTTTTCCGCCGGAGTTAACTATTCTAGCTTTTTCGATACTACACTCGGGTTTGTGATCTCGCGTTAGTTGATGAGCACGCCAATTCTTTTCGCCTATAATTAGATGTACATATGTGTTTTATTTATTTCAACGTTAATATTCAATTTTATATTATTCACCTTCTTCTTGATAACCTAGCGCTATTCCAGAATCTCCAACATGTCCAATGTACAGCTTATTATTTTTATAAAAGGCCACACTAGCTGTAGTGCCTGAAGTACTTGGAAATCCTTTTGAAGTTTTTGGCCATTTATCTGAATGGAATAGAAATCGAGTAAGAAATTGTCACAATAACATTGAAAGCTTATAAAAATTAACGCATGTAAACAATAGTGGCGCCACAATCGCCTTTTTATAATTTCATATTCGAGTCTGACGCTTAAATTTAGGTCAACACAGTTATTTTTTTTTTCTTTCTACTGTAATTACCTTGGGCACGCCACATAGCATAATGGGTCGCTATAAAACCTTGCCTAATTGCCCGTAATACATCCTCATCACTATCGGACCAAAATATTTTTTGTTGGACAATCGATCGTTTTAAAAAATCACGGGCAAAAATTGACGCTTCGGGACCCCCATGACCATCGAATACACCAAAAAAAGCGTATTCTCCGTAACGCGTACTCGCAACATTAAAACAATCTTCCATATATTTGCGACCCCCTTGACTCGTGTAACAAGATACGTGAAGTCCTCCAATTTTAACATCTTGACGAGATAGCATCTTTTTGTTATGTGTACTGCTATATAGACGGAAGAATTCACTCACAGACACGAATGTTGTTGTAGCACTTTACCACGACGACGACCACAATAAAACATAAATAAATACCAAATTTTAACTGAATAGCACGAATCTTATTAATTTATATAAGCAATCAAAAAATGATTTCACTTTAGAAAGACACGGCCATGATACACAAACAAAATTTTTTTCTAATTTTTTTATTGTATAATGAAATGAATGATTGACTTCGACTACGACATTACATTGTTTGCGTTTTGCGATGACTCAAAAATGGACTAGAGTAATAAAGTGATTGGTGAGTGCGTTCGATGATAGTACTAAAACATGTAGGAAATGAACTGTACAAATTTGTCAGAGGGAATATAATAAGCGTGTTCTTTTAGGAAAATTGGTTTGTTTGAAAATTTGTAAGAACTAAATTTAAATTTAAAGTCGAGTTCTTTGGGGTTATGAAAAAAGTCAAATTTTGGTAGACCAAATTGATATGGTTTTGTCATTGTGTTAGTAAAAAAGAAAGAGAAGGAAAATTATATAATTTTCATATAAATTTGGTTTTTAATTAATTATTAATTGGGCACAAACAAGTAATTAATTTATAATGCAAACAAATAATTTATAAATTTGTATCATAAAAATAACACCTCCAAATGAAGAAAAGGAATTTTTGTCAAATGAGTGGCCATTTTATTTATTATGCATTGACTGATATCAAAATATACAGGTGTAATTAGAAAAATTAAATATATGTCGTTCATTTTAGTGGGGAACAGTTTTAGCTCATCAAATTTTTTGACAGAAATTGTTGAGAATTTTAACCTGTCAAAATGTTATTCTTTACCATGAATAATTTTTAGTACTAAAATACAATAAATTGACATACATTGAAAACTTGTTGCTCCGAGGGCCATTAATGATCTGAGAAGTGTCAATTATACTGTCACTGGCAAATAATTATTTGTGATTATTGTGGTTTGACGTGTAGCATAGAATATTTGTGTCGATAAATCTTAATTTTATTCAATTAAAACTCAAATATACAATACTTAAATATATTAATTAGTTAAATTATACCCTCATTATTTATTATACAGTAAAATATCATTAGCTATTTACTTAATAATTTATGAAACATGGAAACACCCCAATCATCGAATCAGGTATAATTTCAGCAGCTTCATTGTCTGGTTTATTTCACAAATTAATTTGTTTTTTGCTAATTATTTTAGAAATCAAATACAAAACCTAATACCTTTGAGAATTTATCGCGCGAAGAATTAATTAAAAAATGTAAAGGGCTTTTGCTAATTGCTCAAAAAGCAAAACAAATCAAAGATGGTAAGTTGTATTCTTAAATAATTTTTTATTCCACGAACATGATTTTGGACAAAGGCTAATTTACATTATGGCTTCTCGATTTAGTCTCATTTAGTATCCCAGGTCAAATTATTTTAACTTTTATTGTTAATTTCTACTGACGTACTTATTTGCATTTGACGTGTTGACACTAACTGGAGGTCATTTCTTAACATCTTTTTAAATATTGTGATTCGCTTTTGTTAGTGAAATATATGTAAACTCAATCCTATCTAGAATATCTCATAATACTGAATCCTTGACAGACCGTTTCATTAATGCTTAACATCAGAAGAATGCCTCAAAAACTTGAGTTAAAATTGTTAAGTCTTATTTACTTTCTAGACATACATGAAGAGAACAAAACACTAAAAGAGCAGCTGCAAAACTATGAGATTCAAAAACAAGCAGATAAAGAATGTTTGGCCGCAATGCAAGAACTTATGAGCTCATCTACTCAAAAAGAGCAACCGGATACATTAAATCAACAGCACCAGATTGACTTAGAAAAATATGAAGAAATTTTAATAGAAAATAATTCATTAAAATCACAAATCAAAAGATTGCTAGCAGAAAACGAAGAATATTTAAAATCTATCGAAACATTTGGTCCCAAATCTGAAGGTGCCGATCCATTGCTTATCACAGCTGAACAAGAAATAATAAAATTAAACGACGAAATTAAATTGTTAAAATTGAAAAATTCAAAAAGTGAAGAAAATCTTAAACAATTTAAATCCAAATTACTCGAGTTCAGTGCCAAACTCAAACATTTTAAATCGAACCACAAAATTCTATTGGAAATAATTAACGACTATGGTAAAACTGTACCAAAATGGCAGGTAGAAATTGCCAGAGTTTCGGCAAACATTTGTGATAAAGTATTATGTTATGAAAAGCAAAATAAAGAGTTACAAAATCGTATAGCGCAATTAGAAGGTGTTTTAAAGCAGCAGCACACTAACGTTAACGACGACGGAGCAAGCTCTGATTTAAAAGTTAAAGTTAATTCATTGGAAAATTTAAAAGAAACATTTTCGAATAAATTGAATACGATTTCTGAAGTACTAGCAAACATTGAACGCCTCGACGAAGCCCAACAAAATAGTAGTAAAATAATGGTCCGATCGAATCGTGATCGATCAATTTTAATATATTTCGTAAACAAATTATCCGAATTATTTCAATGTGATTTTGACATTGGTGAGGATACAGAAATGTCCGAAGAATTGGAAAGCCGTGTATTAAATCAGTTTAATGCAGTTTGTGCCAATATGACAATTAAATTGTGTGAACTAATTGAGTGTTCGACAAACGAGCAAACTTTAAAATCTCAAATTATTCAGCATCGAGCTTTGTACGATGAAATCGCTGCAGAATTGAATCAAGTTAAATTAGAAAATATGCAAATTGCGAACGACCAATTAAAATCATGCGAACAGTGTGATCATGTCTCAAGTATGTTAGATGATTTAAATAAAATACTTAATGAGGAGGATCATCGTCAAATAAAATTATCTAACATAGAAGCAGTCACCCAAATCACAAATAAAATCATTGAAAAATTAGATCATATAAAAATATTGAATGCATCCTTAGACGAATTGCTAATATCAAACAAGACCATCACCATCGACTTAGATATTAGTAAATCGGAGAATCAAAATTTACTCCAAGAAATGAAAGAAATCAATCAAATTTTAAAAGAACGTGGTGGTGTAATTTCAATACAGCAATCAAAAATTTTAGACTTGGAAAAGCGAATCGGAATTTTAGAGCAGGAATTGGTGACGAATAATGAAAACATGACAACAAAGCAAAACGATTTTGAAATTCTTGAAAATTTAGTACGTGAAAAAGATAGTGAGATTCAAAAATATAAAATCATGTGTGACTCGGCACAAAGTTTAAAGGATAAATTTGCGTCGGGTAAGTAAAATAAAAAGCATCGAATGCAGGGCTTAAACTAATGTACACTTATGTTTTAGATAAAATGGAAGTACTTTCAACATCAACCATTTCGAAAGTTGAGGGACAAATGCAATTGCGCGAAATCGACGATTCTTTCGAAGAGAAATATAATAAATTGCGAGTACTTGCTATAAAATTGAAGCATAAAATTACCGAACAAAATGGTGTCATATCAAATATCGAAATGGAAAATAAAAATTTATCCGAACAATTAAAAGCGACTAGTAATGCCAAGGAAATTGAAGAAAATCTTCGTAGGATCACTTTGAGTTTAGAAAATAAAGAAAAACAATTAAAGACGAGTCAAGAAACGGAAAAATCATTACGTACCGAACTAGACAAAACTAAGCTAACAGCAAAAAAATCGAATGTACTCTCTTTAGAAATCGAAGCGTATGAAAAATCTTTGCACGATTTAAATCAAAAACAAGAAATAAATAAAATTCAAATCGTCGAACACGAGGAGACAATACGAAATTTAAATTTAAAAATAAATTCGTTGAACGAACAATTAAAATTGGTCGAACAAAATTTAGAGTCGGAAAAACAATTTTCGATTGATTTAAAGCATAAAAATGATTTTCAACAAACGAAAATTCGTGAAATTGACACACAAAAATTAGAAATCGCTCATAAATATGAAAAATTACTAAGCGACCATGAACATTTAAAATTCGATTTGGATCATATGATAGCTGAATTTTCCAACGATATTGTAGAAAAGGATCGGAAAAATAATGAACTAACGCTTGAAAAAGAAATTTTATTAACACAAATCGTTGGTTTGAAAAGCGAATATGAGACGTTAAATTCTAGTTATAATTTGAAAGACAACGAAATTGAAAATTTAAAAGCAGAATTTGCAAACTATAAAGTACGTGCCCAATCGGTCCTCCGACAAAATCAATCGCAAGAAGGTTCACGAGAAAAAGAGCTCGAAGATGATATGATGTCATTGCAAACTACAATCGATACGATGACCGTACAATTAAAAGATATTACGAATGAGAATATTGATTTGAAGAAAACAATAAGTGAGCTTAAGATGGATACCGAAATGTTTCAAAATCGGAGTAATGAATTGCTATCGAGATTAGATAATACACGCATCGAATACGAAACGAATTTGGACGAGATACGGAAACAAAATGTTAAACAGCACGATATAATGAAGACGCAGCGTAGTCAAATCGATTCGATAAATCATTGCTATAAAATTCAAATTGCCGAAATGGAGGAAAAATATTTAAACGAAATAAATGCACTAAGGGAAAAATTAAATGTTGCACTGCCGTCAAATCAAACGTTAAATCATACAAATATTGTAAATAATAATGAAAATTTTACAGATTTGTTACGATTAACACCGCCCACCTATAATTCAATAACCACCGACGAGCAAAAAATTCAAATGATTTTACAAGAAAAAGAAATGGCCGATATTTCGAATAGTGAGGTCTCAGCACATCATCAGACAACAAATCGATTTCCTCGACAAAAATACGATACAATACCGTTCGAACAATTACTTAATAATCCAATTGAGGAATCAATCGGCGAACGTGTTCGACCAATATCGCCCACACGCGAATTAAGTGCGGCAAAAGAAACGGTTGCGACACAATCAAGTCAAATCAAACATTTGTCTATATTATTGGCCGAAGCTGAACAAGATTTGTTACGTTTGACCCAGCTGAATGAACTATTAAAGCAAGAAGTACGTAAGCAGCAGTTAAATCAAGAACGCGAACAACACATACAAAATTCCGAATATATGAAAAATGTTATATTTAAGGTGAGAAGTCGATAAATTTAATTCATTCGTAATGTAAAATTTTATTAATTTATGTGTTTTCATTTTAGTTTGTAACGTTAAATAGTGGGGATGAAAAATTGCATTTAGTTCCGGTTTTAAATACAATATTAAAACTAAGCCCGGAAGAGACTAACAAATTACAGGCCGTAGCTAAAGGTAAGCATTTTTTTTAGGCACTGAATCGTCAAAACTATATCGGAGAATAGTTCAATGATAGTGGCGCAAAATTAATTGGTGAACACAAACAGCTAGAGTAATAATAAAAGTAGCTTTTGTTGATGTTGCAACCAAAAAACTATTGAAGAACCGTGTTTATGTTTGACCCCGCGCACCTGAAAAGTCGGAGTAAAACACAATATCCAAATCTTTTTAGCAATAGCATTGTGGACGATGATTTGAACGTTCTATGGAAGGTATTGAAAAATTCAGTTATCAGTGCCGTCCAGTCGACTCTAGATATAGTAAAAATTAAACCCAGAAATAATTGGTTTTATGATGTGTGTCGTCTTGTCAACCGACAGAATATAGCCTATAGAGAAGCGCGAATACGTTTTACATGTAGAATATCTTGATAATATTTAATTGCCTTGGATCTAATAATTTCGATTTACCAACAATGTGGATAAATTTTATTTTATGACTGACAACAAAAGACTCAAAAAGGCAATATTCACATTTGGTTGCAACCATTTGATCTCTTTTGATGCCTTCGATATGAAATAAATTTGGCTTCGCATGATGTTGCCGGAACCGTGCCTTGCTTGTTACACGACCAACTTATTGTCTTGCCCTTGAAATATATTATACGATCACTGTTTGATTGACGGTCTATTTTGTCATTGGCCCCATGTTGCATCTATATATCCAAACAACGAGAATTCGCTCGATCTAGCTTGATGTTGCTCATCGTAAGCCTCAGTTGATGTGTTGCCTTCAAATTTTTCACAACACGTTTGAGTTGATTCCAATCCTCTATACTCATGATGTAATCAATTTTCATGATGTATGCTGATTAATTCAATTCAAAATTCCCACCAATATATTTTTTAATCTCCATGCTCAAATAGTAATCGATTGGTCCCAAATCTTGCATCACAAAATGTGGCTTAAAAATGCTTTCAATCGTTACAGCTCTGTTGAAATCCAGCTTCGATGAGTACTTTGTGAAGTTCGGAATTCCAAGGCAGCCTGTTTCAGACCATAGATGCTCCTCTTAAGCAAGCATACCTTCGAACTATCATCGTCAAAACCGCGTGGCTGCTTCATGTAGATGGTTTCCTTTCATCGTTTCTGAATGTTGTATGAAGCACCATTGGCCTAAACACCGCGTAATAATCATCGCCATACCTTTGTAAAAATCCTGGTGCAACGCATCTTTGTATCGTAGTACTTCACCGTCCGCTCTGGTTTTACCTTGAACATCCATTTACTTCCAATTACTGTTTTATCTGGCGGCAAATTTATAAGTTCCCATATGTACCGTAGTGTTCATGTGCCTCAATTTTTTTCTACGTCGCAGTAAGACATTGTACCTTTTCGTCGCTTTTGATGGCTTCATCATTATTTTTCGGTTCATTCATCTCTCGAACCATATTTATTTCATCGATCAAATGCTTTGGTGGCACGTTCATTGTGTGCTAACACCGCATAAACTGAATCTGGTTGACGCAACACATACAATTGACCAACAAGGTCAGCTACACCAATTTGTTGACCATTCTGCCTGATTTCGCAAATTTGATCGGTCAATTCCCTTTTTTCACCGTCTGACAGAAAGTACATTCCCAAACAATTTTGTTGCATACAAAACATCGATTGCTTTTACTTTACTTTATCCACTTTCGTCTAAAAATGTCAAATTACCGCTAACTATTCCATTATTGTTCACTGATTCACCATTTGCTAGCTCGACTAAACTTTTATATAATTCATCAATTTCAGTAAAAAAACTTTATTGCTGGCAATATGTTTCGTTGTGTGCCTGAGTCGACGATCCATCCCTTCTTTTATTTGTTACCAATCAAAAATAAAAAATCCAAAACTTGAATCTTATTCAGCTTATCAGATGATTTGCCATCAGTGCTCTTTTTTTGTGTTACCGCTATTCCATTTTACAAGACATTCCTTGTACTTTGGGCAATTTTTCTTTTGATGATTGGGTTTCAACTTTTGCTATAGTCTTCATAACTAGATCACTTGAAGTTCCATCTCATTGCACACGCCTTTCATATTCAGCAATCACATGTTGTTTCACTACATCAAGTGTGATCTACATTTCATCACGCCCTCCAAGTCCAGAAATCATTGTATATATCATAACTTTCAGGCAAACTACCGCGTAAAACTATTTTCACACTTAGCAATTGGCGCAGTGGTTAAAGCTGAGGTGTTTGGGACGGGAGGTACCGGGTTCGAATCCCAACGGGGGAGGGTTGCAAAAGAGATTTTTCATCACCTGATTACGATAGGTAATGACAAAGATCAAAACTGTAACCCCCTGTTGGATGGCAGAATCCATGGGCCGAACGTGGACGATGGTCCATGTCAGTACAGGCTGACTAGAGCAATGCAATGTGCAGATGGATTTAAAATCGAACCGGTTTCGTGCGACCTTACTAGGGAATCGCTTAAGGCTGAAGACTTAAGAGTACAACCACTCAGAAATGAGCTTCGTATCTAGGTCTATTGCAATTCGTCACCAGGATGGAATGGTGTGAACATCGAAGGATCATTTCTTTGACTTATTTAATATTCCACCTTGTGTCAATTACTGTATGATGTGTCAATTACTGTATGATGTGTCAAATACTGTAAAGACCAGCAATGGTTGAAATTTTAGAATCTCCAACTTAAACTTTAGATCTCTTCTGGTAATGTTATTGAACATTACCATAAGAGAACCAAACTCTATTTTAAAAAAAATTATGTTAAACTGTCAAATCGCATCAAACTGACTACATACAAGTTACTCAACGTATACGTTGAATTTAAACCCTACATTTATATCCAAAGGTATGCAACGTCTAAATGTCCAATAAGATAGGACTTTTTTAATTTATCTCCAATTTAAAAGCATAGGGCTAGACGATCACTGAGTTTGATCATCTTACTCTATTGGGGGTTATTTCTTTCATTTCTATCCAAGATTTCCAAATTCACTTGCTTTTGCTAGCACAGTCCTTCTCGAAGTCATTGCTGATCTTACAGCTTTTACCTTGCTCCAAGTTGCCAAACTTGCTATACTCCAGTCCAATTACATAACTGTTTTATAACTTGGTGGTTTCCTTAGTGAACCAATCCATTTCCGTTTCTTTATTTCTGTCTCAATGTACAACTGCGGCTTTGTGGTTCTGTGCAGTTCGATGTTTGTTCTTGAAAGGCGCACTTATTTACGAACATCGGCAGTTTCTGTAAGATCTTTTTCATATATTTCCATGTCTCACGCACCCATAAATAATAGTAGCTCGCACGTTTTGTTTTCCTGCTGTCACCTATATACCTATCTCTTCCGTGTTTTGCAGATACATTTGTACCTTAAATTTCTTATTGTTCTGGCATCTTGTAGTGATTTGAGGAATTTCTTGTTGAATTACAAGGTACATGGTATATTTGCATCTGGTAGTGTCCATGTATATTTTTAAGAGAAAACCTGCTGACCCCTATGAAGAGCTGATTTGTGATACAGAAGTCTACGAGCCTTTTTCATTATTAGTTCACTTAGTATTAGGTTCTGTCTGTTCTTGTTTTTGCATTAAATTTTTATATTATTTTCATATCGCTTCAGTGCTTGCTTTCGTACTATTGGGCTTACTATTGAACGCTATATGCGTCTTTTTGACGTTATTTGCGCTTGGAGCATAGTATTAAATAATGACTGTCTTTCTTATTTTCCATTAGAATTTTGCTTCTATTATATTACTGCTTACTAAACTATTACTAGACACTTAAATTAGGACATTCCTTATCCGATCATCTTAGAATCGAAAAAATCCGAAATTTCCTTTTAAAAAATCGTTGATTGAAATTTTTTTTTTTTTTTTTTTTTTAGGTGAGGGCAGCAAATGGCTAGAAAGATTTCCATTATGGTCCAACAACAGTTAAACTTGTTTACAGTTTTAGAATAAGAGGATGGACGATGGGCACAGTATTAGAAAATAAGTAATAGACAAATTTAAAATACTACAGCAAGACTTCGACAATGTTTGAATTGGACGTGATAGGGGCATCTTACGTAAAAATATATATTAAATTGGTGGGTTTTGTCAATCCAATCTATATTTATAAAATAACTACAATAAAACTATTTAAACGATACATGATTAAAGTTATTTTTAAATCTATTTTTTTGACCTAACCTAAAAAGCATCACTATAAGACATAATAAAATAGAAGTTAAGATTTCTCAGATGAGGGAAAATTGGAAGTTGGGTATAAGTAAATTGTAATTTTAGTATAAGTTCAGGACGGAGCTGGTTCATCTTCCATCTAAAGCTATCGTTAAATTGAAGGTATGGTCAATGTTGAAACTGGTTGTCGATCATAACGCGTGATAATCGGTCGTGATGATGTCCAGGTTGTAAATGTATTATAACTTTAAATTAATGTATTCCAGTTTTAATCTTTTTAGTTTTCGTATATAGTAATTAGCGGAGAAAGCGAACTCGTCAAAATAAAACTATACTCAACTATCTAAGCAATAAACTAAAACTTCTAACCAAAGGTATTAAGAATGAATTGATTCATAATTAGTTTATTAGCATTACTTGCCAAAAGGAAACTGACTGTCTTGCAGACAGCAACAAAAAGTCAAAAAAGAAAAGTTGCTGCATTAAAATATTATAATAAACCTGGGCTAGAAGCGTACAGCATAAAGCTGGTTTGTTTGCTGATACGATATCTTGTAGGCATAATCAAACCTCTCCCAAGACAAAGTGCTGATGAAAACATAACGCTGGTTAACAAAATTGACTGAAAAAACAAAAGTTCTGAAAAAGAACTATATACCCAGTAATTAGATTATAACCAGGAGGTTTTTTTACCTATAATTATTGTTGTTTGTAACTTTTAACTATTGTGAAGATGCACCTGTGTTAACGAATATAATAGCCGGAGTACTACAAAGTAAAGACTTGATGCTCGGTCTTTTAAACGAAGTTGAATATTTTTCAACTTGAACATGGAAAAAAAGCAGCAGCTAATATAGTCATTTGAAGAGGTTCTATTGAAACATAGTTCGATTAAATACTACAGTAGTTTTTACCGATGTCTTGTACTGAGCTTGAGGCTAATTTTGCATATCCTACATACAAGACATTTCAAAAATATAGAAAAAACGCACATTGCTGCATTTGCTAATGAATGATACTGCTGTTAAGAATAATTATCTTATCAACTACTCGTATAAACGAGGTTTAAATATAATAATTCAAATTAGGCAACACTAAAATATAAATGCAAAAATAAAAAAAAGGGAAAAAAACACACTGGCATTAAAAACGTTGTGATTGTAAGACGTGTATAAAGTAGATTACTTAACCTGAACAACCGCAATTAGTAACAATTGAAAGAAACAACTAGAAAATTTAAATGGTCACTAACTTATTGAGCAACTGGACAAAAATGAATCCAGCTAAATAAAATCAATTAATGTTAACATTACCAACAAAAAGGTTAATGAAAAGATTAAGTTTCATATGCAAATTCGGCCAAATATGCAAGCGTAACACTACTTGCTTAAGTAAAAATATCTGCTAGCTTATTATAGGTAGGAACTCTGAGTTGACATTCAGAGATTTATGATTTGATTACGTAAATTAGAATTTATAATTTGTAACAATTAGAATTTATAATTTGTAACAATTAAACATCCGTCCTACTTGTATATTAATTCGAATTTTAGTTCTTCATCCAGAGTTTACGCCACACTTACGCAGCTTCTTCAAAGCGCAATCCTTTTTGCCATATTTTCTTCGAAGTTTAAAAGAAAATTATAAGTTGTCCTTCCATCCAACGAGTTGTAACATCTCGCTTACCATATTCCAAATAGATGCCAATAAGTTTGGTTATATTTGTCCTGTATATATTATTACCACGTTTTTGATACAGTTCTGTAAGCTTTTTAAGACCCAGAATGATTTTTCTTTGTAGGCTTAAGTTAATTGAGTTCTTCCATGTAGTTTTTTTACATGCTCATCTGCAATTACTAGTTTCATTATATGATGCCTTGGTGGCAACAGTATAGGATATTTGGAATCGATAATCTAGCTTGCTGTTGACTGTGCGAATTCCCATTTGAAGTATCTCTTGTTCGTCAATGAAAGGATTAAGTGACAGGATATTACTTTTTCCAGGTACTGATCCGTATTTGCGGATGCATCTAATATCTTCTTGAAAACCTTGACGTTAAATTAATCTGTATATTTCATCGCGGGCTTCCTTGCGCTCTCTTCCTGATGAAATAGTTCTTGAATAATCACCAGGTTTCATTTTTATACATCTTTTGATGACGCATCTACAATAGCATTATGATGCGGAATAATTTGTTCTCTTTGGATATCTTTCTATTAGCTTTTCAAAGGAATTAACTACTGTAGAGCTTTTAGCTGAAAACATCTGTTTCAATTCTGGGTCTATATTATATTCTCATCCATAAATGGTCGTTGTGGCCAGTTTAGAGTATCTGATTGCAGCCATGCTGGCCCAGTCCACCATAATGTATGTTTCTTTGATTTGTTTGGACGAACTCCTCTAGTAGCGCAATCACCAGGATTTTCCTTAGAACTTATATTTCTCCACTGTACAGAACTTGATTTTCCTTGAATTTAATCATGGGATTAGTCCATTAGTTCACGTCGATATGGGACACCTCATATTATAAATACATATAGTACTACCATCATAAGAAAAAAAAAGTTTACCCATTGATGTTCCAGATGTCGGTTCGATAGAATATCGTCAACATTTAGTATAAATATATGACATTTAGGCGATTATACATATAGAAATATTTTGATTATTTTAAAACGATACCAGTAGCGAGATCTAGCACGTCAATGGGCTAACATACCATGGTTGTACTATGTGTATTTATATTATGGACATCTGCAGTGGCTTAGAGACCTTTCCATCAATTTTGAGAGTAACAAGGCTCCGCATAATTCAAGTCGTGGTAATGACAATATCGTTTTAATTGGGGCTACCTTTGTTTTTGATAAAAGTAGAGCCACCTTGATTTTGCCATCTTGACTGAAGTTTATAGCAAAGACAACTGCAGCGTACGCCTTTTCAGAGGTATTGCAAAACCCATGAATACAAATTGAGGATGTTGTTTCAAAGTGAGCCCATCTGGGTATGGTTATCTCCTCCTAACAAGAGAAGACATTTTGAAGGGAGGCCTTCACTGATTGCACTGATAAATTGGAGGTAGCAGCTTATCCCAGGATAGCCCTGCTCCTTAGAGTTCTTGCATTATTAGTTTAGCCACAATTGTAACTGGTGCTAGTCATCCAATGGGATCGAAAAGTTTTCCACTGTCGGACAGTATACCCCTGTTCGAAGGACCCAAAGTTTTAGAGGACAATTGCTCGATGTCAAAAGGAATCCTTATTTTATTCCTTCCATTGGCTTGGTACTTATAACTTTTGTTGTAAAAATCTTCGCATTCGACTTCTTGTTTTTTTTAGCTGTTTATCGATTTCTTTTGTCGTTGTCGCTTTTGTTATACCGGGGATGATCCATCTTAACTTTGAATGTTATTGGTTCATTTGGTCTACCTTTCAACAGATTTACCATTATTATCTGTCCATAATAATCAGCACCTAATAGGATGTTGATTCGACCGGGTTCATGAAGGGTCGGATCTGCCCATATCAAATTTTTTATTTGGTTCCAACTGTTCGTTTTTTTTGAGTGCGCTGTTCTTACTTCTGTTGCAATAGTTTTAGTTTATTTGCTACTTCTTCCCTGATGAATTTAGCTTGCGAGCCCCGGATCAATAAGAATGCGAATCGAATCTTCTCCGAAGTTAGTCGTTACCTTGAGCATGGCAATTGCTAGTAAGACTCCACCTTGTTTTGGCTTAGAATTTGTCTGCAAGCTGGTTATTGTTGGAAGTTCCGATTTTTTAGTTTCTTTCTTTTGAGTGTCATGAAGCAAACTTCATAAGATTTTTGTGTTTTTAAAGCTGTCCACTGCTTACTGTCACCGGTAAAACAAGGGAATTTCTATCGTATGTAATTTTACCTTGGCACTCTTTTTAGTATCGCCCTTACGTGTATCTAATTTAAACTCGTTCTCCTACTTCACCTGTAAGTAGATAATGACAGCCTCGAACTCTAACTCTATTTAATCAAATAATTTGTTTTTGAAGTAATCCTCTTCAATTTCTGCTTCAGTAGTATTTGCATAAATATACTCGTGATTGCGACTAACGGAGACTCATCATGCTTCTGTTAGCTGTTTTAATTTATCTCACATAATTTAAAATATACTGTTTCATTGAGACAATTGTTTGCATCTTGTTTAATCATGCTGCTAAAATTATTTTTTAAAAGTTTAGCTTTAGCAATTTGTAGTATGTAGTGTTGTTCCTGCCATTTATCGATTAGCTCTTTCATTTTTGATATTGCAGGTGGTGCTTCCTCATCACCACTATAAGTTCCATTTCTTTATTTTCAAAATAAAATTTCTTTGTCCTGGTGTTCATAGTATAAATACACATAGTACTACCATGGTATGTTTGGCTATTGACGTGCTAGATGTCGCTGCTAGTATCGTTTTAAAATAATCAAAATATTTTTTAATTTATAATCGCCTAAATGTTTATATTTATCCTAAATGTTGACGATATTCTATCGATCTGCATATTCGTCAAGTGATACATGATAACATGTTGGTTATTTAAGTTGGGCTTGAAATTTTCTTAAATGTAGTTACAATGAATAAAATTAAAGGCTGGTTAACTCAAGCAACGTAAAATGTAGGTAGTTGAAACAGAGCAACCGGAGGAAAGTATGGTCAACATAAAAATTATGCAGGTGGTCAACTTTGCAGGTGTTACTATATATATATATATATATATATATATATATATATATATATATATATATATATATATATATAGATATATATATGTATATATATATATATATATATATATATATATATATATATATATATATATATATATATATATATATATATATAAATTTATGTATTGTTGTTGTTGTTTTTATTTTCCTAATTATTGTGCAAAAGCTAATGAATGCGCATGCTTTCGTTTCGGAAAATTCTTTCTTTTCATATTGAAGTTGATAGTTCGTGGTAAGTAGAATCATATAATTTGTTTTGCGACTAAAATTTCTTAAATTATTTTAACTATTTAAATAATTTAACTTATTATTATATTTATAAATAGTGTGTGTGTATGTGTAAGTGTTTTTTATATAATTAAATCGGATCTAGCTATCCAGTTTTGATTAATTATTTAAATCGTTTCGTTGTTGTATTGTTTTTCAATGAAAACTTTTGCAAAGCTTGCTATACATCTTAAAAAAATTATATTCAAAGAATTATTTAAGTTAAGATTGTGATAATTAAACGTCGTCGTTATTATGCTTAGCACTTAATCTTAAAATGATTGTTTTATGTATTTGATAAAAAACATATATGTGATTTTAAGTTGTTAATGGCGTCCAATTCTTGTGATTTGCGTTTTTAGTCTATGCGTGAAGGTAATGAATGTTACTCTGGTTCGCTCGGTGTCTGTAAAAAATGCACAGTTTTGCATTGCTAGGATATTACATATAGGATTCTAATTTGATAAGCAGGTTGATGGCTTAACCATTTATATTTCAGAATATAATTATATTATCGTATTTTAAAGCAATCTACACTATTGATTTTGTACTTGATATTCGTCGTCATTATACCTTAACCGACTTTTTATTGTTGATTTCATCATTAAATTTTTTTTTGTTAAATTTTAGAAATGTAACAATGCATTTTTTTTAAAAATATGTATATAAAATCTATTTATAAAACTAGTTTTGAGATATTTTTAAAAAGCATATATTTATTTAGCCAAAATAATATACTAATTAAAATATTACGTTTTAAACTACCGCGGATAGAAAGTTTTTTTGCAGTGGTGGGAACTATCTGGGAGACGTATTTTTTTGCTTGTAGTGATTTTTCCATTTTTTGTGTGCGGGCGCGTTTGAATTTACTATTTTAAACTTTTAACAAATTTAAATGTTTGAGATTTATAAAACGTTAATATTTTTCAGAGTCATACATATTTAAAGTGAAGAAAAAAGAAAAGAGTTTTGTGGCAGCCATAAGCAAAATTCAAAATGGGCAAGGAGAAAATACACATAAATATTGTGGTTATTGGTCATGTTGATTCAGGTAAATCAACAACAACCGGCCATTTAATTTATAAATGTGGTGGCATTGATAAGCGTACGATTGAAAAATTTGAAAAAGAAGCTCAAGAAATGGGAAAAGGTTCATTCAAATATGCCTGGGTCTTAGATAAATTGAAGGCAGAACGTGAACGTGGTATTACGATTGATATTGCATTGTGGAAATTTGAAACGCAAAAGTATTATGTTACCATAATTGATGCGCCTGGACATCGCGATTTTATTAAAAATATGATTACGGGTACGTCACAAGCCGATTGTGCGGTGTTAATTGTTGCGGCTGGAACAGGTGAAAATAGACAACGTTGTAAATGTAAAATATAATTATAACATTTATTTGGTCGGTTCTAGGTGAATTTGAGGCTGGCATTTCGAAAAATGGTCAAACACGGGAACACGCTTTACTCGCGTTTACACTTGGTGTTAAACAATTAATCGTTGGCGTTAATAAAATGGATTCGACTGAACCGCCATACCATGAAGCACGTTTTGAAGAAATTAAGAAAGAGGTTTCATCTTACATTAAAAAAATTGGCTACAATACGTCGGGGGTTGCGTTTGTGCCTATTTCAGGATGGCATGGTGATAATATGTTAGAACCATCTGAAAAAATGCCATGGTTCAAAGGATGGGCCGTTGAACGGAAAGAAGGTAAAGCTGAAGGTAGAACATTGATCGAGGCATTAGATGCTATTTTACCTCCATCGCGACCAACCGATAAACCTTTGCGGTTACCATTACAAGATGTGTATAAAATTGGTGGAATCGGAACGGTACCCGTGGGTCGAGTTGAAACTGGTATACTTAAACCGGGTATGGTGGTAGTTTTTGCTCCGGTTAACTTGACGACCGAAGTTAAATCCGTCGAAATGCATCATGAAGCGTTGTCCGAAGCGGTACCAGGCGATAACGTTGGATTCAATGTTAAAAACGTTTCGGTCAAAGAATTACGACGTGGCTATGTTGCGGGCGATTCAAAAAGTTGTCCACCCAAAGCGTCTGCTGATTTTACGGCACAAGTAATCGTTTTAAATCATCCAGGACAAATTCAAAATGGCTATACGCCTGTATTGGATTGTCATACTGCGCACATTGCGTGCAAATTTGCTGAAATCAAGGAGAAATGTGATCGTCGTACGGGTAAAACAACCGAAGAAAATCCAAAAGCTATAAAATCTGGTGACGCGGCAATTGTTAATTTGGTTCCGACCAAACCGTTGTGCGTCGAAAGTTTTCAAGAATTTCCACCGCTGGGACGATTTGCAGTCCGCGATATGCGGCAAACGGTTGCGGTTGGTGTGATCAAGTCGGTTAATTTTAAAGAGGCGACCTCGGGTAAAATAACCAAAGCCGCCGAAAAAGCACAAAAGAAAAAATAACTAGAGGGCCAAAAACCTAAGTACATCATTATAATAATAACCAAAGAACAAAATAATATAAAAAATGATTATTGTCAAAATAATATAAATGTAGAGAATCCAATCAAAATTCAGGCCACCCAAATCCAAACCCTACTTATAGTTAATATAACTGATTTTATTGGTATCATTGTACGGTATGCTGTTGGTTATCATTGTAATACTAATATAAATTATTCACCAAAATTGTGTCATGCCAAATCACCAATCATCAACCAAGAACTAATACTTGAACTTTTAATATCTGCTATTTATTTATATAAACAGCTTAACCTAATTTTCCTCAACCATCATCATCGCAAAGCATTTCGAAGAAAATCCTTTAACTTTAATTACAATTATAGAACTACAATTTTAATAAGATCATGATGAAATTAATTTTGATCGATTTATTTTATTCATTTATTGGATGATTTATTCTTATTTGTATATGTTGTTATTTTAAATTATTTATTATTTGTTGTAATTGATTTAATCGCCGAACGAGATTTAATCAGTCAGCGATTAAAGTGCGTGTGCGAAAATGCGAAACTGAATTATTTTTATAAAGACAAGACGTGTGATAAAAGTTAAAAACTTTAAACTAAAACATGAAAATGTTTAAAAAATTTATTTTTAAATTAATTTACGATTAGAGTATTATTATAATATTATATATATATTTTTTATATCTGTGGTAATCTAGCTTAATCACATTTATGTTCTTTTCATGGGAACCACTTTGTAAAAGAGTTAAACGATTTTTTTAATAACTGGCAGTTGAACGTTTTCCGTGCTTTCTCTGAAAAATTAAGTGATTTTGCTGAATTATCCCAGAATTATATATATATATATATATATATATATATATATATATATATATATATATATATATATATATATATATATATATATATATATATATATATATATATATATATATATATATATATATATATATATATATATATATATATATATATATATATATATATATATATATATATATATATATATATATATATATATATATATATATATATATATATATATATATATATATATATATATATATATATTAAAAATATTTATGTATTAATTTATTGGTTTTGCAAAAATTCCATTTTGATTTCGTGCAATATACTTAAAATTTTAAATGAATTATTCATATCTGTACGCGATCCAATGTATAAGAAGATAATCTTTTCTTGATAAAAAATTAGCTGTCATTGTGATGTTCTTCTTCAATCTAAACAAAAATAATAATATACAATTATTTAGCTTTATGTGGATTAAAAATTACCAATAAAAACAGAGGCTTGAATATTAAAAATAGATAATATGGAGTTTTATTTAAAAATTTTTAGCGCCAAACAAATATTTTATATGCACACTTCAGTAATCGGACACATTCAACAGTTATACCCATCTAGCAATGTAAATTGTAAGTTGCATAGGGAACGAGCTACACATGTTCCAGTAAGAAGTAGAATAATAGAAGAAATTCCATTCAATAATAAGAAACACAACCATCATTCCACCCTCAGTTGCAGGTGAAACAAGATAGAGGTTTGATTTTATAATGTTTTTGTAGAAACAATTACAATTGTGTAGTATAACATAACATTTGACCTGAGTTGTCGGGTGCGTTCATGACACATAATATGCCATGTCACATCCCTCCGTTTCTGTTTTGAAGCGGTTTCACCTACTTAATATTCTTATTGGCTGTTTTTTTTTTTTTAATTAATGTGACTTCGTTTCAAAACTAAAACGTTTACAAATTATAATTATTTTTTTAATACTATTTTATAGATTGAGTTTTTGTATCGGTTTTATTTGTCCACCAAAACTTGAAGTTTTGATAGAATTATTATTATTATTATTAACCGTTTCAACGTGTCCTCCGGCACATGCCGTGAACGCTCTGCTGCACCAATTAATTCCTGCCTCTCGGATGTTTGTTCATTTGGAATGAAAGATTTTCTTTTAGGATGTAAATGTGCAGATGTCTTGTCCAAATGGCAAGTATTTCTTCTTAGTGTCTTGTCATAGTCTGTTTTCACATACACCTATTTTGGTGCTTCTGCGATTGAAACAACCATTCCTGCTGTCCATTCTCTCGGTCCAACTTGTAACCTGACCTTGTCATTTATGTTCAACGGTCTTGTAACTTTTGCTCCGCGATCTGCATATTGTTTTTGTTTGTCCCTTAACTTTTGTACATTTTCCTGAACTTTTGTTATTGTATTCGATTTTATTTGATTTCTCTTAATTGGTAGTTTACTTCTGGTTCGTCTACTAAATAACCATGAATTAGGTGATCCTAATTCATCACTGCACAGCGCGTCAAGTAAAGAAAATGGCAAGGAATGATCGAAGAAAATATACAGAAAGCATTCTCAAAGCTGCTGAAGAGGCAGCAGCAATCCAAAATATGCGAGCACTACACCAGTGTGTAAGAAAGGTCACTGGTAAAATTACAAATATACCACCTATAAGGGATGCTAATGGTCAAGTACTAACAACAGATGAAGCACAGTTAAAGAGATGGAAAGAATATTTCGAAGAAGACGTCGTCGCCGACCCCGAAAATCTCCAGTCATTAATTGACATCAATAACGAAACTAGCAACACCCATCCACCAACGGAACGGGAAGTTAGAGATGTCATTAATAGACTGAAGAACAATAAGGCCGCTGGAACAGACAATATAACCACCGAAATATTCAAAGGAGATTCATCTACAACTGCAAGCATATTAACACCAATAATCCAAGAAATCTGGAATTCTGGGAGAATCCCACTGAAATGGAAAGAAGGCTTGATAATTACGATACCCAAGAAAGGTGACCTAAGAGAACGTAGGAACTGGCGAGGTATCTCCCTCCTCAACAAAACAATAAAAATACTCGTAATGATAATCCTTGACAGAATCTCACCTACGATCAATGCAAAATTAAGAAACGAACAAGCTGGATTTAGACCAGGAAGAAGTTGCACTGATCACATCAACACAATCCGTATCATCACTGAGCAATCCAATGAATGGAATTCACCATTGTATATGCTCTTCGTCGATTTCGAACGCGCATTCGATACGATAAACAGGAACGCAATATGGCAGACACTTTGTGAAATGGGCATCCCAAAGAAATTAATTGAACTCATACAAGAAATGTATCGGGATGCTGGAAACCGAATCCAATACAAAGGCAAACAAAGTGAAACATACTACAACACTCGAGGAGTAAGGCAAGGTTGCGTACTCTCACCAATGCTGTTCCTAATCGTATTAGACAGTGTAATGCGGAAACTAGATAACAAGTCCCCTAATGGCATTCAATGGGGGTTAACTGGTAAACTCAATGATTTGGACTATGCAGATGACATATGCTTGCTCTCACACAAACACTCCGACATGCAGCAGAAAGTGCAACAGCTATCAGATCTAGCTAATGAAGTTGGTCTCAAAATTAATATCAAGAAAACGAAGGCGATGAGACTCAACACAAATATAACCACACCGATACACATCAACAATATACAAATTGAAGATGTAAATGAATTCGTATACCTTGGTTGCACAGTAACGAAAACAGGTGGAACAGCATGTAACAACATGTTACACAAAGTCTGGAATACTTCTGTCCTGTCGCTCAAGACCAAGATACGAATGTTCAACTCATGTGTGAAATCGGTACTTCTGTATGGGTGTGAGACATGGAAGCATACAGGAAAAATCATACAGAAGCTACAGGTATTCGTAAACAAATGCCTTCGACGAATACTTAAGTGCTTCTGGCCTAACACGATCAGTAACATCAATCTGCATATAACAACATGTCAGTCAAACATTGACACCGAAATAAAGCGACGAAAATGGAGATGGATTAGCCACACACTGAGGAAGGCATCAAGTGATATAACGAGGATGTCATTAGACTGGAATCCACAAGGAAAAAGAAAGGTTGAAAGGCCAGCAATGACATGGAAGAGAACGATGCTAGCAGAGGCAAAACACCTGGGAAAATCATGGGCAGAAATAAAAGCAATAGCCCCAAATAGAGTAAGATGGTTCAGAATAGTGGACGCCCTATGCTCCTAAAATTGGAGATAAAGGAAAAAAAAAAATTCATCACTGCGTGGTCTGTTTCGCCAGTTTTGCAATGCTAGATAAATGTTTGTTTTATCTTTAAAACATTTCTTTAGCAATAATTCAGCAGTTTGGACCTCTCGTTCAGCCAAACCATTCGATCTTGGAAATCTTAGGCTCCAAGTCTGATGCTTGAAATCCCATTTTTCAGCAAATTTTTTGAATTCATATGACGCGTACTGTGGTCCGTTATCGGTTTTCAATATTTCTGGGGTTCCGTGCACAGAGAACCATTTTTGTAACTGATTTATTATTTGTATTGGATGTGTGTCGTTAGTAGAACTGCTCCTAATGCTTTTTTACTTGCATCTACTGAAAGTTTTACTTCTTTTACCGAGTAATAAAACTTTAGTACTGGTGTGGTGGTTAGTGCTTTCTTTATTTCTTCAAACGCTCGTTCCTGTTCATTATCCCAAACAAATTTTGTGTCTTTCTTAATCAAGTCCCTCGTCAGAGCTGTCAATTCTGAACAATTAGGTATAAATGTGGACACATAAATTACCATTCCTAACAACCTTTGAACTTGTTTAGTAGTTGTTGGGGTTTCTGTGTTGAATATGGGCGATATTTTATCTTTATCCACCTTTAATCCGTTTTCCGATATCACGTGTCCAAGAAATTTTAAAGATTTTTTATTGAATAGGCACTTCTCTTTATTAAGTTTTAATCCTGCTTTATTCTTAGCCAATAATATTCATTACTCCTTTTGTGACTTCATTGCATTTTCCCGCAATTTCTGCATGAATCAATATCCATCGAAGCCCAATTCTAGGTATATTTTCTAGAATACCGTTCATTATATGTTGAAATATTTCGGGTGCTGATGCTAGCCCGAATGGCATTTTCAAACATGTGTATCTGGCCCATGGTGTAGCGAATGCTAGAAATTTTTGCGTTCTTTCCGTAACCCTTACCTGTCAAAATCCTTTTTTACAATCCAACCATGTAAACATTTTCGATTTATGTATTCTGGACAAGATTTCTCCAATAGTTTGTAGAGGATGATGTCTCCTGAGAATGTTTTTATTCACGTTTGAAGGATTCAAGCAAATTCTAATCCTATTATTTTGTCTTACTACGACCATTGGCGATACTGCTGGAGTAGGCTTCGTAATTTCGTTTTATGACCTTCATTTTTCCCATTTTGTCGATTTCGTTTTTTACTTGATCTCTTATAACAAGAAAAATCCCGGTTGATTATATACAAGTGCAGGAAGGATTTGACTCCACATCTGACCATTCCTCTATTTTAATGATAATAAGTGATACAATAATTACAAATGACAAGCAGCCAATGTTAACAAATAAATATACTGACTGGAAAAATTTTAGGAATGAACTAAACAATATAATCATTTTAAACACACAACTTTCATCAGAAGAAACATTAGAACAAGAGGTGGAGGAGCTCGTCAAAGATATACAGCAAGCAGCGTGGAAAAGCACTAATACAACAAACATAAAAATAGCTGGCAAATGCTACCCAATGGAAATTAAATCACTAGTTTTAGAGAAAAGAAGTGCCCGAAGGGAATGGCAACGTACACGAGACCCAGTTGCCAAAAATAGATTAAATAATTTAACACAACGATTACGCAGAGAAATACAGGAATTTAAAAATAAATCAATAAATTCATACCTACAATCTCTCACCTATGATAAAGATAGTCATTATTCATTGTGGAAAGCAACCAAATATCTGAAAAGGCCAGTTATGTACATACCTCCAATAAGAACAAATAATGATCGCCTGGCCAAAAACCAAAGAAGAAAAAGCAGACTGTTTCGCTGATCATCTCGATAGTACCTTTCACCCCAATTTAACAACACTTAATCAACAGGATATACTGATTGAAAACCATACAACCATCTTGAGACAGGAAATCCCATTAACCAATGCTAAAGAAGTGAAGCAAGAAATAAAGAATCATGTAGTACTTAAAAAATCACCAGGATATGACTTGATAACTGGAGAGATTCTTAAACAACTACCTAATAAAGCTATTAAAAAATATCGGACATGATTAATGCTTCCTTCAGACTACGTTATGTCCCTCTATCTTGGAAATTTGCAGAAGTGATAATGATACCTAAACCAGGTAAGCCACCAAGTGAATTAACCTCGTACAGGCCAATATCACTTCTTCCCATCATGTCAAAACTGTTTGAAAGACTATTATTAAAACGAATTAAACCAGAAATTATAAAATCAGGAGCTGTTCCATCCCATCAGTTTGGATTTAGAGAAAAACACTCCACAATCGATCAAGTCCACAGAATAACAGATTTAATAGAAAAATCCTTAGAGGAAAAAAAGATTTGTTCAGCCATATTTCTGGATATAGCACAGGCATTTGACAAAGTCTGGCTAGATGGTTTAGTATTTAAATTGGAGAAAACTCTGCCATTTGAGTATTGCGAGCTGTTAAAGTCATACCTCAAAAGAAGATACTTTAGAGTTAAACAGGAAGGAACTTACTCCAGCATAAAAGAAGCTAAAGCAGGAGTCCCGCAGGGCAGTGTCTTAGGGCCACTCCTTTTCGTACTGTTTACAAGCGACTTACCACAGACGAGCAATACAACTACCGCCACGTTTGCCGATGACACTGAAATTCTAGCTGTTGGTGACACAATCGGTGAAGACTCATTCAAACTACAAATAGCCATAAATAATATACAAGATTGGCTAACTAAGTGGAGAGTTAAAGTGAATGAATCAAAGTCTACTCACATTAACTTCACTAATAGGTCAATAGAACCACTACCTGTGACTCTCAATAATATCCCTGTACCACATGCAAATCAAGCAAAATACCTTGGTATGAACCTTGATGCAAAGTTAAAGTGGAAAGTACATGTGAAAAAGAAAGCAGAAGAGCTTCAGTTAAAATATAGAAAAATGTACTGGTTAATTGGAAGAAACTCTCAGTTATCCATTCATAATAAACTTATGCTTTATAAACAAGTGCTCAAGCCGGTCTGGACTTATGGTATCCAACTATGGGGATGCACCAAAACCAGCAATCAACAGATAGTTCAACGATTCCAAAATAAAGTTCTTAGAGGGATTGTAAACGATCCTTGGTACACTCGTAATAGTGACCTTCATAGAGATCTCGGAATAGACACAGTCGCAAGTGAAATCAACAAATGTGCTCAAAAACACCAGGAGAGGCTCTATCATCACGCTAATATTGAAGCTGTAAGACTACTTCATCAAGAGGGTATTATAAGAAGACTCAAAAGACTAAAACCTTTTGAGTTACCTGAGTAGTGCGCATAATGCAAAATCAACCAAAAAAACACTTTATGGAAAGAATACATAGATGTGGCTTTATTATTATATTATTAGAATCAAACGCTGTTAGTCAAAAATGACTAGTTACTTTGTAAAAAATCTTTTTAAAATAAAAAATAAAAAGTTATAAAAAAAAAAAAAACTTGATCTCATTTTGAATGAGCAATGCGTCGCGGAGGATTTCTTTTCCTCTTTCTTTCCAAATTCCGTGGCTTTTGCATAGAATTTAAGCTAGTCCAACCAATTGTTGCATGCATCTCCCACACACGACAACGGTTTTGGTGGTCTGAGACCATCGCCCATTTTAATTAAATTTTTTTTTATTAAGCGAGCCAACTACGTCGCTTTTTATTTGTACGCACTATTTTGGTATATTTAGTAATGTAAGTACCAGTAAATGAACTTTCCAAAAAATGGCGTCTTTCATGGCGTCTTTTACTGCATCTTTTTTTATACCATTTATTTTTCACTTTTTGTTGTCTTGTGTATTTTTTATATATATATATATGTATATATTTTATCTTATATACTTTTCTTTTTACTTTTTTTACTATTTTAATAGTTGTTAGTCGCTTATATTATTATTTTTTATTTAATTTACTTCTGACACCATGTAACGTCATGGTAAAAAATAGAGGTTTGATTTTATAATGTTTTATTCAATAGAAGTAACAACTACAATTGTGTAGTATGACGTAGCATTTGACCTGAGTTGACGGGTGCGTTCATGACCCATAATATGTCATGTCACAAATAGCACGAATGCACAGAAATAGTACAGTCGTTAAAATAGTACAAGGTGGTTACCATGTAAACATTTTAACAAACATCTCAACAACTCTGTACTAACAACCATGATGAGTAAAAATAAACAGAACCCAGATTTTCCATCAAGTCAAAACTGATTTGAAAGATTAAACAAAAACATAATTTACATAATTTAAAGGTAAGAGGTGAGCTGGTATCCGGTGATGAAAATAGTGCATTCCTAATCTCGAGATTGAAGAGAAAAAGGTTCAACTATTAATCAAAGAATTAATGCTTACGGCTAGATCCTAAACTGTTACAAATCGTTTACCAATTATTATTGAACTTGTTCTTGTATTTGGTCGACACTTTCCAAAAATGTTTTAAATAAACTGATTTGGAAATTTCTTGATTTACAGTTTTCCATATAACAAATAATGGTTCGATTTACACGTAATTCAAAGAACCAATCTACTGTGTTAATCGAGGGATAGATCGTGCTAAATTTATTCAAATGTGACTTGGATGATTTGTGCTAATTTATAGATGTCTATAGTATCGATAAGGGGATGTTGAATAATTATAACGGGCCATATGCTATTGTTTAAATGTTGGATAGAATGACAATATTGTCATTTGGTCTTTGTAACGAAATGTGTAATATGCAAGAAATTTATAATTTTTAAATATTAACTTATGTTATTAATTATAAAATTTTCAAATATGGAATTCATAATGTGATTAGTTGTTTTAAATAGATAAACAAATGAGAACCGCTTTAGAATCTCTTTTGTAATATTTGACAATAATTGTTGAGGCTAACGGCTTTGATAACTGTCTCGGGCACGTGGGAAGTTACAAAATATTGTTAAATTAATTCCAGTGTTTAAGTTTTACAACACAATGCCACTTAAGTACATAAAATTATAAAAATGTCAGGAATGTCTGGTTACAGCAATGTCTGATGAATATAGCGGGTTTGGTTCAACTTCCCAGAGTTTTCAAGTAGGTTATTATCGATGTCGCAATTTTTGGAAGAGCTTAAAATACTAAGTTTTGGCGTCTCTGCGGAGTAGTAGTGGGCGCATTTTTCGTTGAGTGCGCGGCTTAATCTCATCAATTGTGTTTTGGTAGAAAGCCATTCCAACCTTAGGATAAAGCATTTTACATCTGGCAAATAACGACAGTATAACGATGATATGTGTGTTATTATTCAGATTTAAGAGGTGTGTGTGTGAAGCAAATTTCACTTGTCTTTGGCAACTTGAGTAGTGCGGCTAGTAAATTAATTGGTCCTATTGTGCAACTGCACTAATCTTGGTATACAGCGGTGGTAATAATTCACTGTACCGACAAATTTCTGAATTCATTTGATTGAAATAGGAGCTTGGAGTTCTTTAATGCCATTAAATCGTTCTTGGAGAATGTATTTTTAGCTCTTGATACTCAAATCTCTTTATTTCTCACTATTGATGCTAGTTCTTGAAACTGTGCTAATTTTTGGGAGAATCGTTCAAGATGTAGTTTGTGTTGTTCTTCAATTAAAGAGTCTAAAGAGCGGCCGAAAGAGCAAATAAGCAAATTAATGATATAAATGAAGCGGGCTCGTCGGCAAGGGTGAATAAAATCAACAAAGAATTCAAGTGCAAACGGTGCAATACGACGCACGGACCTAAAAGTTGTCCGGCATATAAAAAGGAATGCTTGAAGTGCGGTGGCACAGCACATTTTAGTATCGTTTGTCGATCGCAAAATAAAGAAAAGAAAGTGATTCGAAAAGTGAGTTGAAATATAAAAAGTCTCACGAAAAGAACAGAAGACGAAATAATAAAAAAGTTAACGTCATCGAAAGTAGTGACAATGAAACAGAATCAACGGGTGACGAAACGGGCTTTAAATTTATTGGAATGATCACCACAGTAAATTCAATAAGTGAAGAAAAGTGGGCAGAAAAAGTGCGCGTCGGTAAATACGACCTTAAAATAAGACTAGACTCTGGTACAGTTTGCAATGTAATTTCAAATAAAACAGCGAGAGCGATCATTAAGACAAGCGAAATTAAAAAAATTGAATCGTTTGACGGCAGCCTAATAGAAGTGATCGGACAAACTAAATTAAAGTGCCATACCTTACGAAAAGAAAATAATATCGAGAGGATAGTAAAATTTGCGGTAATAAAAGAAGACTTTCAGATAATCCTAGGCGGCAAAGACAGCAAAAATATGGATACATCAGATTGTTGAAAGGTGAGACAAGAGATACAAAATATGATAAAACTTGGTGTTATCGAGAGCGTCAGTGAGCCAACTCCGGCAGTAAGCCCTATGTTGGTCGTAAACAGGGGTTAAATTCGAAAAAAAGGTACTAGCGTATTACGACGTAAATGAGCCGGTAAAGCTATCTGTAGACGCGAGCAGTAAGTCTATGGGCGCTTGTTTAATGCAGGGGCAAAACCCGTAGTATATGCCACAAGAGCATTTACAACTTCACAGCAAAACCAACCACAAATAGTAAAATAAGCGTTGGCTATTCGTTTCGGATGCCAAAAATTCCATATGGAAAAGAATTAAGCGTTGAAACGGATCACAAACCTTTGGAGACGATCTTCCTAGATCCCATACAAAACGCACTATTGAGATTGCAGAATATACTATTCGATATCTTACAATATTCGCCAAAGATAAAGTATATCAAAGGAACAGCGATATCAATAGCAGATGCATTAAGCCGGGACTGCGAGATCGACGAATACGAAAGTGACGAGACATGCGCCATAAATTTAATTCACGCAATTGGTAAAGACCTACGTGACAGATTGACAAGGGAAACGGCGGCTGATGATGAGTTACAGACAATAAGAATAGCAATCATGGGTAAATGGCCAGCTGAAGAGGACAAAATATCAAAGATGATCAGGGCGTATGCGCCATACATACAAAAAATTACATACGAAGAGGGATTACTGCTGAAGGGTAACAAAATAATCGTACCAAAAGCAATGATCCAATTAATAATGGCTGAGGCACATGCGGGCCACACTGGCATTCCTATAACATTGGGCAGATTACGACAAACATTGTTTTGGAACGGACTAAGTGTAGATGCAAAAAACTATGTAAAGCGATGTGCAATTTGTCAACAGACCTAAAGGACAAATACAAAGGAGCCATTATTATTGCGAGAGATACCTGAATACCCATTCCAACTGGTATCTACGGACATATTCAAGTTAAAGGGGGACGATTACATACTGTTGGCGGACCACTACTCCGAATTTTCTGATTTTAGAAAATTAAAATTATCAACGTCGGCAGAGGTAATATTACTACTAAGCCAGTGGTTCTCAGCCAATGGAATACCAGAAATATTGGAATCGGACGGTGGACCACAATACATGAGCAAACTATTTAGGGCGTTCGAGTCAAAATGGCAATTTAAACATTGAATATCGTCACCACATTATCCTCGGTCAAACGGATTTGCAGAAAGAAATGTTCAAACCGTAAAGGGAATATTAAAGCGCTGCTGGAAAAACGAAACTGATCCATACTTAGCAATGCTATTACTTCGGAATATTCCACGCAACGAAACATTGTGTTCATCGGTTCAGCGATTATTCAGTCATCAAACGCGAACAATTTGGCCGACAAATATGGTAGGTTTAAAATCCACTGAAGAACTTCGTGAATTGAGGACAAATTTAAAACGTTATGTGGATCGTGTAGCATCACCTGGATTGTCATTTAAAATGGGCGAAAATGTCAGAATGCAAACAAATCATTGCTAGTGGAACCAGCGAAGGGAATCGAAATCACTGAAAATCTAAGATCGGTGATAGTCGAAATGCCGGATGTTAGAAAATATAGAAGAAACAACATACACCTTCAAACAACAAAAGCAAAGATACCATTAACAATTTCATCATCGATACAATTTGAACAATCGAACGGGCGAAACACCACCGGTTGAAATACCATCAACGGAATCATCAACAAACACGGGTCAGCCTGGTTGTGGGGGTCAACGATTCCAACACGGCAGTCAGTCAAAGTCAGCCTCTACGGCAGAAAAATTAAACCAGTGGTCAAATATGACACATCATGTTAGGGTATAAGAATAAATAAACTACTTTTAGGATGATAGTTTAACTATTAAAAGTAGTATACCGCTTATCGGGTAAACATGGCAGCTTAACTGCAATAAGCATGTGACACCCGACGTAAATAATAACGTAAATTTAAATTTAAACGTTATGGAAATTTTCAATTTTTTAAAGAAAAGGGGGATGTCATGTGAACATGAACATATAACTTGTGAAAATAACGACGTGTGTTAATCGAGTGCTATCTGTAGACCCTACGTTATGCTCTATATATATTATTGTACTGTGTACATGTAGTGCTATAGCGAGTTTTATGAATTAGCATGAAATATCTGAATCATAATTTTTGTTACGATTTAATATGGTCGCTACAACAGCATATTGAGTTCGATTTCCAACGGCTGGACTATGTTAATCATATTAAAGCAAACCAGCAGGCTATACCCCTCCTATATGGTACGGGCCACCACTGGCCTGTAACTCTGACTATTATTTGTTATTACTTTAGTGTTTTGGCTATTTATATTTGTAAAGTGGGAAGAATGATACCATACGATTTACCGATTTTAATCTGCAACACATTTACAACTTATAGCAGTGTTAAACGGATATGTTAGTTACCTTCTTTAACTTTAGTAACCGAAATTGTTGGTATACCAAAATAGAAAAATTATTCAATCGGTGTTTTTATATCAACATTTTGCTGCTTACAATATATGAATTCAATGCCAAGTAAACAGTTTTTTGACACATGATACGACCATAAGCTAATAAAAGGAAATATAATTCTATTTGGAAATACATAGCCATACATATTGAAGATAGAATTTGATTTGAACAGATAACATGATAAAATAAATTATTCGTTATTTGCTCGTAAAATGCTACATTGGAGAAAAATGTTTCGTAACAAGAAAACCGCAGCTTCATGCGTGTATGTTCTCTTTATGTGTTTACGTTAAACAGGGTTGCTACTTGAATTTCTGCACCATATAACGCATTAATATTATTACACTAGTGTTTATTATGTGGGCCCCTGTCGTCAGGGGCATTCACATAAGTTGGAAGAAACATCTAAACAAGCATTAAATTTACTTTAATATACTTTGCTTGTCGTAACTGATGAGTAAACGGGTCAATGTTTACACTAACTGCAACTACATTAGTAAATGGGAGGTACCTTAATACGGATTACAATTGGGAAATATGTAGAAGAGATTTTTCATCATCTCGAAAATATATTTAGCCAGCTAATAATAGTCGTTTTCCAATCGATAACCGCAAGTACTTATAAGTACTTAATTGTGCGTCTTTGCTAAATTTAAACTATTCGTAACTGTTCATACTATTTTGTTTCAGCAGTTACGAGTAGTTAAAATTTAGCAAAGACTTACACCCAAGTACTAGCGGTGTTCGATTGGAGAGCAACTAATGTCACCATTATATTATGACTAAGTGTGGAATATTCCAACCCAAACAGCAGTTTTACTTATAAATGAAAATGTCCATTATAAGAGACTGAGCGATCTGGGCACAGTTCATTTTATTTTATCAAGAAATGATTCCACTAGTGAAATACATAATAATTGTTCTAGTTTAAGTTTATGCCGTTGATGGCGTTTGGATTATAAAGAAGTTCTAAAAAAAAAGAAAAAGTAGTAGATTCATGGGTAGTAAAAAGAAAGGAGAGATAAGAAATTGTTTGGATGGTGGTGAATAGAATAAAGAGGATAGAAATTTAAAAATTGGTTTTAAATCGTGTTCGAGGGAAGTTTCTTTTTGTTATATTTACATCAGAACTGGGATAAACCAAATATTGAATTAATTTCAAAATTAAAGTAGAAAAAATAAAATTGGCGTTTACGTGTGATAGTGGTGAAACAAAATGGCGGATGACGCTAAAAATTCGACGAGAAGGTAATTTGATAGTACAATAATTGACAATCAAGAAATGCGAATGGAATTTCGCGTATTTTAAGAACATCGGCGCCTCCAGGATTGTACGATTCAATACAGCCGCCAGGTCATTTTTTACTCCAGACGAGTGGCAACGAGGAGACGCAAGACACGCGCATAAATTTCCTTTCCTTCCCAACCCACAAATTGCGGGTGATCCTAATGCCCCTACACCTACGCAATTTTTTGCAAATAACGTGCAAAATGATCCTCTTTTTGTGGGGGATATCGCATTTGGAAATTGGGAAAGTTATGGCATTTTCGATTGCAGTGGCAGACTAAGATAGATAGCCTTCCAAATGAATATCATAAGGAAATCTTGCTGAACGGGCAGCAGCTTGTAGCTTTCTTAGACCTCGGGAGTGACTGGCAATACAGTACTTTGTCAAGACGCTGCAAGAATGATGAAGTTCGAGTTTTACCCGTACGTTCAACGGTTAGTAGGATTTGGGGGTGGTCGAACTATGACTTTTTTTAAAAATCGAGGGGAGTTAAATATTGACGGAGTATTAATACCAGTGGATATTCTGGTAGTTAGTGAGATTATCCAATGCCATCTATTGAGGAGATGTTACACAAGTTGAGGGGAAATGAGTATTTTACGGTACTGGATTTGACATCAGGATCTTACCAGATAGTAGAAGAAAGTTCCAAACAGTATACTGCCTTTATAAAAAATGAAGGTCATTACGAGTTCAACCGTATGCTATTTGGGTTGTCGATTGCCCCAGCTGTGTGTCAAAGATTCATGGATGGCAGCGTTTTGAGATCAGCCAATTTTGACGTTATATAGGTTTATCAAAGAACATCAGGTGCATACAGATGCTAGTAGTTTGGGAGTGGCTAGAATTTTGATGCAAAAAGACGAGGAGGGATTCAAACCAGTGGCATACTACAGTAGATGGACAACGGAAGAGGAAAGCAAGTACCACAGCTATGAGCTGGAAGCATTAGCAGTTGTTGAGAGCTTAAACGTTTTAAAGTCTATTTGCTAGGGAAAAAAATCGTCGTAGTGACAGATTGTCATGCGCTAAAAACTGTATCGACAAAGCAGACATTAATTCCTCGGATTGCTAGATGGTGGTTGAGAATTTTAGAGTTCGATTGTGATATTATGCATAGGGAGGGAAAACAGAAGAAGAGTACGGTTTCAAGTAGTGCACAATTGTCATGACGCTAGGAGGCATTTAGGACTCGAAAAAACGGTGGACGCGCTGCGAAGGGTTTGTTGGTTTCCTAAGATGAAGGCCTTTGTTGAGAAGTACATTTCGTCTTGCCCGGACTGTTTATATTTCAAGAAAAAAGCTGGAAAAAAAGAGGGTCAGTTATACCCTATTCCCAAAACTCCTATACCATTCCATACTATCCATATTGACCATTTAGGTCCTTATCCGAAAACTCTTCGCAAGAATCAATATCTGGTGGTCATTGTCGATGGGTATACTAAATTTACAGTCAAAAATACATGAACGAAACCCATAATCAAGGCAATCAAGGAAATGGCATCATATGTTGGAGTACCTTCTCGAATTGTTCCAACCCCGAAGTTTTAAAGTTTTATGTAATGAAAATGTCATTGAATTGTATCACTTCGCCACCACGGTACATCGAGCTAATGGTCAAGTTGAACGTTTTAATTGGACCATTAATCAAATGTTATCCACATCATGTGGTGGTGATGATACGAGTTGGGACAATCAGATCAAGAAAATCCAGCGGTCGTTAAATAGTATGGAGAGTGCCACCACAAAAGAAACACCGCAAAAGTTGATGTTCGGGTTTCAACCGCGACCCATTACGGAAGACAAGATCACGTTGACTGTTCATGATTTTGAACCTAAATGAGTGAACCTCAACATCAAGAGTTAGTCGACCAAGTATCGGAACGAATTGAGTGTAACCAACAAAAACAAAAAGATTCGATGCCAGTCATGTAATGGTTCAGGCGGAAGCACCATCTACGGGTGAAAGTCGAAAGTTGAAAGCTAAATATAAGAGGCCATTTACCGAATTGTCCAAAAATTATACGGTGATCGGTATGTGGTAGAAGGAGAATCTTTGGAGGGAAAAAGACGATACAAGAGAGTACGAGCAGTAGAGCGATGAAGTTATGCCATCCGCCACCCGATGTCTCTGATGACGATGAAGAGAGACACAGTCGTAATAGCGATTGTTCGGATTGAGGGCAATATTTTTATAGGTATTATTTCCCGCAACACCATATTAAAGTCCAATGCGTCGATTGGAGCCCATAAACTATCTCATAACATTGTTCGAAATTTTTTGACATTTTTTCTGTTAGCTCTATAGATGAAAGAGTTGCATATGTTTACATAGACAAAGAAGTGAAAGTGACGTTTGAAACTTAGAATGGTTTTCCCGAAAATACCATGATCAGTTTTGTTCACTGTTTGAATGCTGTAAGCGCATAGCGGTAATTTCAATATCAAATTTTGACATTTTTTGTATCTTAGATGATCAAGGCAAAGGTCTGTGGTGACTTTCATATTTTAAGACAGATTTATTGTGCAGCTCAATACCCTCTAGGAGTCAAAGTTTTGCTTAAAAAAGATTGGAATCAAATATATCTGAGTCTCTTAAATATACTCTCCCGTCAGTTTGTTTGAGCTTTAACACAAAATTGAAACTTCTCATTGAAACTCACTTGCTAGAGAGCTATGACGACTCGCTGAAGTTTCGAACGCAGAGAGTTCGTTGTGCGCAGCACATATTGTAAGTAAAAAAATACTTCTGTTGGAAATAAAAAGGCTCAAGCCGTTTAAATCGGATAGCTCGGTTAGGATTATAGCATCAGAAATCCAGAAGGAAAAGAAGATAATCCTCTCATGGCTTGAGGTGATCTTTAAGAGATGTTTAAACCTGGACTATATTCCTAGAAGATGAATAAGGAGGTCAAAGTACTGTTTATCCCGAAAGTTGGAAAAATCTCGCATGGGTACTCAAAGGACCTAATACTTATAACAGTATTATCCTTTTTATTGGGGACCTTGTACATACGATCGAGAGCTCATTACAATCGCAAGAGCATTTCTTGATATCGAGGGCGTCTTTAATAACTTCAATCGTATATAAAATCCACTGTAAGGAAGCGAGTGTTTAGGGGTACCACCGCAAAAGACGTCCTGTCTCCCTTTCTGTAGAATATGGTGATTAATGGATTACTTCTGGAACTGGGCAAGGGGGTGATATAAGAGTGAACATGTACTCTGATGACGTAGCAATCACGGTATCTGGTAAATATCTATCCACAATTACGGAGGTAATGCAGATAATGCCCTCCTAATTATCACAAAGTGGACCAGCAAGTGTGGACTGGTAATCAACCCTATCTAAGACAGAAGAGCTGATTCTCTTCACTAAGAAATTCAATTTTCCGGTAGTTTCCCCACGTAAATGTGGCATTTGACTGGCCTTTTCCGACAAAGCGAGACTGACGGTTACCATCGCAATAAAAATCATTTGTATGTACGGAGTGAGTAATTAAAGACCAACTCTCGACAAAGCAACTCATACAAATAGGGTAGAGAAGGTGTAAACGATGAGCTTACACATAGGCGGGGCGCACTGAGGACAACACCCCAACGTGCCTTAGAAGTTATATATATTTATTTATTCATTCATCGCCAACACTATGTAATAGACGCGGCGGTACAATACAAAATACAACATTTACTAATTATTTAATGTAATGATACTGGAAATTCATTTCTTAAAAAGATCTCTTGATATGTTAAAATCAAAATTATCCGAAAACAAATTAAAAATTCTGGAAGTACGGGCCACTGGATCATCCCTACCATAATTTATGCGGTGAAAATCAACCTTCAGTATATTTTATCTTGGGCGAAGTACCCTAGTGGGTATATACAAAGAGTATGAATAAAGTAAATCAGAAGTGTTAATTTTCGAACATAATACGTCTCGAGTATTGCCTGCATAATATCTCTCCGGGATTTGAGACTTACAGTGTTTAATAACATGCAACGTCCCTCGTAAGAGGGCAGGATACAACTATTTGTTAACCGAGGAAGCCTCTTAATAAAACCCAGCATCGAATTAGCCTTGGCCACAATCTTGTCTAAGTACTTAGAAAAATCAAGATTGGATATAAACAGGATACCCAGATTGATAATCTCGCACACCACCTCAAGTACAACGTCGTCGAGTCTGTATACAAAGAAGCAATAGGCATTATCTTTTTGGAATATGTCATTATTTGGAAACATTTAGAGCAAGACGGTTTTCCACAGTCCAATTAAAAAAACAATTTAGATTCTGTTGAGCTGAGAGCACATCCTCGATATTACGGACTCCTGCAAAAATTTTAATCTCGTCTGCATAAAGCAAACATTTGCAGAACTGAAAGCAGTCTACTACATTATTTACAAATAGAATGAAAAGTAATGGACCCAGATGAGGTACGCCAGATGAAACCTGGATTTGCCTAAAAAATGTATCCCCAATACGGACAAATTGAAACCTACGTGCAAATAGGATGATATCCATTTTATTGGAACTTTATTCGTGTTCAGCTTTGTGGGTTTATCAATAAGTAAGTTATGGTTTATTTTGTCCATTTGAATTCCTTTTTGCAAACAACAAACTGTATCTTTTACAAATAATGCAAGATTCGTTGTAGTGGATCTACCCGCACAGAAACCATGCTTTTGAGAAACAATTAAGTTTTCCACGTCAAATATTAAAGAGTCTTTTACTAATTTTTCAAAAAGTTTAGAGATCACAGACAAAATTGCTATCCCCCTATAATTTTCCACCCAATTTTTTAGCCCTGATTTATGTATTGGCATAATATACGAGGATTTCCATAATTTTGAAAAAACGCCATGCATAAGGCTATAGTTGAATAGATGTGTTAGGTGCCAAGCCAAAGCACTAGAACATTGCTTTAGCAAAATAGACGGAATATCATCCGGCCCAGTGCACGTCTTCGAGTTCATAGCAACAATAGCAGCACCAACTTGATCGACTGAATATGAGATCCCATGGTTAGTATTATTGGATTCAGTGCACAGATCAGGGACAGTTGATGATGAATCATCTTCAGCAAAACTGCCCTAAAAAATTTAGCAAAAAATTCAGTAACCGAGGACAAGTCTTCCTCCACACTATCCTCATAATTTATGGGTAATGGGTAACCACTGGTTTTTCGTTTAGACTCAATCGAATGCCAAAAACGCGATGGATTTCCCCTAATATCAGATTCGATTTCTAGTAAATAGTTGCCACGAAGAAACTGATTCAAAATTTTGAATTCACTATAAGACCCAGTTCTTTTATACTGCTTCTGAGCTTTCGATTTGCGATTATATAATTTAACCAGCCTTTTATCAAACCCTGGTTCCCGATATACTGAAAGTTTCTTTTTCATTTTTGGAATATATAGATCCATTCCCGCATAAAAGACATCATAAAATTGACCCGTCATCATTTTGATATCCGTACCTTCATACAAAAAAATCCAACAAATATTATCAAGGTATCTTCTCAGAAGGTCGTATTCACCATTTCTAAAATTAAAAATAACATTATTATTATAATATGGAATATAATCATTAAAAGTTTCCGAACTTAGCCGAATTAAAATAGGAGTATGATAAATACTGGAAGAACAGCCCAGGTCTGCAGAAGGTTGAACAGATGGCATCAAATTATCATTCAAAAAAACTAAATCCAAAAGTCCTCCTAGTTAGTTGTGTACCTCATTGCACTGACTAAGACCCATTTCAAATAAAGCATCAATAACCATAGATGAAACGTTTGAATTGTTGAAAGGGATAAACATCCCATCCTGATGTTCCCAAATAACGTCCGGAAAATTGAAATCTCCCACAATACATAGTCTGTCATAATTACGAATCATTGGCTGGATTTTATTTTCAATTAAAGCAACAAGATTTTGCAAAATCAACGATGACAACTTGCCAGGGACATTCACTGCACCGATAAATAGTGTGACTTTATCGATTGTCACTTTAACAACAATGATTTCAACGTTGCACGATTCGAAGTCCATCTGTTGGCAATTATAATGCACATTTACTGATATGATAATACCACCACCAGCCGGAGTTGCCGGCTGAATTATGACGGTCACGGCGAAAATAGCATAATTTGATGGAAAAAATTCTTCACTTTTGAAGGCAGGAACCAACCAAGTTTCATTTACGATGATGACATCGTAGTCCTCTTCCATAACAGACATAAAGAATTTATTAGATTTAGTACGCATACCACCCGAGTGCCCACCGGTCTCGGTAAGGTCAAAACGTTGAGGCAGTTGTCTAAATATAAATGTTTTTTGAAGTACAACCATCATCGGATGAAACACGGTTACGAAGGTTTCGTTAAGAACGTTTATGAGCGTATTTTGGTTTAATATATTCCTTAACCAGTAAACCAGCTGACCACCAGCAAGTTAGCATCCAACAAATCATCCAATTTATCTGCAGGAACATTAAGTTTAAACGAAGCATATTCGGCGTCGAAACGATGATTTAGCATTACACATTGCACGCCATCTAGATTAATTTTGGAATTCATATATTGCACGAGTTCAGCTCCAGTAACGGTATGCCGCAGTGCTTTTCATAAACATAAAAGTTAATGACGAAGACGAACCACCCAGAAGAACTTGTAGCGACCATCACTACACACACAATTAAAATTATTCAGATATTTCGTGCAATTCCATATAATTCGCTAACGCTACATGTACACTGTACATAAATATATATAGAGCGTAAAAGTAGCATTTACACATAGCACTCGGTCGCCATGGCCTGATGAGATGACAATTAATTTTTAACTAAATTTCTCATCAGATCGAAACTGAGCTTTGCTTTGCACAACATCCAAATCTGAATAAATAAAAAATAACGACAACATTCCGCCGTCGTTATAAACTGCGGGTGCATTAAAAAAAAGCTCCGAAAGAAAAGATAAACAGAATCATCGGCAAAATATATTAAGCAGGCAACACCCACTACGAGTAAAGATAAAACACAGCGTAATGAAAAACAAAAGCAACCAGAATATATTGAGCAAGTAATCCGGACACCTTTGACGGTTAAACCAGAGAAGATCTTCTAAACCAGAGAAGATAAATCATCCACATCCTATTGATATAGTTGGTGTCAGAGATACCCCTACTGTACTTGATCAAAACTATCAGGGATAAGGATTACAACTCATAGTAGCACTTAACATCGATGTCTGAAAGATAAATGTATACCAGACCCAGACATTTATAGAACTTACAGAAAATGTCAACAATTTAATCTTATCCAGAAATACCACGGACATGACACACGATGAGTCAAATATGATGGTAACCAGCAACATGCATAACTGGTAAATGACAACATCCCAAAAATTACGGTGGATGTAAAGTAGCTAAAGAATTACAAAAAAAATAGAAGCCGTGCAAGAAATTCTGAGTAAAATCAGAACCCGGATACAACCAACCAACAGAATAATCAGGGACCAAACTGACTAAAACTGTGGAAGCATTAAATAAAAAACTTGACGAGCAAGCTGAGATCAATAAACTTGTTTATTTGACAAATTGAAAACCTTGTCATCGAGCTAAAAATGAAAAGGCCGTGCAATTGGGGCTGTCGTTAACAGAGAAGGAATGTAAAGGGATTTTTTATCACTTAATTGCGATCGAATGCAAAATCCATGGGCCGAACCATATATACCATGCAAAAGATGGCTGCAGCAATTCAATGTGGAGATTCAGAATGAACCTCCTTTCATTCGTCCTCGATTTGGAAACGATTGCATGGATTAAAACATAAAAAAAATATATTTACTGAATATTTAGGTGTTCGCACTGTATCACACTCGCACTGAATATAGGTATAAAAAAGTTTAATGTTATTAGTAAGGTATCACGTGAACCTGAACTGATGACAATTCATTTTTATTGAATTTGCAGAAATAATAATCGCAAAATCAGAGATGAGTTGTAAAGAACTCCGGGCCAGTCATAATAAAATTCGTTGCGATGGAACCAAAAGAACCGAAGGGACAAATTGTCGTCACAGTAAACACAAATTACAATATTCTATTTTGAAGTTTAATGTTATTGACAAGGCTTAAGTCAAATCGTTTGATTAAAATACACTCGCGAGCTTACCAATCACCCGTTATTTTATAACCAAACAAAACCAAAACATAAAAAAAAATTAAAAAAAAATTAAAGAAAAAATTTAAAAATTCCAATAAATTTTTATAAACCGCTTTAGTTTATGTATGGTCGTTGTGGTGTTATGATCGCGCAATTTATAAATTTTGTTTGTCGGTTTTGAGATTTTGTTTTATTTTTTATTTGGTTTTGAAATATTTGTAAAAAAACAATCGATTTTTTTTTATAAGTTCGTTGTTTAGTGTGATCGTTGATCGATGCGTGAAAGTGTTTATAAAATATATAATTTAAGATCAGTGTAATTATTCATCTGTTGAATTGAAAGTGCGTCTTTATCTTAAGAAATAGTCCAACAATATTGCGTGTTTAAAAGTTAAAGAATTATGTGTTAATTTTAAAAGTGTATGGGATATTATTTTTCACTGGATTATCAAAAAGTTTCATTTAAGACGGTAATTATTTCAATCTAAATGTTATTTTAAAGTTTTAAATTGATTTGATCGTACAAATAATTTTAATGTTCTTGTGAAACTGGTTTTTAACTTTTCGGCTTTATAATCATACACTATATACGTGCTTACGTCATTGTTTAAGATTAAGATACAGCAATTTCCTTTCTGTTCTTTAAAAAAAAACTTCTCATTTAGAAATTTAAATTATACTTGATATGTTCGTACTACAAAGTGTTACATATATACTTATATAAGTGCATGTATGTATATGTAGTTGGATATCAGATTAATCATTTTGGTGTTTGTAATGTTTTGTTATGTGTAGATGAGCAACTTGCATTAATTGATTATAATTTAGAGTTAGGGTGGGTACTCTTATAGTAGTGTGGTATTTTATAAAGTTTGATTTGAACAACACTAAGCAGTTTATGAATACACAGAAACCTCTATGTTAACACTCTCTATGATACGTTTTTGTGTTGTTCTAGGATGATATTATTTAACTCCACTTTACTGTTATACGGTTTGAGATGTGTAAATGTAATATGTGCCGAATTACACTTATTAACCTATAATTTCGCTTTATTTAGCCTTTTTTCTGTCGCATTTAGATGGTTTTGGTAGTTGGAAATGGACAGGATATATATTTTCAATAAACTCGTGAAGAAGATTTACAATCGTCCTGCTGAACCTTTACAACTTTGGAACGATTTTAAGCTTAACATATCTAAAGATTTTGTTCTAAAGAAAATTCTTTGTCAATGTTAAATCAGTTCATTGTGCCTAATTGAAAGTCAAAAACAACTGAATAAAGAGGCTTTGAGTTGTTGTAAAATTGGTCTATTGGACTGTTCAATAAAGGAAAGGAATCAACTATTTACATTTAAAATTAAAAAAAAAAATTACTCTAATATTAGACAAAATTTTAAAAACTAAATTAGTGGTCTTTGGATTGGTGAAAATCAAAATACGAGAATTTCATAACAATGGCATATTGTTTTATATGCTGGTAAATAATCTTTGATTGCTTTGGATTTCTTACTGCCAATTGTGACATATTGCACAAGATTTGTTAAGTATGAGGTGAGCAATTTAACAAGATGAAATGCGAGAATCAAAAAGCAGGCCTACATGATAAAAGGGCTTATGATGACGTATAGAATGCTTTGCTGAAGTCTATATGCTTTATTGCAGTTTACACCTATTTAGTGGGGTTTTTCAAATTCATTGATGGCTAAACTCTTAAATTCTATTAAATTAGGATACTAATTAGTAAACTACTATGAATCCAAGTTGAGCGGTAGGTAAATGGCGCGCCAATGCAACTTTAAAGTGTTGCAGAAAACAAATCCAAATAGATTTTGAATGCATGATGTCTCTCTGTAGCACGTAACATCGTCTATTTTAAGATTATAGAAGATTGGTGTAATTTTTGACATTTTCCATTTATTAGGAAATAAGCCGGTTGTTCGAGAGTGGTTGCAGAAAACTCGCAGTAGGACATACTAAACTGTTAGCATGTCATTTTAGAATCGAAAATAGTATATTATCTGGCCCACATCCGTCTCCAAAATTGAACAGTACAATATAATATTGTCGTCAGTGATAAGAAGAGGATTAAATGAGATATTGGTGTTGTTTAATTGCCATGTCTAAACGTGATCCTCTTGTGTCCAAAAGACATATTGGAAAAAATCGATAAAAATCTCCGTAATTTCTTTCGAATCAGTGTTCTTCGTTTTATTGTTTAAGACATATTGATCCTTCACTTACTCGTTTAGTCCTGAAATATTTTCAAAAATTATTTGTTTTTTTCCCAGTAAATGACTCCGTACAAATAATTTTACGCTCTTCACGAATTTTTTATAAAAATTTTACTTTTTTTTAATTAGTTCACAGTGGTTTACATTTATGTTCACAAACTGAAATTACAACTTTATTTTATCCTTAATTATTTTTTTTTAGTTTTATCGCACGAAACTGTCTTAATACTTTTTCATGTTTTCTGCGTACCGAGGTGCACGTTGTAAAACTTGTAAGCGTAATGGCGTCTCCACATATTTTTATTTCTTTCTCGAATATTAAAAAATTTTCTTTTTACCTATCGGTGGCGTCTGCAAGATATATTTAATTAGGGTCGCGGACCTGATTTAGATATGTACTTTTCCGGTGCTGCGAACCCTTTGCTAAAATTGCTTTCAAGTGAAAAGAAAATTTTTAAATTACTGGAAAGACATAAAGAGATAATCGTGGACAAATTGAATTGCGAGGCCAAAAACATTAAAGTATCACATGTTATCGCAACAACCGGACAGCCTTGCGTGGCGAAGGTGAGACACCTGTCACCTGAAAAGCTTGAGATTGCAAGAAAAGAATTCGACATTCTGTTAAGTCAGGGCATATGTCGACCTTCGGACTCAGAGAGGTCAAGTCCATTACCAAAAGATGGCTCGTGGCGGCCGTGCGGCAATTACCGCATGCAACACGCACAAACTAAGCGGGATCGATACCCTATTCCATTTTTGACTGATTTTTCTTGTCAGTTGCACAATTGCAAAGTATTCTCTACTATAGACCTGGTAAAAGCGTACCATCAGATTCCAGTGGAAGAGCGAGATATTTCCAAGACGGCCATTTGCACGTCCTTTGGGTTATTTGAATTCCTTAGAATGACGTTCGGCCTCAGAAACGCTGCACAGACATTTCAAAGATGCATCCACGCAGTAATGCGCAATCTAAGCTTTTGTTTTCTGTATATTGACGATTTGCTGGTGTGATCGCAATCGATGGAGGAACATTTGCTGCACGTTAAAATCGTGTTTGACCGATTAAAAGATGCAGGCCTAGTCATAAACGTGAGTAAATGGGTTTTTGGACAACCAGTAGTCACATTCTTGGGTCATGAGATCTCAAGCGATGGTATAAAGCCCTCGACGTTAAAAGTGGAAGTTATATTAAATTTTCCGAAACCCGAGACAATCAACTGTTTGCGCAGGTTTTTGGGCATGCTAAATTCTTATAGAAAATTCATCCCGAATGCGGCACAAGATCAGGCAGTGCTCAACGAGTTCTTGAACGGAAGCAAAAAGAACAACAAGATGAAAGTGCAATGTACAAGTGACAGGGAAAACGCGTTTGAGCTGAGCAAAACAAAGTTAAGAGACGCAGTAAAGTTGGTGCATCCTTCTTCGGAAGCGGAATTATCAGTCATGGTCAACGCGTATGACATAGCAATCGGGGCTATTATCCAATAGCGGTTAGTGGATGTTTGGACAACTCTTGGTTTTTTTTCGGTAAAATTAAATGAGGCTCAGCGTAAATATAGCGCTTATGATCACGAGCTTTTGGCAGCCTACAGCGCGGTCAAACATTTCAAGCATATCCTGGAGGGATATACATCCATCCTATTCACGGACCACAAGCCATTGGTATACGCCTTGCAGCAAAATTTGGATAAAGCATTTCCTAGACAACGGCATCACCTAGATTATATTTCGCAATTTACGTCGGACATACGACAAATCGCGGGTAGAAGCAATTTGCAGAAAGCAACAAATATTGCATCACACTGATCGATAGGTATACACGCTGGCCCGAGATTATACCGGTAGTGGATATAAAAGCTGGTACAGTAGCAAATGAGATAGTCAAGGAATGGATTTGTCGTTTCGGTAAGCCGGTCAGCTTTACAATGGATCAAGGCTCACAGACGTTGCGGTTTACTGACCTTCTTAAGGTACTTGTATTCAAACACAACCGAACTACTGCGTACAATCTTGCATGCAACGGGGTGATCGAGAGACTACATCGAACGCTGAAGGCTGCAATCATGTGTCAATGGACCAAGACACAATGGACCAAGACAGTCCCGTTAATAATATTGGGGTTACCAACAGCATATAAAGATGAGTTAGGAACCTCAACTGCAGAATTGGTATATGGCGAAAATTTAAGGTTACCAAGTGATTTTATAGTTCAGTTACGGAAGCATTTCAATAGCATCCAACCCACTCCAGCTTCTAGTCATGTCAAAGAAAATACGTTCGTTTTCAAAGATTTGAGGGGCTACAGTCACGTTTTCGATAGATGCACTAAAAGCAACGTTGCAGTGACCGTATGAGGGGCCATGCCAAATTATTCGGCGTAGTGATAAGTCTTTTGCAGTCAAGGTCAAGAACAGGACTGTAAACATCTCAATTAACAGGCTAAAACCATGTTTCATGACGCAGGAGGAGCCTTTCGAAACCAAGGTAAAGCCAGTACCACAAACGATGGAAAGGTCACATAGAAAATAGATCCACAAAATTCGGTCACAAAAAACAAGGACATTTAGCAATCCTATAGAATCGCCATCACTGCTGGTCCATAACCAAACAAGATCAGGATGGCAATCAAAACGGTCAGCTAAACTCCTGGAGTAGCGTTCACTTCGCTCACTAGGAAGGGGGTAATGTGGTGACGCACTCGCGAATGTCGACATCGAAACGAAAATAAAAACGAAAGCAGTTTTAGCAAAGGGTTCGCAGCACCGGAAAGGTACATCAGTTCCGCAACCCTGAATAAATATAACTTGCAGACACCACCGATAGGTGAAAAGAAAATTTTTTAATATTCGAGAAAGAAATAAAAATATATGGAGACGCCATTACGCTTACAAGTTTTACAACGTGGACCTCGGTACGCAGAAAACATGCAAAAATGTTAAGACAGTTGAAATATATGATTGCACCATCTGGCAAGCAGTGTATGAAAATTTGAAGTGGTTTGTTAGTTTATCCATACGAATATTATATGATCGATGAGTTCAAATTCTTTACTGAAATCAAATAACCGGCTTTCCGAATGTCATGAGTAATTTGTAGCAAAGCCGAGCTTCTACTATGCTATGAACATAATCAACTCAATAACTTTGAATTATCCCGGCAATAAACTAACTGACCGAAAATAAGACATAAGATATTTGCAAGTCTCGTTTTTAGGGATCGGTATAATTCTAGAATGTTTCCATATCGCAGGAAAAGTCGATGTCATGATTACAAGTTTTATAAATTTAATTGGTATATCGTCAGAAACAGCAGCATTCGATTTTATGGATTTATAAAGCCTCATGAAGTTCAACAATGTCAATGTTTTAAAACCAAACTCACCCTAAAAAACCGAATTATTCTAAATTAGTGCAATTGTCGAAAGAAAAAACCATAAAGGTCATGCGCAGAAAAAGGACAAGTGGAATTTAGAGTCAGAGCAAGAATTAACGGACCTCATATTTTTCTATAATACTATTTTAGAGAAAAATTTCACTTTTGCAGCCTTCTTGGCAGTAGTTCGGGTCACGTATTCGTTTCCAACGATGAAAAATAAAAATACGAAGTCATCGCATACTCTGGATAATGTAGTATCCAACCATGGTGGCTTACGGGATTTTATTGTAATCGTTTTTAGAGGAACAAACTCTTCCAATAAATTCCTGATATGCGAGAACACATATTCCAACTTTTCATCAGTGTAAATAATAGAAAATACACTGACGCAGGTTGGGTGTTAAATTAGTTTGCAATGAAAGGCTTTTGGCGTGTTCAGGTCGAAAAGCTATACCATATTGCGCTTGTTCAAGTCGTGTTCAAAGTGGAGACTTGCATAAGAAGTGGCATACCCACGGTATATCCTGACATTCCGGCGGGATAAAACAATGAGTAAGTAAAGGGCTCCACACGATGGTCGATATTTTTCAAAATGACAACATCTTTGCCACGTTATTTTACAACCATTTCATTTGACGGGAAACTTTGATCGACGTTAATCGTAAGAACAACGATACTTCATTACATTCAGAAAGGTTGAACCGTCTATAATCCACACCATTTGACAATGTGAAAATCAGCTGCACATTTGGAGGTTGTAGTCCCAGTGCAGCAGCACGATGATTTATATCATCCTCCATTTCTCGCATCCTCATGTAACTTTGGGCATAAATGTTTTGTTCTCGCAATATTTCCTCCAACAGATCCATTAATTCACGACTGATTTCATAATTTAGGAGATGCGCAAGGCGTTCGTCAACAGCATCATCGGAGTCTAAAAAGTACATTTCGCCATATGAAGATGGTTCGAAATCACCTTAAATGGTTTGTGATGGATGTGCCGCCATATTTATTTTGTGATAAACTTGTCCAGTTGCTTTGAAGCTAAACATGTTACGACTATTGATGGTTCGATCATCGCTTACGTTGAATGTAGCTAAAGCGAAACACGAGTTTAAGTTTCGGATTCGTTTGTGGAACTTTAGCAACACAAGAAAGGTAACACAAATCGACCATGCAAGCAGCAATCTCCAAATGAATCACTTTTATTTGCTACTCTTTCTTCGGGGAAATGGAGGGCTCCGCAGTTAACACATACAATGTTGAAGGGTCCCAATGATTTGTAATTAACGCTGGCGTAGTTTACGGCATCTTTGTAGGTTCGTACTGAATTCTGTGCCATAGCTCGTTGCCGTCGAACATTGCTACGCCGTTGTTCTTCGCTGATTTCGTTCTTTATCATATTCGTTTGCGATACGATGCGCATTTATTCGTTTCATTTAATTAAGGTGTCCTTGAGATTGAGATTCATTAAGTATCATAATTACCTCAGAAATTTTTTCCATGCCTTTTGCTTTATCTGTTCGCATTGGTCTTGCCGCGTTAGACGGTCCAGGTTGTTGGACAAAAATTTCTACGATTCGATTTTGTACATTGAGATTGAATTCGATATCATTCGTACCATTTGATTGTTCAGGTTGTTGTTCTTCCAACGACGTTTTTATCACGATTTTTATTACTTGGCAAATTATTATTTATTTTTATTTCACAAAAGTTATTATTTTTGGTTTTTGATACAATAATTTCCGATGAAAAACTTAATGTCAAATTTAGTGCAAAGAATAATTTTGATATAAGCTGGGATTCAAACCTTTTTGCATATTTTTACCGACATATTATTCTATTCGCCTTTTAACGCAAAGTGGCTGACACCTAGCGATTTTTTTCAAAACTACGACAAAGGTGGTCAAGTAGTAATAGTTATTTGTTAATCAAAGTTGCCTAATTCTAGTTAAATATGCATTATGACATATAAACAATTGCTGACCTTATAACTATTCCAAGTATTTGTTACGTCATTCTTATGAAAAATGTTTTTTTTTTAAATTAAAGCCCTAAACTAATTTTCCTAAAGTCGTGACCTATTTAAATCGTTTTTTCACACCGGAAAATGGTTATAAAAAGTGGTTAAAAGTGGTTATAGTTAGAAAATTATCGAAATCAAACGACAGCGATGTAAACAACGTTTCAAACAATTATGGATGATATGACAATAACAATTCGCTTTTAGAACATGCGAATTCAACGTTTTCAAGTTCTGATAGAGAGAACTATTGTGTCCGAAATTAGAATTTGTATTGTCCGCGCTGAAAGCTGAAATTTTCTTTACAGGTAAACCTAAATAATTGAACGATTTTTGTATCGCACTAAACATACTAAACATACTAAACAGTTTCGGTTTAATCAGAGATTTTCAAAAAAATCTACAAGTTTGTTTTCAATTCCGTTCTCAATTGTGTAATACTATAGGAAAACATTTTCTATTTTTGTGATTCGAAGCATCTACTTGTAATGAATAACAAATGTTGTTAGCAATTATTTTAGATATAACCTCTTCCATTTCTTTAGGAGCCAATACTTCTGTCACAATCGCCTCAGCGTTAGTTAGGCCGCAATTAACTTTATTTCCAATTTTGGAGTCAAAATGTGTAGCTTTAATTAATTTTAGGCAGCAATCGAACGAAGTGTATGTTTGGTTGTGTTTGATACAATGATAAATATGAGTAAGTTCTGTTGCTGTAGTTAAATCTTCATCGGTTGAATCTTTAACATTGAAAAATGTAGTGATTGCAACACTGAAACCGGCAACCGTTAATTTTGTCTGGTGATTTTTTGTTCTTTCGTGGTCTTCTATGGCTCGAAATCCCTTATTCGAAACTGATATTTCCACACTACATAAATTACAGTAACCCTTATCACTTAAAACTTTTTTTAACCAACTTTTCAATTGCACCAAAGAATCATTAAATTTGGTCGTTCGTTTCATTTTTTTTGGCAGGTTCATTTGAATTTAATGACATTGTACTTCCTAAAAATGAAGAATTTTTAACAATATCCTAAAAATCAAATATTCATATTACTTACGGATAACTTTGAACGTCAATAAAACAATTCCCAAATTATGACCTGATCGCTCATAAAACACAACACAATAAAAAGAATTTACGAATTTACTTTTACGTTTAAATAAAATAAAATTGTTGCCTACTGCAAAACAAGATGAATTCGATATAATCCGTTAGTAAAACAATCGCTACCAACAGAAAAATTAATGTCAAATTTAAAGTCGCCAGTAAACGAAGATAACTAATCCGCAAATTTTTTTTACAAAAAAAAAAAATAAAAATAATATGTAATCCCAAATATACAAATAAAAATGGATAATTGGACATAGTTAAATATATTATAATTATATTACAACCAGAGATGAGAAATTTATATCTAAAAATCATTTTGTTCTAGCGTTTGTGTGATTCGATTAACTGAGCTGCATATTTTCATCTGCCTGCGTGAAGGGCAGGCAGCATTTAAAAAAAAATGTGAAACAAAAAATACTGCAATGTTTGTGTTGTACAAAAACACGAATCTTTTGTTTTTTTTTTTGGATGGTAATTGGTATTATTGTTTATTAGTTTTTTTTTGTTTTATTGGTTTTGTTTCTATTACTTTTCTTTTCATTCCGAAAAAAGAAAGGGAAACTACATAATTTGTTAATTTTTTCATCCCAACTAGCAATATTGAAGGAATTTTGGTTTTTTTATTCAAAGAGAAAATGTTTTTAGACATTTAGACAAAGAAGATTTTTCAGTCTCGACGAGGACGTGAGGACCAAACAAGTCAAACGAGGACAATCCTCGTCAAACGAGGACGTGTGGCATACATACATACATACAATTATTGTACGTTTAATATATACGAAAAGGATTCGAAAAGTAAAATACTCGTAGATCATGATCAGAGAACCCAACTGAGATCTGATTACAAAATTCAATTTTATCAGTGTTGGTAATATTAATATCTATATAATGAAGACGATTTTTGTTCTGAATCAGGTTAATTCCGAGTTAATATAGTTTTACATCCGAATTTATTTAATAGTCATGAACATTTTTACGAGGTGGTTTATAAACCACAGCCAATTATACTATATTTAGCTCAAATTTGATCGTAATTAGGATAATTTCCGAATTGGGAATACAGCTATGATATACCAATTTGAAATTAAGAGAGGATTTGAAATCCACACAAATACTACCACAAACACCACCACCGCGTTTTGTAATGTCTACCTTTCGATTTTTTCTAAGTATAGAAAAACCTGGAATATTTCCAGGAAAAACCTTTGTGCTACCAACTTTAAATAAAATAGAGGATATGGAAATCATTTCAATCAGACATCTAATTTCATCCAGCTTTAGATATATACTACTTGTATTTAAAACCAACACATTCAACCCATTAATCTGTTTATAGACGACTTCAGAACAATATTATTATTAAGAGCAGAGAGAACTTTAGCTACATTTTGAGTCGAATATTGGTCATCCGCCATTCCTTGCTTTGGGAATCATTATTATAGTGTTGATATCCACTAAATTTTACTTGAATCTTCTTAACTGCTCATCAATAACCGATGAGTCAGTTCTACTAATTAACAACCACCATATTCTTAGTTTTAACTCATTTATGGTAAGTGGTGAATGTTACTTCGACAGGTGTTCCTGGTGTACCTGGCGAAGAATCGTTTTCTCAGTGGTTCCTGGTATTTTGTTAAATGCTGTCTAATTTGATTATCTTGCTGTGTTTTTATATTTTGGCTCGTTCCAGTGACTGACATTAACGATTGCTCTTGCGTAACTATTTCCTCATTTTTCCTCAAGTTTTAGGAAGTGTGAGTTGAAAGACTTTTATTGTAAAATTTCTCAAGAATGGATTTTGGTTTGGGACGTATGGTTTGGCATTCTTCCACTTTTACGGGAAAAGTTGACTTTTAGTAGCTGGATAAGGCATTTATTAATAATTATATAGTGTGCCAATAAGACTGATATTGCAACAAATATGTGGAATAGTCTTCACCTTGAGCAATATTGGTAGGAGCCACAGAATAAACTTATAATGACGTTTTGAAAATCCGATTTTTTTTCACATAGATGGCACTGGGGGAAGCGGTAAAACATAAAGCATTAATTCTAAAGCTTATCGCAAAGCAATTAATAAAAGAGATCTACTTTAAGATATCTATGGAGGTCATTAATTTGGACGTAGCATCATGCATCGATGATGTTCCTTAGTACTCAGTTCTGAAACCTTTTTTTTTATCTTAACAACCCCAAAGTTGTTGATAATATAAATCCACACCATAAGTCAATAGTCGTTTCAGTATTTGCTCATAAAGTAGCAGCTTGTTGTATACACATATGGGTTTTAGTTTTTCACTTTTCTTCTTGACGTGTACTTTTCATCAAAGTTTAGCATCCAGGGTCATGTAAAGGTACGATTTTCGATTATCTCGATTTATTGAAAGCGGTATGCTGATTGCAACTATTAGTGGCTCTAATACACTGCCCCGTGGTACATTTGCTTTTGTTTTTTTTTCAATTCAAAATAGGATTCATCTAATTTAATTCTCAAGGATCTATTTTTCGAATATGATTCCAGTATTTTAGCGAATTTCATTGGTAGGAGGTTCCTTAACTTATGCTTAAACCCTTCATGCCAAACCTTGTAAAAAATTTCTAAAATTGATTACTTACTTGTTGTATTGTTGAGTTGGCTATGAAACCCGAATTGATGATTTCGGATTACATTATGCCTCTCGATTATCGAGGTTAGACCCAATTGGCAACAGACGAATAGGTCTATAAGTCGAAATTTAATGTGGTTCGGTTTTCCATGTTTTAGTATCACGTTTACTTCAACAATTTTTCACAAGCTATAGGTTCAAATTTGATTCTGAATGCTGTATTGCTTATAAGGTTGGTCCGCTTACGGAATGGTTTTCACGATGGCGAATGATTGTCAAAGCGAAAAAATTAGCCTTAGTAAAAAGATAAAAGAATAAAAAAAAACACATACGAGTGAGTGAAAAGGCAACAAATCCGTTATTCCGAATTTTTTTTATCTCCTCATTCAAATCGTCCAACACTAAACTGATATTTTCAAAATTTTCAGAAGTCTTGAAATCTATAAATATTTGGAAACAATTTATAATTAAACTATGCCTTTTTTAACTTTATTAAAATCCATATTTTTGTAAATTTACTTTTTTTTGACAAATTTTGACAACCAAAATTGACATACTTCTAATAAATAAAAACAAACAAGAAATGGCATCTATTCACAGATTGCTACGTTATTTCCGAAAATTATTTCAAAGTGAAGTGATAATTCCGTAAATTAGCGGCTAATCTGAAAAAATACAATCAATTTCGGAGTGCTGAATTAAAATATTAAAATTGGACGTCCCAATTGTTATGTCAAACATGTATTTGGTCTCTATCGCACTATTGGAATTCTTGCTTTACCTTTTTATTTTGGCTAATTTTTTCGACTCGCCAAAAATTGATTTTAATCTCACGCATGACTACTGTTGGTGAAGTTAATAGGTTTTTCACTTTCTTTTTCCGATTCTATCAGTATTATTTGGTGTTTCAAGGCTTGATCATCATCTGGTTGAAATATTTTTTCGAGGTGTACCGCAAAACTTTAATCTTTAGTTTTGTTATTTCGACACCATTTCTCGCATTCTATTCGTTATTGGAGGAATGCATAGGTGGCCTTTTAATGTTTTTAGTGCTTTTTAAGTGAATTGTCAGCACTGCTGTTATTAGTTTGACAGTTGCAGATAGCTTTTATCTTTTGTATTTACATTTTTAACTGTTGAGTAAAATTGTTCAACTTAGTTTTATATTAAAGAGATATATTGTTCCCTTTATTACACAGAAGTTTATAAGGTAAGGAGTTTTGTGGTTATCTTATCTTATCAGCTGGTTTTTAATTTAATATTTTGTTGCGCAATAATTTTCATGTTTCTGGACATTTTTCGAGACTAGTATAGCGTGGATATGCTCCTCATTGTATTTCTGATCTTCATATGACCTTCATGGGTGCTTCCTTATAGTTGTGACTGCATGTGCATTTGTTCTCATAAAGAGAAAAAAGTTTGTAAGAATTCTCTTCAATCTCATTATAGAATATGTTTTTGGTCGGCGATATGATTTGTTATCAATAATAAATCATTTTAGCATAATTTGATGTATGATAATATATGCGTGGCCTTTGAATAAACATATGCGTGACTATAAATTATAACTGATAAGCATAAGCTGTTATACATTTAACATATGTTTGGGATTAAATTGGTTACTGATATTGTATTTGGATTAGTGAACTGATTGGTTCTGTCACAAAATGTAAAAAAAACATTTATGTCTAAACTTTTCGAAAATCTAGTTAGAAATTACTTATTCTTCCGTTAAAAACTTGTATGATCCCAATGTGGTAAAAGTTTTAAACGTTTCATTTTTTGTTCTCAACACAATTGGGTGACATTGAAAGTGTTCAAATTTTTTTTTTATTATGAATTAAGAAGACTACTGATAAAAAAAAAATTCTTGGGTATATTCTTCCTCCTTACAGAGGCAGGTGTAAACTTCTAGCATTGGAGCTATCCTCTATTTGTTGAATTGCTGCATGTGAAAGTTTTGTTTGCGATATTCTCGTTTCCAAAATGAATTGCTTAGAGATTCCGAATCTGTTTTTAATTTATGTCTTAGTGTGCAATTCGTGGTGTTGCCTTTATTATTAAAATACCATTTCACAAAAAAATTAGGAGTAAAAATTAAATTTTAGAATAATTAGAATTGAAAGCCAAATCTACTGAATACTTCGGCATATTTGATCACTAGGTATCTCAATTGTCTCAATTGTCTCAACTGAATATAAAAATCCGAATAGTTTCAGCAGACTGAAAGGAAGAACATTAAAAATGTTCGTTAAAACACGGGAATATCCTAAATACATTTTAAAAAACGACAACTCCACTAGTTATGGTCTCAAAGGTTTTGCTCCTTGTCTTTGAACCAAATTTAAGTATTTGTCTTCGGTTCATAATAATGTATGTTGCTGACCGAGCAAATTTTCTTGTAAGTCATCAAATTCCAACGGTTGAGAGACATCAATATTATTAAGAAAACCTCTGGAATATAGCCAGTAAGGTTTCATACTTGAATAATTTTAAGCAGAGAGATAGAATTTTCCTTCATTTAATGGTTTTTTTAATTGCTGCTTTTCTCATCTTATTAAAATAATCATTGACTTGATCGAGTTTACTGTCAGTAAAATTTATCTTCATCTATTTTTATTCTTCTACTTAATATAACTTTTCTTCACTTTAGAGAATCTATGTGAGAAAAATTAATTAATTTTCATTAACATTTTCATCCTACATATCGAATTTCATCATAATCGGTTAAGAACTCGCCGAGTTCATTTCTTACTAGCCATATTCCAGAACTTTCCCAAAAAATCATTTTAAAATCCCATTCCCAACCTACATGTAGAATTTCATCATAATCGGTTAAGAACTCACCGAGTTCCTTCTTAACTGGCCATATTCCAGAATTTAGCCAAAAAATCATTTTAAAATCATATTCCCATCCTACATATAGAATTTCATCAAAATCAGTTAAGAACTCGCCGAGTACCTCCCTAATTGGCCACATTCCAGAACTTTCCCAAAAAACCATTTTAAAATCTCATTCTTATCCTATATATAAAATTTCATCATAATCGGTTAAGAACTCACCGAGTTCCTCTCTAAAGCCATATTCCAGAACTTTCCCAAAAAATCATTTTAAAATCTCATTTCCATCTTACACATAGAAATTCATCATAATCGGTTAAAAAGTCACCGAGTTCCTTCCTAACTGGCCATATTCCAGAACTTTCCCAAAAAATCATTTTAAAATTCCCATTCTATGTATAGAAATTCATCATAATCGGTTAAAAACTCACCGAGTTCCTTCCTAACTGGCCATATTCCAGAACTTTTCCAACAAATCATTTTAAAATCCCATTTTCGCCCTACACATAGAAATTCAACATAATCGGTTAAGAACTCACCGAGTTCCTTCCTAACTGGCCATATTCCAGAACTTTCACAAAAAATCATTTTAAAATCCCATTTTCATCCTATATATAGAATTTCATCATAATCGGTTAAGAACTCACCGAGTTCCTCTCTAATTGGCCATATTCCAGAACATCCCCAAAAAATCATTTTAAAATCCCATTCCCGTCCTATATATAGAATTTTATCATAATCGGTTAAGAACTCACCGATTTCCTTCCTAACTGGCCATATTCCAGAACTTACTCAAAAATCATTTTAAAATCACATTCCCATCTTACATATAGAATTTCATCATAATCGGTTAAGAACTCACCGATTTCCTTCCTAACTGGCCATATTCCAGAACTTTCCCAAAAAATCATTTTAAGTTTAAATCACATGTCGAAATATGCTGTTTTGAAATATCCAGGTTTGTACCATATCTCGTTTTGTACCATATCTCGTTTTGTACCATATCTCGTTTTAAAATATCCAGTTTTGAATTATCCTGTTTCATCAAATCTAGTTGTAAAATATCCAGTTTCGACCGGAAACCCACTCTTTACACATTTGATATGAATATCCTTATGGATTAAACTTCTCGTTTTATAAATGCCAAATTCCATTTAAACTCTAACTTTAATACAGCCAATTGCTCGCGTATTTGCTTTCGACAAGCACCCTAACGCCTTGCTGGTATTTTTGTTTGTTGACATAGCCGATTAACCAGGAATGAACCTAAACTCTGAACAAATTTTTCCGGTACAAATTTTCATGAGTCGATTATTAAACCATAAATAACACGAAGTGTACAAATGTCTCACCTTACTGAACAGAAATGGCAATTGAAAAAAATAATATTTGATATGGCCATAATCCCTATCGACAATTAGAACACTCTTATTGGATAAACTTTTACATATATGAAGTCGACAAACAAACGGTATACATAAACGGCACAAGAGCAAAAATAACAAACGATAACTTCAGTGAAATCAGAATACAAGCAAATCAAAGCCTGCTCACATAACAACTATCGATGATAAAAATAAACAAAACAAAAAACAAACGTAGGATATGGGAGAATTATGTGGTTTATTTTGCTAACGTAACGCATGTATAAGGTTATATTGAAGCATGTTTGAACTTAACATTTTCGATGCACCAAGATTGAAAGATTTAGTGGTAATACCAGTATACAATGAAATTGTAATATTGGCATGACCAATACTATAGAACTTGAGCTTTACTATGAGTAACAGATAAAATAAGTTCAACCGCAAATTTCTTATGATTCGACCATGTACCGGACTGCTGAAAAAATTGCAATAAACTTCACCGATAATATCAGATTTTTGTCAGCCCTTTACGATAGTATCGATCCCCTGTGTCATTTTCTTTGGTTGTTTCCAGATTTTAAATACTTCGTTTGTGATTTGCTGTAATGCTTTACCAATTTTTTTAACCGTGTAATTTTAATTGCGCGTAGTTAGTATGGTGATTTCAAGGCAACAAATATTCCCAACCAGATGAACAGGTTTCAACAGTATTTATACCAGATATTTTGTATTACTTACACATTAAACTTAATTTTTTTTATTATTCTTAAGTATGTGCGAAATTATACAGGGTAGACCATTTAATGATTTCTTTCCGCACTGCGTGTTATTTATGGTAGAAGATATGGTACCAAAGTATTTGTAAGTGAGTGTTGCTGGTGTGAGCGCTATAGAGCCGTCATTGTTTTGTTGAAGATCTCAGCAACTTTTAAAATAGTGAATTTAGGGTAATAGGACTAGTGAGATAAGAAAGCGATGTAAAGAAATGATAATTGATTTTGTTTGGCCAGAAATTGATTTCGACTTGAATGAGTCCTTTTCGGACTCCAAAAGGGTACTTTCCTGAGCTTGCGTTAATTTTAAATTAATTTGATCGTTTTATTTATATCGCAATACATTGTATTCTATAGATCATACTGTATCCATATATTCATATATTGGAGGCGGTTAATTTAATGAAAATACAAACAACAAAATATTTTAACTACTTTAGGCTTACGAAATATTAACTTCTACTCGTATATGTCTAACAGTTTTATTGTTAAAAATTTTATAGCACAAAGTGAGTTGTAAACTTGAATTTGGTTTAACCAAAAGTTTGTTATTTGGGCTATACCTTAAACGAGTAGAAAATATTATGATATTTTGGAAAACCCGTATATTCTTTAATAACCTAAAACATCAGAGTTTGTATAATTGAATGACGTATTCTTGTAATCCTACTTTTATCTTACAGTGGATATAATATTTACTTATATGTATTTACTTCGACGTGTCGTGGTTGTAGAGCTGAACATTTGTGAAGATTTTACTTAGTCATTATTAAAAATATAGATTATTCACTATAAGGATAGCAACTATGAAGCTTAACTATCAGTACGAAAAATCGTTTTGACTAGATGATGGGCATCACTTCATCTGTTGAATGAAATGATTAAGACCACTAGTGCCAGTACCACTCAAGATTTAAAGTTTATTATTTATAATGCAAGAGAAAATTTACCAATGAGTAATGACTTATGACTACTCAATGTCTCATGCAGAATAATTTGTTAAATGGTTATTTCTTTGTTGCTTATAACAAGTTTTAAAATTTTTGTTTTCGACCATACGTTTTAAATGCAGTTTAATTACAGTGAGACTAATAAAACTGCGTATGAAGGTCACGTTTAGTTTCCCTCAAAACCACAAATCGTTTGAAACCACTTAGGTTTCAGCCATTACTTAATTAACACTACCATTAATTTTCCCTTATTTTTAAATTATTTTTAAATTGTGTGTTCCTCCTCATCATTTTGTCTTTTTTTTTAATCCATTGTGTTAGAGACTTGAAGGGGCCACTGCTGGTCTTATAAATTCGAATCCTCTTTAATTTTTGTAATATTTTGTTAAGCGATAAGGACATTTAATAGTGTTATAACGATCTGACAATGCAAGCCCATGGTGGTTATAAGAAAATAATCTTCATAGAAAGACTAAGTATTTGGTTTGCGTCACTGACGTTTTTGTGACTTATTGATGAAGTTACCTCAGTGTACACAGAGCACAGAGAGTATGTGCTCTGCGGTTTCTATCTATTCCAAACAGAGTCAGCACTCCGTCTCTGAGGGCAGGTTCATTTTATTCAAACGATCTACCAGGTTACAGTGACTTGAAAGAAAACTCACTAGTTTCCTGATATTTCCGTTACTGAAATTGACCGCCAACTCCTTATGGTGAAATGGTCTGATCAGAGATTTGACTTGTCTAAAGCTGGGAATATAGTTCCAATAGGTCAAGCAATTCATTTTTTCCCATTTACTAATTATGTAGGCTGCATAGGCCCACGGGATACCACAAAAAGGCTCAATGGCTCTGATTGAGTGTAGTCGATGAGCCTGCCCGTAAAAGCTTGTCGGCTATCTCATTTCCGATAATGCTAAGGTTGGGACCAAAAAAACCAATGCCGACTCCAGTATCCATTTTTGAACTATCCGTGAACCAGACTAGGCTATTAGGTTCCATAGGAGGTCCATCAGCATCCCAACCTGTTCTGTCAATGAATGTTACTACGAAATTCCTGCCAAAACAAAGTTCTTTGAGCATTACGTCCGGGACTCTAAATAATATATCCAAGTCTGAAAGTTCATTCAAAATGTCCAGGTGACCCAATATAATCATCATGACTATATTGATTCACTATTTAGCTGTAATCTAGCTGCACAAGTACCAGTTTATTTTTTGACGTAGATATGAAGTGGAGTGAGTCCGATGAGGGCGTCCATTGCCGCCATAGGACATGTGCGCATAGTGCCTGTGATTCCGAAACATGCTAGCTTCTGGATCTATAAAGTAAATCATTTTTGAGCTGAGGTCTCAAGTCCTCTGCTCAAAGCTCGTTCGCTAATTGAGTTAATATGAGAGTTCCAATTCAGATCTTAACTATAGGACAACACCCACATATTTAACTTTTTGGAGTGATATCATTTAGACTTTAACTGAGCCATAGTTTAATTTACGTCTTTTGGTAAGGGGCACCAATACTGTTTTGCTAGGGTTAATCGAAGGACTCTCTTTATAACTCCAATTCGAAGTAACAAGCGCAAGGCATGTTGCATACTGGTAACCAGATCGTCCACATAATCAATGGCGTCATAACCGAGTAGATGTACTCATCAAGTAACTCGTCGATCACGAGTGACCACAGAAAAGGTGACAGGACACCGCTTTGTGGGCACCCGCATTTACTGCCGTAATCATGACTGACTCAAAACCTAGTTTGGATGTAATCTTCCTATACTAACCAACATGGAACTAATCCATTGGTTAGTTGGATCATTAATACCTCGACACCTGATTGCCATAGTAATTGAGTCGTATCCAGTGTTGTCAAAAGCTTCCTCAATTTCCAGAAAAGTACACGGAGTAATTTTTCGAGCTGTAGGCCGCTTCAACCTTAGTGACAAGTACATGCAGCGCCCTCCCTGGGATAAAATTATGGGGATAAAAACCGCATTGTCTGGGCTCCAAGCCTGTGGTATGTGACCCAAATTGAAGCTAATTCTAAATAAGGCTATCAGAGCAGGGGTAATCAAGTCCAAGCCTCTTTGGAGGACAGCTTAGAAGATTCCATCCACGCCTGAAGCCTCGAACGGCTGAAAAGAGTTAATGGTCCATTTCGCTTTTTTTCGGAGTAAACAGCTGACCGAATAAACTATTAACCCAACCCATATTTGCATCTAAATGTGTACCAAATATGGGGTAAGTAATTGTATTTGTGTCGCAAACAGTGCAGCTCGGAAAGTGCATCTGAAGCATAAGAAGCTTCATTTGATACGCCAGTTTGCTACAAAGTTGGAAATAAACTGACTCGACAGAGTGAAGTCCTACACTCCTTGCCGAATCGAGTTAATGGAAGTCGGGTTAGACTCTGTATTTAAAATGTCTAAGCCATAAGATAATTTAAAAGGGACTCACCTTTGCCGTTTGTGTCGCTCCTATCCCAAATGATATGATGTGCATTTGCATCGCAGCCTATGATGAATTGTTTGTCATCAGATCCTGTACAACTGTAGGTGGAACACTTACGGAGTCACCAATGAAATACGCAGAGGCACACACGATCTGTCGCACCTTTGTCAGTCAGTACTTCTAGAATTACTGCAACCAAATCCTTAGTGATAAACTCTGGAATTGGAAGAACGTTAATATTAGATGAAACAAATATTGCTGTTCGGGGAACTTTTTCTCTGCGATCGTAAATCATCTTACATGTTGATCCTACTAACCCAAGGTTTCTGGATGAGACTAAGGGTTAAATGTTGTTGAGCAAACCAGTTGCAAAAAGTACTCGAGGCTCCTTTTGTGTGATGCTGGTTTGCTTGTAGTACCCTAGTAGTACCAATCAAATTTGATTATTAGGGTAAGGAGCTTTCGCTCCTGGCTGATGGCCAATTGACTACTTTGCGGAATACTTCGGCGCGTTGCTGCCACATCATCATATCGAGCGCCCCTAGGTTTAATTCTCGATGTGATTGCCGTTGACTTGGAGTGTTTTCCATTGATAGCCCTTTGTGTGGTCAATCTAGCTGATTTCTCAGAAATTAATGTAGACGTTACGAAGAAATCCATTGATTGATCGATAAAGAGGCAGCAGGATCAGAATACTCTACAGCGCTGCAGTTCTCAGATGCCCCTTTGTTGTTGTTTGTACCTTCTTCTGAGGTTGCTAAAGTATCTCCTTATTGAAGTTGACTCCAGTGGTTTGGTTGGTGGAGGGGAATCGCTCTTAACAACTAGTTTGATGTGACCGAAGCGGCATGTAACGTTCCTCTTTGATTCGCGCAATGTTTTCATGGAAGGCCATAACCAAATAGACGAGTGCACCAGTTGTCGTCCGTTGCAGTATCTTTTAGGAGTTGGCCGTGAATTCTTCTGCAAGAATTTTCTAGCTAGACAAGCTTCCACCGAAGTTATGTTCAGACCACATTTTGACCTTAGCTTATTGAAATTGTTCCTCATTCATTCCGCTGTAGAATGATCGGAACATACAAATAAAAACTATTCTGTTCTCCGGAAAGGACCAAGGAATTGTGGCTTATGATTTGGAACTTATATCTGAATAATAAGATCAATGATACATTCTTGTATGTTCACCATTTGCTTCATAATGCAAGGGTTCTATAGGATCATAATTGAGATCATTAGGTAAGATACCTATCCTAACACTGTCTGCTACTTGGCTGAAAATGGCCTTGACCGGAGAAGGCCTACTTTTAATTTTTTTGGCAGTTGGTTTAGTTGGTTTCAAAGCAACCTCGAAATACCTCTCGCGCTTACCACATCACTTACTAGGATAGTTGCTACAGACTTCGAGGGTGCTTTGAAAGGGCCACGAACTTAGCAATGGCTAGAGCCTCATCTCTAGTTTTAACTTCCTTGAGCTCCTTTTTAAAACGCCTTTTTTCGAAGGAGTTGAGCTTACCCGTTCACTGGAGTTGAGGGATATTTTCCCAATACAAACACCAATGGTTGAGGAGCCCGATGTTTGAGAGATGACACTGTTGTTGTCATCACAAATGGTGCCCGTTGTTGGAAAAGTAGCATGTTCCTCTTTTTCCTTTGCCCGGACACCACGATAATCTATGGAGGTGACCTCTGAGACATCTAACATATCAAATCCTGTATGACCCAGCTCAAAACCTGGCAAAGTTTATGCTTTTAAAGAGGCATCACTCTCTCTCTCTCTCTCTCTCTCTCTCTATATATATATATATATATATATATATATATATATATATATATATATATATATATATATATATATATTTTTTTTTTTTTTTTTGAGTTCATAAGCATCCACGAGTAACCGAGAAATGAAGGTCATCAACAGCAGAGATCGGTATACTGTGGGAAGGCAACATTAAAAACAGAGGTCGCCTGGTGTCCGGTTCACATACTGACAGTTGTTACTTAGCTACATATCGTGAAAGTTACTTAGCTACATTCTAGGATGTATTGCTCAGTTGTTGCCACGAGGAGGTGTAACTATACTAGGGAGAAGTCTTATGAGAATCGCGTATGCTTCGAAAGCTTTGACACCTAAGACTAACTCCAAACAACCATTTGTATGTTTTGGTGCTAAGTTTATCCATGGAATAAAGACTATCTGCTATTCTTCAGTTCCAGTGAAAACTTGTGAAATAATTTAATTTGGTCTTAAAGCGAGTAAACGCGTCCTGTTGAAAAAACAACGTTTGGTATTTAAAATTCTTAAAAGGATGTGGGCATTTTGGAAAGAGGCATTTTGAATGCACTAAAGAAGTTGCTACATTTTAAGCTCGCTTCTAATATCGTAAATTTGTTTCCAAGGGATACAACTGAAACAACTGATGATGGCACTGTGTCCTCTTCGTCCTGCGTAGTTTTGTACAAATAAATTGATGGTTTCGATGGAGAAGTAGGTAGCCCAAAAGTTAGTACATTTTTTTACAGTGCATAATAAATGCATCTTAAATTTCTTTTGCTGCAAAATTTGTACAATTCGCACAGTTATCTTTGTGACCATAGTATTTCATTGCAAAGCTATCATAAAGATTTTTTTTAACTTTTTATAAAGTTTGGTTACATTTGACGGTATGGCAAGGGCACAAATGAATCCAATGCAAATTATTGAAAAGTATACTCGCTTACTAAGTATAATACTCCTATAATCGTTTTACAATAATCAAAAGAAATAATAATAATAATAATACAGTGATTTTAAAGGCCATTGCTGGCCTGTACCGCTTCAATATTCTGTCTCCATTGAATTCGATCCCGAGCTTGTTCTCTGTATTGTTCTAGACAACCCGAATAATACAAGTCGTTTTCTACCCTAAAAAGCCATCGTTGCCGACTGCGACCTCTGCGCCTGCCAAATAGCAGGCTCTCGGAGATTGCTGAACCATCCGTTAAGTACTTGATCTCGTGGTTGAATCAAACTCGGTAAGTGCCGTCATTGTCGCGTTTTGGGGCCATATATCAAGCGCATGATTCTTCTATCGAATATTATAAACTATCTTTCATACTCATTCGTCGCATGGTTCAACTCTCACACCCATACATGACAACGGTTTTGATCAACATCTTGTACAACTTCAGCTTGACGGCATTTACAAGGAATTTTGGATTTAGCAGTTGATGTTGGGCTTACAAATTACGGTTATTAGCGACAAGACGCGCTTTAATATCCCCTCCTCCATAATTATCATGAGTGATAAAGGACTCGAGGTATTGGAAACATTTTTCAGGCACAACATCGCACAACAGGCACAACATTGCTTTGCCATACTAATCGAATAAGGTCGAAGAGATAGTTCCACAAGGTAGCCCCTCCGAATATCAAGAGCTCAGAATTAATGCAATCAACCCAAGTGGGCGGTTTTTTTAATATCTGCATGGCCAGTGTGAATTCCTCATATAGGATGGGATCTCTTTGCACCTCTCCTCAGTCTGTATTTCCAATTTCTGTAACTTTCAAATACAGCATTTGACACTTGTTGAACTTTGAGTAAATCAGTGAAATACCCCTTCCAATTGTCGAGCATAGCATCGATGTTTACTTGTAGGTTTCCATCCTGGCCACAATGGCGTTAGACCTAGGTCTAAAGGTATAGTGCAGTCTGGTGACTCTTTTAAAGAAATTAAGAGAACTGCGCTATTGTTGAGTTATTTTACTCTTAAGACTTTAGCCTTCTACTATTTACGCTTTTCCGTATACAAATTCGCTTGGGTGTTCTCCTATAGCAAGGACACTCTTAATCAAACCAATCATTTTTGGGTTTAATTTTTACAATACCTACTTATAATCGGCTATTTTTCAAAACTCCCCAAAAAGCGTTCATATGCGGGGGTCGGTTAAAATTTTGGCAGCATCCATATTTTTTAGTTGATTTTATTAACAATTAAGTATTTTAAAGATGCGATCAGCAAGGATGCAGAAATTTTAAGTATAACATGCTAACCACTGAGACTAATAAAATGCTCGTATACATACTGCAAATATTCTTTAATATCTTGATAAGTATATAGAAAAACGCAGGTAATTAAATTACACCTCGTTATTAAATTTACACATTTACACAATTAGCACATAGAATTTAGATCATTTAGAAAAAATGTTATGATTCCGTTTGCCTTCGATACCACATTTTGCATATCGAAATTTTGAGCGAAACATCAACAATAGCAAAAATGTATACAAAAATTTGATCTCAGATAAAAGTCTTTTGAGAGGTCATGTTCATGTTTACACATTCATGTGATGATGATTCAGATGTGTACATACAGATATACGATATTATAATGCGCACCATACTTGTCTATGTATGTTTATGACCATTATGTACCGTATTTTGTTATTAGTCTGTCATTGTGCTTGTATTTCCGGTCTAAATTGACTTAATTGAATTTAATACTCAAACATACTTAATGCAAATTAAAATATTGTATGTTGACTATTTTATGTATTATGATTAGATTCCAATTATTAGGTTTAGATACAAAATCATTTAACATTTTATATACGATCTTATATGTTAATAAGGTTATGTGCTAATTAATTAAAATTTTGTTGGTTAAGTATTATGTCGATGAGTGTGTGTGTGTGTGTTGTTTGAAAACTGGATTCGGACGATCAAGGTTAAGTGTTGACAAACATAATCAAAGGCAATTATTGTTGTAATCGAGAATTGAATATTATATTTTTGGGTCCATACATGTCACATCACATATGGTATGTTAAATTATATAAAGATATATAAAAATGGGCAGGACCGTTTCTTCATGGAAATGTAAGTTGATTTATCGACTGTAAATTATTAAAATTAAAATTAGGTTAACCCGATTTTAGCAGACTGTTATGTAGCAGTTAGTTACTTTTCAAATGGAGAAAACGATGAGAGAGACCAGACAGATATGACATACAGGGATGTGTTAATATTTTTGAAATAATTAATATTGTTTAAATCACTTCTGGTGGTTAAAAGTTCAATTAAAAACAATGGACATCACTAATACTAAATGTCGGACAATAAGTAATTTCGTCGTGTCTATACTTGAATAAGTATCGGAGTAATCAAAAAGTAAGTTCATTGGCAAATCCTTTGTTTGAATTATTTCATCTGATTTCCAATTCGGCCAAATTGCCCATTTAGACTGTCTCATAATGATCTTTACACAGTAAAAAAGTAAGACCATTGGAGTCAATAAATTCGTTTATGATACTGGAGTATGCTGTTGCAGTTTTAATAATTTGATCAAATTTTGATTATTTTGAATTACTATATAATATAATTAGTTGGAATGATCTAAGCTTGAGCTAATTCACTTTTATAATGTACACATAATTTTTTGAAAGATATTAATACTCTTAGTTTGACTGATCAGAAATATTAGCGAGTTTTAAGCGGTATGTTTGTCAAAGAAACCACACAATGATTTTTTTTTAAAATTTGCTGAGGATTATTAATGTTAAAGGAAGTGGATATATGTACTTGATAATTAGTTTAATACTATACCCAGAAAGTATTCGGTTTTATGCCGTTAAAGTAAAGAAGAGTATTCTCAAATAGGGGAAATATTCTGTTAGCTATATACAAACGTATAACATATTTCGAAGAAGACAATTGAATACGATATAATGTTTTTTCGGAGTCTGACCACAATACTACTCGATCGAATTTTAAATCTAAAGGCTTGCCGCATAGCAACGACACGAAAAATTATCTGGCGGCGATTTCTTAATTTATGATTAAATCACTAAAATTTATAAACTAAAATTATATGGAAACGATACATATTAATAATATTTAATTAATAAAACTCGAAAAGTTTAATAATTTAACAAATTTCAATTATTTATATCCATCGTCCGACATCCAAATAACTTATAAATATTTAAGGGAAATGGACACATACAAATTTCACCAACTATCACTAGAGGCAACACTGGCTATTGAACGACAAATCATCACTAAATTTGTTTGTTTTTTTTTAACGAAACTGAGATCTGTCAAATTTAAAAAAATATTAGCCATTAGTTGTTTACAAATATACTTAATTATAACGCACAAAAACACTAAATATGCTGTGATGATTCACAACAAAACAATATGGCGATATTATATACAGAAAAATGAAAACAAAAAGCGCCTACGTTAATTTGTCGTCAAAACAATTGGAATGCCATCTGTTGACTGTCCCTAAAACATTATTTAACGAAAAATTAACGAAGTTGTATCACGTAAATACTATGGTAAACATATACCATTTCCCTTATATATTTATAAGTTATTTGCCGACATCACGATATCGTGACTAGATCGTATAGTTTTTTTCGTTGCCAAACGCATTATACCATTTAACTAATTCCAAACGATTTCCGCATTCACACTCAAATTCTTGGCGAAATATTTTTTCGTTCGAATTTTTTACGATTTGTTGTATATAGTTGCCTTTGTGTTCGTATTTCATTTGGTAGTTTTCGTTTATTTCAAATAGTTGCCATTTTGATAAATTTTTATCAATGCCTTTACGACTTTTGAATTTTATCAAACATTTTCGCTAAAAGTAATGCTGCACATAATTCCAATCGTTGAATTGTATGTTTCTTGGATTTTGCACAAAGCAAACGACAACTGTAACTGCCATTATCTAACGCATACCTGATATACCCATAACAACTATAACCACTTTTAGAGGCATCGCCGAAACCATGAAATCCGACTAATCGATTAGCGGGAACTTCGCATTAAATTGTTTAATTGATTAATAAAGGCTTCCTATTTCGCTAAAAGAGGTTTGAGCATTTCAGTGTCCTAATCCAACCCATTTGACTTCCATGCTTTTTATTCGCCAAGTGATTTTGCAATTGCTTTGAGGCAGTTTGAGGATTTTTACAAGACACCAAGATCACTGTATCATCAGAAAATGTTGATATTATAGCTTCATTAGAATTAGGCAAATCGATTGTATATACAGCAAGTATAAAATTGGCCCCAAGACACTTCCTTGAGGAACACCTGCGGTAATATTTAAACCAGGGGTTGCTGCATTTTGTTTAACCAAGTATTGTATTTGAAGAAGATAGTTTTCAAGAACTACATGGAACTGCTTCGGTAAAAGTTCTTTAATTTTGTATATTAATCCTCTATATGCCAAATTTTATCGAAGGCTTGTGCAATATCCAAGAAGACAGCAGAACAATATTTTTTTTCTTCGAAGGTGAGGTTGGTTGCATTGAAAATCCTGTGAACTTGCTCTATAGTGCTCCTGTTCACATGATTGCGTTGAGGATGTAAGTTATTAGTTTAATACATTTGTCTGGTAATTCTTTAATCATTTTACCGGTAGTAAGATGTCCTCCACTTAAACTTTATAGGCTTAAAATTCAAATCATTTACCATTTGGTTTGGTAGCATGAAGTTGTTAACTTGTTCATGTGGTGGGAATACGCTTTTTAGATGAACAGCAAAGACATTGGCTTTTTCTTCATCACTTCTCGCCCAATTGCCACTTGGCAGTTTAAAGGGTAAACACGAGTTTGCCGGCCTCTTAAAACTTTTAGTTGCTTTCCATAAGGAGTTGTTTGTTCTCTCTGTTGCCGAGAGTTCAGTTAAATAGTTTTGAATACCTTCATTTTCTTCTTATCTCGATTTAATTTCCATTTTAATATCGGCGATCTTTGATGCTGCCACTTTCGTCGAATTTTAAACTTTTCTTGTATTAATTCTTGTATGTTTTTAGAAAGTCTATTAACTTTTTCAAAACCACTGATGTTAGGTGTTGATTTTTTTGCTGCTACTTCTAGTAGATCTCTGAGGATACTTGCTGGTGTGCTAAGAGGAATATCCAGTGGAAAAATTCTCTATAATTTGTTTACTGTATTGATCCCATTTAGTTTTTTTATTGGTCAGACGTTTCATACCTTCAGTCTTTCGGGCATCAGTACTCACTGTTATAATTATTGGTGAATGATTGGACGATAAATCGTAACAATCTGGTGCTATAGCATTTGTACGTGCAATGCCTTTAGTTATACAGAAGTCTATTAGATCACGAATTTTCTTTTTATCCGTAGGCCAATACGTTGGATGCCCCGCAGATAGATAATGCAAATACAGTTTCTCTATACCTTGTTTTCCTTTCGGAGTCGTCAATCATGAACCTTATATTGAGTATGTTTTGCATTATAATCACCTCCCACAATGAATTTATTCCCTAAGTGGTTAAAATAATCTAAGAATTGCTTCTTTTTTATCGCGTGCTTTGGAGGGTAATTGTTGTAACTGATTATGCGTCTAACGGTGGCAAGATACAATAGTAGATTAGAACAATTACTATAATGTTTTGATATTATATACCATAAATAGAGGTATGTACTTACTATATAAGTAGTTCTTTAGAACAATGTTAATTACGTTTTATAATAATTAACTTCTTTCGACAATATTTACACACACTTAGACACACTCAAGACGAGTATTAATTATGACACATTCATTAACATATCGCTATTAGTAATATATGCTAATTAGTGTATGCCAATTTAGTAAATTGCAATACAAAAATGGTCATGAGTTGGCACGTAAATTTATAATGGTCCGTTCCGGTTTAAAATATAGCACAACTCATATGGGATTTACCAAATGGATAATCCAAAATGAGTGTAGCCCTCTAAAATAATGAGTGGATTCCCGAATGATTCAAAACTGGAATATATGGAAGATGTACTCAACATTTTCTGCAATGATATGGAACATTTTGTGAAATATTAAAGTTCTTCTTTATAGTCGTGGGCCACTTATTTTTTTTTAAATAACCGTCACATTGGTTCTCTACTTCTCTAGTCAACTGGCAGAAATTATAGGATTACATTTCTGATTGCGTGAATTTCTTTGCAGAATATAGGGTGGGCCACCTGTTAGTCATTTTTCTATTTGCAAAAAAAAGAAACACAAATTCTGGGATGAAAAGTCAAATTTTTTATATTGATAATGAAAGCATTTATGCCATTTAAGTATGAAAAATAATATCGTTGATATGCCCACCAAGGCTTCGCCTTCAGGCCTGCATCCGAACATCAACATTCTTCCAATAAAAGTGGATCAATGACCTCAATTTCAGCTCGAATGTTGATTTAAAGTTTTTGATTTTTGGATTAGCATAGATCTTACCTTTCAAAGAACCCCTCAAGTAACCTCATTTCAAGTAACCTCACAATTTCTTGAAATTATGCGATCACCAAATTTTATTGACAATTAACGGATTGTTCAACGATTTGCGTGACATGTCGCTCCGTCTTGCTAAAACCAAAGGTCGTTGACACTCAAGTCATTCAATTTGGGCCACAAAAAACCAGTTAAAGTTTTGCAATAAAGTTCCCCATTCACTGTAAGGGCATTTTTCTGTTCGTTTTCAAAGACAAACGGCCCAATGATGCTTCTAGCCCATAAACCAAACCAAACTTTAACTCTTGAAAGATAAAATTGTGCTTCGTGAATAACACGAGAATGCTCCGCTCTCCAAATTCGACAATTTTGCTTATTGAAGTACCTATTAAGATAAAATAAGCCTAATCGCTAAAGATAATTTTTGATGGAAAACCTTCATTTGGTTCAAGCATCCAATTAACAAAACGACGACGATTTAAAGGTCTGGTGGCCCCAATTAAGGCAGGGGTTGTCTTTGCGTACTCGAAGAAGTATGTCTTCGCTCATATTCTCTTTGTGTTTTTTCCAGAGATAATTCGGATCAGAAGGCGAACGAGTTGTCAAAATTGTGGAGAACAGAATTTGTATTTGGTGAAAATGATGTGTTCCAGATTGACTTCGAAAGACATAAAATAAATTTGCAAAAAACTGTTGATTCCCTTTAGGCACTGAAAGAAGTGAACCAATTTGATGATCCTATTGCCCTTGATCTTTGAATGTGATTATGAAATTACCTTATCTCACAATATTCGTCGCTCCAAATTATGTTTTTTGGAAGCATTTGTTGTATTTCCGAATATGCTATAGTAAATGTTTGGACTCCCAAGTAGCTCCAGGAACATAAGTTAAAAATGGTTCTTGTGGCTCACCTAGTGGTTGCAATACACAAACCAGTAATTTTTTTCTCCAAAAATACGCTTCTTACCTGATAATAATGCCAAAATAAATTTACACCAAACACAATAAACAAAATATGCCATGTTGACGCGCACAATATACAATTTTCACTGAAAAGTGAAAACTTAAAACAAAACTAGCAAAACATATTTTGAAAATGTTACTTCGATTTTTAATTTATAATGAACTGCATTGAAAATTCACTGTTGAACATTTGGCTGACTTCACAATGTTAAATATAAATACAGTTTTTCATTTTGTTCATGTTCCTGTGGTCCTATTCTGGTATATCCTCAGCGAGATAAAAATGAAGACGATTGAAAATCCAATTTTTATATTGTAATTTTGCTTTGAAATGTAGGGCATCATATCGTATGAAATAATAATAATATTGTAGCGGATATTATAACAGTTCTTCATTACAAGAATAAAAGCTGCTGGGCCCTCGCTTTCTGTGTTTTTTTTAACTTCGAGATTTTCTAGAAATCACCTTCATGTTATATGAAGGTTTCTTCTATGCTACTAGTCAACATAATTGTTTCTTCTTCTTCTTCTGCTGGTGCTACATCTCATGAAGGGATTTGGCCACATCAACGATGCATGCCACAAGAGAACGCCAGACATGGTGACCGAGTATGTTCAGGTCTTTCTCGATGTCATTCATGCATCGAGTAGGCGGTCTTCCACGAAGACCCACTTTCATTGGTCCGGACTCCAAGGCCTGTTTTGTGGTTCGATTTTGTGAACGAAGAACGTGTCCAAGCCATCTTAACCTTGATGTTTTTTTGAATCCGATGATGTTGCACGACTTTATCGATTCATTCGAATTCTATACGTGGCTTCCTCCTTGATGAGATCGAGAATAATTCGAATAATGTTACGTTCCATTACAGCAAGTTTTTGGATGTTTTGGCTGTAAATGTCCAAGGCTCACAACCAGAGGTGATCACTGGTCTTATCAGCGCTTTATAGATGTTCGCAGTTTTACTTTGCGCGATATATGGGGAGATTTGATCACTTTAATACTGGCGTAAAATGCTCGGTGGCTTGCTGCAATCCTCGATGACATGTCTACAGAAATGGAGTTTAGCTCGGTAATCAATGATCCCAGATATTTGAACTCATTAACTCTCTGAAATGTTTCTTCTAAAATGAAGTCTCCGCGTGTTAGCCAACGCTTCGTTAATTTGAAGGCCAATTTGTTGGGCTGATAGTTCCAAGTGGAGAAGGACTTCTTTCAGTGAGATGTTGCAACCCAGAAATGTCGTCAGCATATGCCAATAGCTGGGTTGATTTGTGATATAGACAGATATACTGCCCTATATTGAGCTGATGGATGACATATTCTAATGATATATAGAGAATTTGACCTATTGGGTCCCCTGGCCGCAGTTCAGATGTTATCTCGAAGTCATCCGAAATTTTACCTTCAATTAGCACCTTACACTTTGGCTCATTCAATAAAAGTTTGCTCGTAGATACCAATTTTGACGGTGTGTCCAGATAGGACAATACGTTCCATAACGCGTTCCTCTTAATGCTGTCGTACGGCTCATTAATCGGTTTGGACGAAAACCGAATTGATATATAATCACGCAAGATCCTCTCTCTGTATGTTGATAACTTGTCGCGGCTACGTTGGCCAAAACCTTGTAGCTTGTGTTCAACAAAGCTATACCGCGGTAGTATAGTTACAATTCAACTGATCTCCTTTTTTATGTAGTGGGCAGATAAGAGCTACTTTCTGGGATGTTTTATTTTGACCAGATTGTCGCTACAAACTCAAACATGCGGTGGAATATATGATAGCCACCATATTTGAGTATTTCATTGCACATACCTTTCTCACCGAGTGTCTTGTAATTTCCATTCGCGCTATCACGTCTCGCACTTCATCGTATGTTGGTGGTGGAGTCATCTCGACGGTAATATCAGATTGACGTCAGATAGGTTGTTGCTCAGTGGCGTCTGTCTATTTAGAAGCGAAGAAAAATAATTCCTCCACACTTTTAGGACGGTTTTAGTGTCCATTTGTAACTCTCCTGTTTCATTGTGAATAGCGCTGCTACTCTGTAGCTTTTTCTCTTATGTATCTATATCTAAATCCCTAAGGTCTGAATTTTGGATGTAAACTGGTCAGCAACTGGTTTGTCTTCCAAGATTCCTGTTATAGTAGTTTTAAAAGTGGTATGAGTAACTTCGTTGCTTAGCTGATGTATTCTAACGAGTGATACGCTAAAAAGTTGATTGTATGTGGTTTACAGGCGAAATTTTATTCAGCAACACCAGGAAGTGATCTTAATCGATGTTGGCTCCACGTTTGGTTATGATATCGTTGAGTCCAGAAAAATGTCTTTTAGGCAAGAGGATGTGGTCGATTTGATTGGCCGTTAACCCGTTCATTTATTTCCATGTGCCTTTATGAATGCGATTATGTAGGATTGGGAAGAATGTACTAGTAACCACCAAGTTGTACAGAAATGCTAGCTTTATGGTGCATGTCCCGTTCGTGACATCATTGAAACCTGAGTGTGCGAATCCTATTATTGGCAGGTTTTTGAAAAAGTGATGCTTATCCATGTTATTGCTTCGACAGCGAAGTTATAGCGTCTGTAAACGACGATGTCATTGTCGATTAGTCTTGTTTCTTGTAGTGCCATGTTTATCCCCCTGCATACACATCAACCTGACCACCTGAAAATAATTGTTTCTCTCATGCTATATAATTATGCTAAATAATTAGTGAAAATGTTTATGTTTTGCATAATTGGCAAAATGTCAGATTCATCATACTGTCTTAACTGTAGCAGTAAACATTCGTAAAATGTTTCGTTCTGAGTTTAGACCAACTGTTATGAGCAGCATTATAAAATATTATTAATTATAAAATATTAAGAAATATATGCAAACCATAAATAAACCTCTTCAAAAATATACCCCTCACCCCCTCAGCTAAATGCCAATAAGTGAAATTTACGATTTTTATTTTTATAAATATAGATCCACTTTGTTAACGATTTATATTTTTTTTTTTTAATTTCCAGATAAATTTTGGCTGAATAATTTTGAAAGAATTCATCAAGTTCGATTCAACCTGCACGAATGATTTGACAGATCGTTGTGAAGTAACTGTGTGCATTACAAAATAGTTGGACGCAAAATGACATACAAGCAAAATTCAATGGAAATGGCAGCATGTTTTGGTGGTGATGCTCAAGTAAGTTACAAAGAAATAGATATATTAGGCATAAAAAAGTCTCGGCACAATTTTTGGTTTCTCCATGTGATGATATGTGCTGCTCAGACAGAGTGGGGTTAAACTTTCCCAATTGAGTATTTTCAAGTAGGTTTTTATCAGCGCCGCAACATGTGGACGAACATTAACATCAGAAGAATAATGTTGTCATGAGGACAAGAGTATATGGTTTCACTAGCAACTCATAATGCAAGATACCAAGCTGATCCCACGAAATACTCAACATTTTTTAGTCGATGTTGACGATTTGACAAATTTGACACATTATTTCTTCTTCGTTGGGTGGGTTATCGTAGTGCGCATTGATTTTTCATCAGCGCAGTGATTATACGATGCAAAAATCAATTTTGTTTATTTCTGGCAAGCAACATTTTAAATAAATAAGTGGCAACATTTATTGTTAAACAAAATGATTTTTTTGTTTTATAGAAAACTGTGTGCAACCAAAACTGTTATACTATTTTTTCGTGTATGTAACCAAACATCAAAAAAATGTCAAAAATATAAAAAAATTTAGAGGTACATATCTATAGGTATCGATAAAAAATATGTTATGAAAAATAAAATTTGAATTATTTGCTTTTGTTCTAAATTTTATTTCTAATTTTTATTTTATTGTCGCCGTGGTTTATTGTGATCGGTGAAATAAAATAAAATTTTATTTCTCACTTTATTTATTTAAAAATATAATTACCACAATTATATAATATTTTAAACTATTTTCACTTCGAATTTTTGTATAAATTATTCAGAAATCAAAACAAAACAACACTAAAATAATAAACGTCAAATTAGTTTATAAACAAGACACAACAAAAAAAGAAACGACACACCTACTACAATAATTTTTTAATTGCGACGCACTTTATTCTAGCAAAAATTATTACTATTTAACAATAATTGTTGCCATACTAAAATATGTGCATAATCGCTCGGCAGCATTCAACGTTTCTCGGCTTCAGTTAATATGGAACCCAATTTCCTTGCTTTTGAGCCATTCGCAATGATTTTAAACAATGTGGAAGAGTTTGATGAGTTACTTTTACGCTCGTACGTTTTAAGGATTCCGCTACGTTTTTGTCTTCGACATTTAAGACAGCCTACCATTTGCTTCTATAGAATTGTCCAATTGAGATGCAGGAAAATAAACTTAAACTAAAACTACAAATATTTGTTTTTGAAATAAGTTCAAACGGCTAGTTTTTTACAGACGACGTCATCCGATTAACATTTTTGTTGGCAGTTTCCATAAGTGATTTCAATGGCATTTATCTCGACAATTTTGTTTTTAACTGCCTTTAGCTTTATTGGCGCCACTTGTATTTAATGGGCTGGAATTCTAAAGCATCGTCAGATAACATTTCGGGGCTTCCGATTTGCTTGTTGGGTGTAAATATTATACTGTACTAAGATGTTGACCAAATATGATTACTTTATCTGTATTACTTCTTGTCCAGTTTCCGTCACGAGGACGAATCAAAAGGCATAACAGTATTTAGATTGTTTCAGCTTATGTATGGCTTTCCACAGAGCCGTCTGGAAGTCTTTATTTAATTTTGATTTAAGAGTAGGTGATCTATGTTGTTGCCACTGACTGCGTATGACCGTTTTATCATTAATGCCATTTCAAAATATTCCTGCTGAATATTTTGAAATGGCATTGCAGCTTATTTTAATACATCCGTTAGGTTTTTTACTGCCGAATTAATTTAATTTTTTGTTTTTAGAGTGACACTTCAGAGTCGGGAATTGTGTGTTGCTTCTCAGTTTGCCAGTAGGTTAGGTGTCCTGCAGATCTATGATCCAGTTTTTCATCTTGCATGCATTCCCACTGTTGTTTTCCTTTCGAGGACATTAACCTTGGATATGTTTGACGTCATAATAGTCGCCTCATGCAATAAACTTATCTTCCAGAGTAATTTGCAAATTGATGTCTTTTAATCAAATGTTTTGGTGGACAATAAACTGCAAATATGATGCATTTCACCGTCCATTCCTCCAGATAGATGCTATAGTTCCTTAAATGTGCTCATCACCGCAGATTTTTAGAGTTCATATATTGTCGTACTCTGTTCCTTATAAGGATAGCAGATCCACCTTGTGCCTTTTCCAAATTATAGACCTTGTGCGGTTGAAAAGAACACGGTTAGTATCGTCATCCTTGCGTATGGGGCCTTATATAAAATACATGACTCTTCTTTCAACTATCTCTCATACTCATTTGTCAGGGTCCAACTTGCACACCCACACATGATAAAGGTTTATATCCCTTTGTACTTCTTAAGCTTGTCTAAATTGCGTTTTGGTATAAAAAAAACTTTGGTCATATGTTTGGTTTTAGACTCATTGGCCATTAATCGTTCAAGTGGATCCATTAGTTCTTTTACACTGTTACCATTCACTTCAGTTACTCAGATATCATCTGCATATGCATATGCTAAGGCGTGGTTTTAGACGAAAGATATATTTTAACAGTGGATTTAAAAGTTTCGTGTACAGATCATCTTCTCGTTCACCAGAGCTAATTGCAAAAATAATTAATAGCTTGTTCCGAATATTGACACAACATTGTGATTGCATTCTTGTCATTAGAACTGCACATATTTTTTAGGTATTCCCAGGTATCGCAAGCAAATCATAAGGAATCCCGATGTCCTAATCGAATAAGGTTGAAAAGATATTTCCAGAAAGTATCTTTTTTAAAATCAAGAGCTCGGAGTTAATGCAATCAACCACAGCGGAACGGTTTGTTTTTAGTCCCTCCATAGCCAGTGTGAATTCTTCTATGCACATTATTGCAGTTTGTATTTAACGACTTTGAAATCGTCGAATACTGGTTAGATGTTTCCAATCCGAATGGCAATAGCGACTGGTTATATCGATTGGGAAGAGCCATAAGAGTTATATCGATTGGGAAGAGCCATATTCTGTTGCTTAACAGAACGAGGACACTTCTTATTAAACGAATCATTTTTGGATTTACCATACCTTAAATCGCCTTGGTGGCAGTGACAACCAAAGTTCTCAATATCTAACATGCAGCGTTCTCATCATTAGAACGCTAATTTGTTTATTTTTCTCATCTTCGTTTATCAGACCTATACAGTTGCCACGTAAGGTTTCAGCGCATACAAGTGGCAATAGACCTGCTAGATCCCACATCTTGGATAACCGACCATACTATATAAAATTATACATGGTCAATTTGACTTTGGGCCGTCTTTCGAGAGTGTATCCAAGTTTCTAAGTATGGATGTTTCTATGAGAGAAGCGAGTGCTAGATAAAATGAGATTGCGTGTGTTCGCAAAGTACATCATTCTTTTTTTCATTATCGGTTGCTGGATCGTGTCGAGAGTACGGATCTATATTTTCACATAAGTCAATGGTGATTTTTGCCATTAAAGTCACCAAACAGTATTCTGGTATCTTGTCCCGGTATGGATCCCACCAAATCATTCGAATTGCTATAAAATGATTCTTTATCTTTGTGTCTTCAGTGCGGGTGCATGATTACAAATGATTGACAGGTTGCCACGACGCATGCGTGATAAGGACAAGCCAAGGATGCTTTGATGGAATTCTAAGGATAAAATGCTCGTTTGAGTGGTTTCCACAATGGCGAAGCAAAAAAATATAGACAAACTAAACACATATCGAGGACTCCGAATTTTTATTTAAAAACAAATAAAAATTCGGATTAAAACCCATTTTCATTTTAAAAATTACTTTTAATTATAACACAAAATTGAATACACAAATTATGACACACGTTATTATAACAAATAAATTATAAAATTCGTAATTTGGAATTCACCCAATACCAAATAAATTTTTGGTATTGAAATTCAATTACAATTTTTTAGTTTCAGTGCTCGTTCCTAGATGTCATATAATTAATAATTTAGTTGTTAAATTCTAAATTTTAAAAACTTTTAATAACACTAATAACTTTTAATAACTTAAAAAACTTTTATTTAATAATTTAGTTGTTAAATTCTAAATTTTAAAAACTTTTAATAACACTAATAACTTTTAATAACTTAAAAAACTTTTATTTTTAATTTAAAATTGAGTTTGAACTAAAATAAATTAGTATCAATTTAAAATAGACTACCATCTTTTAAAAACAAATCTCGGGATTTGGTTGGTTATGTTTTGTGACCGGGGTGGTCATTTTGTGGTGCTATATCACATTTGGTGATATAAACTGTGATAAAATGAAATAGTCTGTACTTAATCCGTGCGCTTTATGGATGAATAATTGCACGTCGCTTGCAAATATTATTGTTAAAAAAACAATAATATTTGCTGTCTTACTTACACTAGTACAAAAAACTAATTTTGCTGTCAACAGTATTTGCTGTCTTACTTACACTAGTACAAAAAATGAAAAAACCGATTGTGTTGTCAAGAGTTTTTACTGTCTTATACTTACATTACTATAAAACACTGATTTTGTTGTCAACTTTTGACGTTTTCATGGATATATGAATATTCACACCAAACACGAATATTGAATATAAATAAACTGATGCGTACTCAAATTATAGCTTAGAAATAACTAAAAGCACTAAACTATCACATTTATTTAGATAAGCGTTATCTTAACTATTACATAAATATAATACAACATAATGTCCTGTTGAAATATTCGCGTCTATCCAAAACAATTTTGTATTACACACGCGACATTATTGTAATTCGTCTTGTTCAAACAGAATTAAAATATTTACATATTAATTTAAATATGTCAATATTTTATTTGAATATTTTAATTGAAACAATTACAAATGTTGCGAGTTTTGTCAATTTTGTCAAATGAATAAAAAGTAATAAGTTGACGTTTCTACATAACCTCAAAATTAATCATATGGTTTTATTTGAAGTGCTATCTCATCTATTGATATACAAAAATTTTATTTTGCTATTTTTTTCCTTATTTTGAATATTTTATTTTATTATTAAATAAAATATTCCAAATAACGAAAAAAGAAAATAACAAACACAAGAAATTAAATTTTAACAGTATTGGAAATTATTATATCACTAGGTAAGATAGCACTTCATAAAAAAGTTTGATATAATTAATTTTGAGGTTATGTAGAAACGTCAACATACCACTTTTTATTCATCACGTTCTCCACAAAATTCATTGTGTAGGGTTGAGTTTGTAGACTTTTTTTGTTTACATTTTATCACCAAAAAATTCTACAAATGTGATATAAAAGTGTGATATAGCACCACAAAATGACCACCCAGGAATTAAATTCCAATTTAGTATTTAATTCCATGGCAAATAACATGCCACTTTTAGATGAATTCAAAAATTAGCGGATAATCCAAAAAAAGACAACAGAATTAATTTTTTTTCGGGTTAAGGTTCAATCTCAATGACACCGCACCCTACCGTATCCCACCGTTTGTCGCCGACTTTACGGATTGTCAAACACAATGTGCCCGTGCCGTTTTAGAAAAAAACAACGAAAACATACAACAAAAAAAAATATCAAGTATTCATATATTCTTTTGACGACAAAAAAATTGATTTGACCTGACAGATATTTCATCAAGTTTTTTTTTCATAAATATTGGGTAAGGCATTTTGTCGCAACATATGATAAAATAAAAAAAAAAATGGATCCCGAAGAATTGTTTCTCCATACACGGATGACAAGATCAGTTTATGATTTATTATTAAACCTCCTCAAAAATGGCCTAACAAAATATTCAATTCGACGTCCCATAGATTTTGGATGTAGATTAGCGGTTACCTTGTCGTAAGTATACTTAAACTTGCAGGTTTAATTTTAGATACGTAAATACAACACGCCCAAGGCGTGTCTCCTAAATATCTAGCTACCTTTCCTGAGCTACAAAATGGGCTACAAATGGGCTACCTTTCCTGAGCTACAAAATGGGTACGGAACATTATTTTAGAAACGTGCGAAATAAAATGGATAGTTTTATCTCCAACCTATCTAGCAATTCCAAATGATACAGATTGTTTGCAAATTGTCTAAGATTTTAATGAAATGTGGAATATGCCTAACTATCTTGGTGCCATTGATGGCAAACACATAACCATTCAATGACCACCAACCAGCCACACTGGCTACTTCAACTACAAAATTTTTCTCAGTATTGTCCTACTAGCCTCATGTGACGCGAATTATATTTTTACTGCTATTTGTGTTGGTGCTTAAGGTTGTCAAAGTGACGGAGGTATGGTATTCTATGCATTAAAATATGGATAAGATTTTAAAAGTCAAATCAAATTTTAGGTGTATTTAGCGAATCTAGGTTAGGTTAGGTTAGGTTAGGTTAGAGTGGCTGCTAACGCACACTTAGACCGGTGACGGTCCATTGTGATACCAAAAGATCCTACTCCCCTTTCACCTTCATTGGAACCATTCAGAGCTACTTATGTAGCGTAAGTTATCTCGCAAATTGCAGTTCTCGAGATCCGAGCTATGGCAGTTCTCGAGATAAGGCCGTCGAAACCCACGACTATACTTAAGTCAGGTCTACGTAGGGATAGCAGTGTTTTGGAGCTCTTCAAGTCCAGTTTCGGCCAGACTTGCCGCACTACATTGCACGTTATGGTGTTATTCCACCTCTTCTGTGCCGAGGCTATTGCCTCCTTTTTAAGCGCCATAAAAAGCACTACTAAAAGCCTCCCCAGATTTGCCCTTTCCGGTTTCAATTGGAGAGTTGAATCTTTCCTTGCCAGTTCGTCAGCCCTACAGTTCCCCAGAATGTCCGAGTGACCGGGGACCCAGACTATCTGGTTATTGAGATGCGCTCACTCATCTCGTTAAGAGATGAGCGGCATTTTAATGCCACCGTGGACGTCGAAGAAACTGATTCCAGCGACTTGATTGCTGCCTGACTGTCCACATTTATTGTTATATCCCATGTGGATATGATATTATGCATCAACCAAGTCAGCGCTTCCTCAATCGCTACCACCTCTGTCTGGTACACACTGCAGTGATCAGGAAGACGAATGGATATATTCACATTTAATTTGTTACAATAGACTTCAGCTCCGACTTTGCCGTCTAGTTTGGAGCCGTCAGTGTAGAATTGTATACTTCCAGTTTCCATTGATGGCTTATTCTGCCAGGATTCCCTTGAGCGGATAAGGGTCCGGAAGCCTTTTTCTAAGCATACAATCGGTATTGTGTGGTCATTATTCACCAAGTCCTCCTTTATCGAACTGCCAATCGTCAAGTGGCCCGTCTTTAGACATTTCCACTCAAACACGGCAGAGATTCGTGCAGCCGTAGTTGCCGCACTCTGCTTACCAAAGATGTCGACAGGAAGAAGGTAGAGCATAGCCTCCAGAGCTCGTGTAGGAGTTGTCCTCAGTACCCCTCTTATAAGCAAGCAGGCCTTTCTTTGTAACCAAGTCAGCGCTTCCTCAATCGCTACCACCTCTGTCTGGTACACACTGCAGTGATCAGGAAGACGAACGGATATATTCACATTTAATTTGTTACAATAGACTTCAGCTCCGACTTTGCCGTCTAGTTTGGAGCCGTCAGTGTAGAATTGTATACTTCCAGTTTCCATTGATGGCTTATTCTGCCAGGATTCCCTTGAGCGGATAAGGGTCCGGAAGCCTTTTTCTAAGCATACAATCGGTATTGTGTGGTCATTATTCACCAAGTCCTCCTTTATCGAACTGCCAATCGTCAAGTGGCCCGTCTTTAGACATTTCCACTCAAACACGGCAGAGATTCGTGCAGCCGTAGTTGCCGCACTCTGCTTACCAAATATGTCGACAGGAAGAAGGTAGAGCATAGCCTCCAGAGCTCGTGTAGGAGTTGTCCTCAGTACCCCTCTTATAAGCAAGCAGGCCTTTCTTTGTACCTACTCTATCATATATAAGTTTTCTTATCTAGTGCTGGCCACCACCCACTCACCCCATACATCAGAATCGGTCTGAATACAGCGGTGAAGAGCCAGTGTACCAGCTCTGGTTTTAGACCCCATCTCCTTTACATTCTCCCATTATCCCTTATATCTCCATGTAATGATTAAGAGCGCGTGTTGCATGACTTTCCTAATCGTGATTAGGTACCTACCCAAGATCACGATCGCTACATCACCTGCGTACGCTATCACCCCTATTCCCTCCCTCTCCAGTTCCAAAAGTAGTCCATTGATTACTATGTACCAGAGAAGAGGTGATAGGACACCACCTTGCGGAGTTCCTCTAACTACTCGTCTCCTAATGGTGGATTCCCCTATGTCCTCGTTAACAATCCTGCATTCTAGCATCTGATTTATCAACCTCCTTAAGGGGTAGTCCACATCTAAGAAAGACAGTCCTTCCTGAACTGCCTCCGACCTGACATTGTTAAAGGCGCACTCTATATCGAGGAAGGCTACCATTCAGTACTCTTTCGAGTGGATTGATTTCTCAATTGTTCGCACCAGGGAATGCAGAGCCGTGTCCACAGATCTCCCTTTCCAGTACGCATGTTGAGAAGTCGCCCAATTACTGGGTTTTATTTTTGCACGTATGAACTTGTCAATCAGTCTTTCCAATGTTTTCAACAGAAAGGATGATATAGAGTTATAGGCCTTAGGTCTTTTGGGTAGGCCTATGAATTTTTCCCCGTTTTCGTGATAAAAATCACCCTAACCTCCGTCCATTTCCTAGGAATATAATTCAGCTTTAAACACCCCCTGAAGATCACCTCCAGCCATGAGAGAATGCTCGACGAGTGGTTTTGCAATTCCACTGGAATGATACCGTCCGGGCCTGCCAATTTATAGGGTCTAAAGCCGTTTAGTGCCCATAGGATCCGTTTTTTGCACACGATTTCCTCCGGGCACCCCGGCGATAATTTTTGCCTATTCCTACCAAGCTCCGTCGACACATCCACACTACCTGGGAAATGGATTTCCAACAGGAGCATCAATGATTACCCACTAGACGTTGTCCACAGCCTATCTGGTTTAATTAAGTTACTAGAGCTCGTTGGGCTCGTAGATAAGATTTCCCTGAGGCGCAAATCTAAAGCGAACCTAAATTTGGCAAAAAGTTGTTACAAGGAAGTTTGTTAATCCCTAAAGAACGTCGGTTACCGAACTGTAACTTATCGATGTCTCATTTTCATGTAGCCGATGTCGCATTTCCACTTCGCACTTATATTATGAAGCCGTTTCCCGGATTCCGTTTAACAAATTTTTAATTATAGATTGTCAAGAGCAAGAAGAGTTATCGAAAATGCTTTCGGTGCATTTTAAAAATTTCAATTAACATGTTCCCAGAAAATGCGGAAAAGGTGGTTCTATCAACTATTGCTCTTCACAATTTGATTCAATTGAATGATGGTGTAAAATATTGCCCTTATAGAAATATATTGAGAAGATAATGATAATGTCCTTCATACTGGAGAATAAAACGATACCATTGAGATCAACCCGTCTGGGATCAAACAACTCAACGCGCTCTGCCATGCATATGAGAAACTAAATGGCCGAATACGTCTGTAGTGAAGGTACAATTCCATTCCAGTATGACATGTTGAATTAAATTTAATAAAAGTAACTTTAATATTTTATTTTTTATAAAAATTACAATATCGAATTGCCTCGTTAGCTTTTTGAAGCATTAATTATTTATAATCCATTTTTTCGTAGTCCGACATTTTTCACATTGAAAATTCAATCGATTTAAGGAAATGGTCCTAGGTTCCTTCTTTTCAACGACATTTATTTTATTCGTTAATGCATTTAGACTTTCTAAAAATCTGATTTCCACTTCATCTGCTTGAAGTATTTTTCGCCTTTTTGTTCGTGGCTCTGGTGTTGGTGGTTGTGGTGTTGATTACTGTGGTGTTGACGGCTCTAGTGTGGAGGATGCTTAAATTATAATTATATTTTGAAATGAACTATTTTATTTTGCTTGACGCGAAAAACTGAAATACATGTTTTTTTGGTTGTCAAATTAATTGTAAGGTTATGTTGCCCGAAAAAGTAAAAAGTTGTTAACGAAACGGTTTGGTAAATTAACGGAACGGTTTGATGTCATTGAGATTGAACCTTAAGTCGTCCATTTATGGAGAATTTTGACTTTCTCTTTTAATTTTGACTTTTGCTAATTTTTTCGCCTCGCTATCGTGGAAATCATACTTAACGTATTAAGCATGGGATAATGGTGGTCACCTGTATCACGACCGCCTTCTAGAAATTTAAAATGCCACGATTGCATTGCACAGTACTACTCAAATGAAACGAGTATGGATACCAATTCATATGTATACGAGAGTAAACCCCCATATAAACAAAACGTCAAAAATATCGTTATTAGTTTACAAAAAAAAAAAGCGATATAAGCGGGTGTACACATATTTAATATAATTTTAATTACAAAATTAAAATTTATTTGTCTATTCTTAAACAAAAGAATGTTTATTTTAATTAAACATATATGTACAGTGGCTCAATAAATTTTTTTTTTTCGTGTTTGTGTACATCACGATTTTACTTAAAATTTTATTTAAGATTACCAAATAGGCGGTAATGGTTATTTTATGGTAATGTTATGCTGTTATAAATAGAGTTGAAACGCGATTATCCGGGACTAGGTTAATCGTACAACTCAGACAGGTGTCGTAGGATTTCCGGGGTTTCAATTGTGTAAGCTGGATTTCAAAAAGTAACCTTAAAATTTAATCCATTACAAAATGTATTTACAGAAGCTTTGCAGATGCAAAATAAGGCACTAATAAATTTTTATTAGTGCCTTATTTTGCGTCTGCAAAGTTTCTTTTCTCCAATCTAAGACCAATCCACACCAGTCTACATCATTTGAAAAACGGTCAATATGCAACCAGTTCCGATACTAATGTAGCGTAATATGATTCGCACCTTGATGTCCGTAAAATCAAAAAGGTTATCGATTACATATTTTCAGTGTGTATGTCTTCTTTGAGTCAAAGCTGGAAATGAGCATTGGAAGTGAACCGGTATCTCCTCCTCCTCTTTGCCCATACAGATCCTGCAGAAAGTCATTACTTTCCAGACCCAGATTTTTCGCATGTTTACCGAAAAGGTAGTATCATGTGAGTATCCTATGACTGTTCATACGTCGATGCTCCGCCGAGAGATTTGCGATCTAGAAGACTCGGATCTCAGCCGTGGCCTCACATAATTTTCTCTCTTGGTCCATCTCTCCAATGCCAGGGGTTTGTTTTTTTCTAACCGCCCTATTCGGTGTCAGTTGGAGACCCATACTTTGTCTAACAAGTTTGTCTGCCCTGCAGTTCCCCCTGATGTGATATAGATGATATGAATGTTGTAATGCACCCAACGCCACCTTTGATGCAGGACAAACTGCTTCCAGCGATCTGATTGCCACTTGATTGTCCACACTTATTGCAATATCATACGTGAATATCACATTATGTTTTAGCGAAGCCAAGATTTCTCAATCTCGATCATTTCAGCTTTGTAGTCACTTCAGTAGTCAGACAAACAGAAATATTCATATTCTATATGTATCACAGAACTCGCTTCTGCTCAGACTTTATAATCTAGTGTGGAGCCGCTCGTGAAAAAACCAATAGTTCCAGTTTCCAATACTGACTCATTCTCCCAAGGCTCTCTTGATGGGAATAAAGTCAGAAAATCTTTTCCAAAGAATGACACTGCCTTTTCGGTAATCATTGCAAAGGCTAGGCAAGTAATGACTTTCTACAGACATTTTTTTTTAAATTTTTTTTTTATTTAAATTTAAATTAAAAAAGTAGTGCATGAGTTAGCCACTCAATTACGGATCACAATTACATCATTGCGGATATTAGCTGATTTTATATTAAGCCGGTTGATTTGAAATTTGGCTACGAAACGTCGAATAGACGACACTGCAATACGGTTGTGGCGAGAACAGAAGTTACGGATGATTGATTTTGAAAATAACTCTTCCCATGGGGCTAATACGTTCGATATGGTACATTCAAACCACAAATAAGCCTAAATAATTCACGTAATTTTCGAGGACATTTAGTTTCTTTCGGTTCATTGAAAAGTTCACTCCGTTTATTATCATTAGGTGCAATACCTCAAAATACCTGCAAAATTAGATGAATGCATTAACAAATGTAGGATACTGAATGCCTAGATACGTTCGCAAATTTTTATATGGTTTTGGGGCCGCAACATGTAACAAAAGCCTCACTAAATGAAATATTTCAATGTCTTTGGGAGACAAATCCTACAATCGGAATATCATTTTTTAATCCACACGGTTCTTCTCAGCCTAATTTTTCTGTATTAGCCAACGGGTCATTTTTATTTAAGTCAAAAAATGCTAATAATTTTGTCCTTATGATAGAATGGATTCCAAAATATCGACGCATATTTCTAGTGTGGACAAAAGAAACCAAAATTTCATTTAAGATGTACGGATCATGGAAATCTTTGGTAAAATGATTGATTGATTGCTTAGAGTGTACGGCCAAGGACAAACCGGGAACTCTCAGAATCTTTTCCCGCTAGCTAATATTCAAACTACTGTTATTATAGTTAGCACAATACAATCACAATTATAATGAACTGCTCTGCATTTTGTCATATCTTATCAGGAACTTCAATCTGCAACCATTTTTCTGTAATCTTGTTTCTCTAAAAAAAATCTATTAATGTGCTAATTTCTGCAAGCCGTAGGCTGTAATAAATTGAATTAGTTTTCGATTGAAATTTACGATTAAATATTAAAATATAAAAATATAAAAAATATAACAAATATCACAAATAAAAAATATTAAATTAAAAATATAACAAAATATAATAAATTTAAAAATATAAAAAATATAAAAAATATAAACATATAAAAAATATAAAATTTATAAAAAATATAGAAAATATAAAAAATATAAAAATACAAAAAATACAAAAATTATAAAAATAATTATTCTACAATTTTTAGATGGAGATACTTATTAATATCATAAGCTTTAACGTGAAACCAACAATAACAGCCTTAAAACATATACATATTACACATTTATATTAAGGGTCTTTGTCAATGTATTAAAAATATTTAGTTAAAAAAATTGAAGAAAGAAATAATCGAGGGGAAATATTTTTAACTAAATTAAATTTATTAAATTGTTTTAATTGTGTAATTAAATTTTTGTTTGTGTTGTTTGAAAAAAAATATTTTGTTTGGATCTGTCAAACTACAACACACGTTTACCATTATTTATCCTAGTTTTTAGTACGGTAATCCAATTTACCTCGTACACTGTTAAATATTGTAGTTTACCGTGATTTACCTTGAGTTTAGCCCGCAGCCTTAGAATGAAAATTTCCCCTTATTTCAAAATAAAACCAACAAAAAGATGGATTGAAATTCCCAATAAAATATAGTTAATATACGCCAACTATGATCTTAATTTTATTATTTTATAACTAACAACAGTGATTTTATGAAAAATGAGGTTATGATTTTTAAAATTCACTTGTCAAAATTTATAGACGGTCTCTACCTCGTTAAATTTTATAGATTTTTTGAGGTGAATAAAAAAAATATTTAACTTTAGCTGTCAAAATTTTCATTTTTAACATGTTTTTAACACATTCACAAAGACTCTAAGTACACAAAACAAAATCTAAAAAAAAAAAAATAAATAAAAACTAAAAAATTTTTTTTGTGTCATCAAAAATCACCAACAATAAGAAAATTAGTCAAAATATAATTTACATAAACGTATAGAACAAAAATATAAGACGCACAATTAATAATTATATTAATTAAATAATTAGATGTATTGGAACCTGGTTTTCTGGGAGTCCTCGATCCATTTCACTGTTTCACACGCACTCATTATAAAAATGAAGAGATCGGAAAAAACAGTTCCGATCTCTTCAACGATCATCGATCGACCGATCATGAAAATCTTTGGTAAAATGAATTAAAAAACCAAACATTGATTTAGCCTTGCTAACACATAGTCAATATAATCCGTAAAGGTCTCGATCGATCGCAGTACCATTTGAAAAGAAACATCTCTCCTGAGACGTCTTCTATAAAGTTTCGTAATTTTACATTTAGAAAATTAAAGGTTGAGTTGGTTCAAGTCACACTAATTAGTAAATGAATATTTAGATTCAGCTGTAAATCCAGCAGATCATCTTCATTTCTAATTCTTTAAATTACTATGAATAAAATATTTCAAATGGATTCCAGATAGCTACGTTAGGAAATGCTGGACAGGACATTTCTATTTAAAGACTTTTTAAGTTCGGTTCGTCAAATCTGATAAAATCCACTTTTAAGGCAGGACGTTACACTTAAGAAGCTTATTTAGTACTAAAATATGATCGATCTGGTCGGTGAACACTACTTCCACATTGTCAATTTCCTCCAATGATAAAATAGCAAAATAGTGAAATAATACACGATTCGACATCTTTGAACGTCCGGTCTAAAACCCATGCTGATTTACAGAGTTAGAATTTTTAGGACAATTGGTTACGATTATAAATGGTCGTTGATCATTGATTTTATTAATTTTAAAATGCCTGATAAAATGGAGATTTAACGGTAATTTGCAATATCGGCTCTGCGTTCATTCTTGAAAATAGGCCTGACTTACAAACATCGGGAAACAACACAATGCAATCGGTTCGGCCAGAACATAAGCTCTCTCTTTTAACACGTACTCTATGTTAACATAAGCACTGCTACGTATTTATTTTAATATATGAATACCAGATCGAGAATATTGTCGCTTTGATTTTGGTGCCGTTAATCTGCTAAAGACAATGTTTTATTTGATCACCATTACATGGTAGAACAATACTATCGCCAGTATCTCATCTTAGGATAAAATAACCCAAAATCACAATTGAGTCTCTGCATCGGCAGTTACGAGTGGAGGAAAATTTTATTAGATAACACGACAGATTACTTATTATATACATTCAAATCTGGGTGTGCCTAAACTTATAGCCGATTTACATTCAACAAATTTTTCATATTGAAAAAAAAAAACGAGACACTAGATTGAAAAATTAGGCAAGCCAAACCGAGAAAAAAATGTCTTGTAAAAATAAAAAATTGAAACCCGAGATCCAAACCCAAAAACTGTTATAAAAAAGATGATCTTGTTTTTTACAAGATGAAAAGTTTTATCTTTTTGTAGCAAAACATATAAAAAGATGACAATATATGTATAAAATTAGTTTAATATACTATACCAGCGAGTCTTTAACAACTTAACGTAATAGTGCGATGTATAGACTTTTCATGTTACTGGCCAGCGAGTCTTTATGAACTGAACGAAACTTTCGTCAAAATTTTACATCAACTTAACAGAGCGAAATTTTTCGTGCCAACTTGTAGAAACGTCAAAACCAATAATGTAATTTATTTCTTTTGTGGTTCTAATTTAAGTTTTATTTAAATTTGGTTTATATATAAAATATATTATTTTAAAAATATACACATAATTTTTATTAATAAATATTAATATGTACACACATATATATTTATATAATAAAACACGCATAAATTACAACCACAAAAAGAAAAAAATTTGTTGCTAATGGATTCATATTGTTTATATGCATTATATAAAAATGGACTATTTGGCCCTTGTGAGCGTGGTGGAAATTAAAGCATTAATTGTATAAAATGTATTAGTTTAGTTTTAATTTAATTAAATTTTATGAACTGCATTATAAAGTTAGAATAATTGACAAGTTGTGTTACGGTTTGAGTAGCCGAAATTTGTTTTCGTTCATTTCCGTAAGGTTTTGACATGTTGTGTTAAAGACTCGCTGGTTAGCCCTTTGTCTTGGTTACTCACACAAATAAAAACGAAATGTTATTGCAATGTTTGTTTTTATTTCAATTTTACTAAATTGATTTCAAGATAAACTTCTTCTTCAAAATTTGTTGAATGTAAATCGGCTATTATTCAATTTATGCAAGCCCAGGTCATAAATTTTGTTTTTATTGGTTTAATCTTTTTCTATTACAAATCAAACAGTATCGAAATAATTTCAGTGCCATACCTTGGTAATTGATAAACATCTTCATGCGCTTAAGCATGAAACACTCGGTTGAGCCGAAACTAATTCAAACATTTGTTGTGCTACTTTATCATAAACTAAATAGAAGTTCAACAATTCTAAGAATTTAAAATTAATAAAAAATTATGGTAAGATTTTATCAGTAAACAAATTGAAATCTATATATGTATATTGGTTATCTTAAGTACATAATATACTCATATTTTGAAATCTTACAATTTTTAATATAGTCAGAATTTATATTTGGTTTTTAAGTTACCAAATTTGTTTAATTATAGCATTGATATAGCTCCTTAGTCTAATAGCATAGATCGTCGAGTCTGTCATCGATCCAATTTTTGTTGATTTTACCATTCCCTCGCTTAACGTTTTAATTCGTTCCCGAAAACTTGTACGTAAATCGAAAGTTGGTTAACCGAATTTTCAGGTTATTTTTGAGTATTTGGGTCACAACATGTATGCATATCTTTGTTGGTTTTTATAATGAAAAGTAGGAATTCAGAGCTACATAGGAATCTACAGCAGATTCCAACTGTTAATGATTTTTATTTTATTTTAGTATAGTAACTAACGTGAAAACATTCGATGAGGAAAATAAGTTCAGCATTGGCTGTGTTGGTGTTCCTTGGTGTTTCTCTGTAAATTTTCTTATAACCATCAATTCTCATTGACTCTTTGTGAATCGTGATATATGTACATTCATCCTTTGTTTTTCTAAAAAGTCCTTCTTGTTTTTGATTCCATTGGCTGAATCGATTCTATAGTATTATTAGGTAAATATTCTACCTTTACGTTACCAGATAAATCGTTAAGGTTAACGAGATGACAGGGAGCATTGTCCAACAAACCCAAAGCTCTTGTTGAATCTTCAAATGACCTGTAAAAAAGATTTATCTTAACCTATTAAAGCTCTTTCACTCAAAGCATTACTTCCAAGAAAAAGCGTTAAACGCCCTTTATCCACTTTAAAACTCATTATCCAGTTTCCTTTGCTCTCAAAATAAAAGTTCCATCTGGCATATGTTTCCAGTAGAGACAGGACTCAATTACGTGTTCTGGAACGTAATACCGCTCTTCAATTTTTTTTTTGGTTAAATTGGGATATGTACGAGCAGCAAAAGTATCACTCCTGGCACCTTCACCTTTCATTTGTTTGTTATGAAGAATATAGCACGTTTTGAAATTCTCCCGTTACTACCGCAGAAACTTTCTGTGAAAATACATTCTTTATTATAGGTATGACGCAGAACTCCTTTGGTTTTGAGATTTGCTCATTTTGGTGGCATTTTCAATCTTTGTTTATATTAATAACAATCAAATCTACTCTTAGTGATTCCCCTAATTATACAAAAATAAAATTCGTAAATCGATTTTATTTTTGTTACTTTTTTTCAAGCGTTTAGGTTTCTCTTAACAACCCTGTTTTTGGGCTAAGCAAATTCTTTGTTGGAGGGTGTTATGGCCTAAGCCCGTAATACACTGTTTGGCAAATTAAATAAAAAAGTAATTGTACCGCAACTCTATATAGTATTGCGCTGTTTGGTAATATATCATCCAAGCTTTGACTTGGCAGTTAGATGAATAAAAAACTTGTCGTATTGGTTGTAAAGCAATATCAATTTTATTAATCTTTAATAGATCATATTTTCCAAAAGAGGCGCCACGATCAATTTTTTTAGTATGCCAAATTATTCGCAAGAAGCAGCACGATCAAAGTATGTATTAAAATAGAAGGCACGATCAAGGTATATAGTGCCAATCATCGCCAGAATATTTTTTTATTGTTCTTCAAACGAAATATTTTGAAGAACAATAAAAAAATATTCAGAAATATCTTTCTGTCAGAAGGAAAACATAAAATATTAAAAATCAACAACAATTATAAAATAGCTCAAAATAAGAAAGAAAAACACTTGAACCTACCAAAAAAATGTAATATTTTAAAGCAACAGATTGTTTGAATAAAATGATAGTCATTTTTTTTTGAAATATTGCTTAAAACATAAAGACAATCCGAACTCCATTGTCGTAAACTGAACTCAACTTGAGCCAAAGCGGTTGATATGTTTTTGTAAAATTTAACAGCCTGGTCAATCATATCACAGCCGGTCAGCAAATCATCCACGTAAAAAACGGATTTATGACCATTGAATAATCTTGGGGATATGCGCTTCTTATCGATAACTGCTTGGTGTTATAATCGCATAGTCAGATACGACGAACAAGTTAGCCCATAAGCCACTATATTTAGTCTGTAATGATGTAGTGTAACTTATCTTGATGAGTTTCGCGCCATGCGAAGGTAAAATGACAGACATGCCTAAATTTATTCAATTTAGACAGGCCCAGGTCATAAATTTTGTTTTTATTGGTTTAATCTTTTTCTATTGCAAAACAAACATAGTATCGAAATAATTTTAGTGCCAAACTTTGGTAATTGATAAACATCTTAAAACGCTTAAGCATGAAACACTCAGTTGAACCTAAATTAATTTAAAAATTTGTTGTGCTACTTTATCATAAACTAAATAGAAGTTCAAAAATTCTAAGAACTAAAAAATTAATAAAAAATTATGGTAAGATTTTATCAGTAAGCAAAATGCAAATAGCTTGAAATTTATATGTATATTGGCTATCTTAAGTACATAATATACTCATATTTTGAGATCTTATAATGTCAAATATTGAACTTATATTTAGTTAATGCAATTTGTTGGGTTCCATTCAGCTGTTACACGCCTAACCAATATTTGATTTATATCAAATGTTGATTTATTTCAGATGGCACTAATGTTGTGTATTTCTACTGCTTTTGGTTTGAAATGTACAAGTTTTCGACAAATTTTTAAATTCGTAAAGTTTACTTGTCTGGATTGGGTTGGTTAAGCTCGAGACGTCACATTTTTGTCCATTTACTTATTTTACCACAGACTTTTTGTAATTTAGCTATAGATTCCTCGAAGATGTTACCAACAGTCAGTATCGCGGTATATTCAGCAAATATTGCGATAGTAGCTTCATCCATGTGAAATAAGTCTCTTGTATAGAGCAGGTAGAGTATCGGCCGTAACAAACTACCTTGAAGGACTTCAGCTATTATTTTATTGAGCTCAGAGTACTCCTCTTCATATTTCACTCGAAAGTGTCGGTCCTCAATTTAGGACTTTATGATCATATACCATTATTTTGGTAAATCACTCTGAAGTTTAAATATAGCAATTTCCTTTTCCACCTTTCTCGAAAGCCTGCGGTACATTTAGAAAGACACCGGAGCGTAACTTCTTCTTCTCTAATGAACTCTCTACATGACATCACTAATTCATCAGTTGGCTGGAAGGATTTTCTATCATTCGGTGGCTTATCCGGTTTCTAAACCATTATTACTTCTGCTACTTTTTCCACTGTCTGGATACATAGTTTTTTCTGAAAGCCGCATTGATGATACGTAGTAACTTAAGCGAATACAGAAAATTTCAAGCAGCTTTTTAATTACTTGCTCTATTATCAGGTCATATTCTGGAGCTTTTTTGGATTTTAGATTGCTGATTTCAGGTTTTAATTCTTTCAGTGTTACTGCTTTTATATACAGAAAATCATTTCTTTCTGGTCATATTGCACATTTTCATCAGAGGAAAGTTTCTTCCAAGTGTATAGCAAATATATCAGTTTTTCCCTTTACACTTCTAGCCCATCTCTCATCGTTGATTTTGATTGGAGAAATTTGCATTTTTGGTCGTTTTTTACTTTCAGTAATGATTGCCTTAAGTTTGTTTCACAATCCGTTTAAAGGTATAAATTTGTCTTGCGGGGCACGACTTCTTTGCCTGATTATATTACTGAATTTTTTTCCCTGGATACTATTATTGGAGTGCTTTCCCCAGCTGTCATTTGTATAATATCTAGAAGTCTATCCATTTCAACTTCTATTTCATTTTTGGTTATGATTGGCCCCTAATGTTTAATATTTTCTGTCACAATTTGCTTAAACAGTAACCATATTTGTGAGTTGTGGTGGATTTTTCTTTCTATTACCGTTTCACTAATCATCCGTAACTATCCAATAATCCTTTGGTGACGAAAAAATCTATTAGATCTAGAATTTTATTTGTATCAGTTGGCCAATACGTAGGGTTAGTACCTAAGAAACCATTTTATTCCTTGAGCCACTGCAACTAATTCTTTACTCTTTGGAGCTCAGCCTTGAGCTCAAAAAAAGTATTTTGAGTATAAGTGTGGTAGTCTTTCTTTAGTTTACATTGTGAGGACCATATATCGCTGATATTTTACAAATTTTGTGGTAATCCAGTTGTTACGATTAAAGCGCTTATTCCACGATGAAACACGTACTGTCAGTATAATCAAAGCAAGATAAAATTATACATGTGTCAAGTGTGTGAGTGAAACAAAAAGTTTTCTCAGTAAAATTTTACTGACAAAATAAATGAGAATGTAGTAGTTTACTGCCATAATTTTTTATTAAAAAGTATCAACTCGGGTACTTTTTATAGCAGTATTCTTATACACGCACATATATTTTGTGTATCGATAGAAAAATATTTCTCGCACACATAAATATTATTTTTTATGGTTATTTATTATGGTAACGGCTTTTCATTATCATTCTTAACGCCAAGCAATACACCAGTTGGCCAAGTATTTTTGAATTTGTGTCAATTTTATTTTTATTTTTTGCACAATATTTATAATGGAAAGAAACGACGGTTAGTTTAAAATATTGTTATAATTAAATTTGTATTTTAAATAAATAAAAATACAAATTTAATTAATTCAATTACTATATATTTTACTTATATATTTATGTTTTTGTTTAATACTTTTAGGAAAAAAAATTATTGTCCTAGAAAATATAGCCGTTGAAGGCTATTTTGAGAATAGGAGTGTTAGTGCATGTAGCAGTCGTGATACGATATCCAATTATTTTGCTGCTTTCACAGATTGTGATGAAGACGACGACGAGAATCGATCATTATCGACATCAATGTCTAATGATCGACAATCACCAATGTCCCCTCCGCCTACTGCAACAACACCAGCACCTGAAGCATTGCCGACGTCTATAACAGAGTCACAACAAGGTAGTGATTTGTTATATATATATATATATATATATATATATATATATATATATTTATTTTATTTAATTATATATATATAATATTATATATATATTATATATATATTTAATTTTTCAGAATTAATTATTGGAGCTGTCTGCCTCCGACCAGCTTTATGGAATATTCGGAATAAGGAATTTCGGAATAAAGTAATTCGTAGCCGACTTTGGAATGAAGTCACCGAGGATTCAGGTAAATATTCAGTGTTTCTTTAAATTAATACGTAAAAGTATAAGTTTATAATTTCAATATTAACATAGGTATACCGGTTACAAGAATAAATGCTTTATTGGTCCGTAAACAATGGGACACAATAAAAGCAACTTATATTCGGTCAAAAAAAAAATTACCGAGTGGTTCCGCTGGAGGCCAATCCAAGGAATATAAATATGCCAAATTGCTTCGGTTTCTCGATGATACGAGAGAGCCGAGAGAGTAAGTATATTATAAAATTAAACGTATAAATTCCGTAAATATAATTTTTTCGTTTTTAGGTCAACAGATCTCAGTGACAACTATGTTTCGCAGCCAATAACCGGAGAAGAATACGAGAGGCGACCTAGACCGTCAAAGCGGAAGCTCGATGATGAGTCATTGGACATTAAGCGGCGATTTATCACTGCCATTGAAAATAATGCGGCTATCCATACTAGACCAGAAGACATAGCACATCCAGAAGACATAGCACTGGAGGGCTTTACTACGATGATGAAACATTACCTGAAACTGTTGAATATTTCAGCCAGGATGCACGCTCAGCAGGATCTTTTAAAATTAGTCATAGATTACTATGACAAGCCGGTAATTTATAACATAAATATTTATTTAACTTTAATTAAATTTATATATATATGTATATATATATATATATATATATATATATATATATATATTTTTAGGAAAATCGTTAGCCATCAAATAGATTTCTGCTACCTGGTGTGAATTGATAAGTATCGTTTAATAAATTTTATTATTTAATACAGTTATTACAGTATTAATTTTTTATTTTGCAGGGTATACCTTTGTTGGCTGGAGAATATGAATTTTTATTTAATTTTACTAAAATTAAAAATTTAATGGATTTGTTTATTTATTATTTATTATTATACTATTTAAATAGATTTTTATGCCTAATAAAGCTGAATTTATTGTTTATAATTTTTTGTAGCTTCCATAAGGCTATACCTTAATAAATTATTAAAATATAATAACTATTTTTCTTTCCTCTTTGAAGCATGAACAGACATGATATATATCTATCTATTTAACCCTTAAATTTTGCTGTCTTGCCACTCTACTCGTCCCTCTCCTGAAAAGTATTCGGAAAATTTGTCCCGGTTCATCTTGGCAATAGTTGTCGAATTTCGGTTCAATTTTTCAAGTGGCAATAAATTGTTAGAACCTGGAAATGTATAATAATTGTGATTTAACTATACTTTAACTGGTGAATAATAAAATGTACCTGAACTAACTTCTGTATCTTGTGATAGTATATCAGAATTAATAAAGTTGGTATTCTTCAGGCGCAACCAATTGTGTAGGCAAACGCAACATTGGACAATATCGTCTACAAGTTTTACATCTCCTACTATAGGCGCCTTAAATATTCGCCATTTAGCAGCCAAAATTCCGAAACAATTTTCGATCATTCTACGTGCTCGACTAAGCCTATAATTAAATATTTTTTGTGCAGTAGTCTGCATTGTTGTGTATGGCTTCAACATATTTTCGTTTAACGCGAACGCGTCATCCGCAACAAATACATAGGGAACGCTTTTGAAATGCTCTGTGACGTCTCTTGGTTTTGGAATGCTAAATACGAAAACATAAATTTAAAAAAATATATATAAGATATATATATATAGATATATATATATATATATATATATTCATTCTAAATTGAAATTATACTTACGGAAGTGTTTTTTCATAAAATCGCTGTCCAAATTGACTTTCCCTAAAAATTCCGCCGTCGCTCTGGCGACCAACTGCACCAACATTACACCAAATAAAAGAATAGTTATGGTCGCATATGGCCATTAAAACAATAGATGAATTTTTTTTGTAATTGTAGAACTCGGAGCCAGAATTATGCGGTGCCTGTAATGAAATTTAAATGAATTCAAGAATATGTAAGCTTATAATTAACTTACCTGGATTGTGACGTGCTTGCCGTCAATTGCTCCTATGCAGTTGGGAAAATTCCACCGATCTTCAAATCCAGTTGCAATGTTCTTAAAATATTCTGTTGTCAAATCTGGAAAGACAACGCTCTTTAGCGCCGTTGTTATGGCTTTGGTTGTTTCGTTAACAATCCTGTGAATGCTGGTTTGAGAACACTTATATGAAATGGCGAGGCTTGTTTGGGATTCGCCAGTTGCAAGATATCTAAAACATTAAATTTCATAAATATAAATGTGTAAGTACATAACACAATTAATATACGCACCGTAATGTTACTACCAATCTAAAACTAGTACTTAAAAGCTCTCTAATCACCGTTTCTTTTTCAATTAACGGTCCAACCATCGATAATAGCTCTTCAAAATTAACCAGGTTCATCCTTGTATATTTATGAAACAGTTGTGGATCTTCCTTCAGTTTATTAAATATTACATTTAAACTTCCACTGATACCTCGCTCGATATAATAAGGGCGTACCCAATATTTTTTTTTTTTTAAGAGGGATATTATATTCATCACTATCCTCATCACTGTCACTACTGCTAAATATAATATTAAGAGGATCTAATAAAAATAGTGGATTCATTTCAAATAAAAAAAATCACAATTAAAATTTTGTACACACAAAACTCGATGATACAAAAATTAAATTTTATTGGTTATGTTTGTTCAATGTGTCAAAAAAAAACTATAATTTTTGCTATAAAAACAGAAAATAATATAGATTTGTCTTTGTTACTCTAGTGTAATTTTTAAAAATCTTGCCCTTTCAATTTTTTCAGTAAAAAATACTGACAGTACGTGTTTCATCGTGGAATAAGCACTTAAATTTAAATTTTGCTTACAGTCCACATTTAGGCTCTCTTTTCTGATCTATATGTATCTCTTTTCTGATCTACATGTATCTCTTTTCTGATCTACATGTATCTCTTTTCTAATTATGTAAAAACAAATTTATACATGCGTTTTCTCAGTATTGTCGAGTCGTTCAAAGTGTAAAGTAAAAATAAAAACTTGAATAAAAATAATTCATTAGAATTTATTAAAAATAAAAATAAATTTAAATCGGTCGAGCACACGCAAACATTTTGGTCCTTCGAGCCGGATCTTAGAAAAAAACAGCATTAAGTTACGCAATTTCGACGAGATTTAAAGAAAAACACATCACGAGCACGTTTCCGCAGTGTAAAATTTGAGGTTAGGTGAGTATCAAATTTCGACAATTGATAAGTACAATGGCATCAGACATCACAACATTAATCTAAATGCGCAGTGTACAAAAGGGGCGTTTAACGAAATATAAAACATTGGAAACTGAAGGGAAAACTCGAGTGGAAATTGAAAGTTGAATCAAACAAGTACATTATTGTATATAATGCAATCTACGACGAAATGTACCCAGCATCTGAGTATGACGATGCGCATGCAAATGAATTTATTCAATTCGAGGAAGAGTCTACCGCATGTTTGGGAAAGTATTACGAAGTGTATAAATATATACACCAGCTGATCCAAAAATCAAACATTTTTTGGGCAATTTTGAAGATTGGAACACGTTTAGGGAAGTGTATATGACATATATACACTGCAAATCTTTCATGACGAGCATTGAGAAATACGTTCATCTACGGAGTAATTTCCAAGGTGAGTTATTTGATTTGATCAAAAACTTTGCCTTTACAGACGCGGGTTACGAACTGGCATGGGAAGCTTTTATGCAAGCGGTATGGAAACAAGCGGCGTATTGTCTCACATCACATTGACTCTATGCTCAAAATCTCGAAAGAGAATAAAGTCACGACCGGCAAAGAACTGCAATCAGTCGTAGAAGAATGCAACAATCACATGCTTTCGATAAACACACTCGATATTTCGATGAACAATTGGGATCTACTCGTCATTGGAATGATTCTGCCTCGATTAGACAACGATACACGAGAAAAGTGGGAGTGTGAAAAGAACAATGGAGATTTACCAACTTGGGAGGAAATGAAAAATTTTCTCAATTTGCGATATCGCGTATTAGAGGCAAATTTTTCGCACGTTCCGGATATCAGAAACAAACCGCAATCAAACGCAACGAAAGCATACTCCAAGAGTTTTGTCGGGTATCGCTTTAAATGATACTTTGATCGACGGGCCTAGAAACCAAGATGATTTGCTCGACATTATTTTACGATTTTGGGTTCCAAAATACGTGTTCTCGTGCGATTTCGAGAAGGCAAGTGGAATTTGCCTCCTAACATAGACAATTTCAAAGAATTGTATACAGAGAGTTCCCGAAAAAAACCCATTGCAACTTACGAACTCGCTACGGTGACATATGGTGTTCAACCTGCTGCATATTTCGCGACAGCCGTTCTCCAGCAAATCGGCATCGATGAAGGCGATAAATTCGCTTTAGAACGAAAAGCATTACATGATTTTTTTGTTGACGACGTCATACAGGAGCTGAAGACATCGAGAGTATAATCAACATAAAAGATCAGAAGTTTGTATCGAACTCTGTGCGATTTATGAGTAATATTCATGCGGATGACGGGGAAATTAAATCTGAGCTGCATCAATTGAGCCCTAATACATTTAACCAGGCATTGGGTCTCAATTGGGATCCCTCGAATGACAAGTTAATGTTCTTGTTTCATAACTTTTGTGACAGGAAGCCCACAAACAAACGCGAGATACTTTTTATCGTTGCTAGCATATTTGATCCGTTGCATCTCGCGTTACCAGTCCTCATCAGAACCAAAATTTTTTACTACAACTATGAGTTCAAAACATTCGATGGGTTCAGATATTGTCGAGATACAAGAGCTCAACAATAGAATATCGTGTGGTATCACTTAAATGGCCGAGATAATATTACAGATGTTATCTCACGTGGCTGTTCACTCAAGAGTTTGGTGTTCGACAACAAGTGGTGGCATGGACCAGATTTTATGATGGGATTACCTGACTTTGAACAATACATACCGGACTTCTCGAATGAGGTAATTGAGCGAAAAGAACAACAATTGTGTTTGTCCACACAGGACAAACACAATGCCATCGGGGACCTCATAAATCGTCACAGCTCATACCGGAAATTATTACAAATCGTCAGATATTATGTCAGGTTCCTTAATCAATTGATCAAGATTCGCAATACGAAACTTGCCAACAAAGAGTAAATTTCAACCTTCGATGAGAACATCACGGCTCTTTACGGAATTCCTGGCACGCGATCCAAGACAACGATGAAGTCTTACATTGGGGTGTTTATTTGTTTCAGTATTAGGGCAATCCATCTTGAAGTCATCAGTGATCTGACAACGGATGGGTTCATAGCAGCTTTGCGTCCCTTCATTACCAAAAGAGGAAAACCAAGTTCAATACATAGTGATAATGGCACTAACTTTATTGGTTCTAGCAAGCATTTAAAATCACTCGAGCTGTTCTTGAAATCCAATAATACCAGAACTGCATTGGAAAATTTTAGCGATGATCACGATGTTCCTGGCATTTCATACCACCAGGTTCTCTGCACTCTGAAGGGCTGGAGTCAAGGCCGTAAAACACCATCTGCGACGAGTGACAAGCAAACATCCGCTGTCCTTTGAAGAGCTCTTGACATTTGCGGCTCGCATAGATTGTTGTCTAAACAGCAGACCTCTCAGCGTTCTTTCCGATGACCCTAACGATCCACAATCTTTAACGCCAGCGTATTTTTTGATTGGGGGTCCACTCATGCCATTGCACGAACCAGACATAACATCGCTTAATCTCAATTGACTCAAACGATGGGACTATATTCAACATATGACTCAATCGTTTGACTCAAATGGAAATCTGAATTCGCAAACCTTCAAGGGGGCCAAGTAGTACTCGTCTATTCTGAACAAAGTTTTCCAGCCAAATGGATTCTTAGGCTGATCACTGATGTGCGGTATCGATGGACTTGTCAGAGTCGTTACTGTGAAGACGAAGTCCTGCATATTTAAACGTAGTATTCACTAAATATGCACTGTTCAAAGAACCTACAGTCAACTAAATTCTGTTGAAACAAATGTTGAATGTTTCAAAGGGGCGTGGCATGTTACTATTAAATTTAATTTTTGCTAACAGAAAAGCCATTAATCCATCTATTTAAATCATGTCACTCATCAACTCCTTAAAGGGGTCTTCAATTATTTTTTTTTTAATCTATACAATCTTTTCTGGAGCCGAAGCTCACCCAACTCTTTCGCGGTTATTTCAACTTTATTCCTACTTTACGCCATCGAGAGCCAAATCAAGGTCGCTCGAATACAGGTTCGCTTTTATTATCCATCTGCGCAATACATTGCTCCATGCCAGCCTGTGGTGACATGGACGATAGTTCGGTCCATTGATTCTGTACTCCAACAGGGGGTCATAGTTGTGTTCATCGTCATCACCGATCGTAATCAAATGATGAAAAACCCTTTTAGCAACCCTCCTCCGTTGGGTTTCGAACCCGGTACCTCACGTCCCAAACACCACAAATTTACCCACTGCGCCAATTGCTCGGTCCTCAATGATTTATTATTCACAACATTTGCCCTCTTTAAATAACAATTACAAATCTTAATGTTTTTTAATTAAGTCATGGTGGGTGGCTTGCGTCGAAATTTCATATAGTCTGCTGTTGAAATAAATGGAAGAGTTTTTTATTGTCTGTTGTTAAGATAATTTTATTACCACCAACATACAAAACTATTATAGTGCCCGTATCTATGAGTAAATATTTTAATTTGCTCTTGAACCGTAAATTTATTTCGTTAATATATGCGGTTACTTTTATAAACCGAACCAGTATGTATAACGTATGTTACGTAATGAAAATTTAACCACCCTTTTAATTGCTGAAAACCATTTTTTTTATATCTCGATACAAGTGGATCATAATACTAATAGAGTGACATAAGGCCAATTTCTAAGCCCTAATAAAGAGAATTGGTTCGATATAGAATCTGGTTAAAGTAAGCACCAATCAACATTACACCAGAATTTGAAACAGACGCCATTGTGAACCATAAAAATACTTTTTGTACCTGTTTTATAATTTAATGCTATTTTACCAACCGCGGTGATCGATTTATATCGAACTAATTAGTAGAGTTCCGAGTGGTGTGTTACAACATACTGACAAACGATATTGATAAAGAAAACTCATAATTTGGCATTAAAATTTAAACTATTTTCCGACCATGCATTGTAAAAGACTTCTAAACGAGCATGATATTTTTAGAATTCCACCATAGCATCCACCAAAGAAACTCGCTGAGAAGGGCTGTTTTGGATTTCAAAGCAGTCGACAATCGCATGTATAAGATAATGTTGACAATCCAGCCATCCCTCCGTTTAGTCGCCTCTGACAACAAGCAAAATTTTCTGTACTAGAATTACATATTTATTTACTATACATGTAATGCCCCCTAACCACATGAGCTGTTTTAACAAAATTTGGTAAAAGCAACAAGAGAAAAAATGAAAATAGTTACTGTCAGTTACAACATCAACATCAGTAGCAACGCACCAACCAAATTTAATTACAAAGTTAAATCCAATCATTACTGTATAGATTGACGGAAGTTAAACTGTTCATCATCTGTATTTGAATATCATTGCATGCATATACAAACATAGTAGGTTTAACACTTCCGCAACCATTATATACGACTTGTGCAATACAACAATCATATATGTAAACATACTGATACTGCATACAATAATAGTAAAATGTGATGTTTAAATAACCTCACTGGTAAGTGTAACCGGAAGTTCTGACCAAATTGTGTATAAGCAATACAAAATAAAAAATAAAAAAACATTTTACGGTTGAAGAACAAATTATAATACGGCTAGAATCTAAATATAACACACGCCAACAAGTAATTTTAAATTTTAAGATTTATTAAGAGATTTAATCAATTTTAGAAAATGGGCTTGTTCACATCAGCGGAAAGTAGAATTATGGCAATCATGTTCGAGATGAATACTTTTGAAGTTTAATATAGATCTGACCGAACTTAATCGAATTTTATAAGACCCCTTTAAATGGCCAACAAAATTTAATTAAATTTTATTTCATCATGACAGCCTGCTTCACGTCGTAAAAGTATATATGATTATCAAAAATCCGGGGAAAATGTCTGTAATCATATGCTTATGTGTATCTTTATTCAAGTCTGTGCCCTACGAACCATAGGATAAGAATGCCTTACAATATCGTTACATCTTTCCTTTTTTGTTTCAAGCTTTAAAACTTACAATCTATACATATTAGCAATGAAATTTAAGTCAAACTAATTCAAGATGACTACGCTTATAAATTTAATCTTGTAACCGGTTTGTATTATGTTGTAATGGTTCAGCATCTGTCGTTGTGCGAGCCATTGTGCTTTCCTCGTTCAACTCCATTGGATTTGAAGACATTTCTTTTTCAAATTTGGAAGTCGAAGGATTTTGATTTGTATGTCCCATGTTGATATCAATAGTATTTTCTCTTATTACGCCGTTCTGATAAATATCGGCCTTTTAGAAACGTGCGCTTGATTTCGACGCAGTATTCTGTGTTGGTTTTGATCTTGGATGTTTGGACGTCTCGACGACTTTTGCTTCTACCCATGCACGCGGTTTAACTTGAACTCGTACTATATCTTCTGGTTCTGGAATACTATGCTTATTTTTGATTACCACGGTTATTTTCCAAGTGTTAGTTTAACTTTGTGACTACCTTCGGTTTGAGTACTTCTTTGTTGAACACCAAGTGTGCATTGTTAGTAATTCTACTGAATAGCTTTTGATTTGGCGAACTGTTTGTTGATGCGGTGTATTTCTGCAATTCAATAGGGCCATGTGTATATCAGTATTGTCCATCAAACATTTCTTGAGTAGGTTTTTCGTGGTTTGAACAAACCCTTCTGCTAAACCATTGGCTCTGGCGAAGGTTGGACTGGATGTTCTATGATCAAATTTCCAATCTTTTGCAAAATCATTGAACATTTTTGATGAAAACTGTGGCCCATTATCTGATTCTAAGATCTCGGGCACAAGTTAGGGATCATTTTTGGCATCACTGGTTTCTTTGTAATTTTTCTTTGTGTCTTCTGACACACCTCGCATCTCTCCACTAAGTTATTAATATCGTTGTTCATACCGTACCAATACAGAGTACTTCTAGCTCGATTTTGACAGGATTGTATACCAAAATATCCTTTATGAATACAATGTAGCAGTCGGTTTATTTGTGACTTAGGAACTACCACTTTATGTCCTTTGAATATGAGACCTTTGTGGGTCAAAAGTTCGTCTCAAAAGATCCAGTTTTTTTGAGTGTTAACTGGTAGGATTTTTTTTATCATCGTTGGATGGCCATCCAGAATTTATTATTTCCAAGAGCCTTTGCATAGTTCGCAAAGTAGCTTCGATTAAATCAGTATAACAGCTTTCAGTCATTGGTAGGATGACATGGACTTCAATTTTGCGTTCCTCGGTTTCAGCATGTTTTGAGCTTTCTTCATCCTTGCGGCAATTTCTACTCAACGTGTCGGCTATGTACAATTCGAAATCTTTTTTATAAACTACCTGCGGATTGTATTGTAGAACATCGAGTAGGTTTCTTTGTAGTCGAGGAGGCGCGTTATGAATTGATTTTTTGAAGATTGTTTCCAATGGCTTATGATCCGTTTCAACAATTAGTCGTTTACCATAAACGTACTCGTGGAATTCATCGCATCCCGTTTTGATAGCAGGAGCTTCTTTTTCGATTTGAGGATACAGTTGTTGCGATTTAGTTAAGGCTTTCGTGACATATGCGACCCGACGGCCATTTTGTATTAAAACTGCTCCAAATGCTTTTGAACTGGCATCCACTGAAAGTAACACATCCGCATTTACGTCATAGTATCCCAGTACAGGTGATGATTTTAGCAGATTTATGATTTTTTCGAACGATTTTTCATGATTGTCTTCCCAAGTCCACGCAACATCTTTCGACAATAAAGTTCTAAGCGGATCTGTTATCGATGAGAGGTTTAGACTGAATTTATGCAGGTAATTTACCATGCCTAAAATTTTTTGAAGTTCCTCTTTATTGGATGGAATTTCCAATTTTTTTGCAATTTTTCCAGTACAATCGTTGTAATTTCGACAATTTTCTCTTCCGTATCGGCATATATTAGGACATCATCGTCCATCGAACATTCAGCATTATTTATACCATTCAATAACGATGACATCATTTGGAAGATCTCTGGAGCAGAACACAATCCAAATGGGAGTCCTGTGCAACAGTAACGACCCCATCTGGTAGCAAATGTTAGGTATTTATCTGACCGCTGACTGACTTTTATTTGCCAGAAGCCTTTGTTGCAATCTAATTTGGTGAAAAATTTAGCACCATGAATTTTTGCCGCAATCGCTTCCAATGTTGTAAGTGGGTAATGACGTCGTTTTATGTTTTTGTTAAAGTCTGTTGGATCAATACAGATTCTTATTTTTTTATTTTTACGAACAATAACCATTGGGCTGACAACAGGAGTAGGTTCTGTCATTTTCCAAATGACTCCTAATTTTTCCATTTTCTTCAGTTTTTTATGAGCCTGCTCCGCAGCTCTACACGCATATACCGTTTTTATTAGGTCAAGAGCTTGTTCTGCTAGCTGTTTTTGGCGTAATGAATTTTCGTTAATACTAATAACAATTTTGTCTTTAACTAGTTCATTGACAAGATCTTTAATTTCACAATTTTTTGACTGTTTCAAAATTCTGCTATAGAACACGTCGAATGTTTCGCCTATTTCTTACATCGGGACCTAAACTCATCATGAATGTCGCACATTGTACTTCAGGTGATGTTTTTGCCAATTCTGTAGCGAATTCAAAACACTCAAACTGCTGTAACCATTGTTTCCACAAACCTGATACGTCACCATTCATGATTATAAAATTTTTTGGTGGCTTCACGTCCGCCATTTTATGTTTTTTTTTTTTATATATCTTTTATTATAAACTCGGTTACTTCCGATTATTTATTGCTTATTTTAATTTTCTCACTGTTTTATTTATTTTTAGTTGATTTAAATCAATAATTTTAGATTTAATTCCGTTTCTGACACCATATAATGATACGCTTATGTTGGGTCTCGATATGTGTATCTTTATTCACGTCTGTGCCCTATGAACCATGGGATAAGAATGCCTTACAATATCGTTACAATGTCTAAATAAGATTTTAGTATATGTCATAGAATTGCTTCGGCAGATCTTTATTCAGTTATATTGCAGATCTCTGTACTAGACTTCATCGAGTGCTTGAGCGACTTCTAAAATGATACTCGAGCATACTTTTATACCACTTAATGTACTTTTAGTTATGTTTTGTGTGATTCTATCAACCAAATTCATGAGGAGCGGAGTAAGATGTATGTCTTTGATAATTGGTTTATCTCTCTTCAGTAATATATTTTCGAAAAGTTTAGACATTAGCGGCAGCAAGGAAAAGGGCCTGCATGATTTTTTATCGTTAGGTGGTTTTCTATAGATTTTCCTATCATGGTTACTTCCGCTATTTGTTCTTTAATATGCCGGCTCATGTCAGACTAGGTTTGAGATCATTTCACTGCCGTTTTGATATGAACAATGTCATTGCGGTAATGTTGTAGATCTGGTAGCATCTATTAGAGATAGCGGCGTAGACTTGTATACATATACAACAGTAGCTGAGTTTTCTACTATACTAAAGAATTGTGGTCGATGTATATCGACAAAGTCCCTTTTCACTCGATTTTGCATTTTTGGTTTATTATTCGGGGTTTTAATATTACTCGGGCTGATAATATATTATTTCCTTCCTACCCGCCGGCTAGCCGGTTAGGTCATTCTCCTAACTACCACCTAAAAAAAACGACTGTGTCGTCTGCACGGCCACAGTGATACATGATAACGTAAATATGTAGTGTGAGAAATGATAGACTGTATGGATTTATTAAAATCGATTTATTTATTACATACTAGCAACCGCGCCATCGGCGGTATACAAACGATTAAGTATTGGTCGATGGTACGAGAAATACGATAGGAAGGGCAAGGTCTCTGCGGCGATGTTCCTTTTTTTTTGAAATTTTGAAATGTCATAGTCATAGTCATAAAGAGCGGCATAGTCACAAAGAGCGGCATAGACAACGATTATTATATTTCAGTGAAACTACACTGAAGATGTAAAGTGACATCTGTTACTATTAATATGTACTACTTTATATTGTTTCATTTCAATCATATTTTTATGTAATTCGCCTCAATGTATGCATTATTGTAATACCAGCTTTCGTTTGAAAACAAATAATTACAATAATTAGGCAATTAGAGAGATATTCCGACTGTATAATTTGAAATTTATGTTTTTTTTTTTTAATTATAATTAATGTGGATATTAATTATTTTAATTTAAATTTAATTAAATTGCACTGTTTTTTACACTAATTTTGACACCAAAATTGGTTCGATCAGTTAATGCATTTTCTCGCTATCACGGTAAATCGCTCTAATCAGAGGTTCGCGGTGTACCCTCCCCCGCCTCCTTGACCACAATGTTCAAATACAAAGAATGATGCATCGAGATTAAAGATGAACCTACGCAATGATATATTTAGAATGACCTTAAACTTAATAAGTAGTCTCCATGCAAACAAGGACAAATTTCATTCGATTTTCTGAACATGCTAGCCTTAGTTCTGAGTTTAAAACCGTTATCACGTTAAAATAGGGTGGCCTCGTAATCATTTTCGTCCTCATACTTAACAAGAGTGTTTTATTCGACTTAAATCTACTATTGATGGCGAATCATCATCACGTTTGTCAAAGTTCAGCTATGTGGCGCTGATAAATTACGAAAATGTTTTAAAAAAACTTCTAAGTTTGTTTGATAATCAAGCTGTTAATATGCACTTCGGATGTACACATCCTGCTTTGGGGATGGGCCAAATGGGGAAGAATATATAGCATAACCTCGGTATATGCCATCACCTACCGGATTGCGGACCATATATTAAGTTATACCTCATTACTCGTCAGTCAATTTAATAAACATACTTACTTACAGTTACAAATAAAATGTGCAAAGCCATACATGCAAACGTAATTGTGCACCAAACAAAGTGCCACAATATATTATTTTCGTTCCTCCACTTAACCATTTAACATGACTTAAGTAATTTAATTAAATTCGTTCGTTATTTACAATTAAATCATCAATTAAGTGTAATTAGAGGGTTTAACATCTCTTATGTCTTTTTTAGCGTTTCTTGGTAAATTGATCGATGCTAATTATCTGTAGTTTTGTATTTTTCCAGACCATCATCCAATTTTGAACTATATTTTTGTATAATATGGTCTTATTGATCATGTGTTAATTTCTAAAAAACGGTTGCGCTGGCAGACACTAAGATGTGATATTTTATAGATTGCAGAAAATGAAGACGAGCATCTATATGCTTTGTCAGGGTTAATTCATAATATAAATACTCATAGTTCTACCATCATAAGAAAAAACAGTTTAAACATTGATGTTCCAGATGTCGGGTCGATAGAATCGTCAAAATTTAGTATAAATATATGACATTTAAGCGATTATGCATATAAAAATATTTTGATTATTTTAAACGGATCCCAGTGGAATATCTTCTGATATTTAGTTTGCTCCTTTGCTGTCACAGAGTATAATTGTTTATCATTCCCTTTTTGTTTTGTATTGCAATACCAAGCCAACCCGCAACAGGCTCCACTTGATGTTATCAGACACCATCAGTTTTCTCATAAGATCAACATACTTCTGGTTTACTTTTAATACCTATTCGTTTGCTGGATCCCATGTGCCTAGCATTCGCAGGATAAGCAATATCAATAATTTTAATAGTTTTAGTTAGCTCTTCTCTAATGATAATCTGAGGTTGAAAATTAGTCTCGTTGTCCTAGATTACTTTGTTAATTCACCAACATCTCTCTCTATGTTGGTATTTTTATAACTGCGGCAGTGCTTTGAGCAGTCTATTTTGAATGTTGTCATGCCGAAGTGTTGCTGCTCTTTGGTGAGTGTGAATGTTTCCATTCAAAAGAATCACATCCTCAGTTTTGCACAATGGATAAACCGTCCTTCAAGGAATTTTGTGAAGTTACCGGCTCTCATGTAATGGTTTGAGTATTTTGAGCTTGCTGACGGTTGAAACACTCTTCTCTGATCCGGTTTGGCTTGCAATTGTTTCTAATTTCTCATAGCGTTTTTAGTCGGTTCTTGTTTGCTACCCATTTAAAATCTAACATCGGTGTTAGTGTTCGGCAGTATGTTCGAGCCATTCAGATAATCAACCAAGTTTTTCATTATTGGCATCTTTTCAATCTTTTTTGGACTACTTTTTCAGGATAACGAACACTAGCTTTGCACTTTTATAGTCTCTGCTTTACTAATACATATATCACCATCCTTGTAGCTAAGGCACAACCATCCTTGTAGCTAAGTTAAGGCAGTTCGACACTTGCTCGTTAAAAAAGGTTCATCCATTTGTTTACCTTCCTTAAGTGCTTTATCCAGCTGCTTAAGCGGGCGCTTTAGTGGCACTGAATTCCTCATAATAAAATCTTACTGAGGTACAATAAATGTATTCAATGCCTTCGTTTAATGCATTAGCTCCCGAGTTAATGCAATTCCAAGTTTGATTCTGGTTGTGTTCTCTTTATACAGCTCTTCGATAACAGCTATGTCTGGAAAGTCAATCAGTTTAAGAATTTAAATATATGGTCATGTGGCTCTGAACCAAATGCATTAGAGAGGTCGAGCCATGCAATGAAACAGGGTCTATAATTTTTCCAGGTATCCTCTATGCTAGATTGAACCACAATGTTGCGCTCCATGGACCCATCATAGGGCATAAATCCTTTCTGAACATCGCTTTTCCTGTCATGTGCATGGCTCGCTCAAACGATGTTCGATATGTATCGAACATCGTTTGAGCGAGCCATGCACATCACGCTTTGTAGTACCATGGTAAAATTATTTACATCATGTGATGTAAATAATTTTACCATGGTACTACAAAGCGTGATTGGCCTCCAGTTGCTGAGATCATGCGCTGGTCCTATTTTATGGAAAAGGCAAGTTTTTGATTTCCCCAGAATTCTTCTCAACGCCTGGATTTTATTGAAAAAAGCACACCACCTGCGTATTTTCTTTGTATCACGTCATACATGATAGTGTCGTAACCTAAAGCTGCATTTTTTGTGGCTTTTAAGTGTTTCGAAATTTCATTGGTAAAGAATAGAGGTGACAGTAGATCATGTAGTGGTGCGGGAGGTTGAAAAGCGCTATTGTTTCGGCGCATAATGATGATAATTGCTCATGTTCTTCGATTACAGCTCGGAAGTACTTTTCTACCACATGTACTGAAGTTTCATTGATAGATCCTGTGGGCTCAAGTATCTTTCTCATCGCTTTCTTCATATTGATTCGAAACAGTTAATGCAATTTCTTCAGTTGTTGCAATTTCCGTATCACTTCGATTATCCACTTTGTCACCTCTTCTTTGACAACCACTCCGAGTTGGTAGTGGCTGTTGGATCTCTTTTACCAAGTCCATATAGATCAATTCTAGTTCAGAAGTTTTACAGAGATTACCCCTTTTCTGAATTTCCGCTCTAAATACATGCCATTGCGCTGTAGTGTAAAACTCATTTTCCGTTATTTACTAACTGTGGATACTTATTTTCAAATTAAGCGTGATCTCCACGTCATCTGCAGTCGATCAATTTATCTCCTCAAGAAATAAAACAATATACATACATAGCACAATCAATCCGCCTATACACATGCTTTAATGCATTACAATTTTTTGTTGTTCTGTTTTCGCTATACTAAAAACATGTTTACCAACTATTAAACAAATCATAACCACTAAAACCAACCCTCTCTATTATAAACTGCATCTACATAAATAAATAAAACACATAAAAAAAATAACAAAAACAATCCAAGTGAATTTACTACACGACCAAAAAATACAGAAGGAACATCAAAGACACAAACCACAAATCATCGTACACAGCTATAGTTCTACTACTCGTCACTAGAGAACGTTACCTTCTATTGCATATAAAAAATAAAATGGCGGATTTTACATAATCGGACCTCCATAGTAAATTACATGTGTTTTTGAAAAACAGTCCTTTACATTATGACATTCTTCTCCATACTTTTAACACAGACCATACTCAATGCATTTGAAACATTTTAAATTCTCGTTATTTTGTCGAATTCAGCAAATCACCCAATAATGCCGTGTGTGTCCCCGATAACAAGCTTTTAGCGTTTTTATAGTGGTAATACCTTTTTTTGTCCCACCAGCGATTCTAGAGGCCCCTTTTTTGATTAGCTTGATTAGCTGAACTAAGCGAATTAAATGGCTAGTTAACTCTTGTGTGGATTAATTCGTACTAAACAATTAAACATCTACTCATGAGTTTCATAGAAATTTTTAACTAAATTTTTTTATTCACACTACTTTATATAATGTAATAAATTGTCCGCAAACAAATAGTTTCACTACACCTGTGTTAAACGAAATTTTAAAAATCCTTTTAGCTGTCTCGCCCGACATCTTTAAAATATATAAAAAAAAAATTAGGTTGTTGTCCAAACTCTTATTTTCTTACGTTGATGTGCTGCCATCATACAAAAATATACTTAACTAAATAAAACATTATTGTAGAGATTAAATGGTTATTGTATTGGATGATTGGAGAGATAATAAAACTAATATTTTTTCTTCAATAAACGAAATGATTAATGTAATTTGTATTCTTATATCTTTCAAGGCACTTTTATCGACTGCATTTCTATCCAATAATCCAGAACAATTTAAATTCGCATTATCGATCGGTGGCGACGCACAAATTGACGATCCGAAGACACATCATTCAATTTTTAGTTTAATATGTCAGACTCCAGGTAGCGCGCACTTCGTTAAGTTGTGTCTCGAAAATGGTAACTGTGATGTGAACAAGGTAAGAATATTGTAGTGGAATACTGTTCGAATTAAGTATATTTAACGGTCACATTATTTATTGTAGGAAAATATATATCTTCACAAACGGCCTATACACTTTTGTGCCGAATCACTAGACGTAGGAAACTTCACGGAACTCCTAAATCATAACCCAAATTTGGACATACAATTCGAGACACAAACTGCCTTCTATCTATTATGCAAATTTTTAAAAGACGAATATTTTACGAAAGTATTCGATTGCATAAAGATTTTGATAAAACATGGCTGTAACGTAAACGTACCGGATCGCAAGACTGCTACAGCAATCGTATTGTTGGCGAAATCAAAAGTATTGGGCGCCGAACAAATTATTGAATACGTACTGGAAAATGCGAAGGTCGATTTGGATACGTATCGTGATGGGGAGGCACGGAAATTATTAACTAAACAATTTCCACAATTAACCCTTCCGGAAAAAACCGATGAGCAGCCCATGGTCGATTTTAATTATTTGAAAGCTTTGTTGAAAGAACACAAAGAGGATTTGTTCATTAGTACGCTTAAAAGTTTTATGCAAAATGCCGACTTTAATGGCGACAATAAAAGTAATTTGTTGCACGAGGATAACGGTGAAGGTAATTTAATACAAATTGCGGTGCTAGGAGGTTTTTTGGAGGCCCTTAAGACGCTCGTGCAAAATGGTGGAAATGTAATGATCGCAAAACCAAAAACATTTTCTCCACTTGCGCTCGCCTGTGTGTATGGTTACTGGGAGATTTTACAATATTTAGTCAACGTGCCCGGAATAAAACTCAAGCATCACGAACCACTATTAACGATCGTAGTTAAGAAATTAGAAGAGAAGCTTATTTACTATAGTCCCAATGACGAAATTCCCCATCGTGACTATAGTAAATGTTTTAATATTTTGTTGACCGATAATCGTTTGGATATTAATGAGAAAGATTCGTTGAATTGTACCCCGCTGCACTATGCCGTTCGATATAAAAATGAGGGTGCCATCAAGGCACTGCTCCAGAAGGGCGCATACATTGGGGTGAGAAATAGTTTTCATGATCTTCCCATATCCGATATTAATCCAACGATACTCGAGGAATATTTCGATTCGTGCATTAAAACGAACGAATTGCGACCAGGCGATGAAAACTATGAGATAATTTTTGATTTTTCTTCGTTGGTGCCCGATAAGGTGCGACTAAACGACGAAGACGATGATATAGACGGAAAATCGATGAACTACATTATGAACCAGTACGCCGAAGAAATGCTTCCAATCGAGTATATGACTAAAACACCCGAACTAAAACGATTGATTAAACATCCGTTGATTACAAGTTTCTTGTGGTTGAAATGGAATCGGTTGGGCGCTATATTTTATGCAAATTTTGCCGCCTATTCGATATTTTGCATTTCGATGATTTTATATTTGGTGTTTTGCTATGGCCACGATATATCCGATACAGCATCGACAATTCTATTCTCACTGTGTTTGTTCGGTGTAATCTATGTTACAATACGGGAGTTAATTCAGGTGTTCATGTTGTCGATTGGCTACTTTAAATTGTTGGAAAATTATTTAGAATTTCTTTTGATTGGTATTTCGTTTACTGTGCTGCTTGTACGCGACACACCAAATGAAGAATTTCGTCGTGCACTCGCGGCCACCGCCATTCTTTTGGCGGCTACTGAATTTTCAATGTTGGTCGGATCGCTTCCGATCATGTCGATATCGACACATATGGTCATGTTGAAAACCGTATCGATCAGTTTTATGCGAAGTTTATTGCTGTACTCGATCATCATTGTATCGTTTGCGTTATGTTTTTACACGTTGCTCGGACAAAAAACCGAGGTCGAGGTTACCAGCAAGTCAAATGAACTCAATAGAACACTGCTTGTTACAGATGCGCCTCAAGCCGACAACGAAGAAGATAAATTCAATCAATTTGAAGATCCATGGACGGCTATTGTTAAAACGATTGTTATGTTTACGGGAGAGTATGATGCGGCCAGTATAAAATTTGCCAATAATACGCCAGCCTATTTAATATTCGTACTGTTCGTGTTTTTCATTTCGATCGTTCTATTGAATTTACTAAACGGTCTTGCGGTTAACGATACAGCTGCCATAAAATCTGAGGCCGAACTCACGGGATACATATATCGTGTTAAATTATTATCACGCTACGAAAAAATGATGTTGGGCCAAACAGACAGTCATTGCGCTACGTTTCTCCTGCGCAATTGGCTGGTTAAAACGTTCGCGGGTAATGTTATATCGATCTTCCCGTCATATTTACCGATGAACAAAATAATTTTAATGCCAAATGAAAATCGTAAGGTGTACATCTTGCGCCAATCGAGCGAATTGGTTGAAATCCATAAACCGAACGAAAATATTGTACGCTCATCGAATAGTTCACTGATCGAAAAGGTGCCACTACGTCCGTCCAATATACCGCTTTTGTGTTGCCTGTGCAGTAATAAATGTGCGCAAATGGATGGTAAAATTTTTAAGTATGCCCAAAAGGTGTTAGAAAATAAGAAACATATGATCGAAGAGGAAAAGGAGAAAAAGGATTTCAATGAACGGATTGAACGAATTGAAAAAACGGTAAACTCAAATCAAGTAATGATCCAACAAATTGTAGCGCATCAGGCGAAACAACAGCCAAATTAAATATTTTAACGGGTGCCGTTGGGCTGTATCGCACTACAGTCGTTATCTATCTGTTAGCCCGGTTCATGCTTCGTATAAAAATCGAGCTGTGCGATTTAATGCAAATGCAGTTCAGGGGTGTCAAACTATAATTTTTAAAACTTATTGCGTAATTATAATAACGTTACGATTTAAAATTATATAACTGTTAATTATTAATATTTTAAAATATTTTTTTAAACAATAAACTATTCTAGAATGATGACTCAGTCGTTAACTAAAATCATTAAAATATTTGAAAATGTTTCTCTGTATTCCAAATGTTCCGAAGAGATCTGTATTTTGTACCTGTTACAATATAAGATGGTAAGTAGTTGAGAACCCATGCATGTTGGTTAGCCCATAAAAACGGAGAAATTTTTACCATAGATCAAAAATTCCCAAAAACCCAGAAAATGCATGATGATTAACTCATGAAAACTGTGAAATTTTTGTCACAAAACGAGAATTTCCAAAATCCAGAAAATGTATGATGGTTATAGCTCATGAAAACTGTGACACAAATCGAAAATTCCCGAAATCCAGAAATTGCATGATGATTAGCCCATGAAAACAGAGAAATTTTGGTAAAAAATCGAAAACTTCCAAAATCCAGAAAATGCATGATAGCCCATTAAAACTGTGAATTTTGTCCCACAAATTGAAAATTTCCATAATCCAAAAAAATCACGATGATTAATTAGCCCATGAAAACTGTGAATTTTTGCCAAAAATCGAAAATTCCCGAAATCCAGAAAATGCATGATGGTTAGCCCATGAAAACTGTGAATTTTTGCCAAAAATCTAAAATTCCGAGATCCAGAAAAATCCATGAAATCTATAAAATGTTTGCCACAAATCGAAACTTTCCAAAATCCAGAAAATTCATGATGTTAGCCCATGAAAACTGTGAAATTTTTCCCACAAATCGAAAATTTCCGAAATCCAGAAAATTCATGATGCCCATGAACACTGTGAAATTTTTGCCACAAATCGAAAATTTCCAAAATCCAGAAAATGCATGATGCCCATGAAAACTGTGAATTTTTCCCACAAATCGAAAATTTCCAAAATTTCCAAAATCCAGAAAATTCATGATGATTAGCCCATGAAAACTGTGAAATTTTTGCCACAAATCGAAAATTTCCAAAATCCAGAAAATGCATGATGATTAGCCCATGAAAACTGTGAAATTTTTGCCACAAATCGAAAATTTCCAAATTCCAGTAAACGCATGATAGCCCATGAAAACTGTGAATTTTTTAACACAAATTGAAAGTTTCCAAAATCCAGAAAATGCATGATGATTAGCCAAAATCGAAAATTCCCAAAATCGAGAAAATTAATGAATTTTTCGATACGCCGTAGATTACTAATATTATTCGATTGTTTTCACATAGTGCAGTTCCGACCCATTGTGCTTTGACAAAAATGGTCGATAGAGGTTGCTTTTCTCTATAAGCACGCCAGTCTTTAATATTTATATCGTCTACATCTAAAAAACCACAGTTTTATAAAATTTTACTAAATTTATAAAATTTTACTAAAAATGCAAAATAAATTAGTTAGTAGTCGTGACATAGTAGGCGAACATCTTTTGTTTTCTTGTGGTTGCTAACATTAACATTTAAATTGAATAAAATTATAAAACGTAAGTCTAGGTTTCGACTGAAAAGTTCGTTTTTACAATGGAATTTTTTTTTTATTTTTATGTATGTGTATTGACAATTTATGTATTGGAATTCAAATGATAATCAAATGTTTGTCATAAAAATGCATTGTTTTTTGTTTGGTTGCAAATTAAAGTTTAAATTTATTAAATTAATTATTAATAATAATAATATAATATAGTAATATATATTTATAATAATAAAAATAATATTTATTATTGAATAAATAGTGATTTGTAGCAAAGCAGCCGAGTTTCTAGAGAAAAAGAAAAGTAAGAGTCCCAGGTGGTGGGTTCATAATTACTGAAGACGCTCGTCATATTTATGGCGATCATAATTTAATAAATGAAATTCGAATGAATGATAATAAATCATTCTTTAATTACACAAGAATGACATCAGCCGCATTTAATAAGCTGCTTCAAATAGGTGGTCCTTCAATATCAATGAAAGACACCAATTTTAGAAAATGTATTAATCCTTCCACCAGATTGGCACTAGCTCTAAGGTACGTGTAATAATAATTTGTGTTACATATCAGACAAATTGTATATATTATTCATTTATATATTTTAGGTATTTAGCTAGTGGTAATAGCCAGAGGTCAATATCATCTGCTTTTAGATTGGGTAAGGTCACCACATGCACCATCATAAAAGAAACTCCAATTGCCATATACGATCGTCGTCAAAATCATGTGTTAAAAACCCCGACGGAAAACAATTGGCTACGAATTGCGGAAGGGTTTAAAAGACGATGGAATTTTTCAAACTGTATTGGAGCAATAGACGGGAAGCACATCGAAATAAAAGTATGTTTACTTCACATTTACAAACTGGTATGTAATACGTATGTTTGTTTATATTTGATTAATATAATATTCCAGTCACCTTCAAATTCCGGATCCGAGTACTATCACATTTATGGATGTAGGATCGCAAGGGCGTCAGAGTGACGACGGTTTGTTTAAAGACTCGCAACTGGGAAAACTTTTGGCCAGCAACGATTTAAATTTACCGAAGAATGGGGAAATTGACGAAGGCGGTTCAATTTTACCGTATTTTTTATTGGGCGATGAAGCGTTTGGTTTAAAACCATACCTGATAATACCGTATTCAGGTAAAGGAACAGGGAAGTTACTAGATAGTAAAAGTATTTTTAATTACCGTCAATCGAGGGCTAGACGAGTAATTAAAAATGCATTTGGGATCCTAACTGCCCGGTGGAGAATTTTAAGAACGTGCCTGGAAACATCGACAGATTCAGTTGATAGGATTATCCAAGCAAGGTGTGCTTGCATAACTTCTGTCTTGCTGAAGAAGAAATCTGTCTGCATCACCAAAAAAAAATATTGTGTTCCTGCTCTTGTTGACCAAGAAAATAGAAAAGCAGGTTAGATTAGACCCGGTGACTGGAGGAAATATGGAGAGCTTCCATCATTATCGAGACAGGGAAATTATAATGCATCTTCAATAGCACTTGAGATGTGCTCACGGAACACTTTATGACTGATGGTTCGGTTCCCTGGCAATGGGGTTTTACTTAATTTTTATAAAACATTACTCAATAATAATAATAAATTATTTAAAATTCTATTATACGATTTATTACTACCTATATATACTATTAATATTTACAAAAAATATTTAATATAGAATTTAAAACTATAATTATACATATTTTATTTATTTTGAATTACATCATTCACGTGTGTCATAAAGTAGAGCTTTGAAGAATATTTTTTTTTTCGGTTAATCCTCGCAAAAAACAAGAAATCAGCTGCATTAGTCGAGCTGCGACTACCAGTCGATTTTTCTTGGGCGAATAGATCCAAGCTGCTTTTATGTCTAATGAATTAAATATTATTTTACTAAAATTTCATAAAGTTTATCAATTATTACTACGTATGCTCGTTTTTGTAGAACCGAATAAAGCTACCTTCGTTTCTCAATGTGTTTTGGATGTGAAAAGTTAGTCAAACCGGAGCCACTAGTTTGTATTTTTTCGATTGAATTATCGTATATGAATCTCATAACTTTCTGTAAATATCCTTCTTGTCTCTAAATTTTTTTTTCATTTTTTCGCTTACTTTTTCCCACAATTTGTTAATTATGGAAGGCTTACGCTCTTTAATTGGTATAGTCGAATAATGGCGCACACTCAAAAACAGAATAAAATTCCTTTAGGAAATTTTATGTTTTAGTACCAATGTAAAAATAACAATCAAAAAACATATATTTTGTGTCGAGACCAAAACCCTCTTTACTACAAGCGGTATATGCTCATGCTATTTAAACATATACACATAAGAATGTATTGTAAGTAAAAAACGTGTCGATACAAAAACGTCTCTATATGAAGACCAACTATTCAAAAATTTAAAGGGACAAAGCGCCTCTGTGATCTCTTATTGGTTGTGTACAGATCAAAACCCTCTTTACTACACAGTAAAAAATCTTCTGTTTAAATGGAATAGAAGCCTTGTATTAAATTTTATACAATACAATATTCTATTATAATTTAATGCAAACCACCGATAAACAATTGTTTAATACAATACTATTAAAAAATAATGATATTGTATTAAATATTTGTGTTAAAAATGACTGCAGCGGTAAATCCATTATTTTACTCTTATTTTTACTCAATTTTACTCTCATCGACAGTTATCATAAGCAAAAAAAAATTATAATATGTACTTTTTATATAATATGTATAGGATAGCTATATATTTTTTGTTTCGTTTCTCGATCGGTAAATTTTTATATTCTCACTTATCCTGAATCGTGTAGCGTTTCATGCAGATCCATTCTAAAAAGATATTTTTTTTTTTTTTTTTTTTAATCAAGAGAAAAGTAAACATATTTAGATTTGAGGTAAAAAATAAAATATAATATGTGGTCGTGAATCGTTTTATTTATTTTAATTTAATCGTAATTTTTTGTCTAGTATTTTTGTATTAAATAAAAATGGCCGATTTAAATAAATTAGAATTTTTTTAAAAAGTGAAAAATACGTAATTTAACTAATAAAAATGATTAAACATAGTGATAGCGAGTGTAAATATAAAAATTTCGTAATTTCAGGTAAGTCGCGCGTTAAATTTGTTAATTATATAGTTTTTAATATGTAATATTAGAAGTATTAGTTTATACTATACTAAGGCCACATGACAGTTTCTAGTGATTTTATTGGCTTATTTAATTAATAGAATTAGTATTAAAAATTTAATACTTAATATTTAATTAAAAAATAATTTATTAAATAATAATTATATAAAATTTTGATAAAGTTTTAGGGTCAGTGGTCTTATTTATTTCCTATTATATTGTATGGATGGGCTCCCTGACAAGTCCATCATCCAAAACAAAAATCTTTTAGTTTATAAGTCATTCATTGTACAAAAATGTTAAATAAATGGATTTGTTTATTTAAAAAAAAAAAAAAAAAAAATAACGTAAATTTAAATTAAACCGTTTTAGAAATTTTGAATTTTTTTTAAAAAAAGGAGGATGTCATGTGAATATGAATATATAACTTGTAAATATAACGACGTTGACGTGTGTTAATCGAGTGCTATCTGTAGACCCTACGTTATGCTCTATATATATTATTGTACTGTGTACATGTAGTGCTATAGCTAATCATATGAATTTGCATGAAATATCTGAATCATAATTTTTGTTACGATTTGATATGGTCGCTACAACAGCATATTGAGTTCGATTTCCAACGGCTGGACTATGTTAATCATATTAAAGCAAACCAGCAGGCTATACCCCTCCTATATGGTACGGGCCACCACTGGCCTGTAACTCTGACTATTATTGTTATTACTTTAGTGTTTTGGCTATTTATATTTGTAAAGTGGGAAGAATGATACCTTACGATTTACCGATTTTAATCTGCATCACATTTACAACATATGGCAGTGTTAAACGGATATGTTAGTTACCTTCTTTAACTTTAGTAACCGAAATTGTTGGTATACCAAAATAGAAAAATTATTCAATCGGTGTTTTTATATCAACATTTTGCTGCTTACAATGTATGAATTCAATGCCAAGTAAACAGTTTTTTGACACATGATACGACCATAAGCTAATAAAAGGAAATATAATTCTATTTGGAAATACATAGCCATACATATTGAAGATAGAATTTGATTTGAACAGATAACATGATAAAATAAATTATTCGTTATTTGCTCGTAAAATGCTACATTGGAGAAAAATGTTTCGTAACAAGAAAACCGCAGCTTCATGCGTGTATGTTCTCTTTATGTGTTTACGTTAAACAGGGTTGCTACTTGAATTTCTGCACCATATAACGCATTAATATTATTACACTAGTGTTTATTATGTGGGCCCCTGTCGTCAGGGGCATTCACATAAGTTGGAAGAAACATCTAAACAAGCATTAAATTCACTTTAATATACTTTGCTTTTCGTAACTTATGAGTAAACGGGACAATGTTTACACTGACCGCACCTACATTAGTAAATGGGAGGGACCTTGATACGGATTGTAGTTGGGAAATATGTAGAAGAGATTTTTTATCATCTCGAAAGTATATTTAGCCAGCTAATAATAGTCGTTTTCCAATCGATAACCGCAAGTACGTATAAGTACTTAATTGTGCGTCTTTGCTAAATTTAAACTATTCGTAACTGCTCATACTATTTTGTTTCAGCAGTTACGAGTAGTTAAAATTTAGCAAAGACTTACACCCAAGTACTTGCGGTGGTCGATTGGAAAGCAACTGATGTCACCATTATATTATGACTAAGTGTGGAATATTCCAACCCAAACAGCAGTTTTACTTATAGATGAAAATGTCCATTATAAGAGACTGAGCGATCTGGGCACAGTTCATTTTATTTTATCAAGAAATGATTCCACTAGTGAAATACATAATAATTGTTCTAGTTTAAGTTTATGCCGTTGATGGCGTTTGGATTATAAAGAAGTTCTAAAAAAAAAGAAAAAGTAGTAGATTCATGGGTAGTAAAAAGAAAGGAGAGATAAGAAATTGTTTGGATGGTGGTGAATAGAATAAAGAGGATATAAATTTAAAAATTGGTTTTAAATCGTGTTCGAGGGAAGTTTCTTTTTGTTATATTTACATCAGAACTGGGATAAACCAAATATTGAATTAATTTCAAAATTAAAGTGGAAAAAAATTGGCGTTCACGTGTGATAGTGGTGAAACAAAATGGCGGATGACGCTAAAAATTCGACGAGAAGGTACTTTGATAGTACAATAATTGACAATCAAGAAATGCGAATGGAATTTCGCGTATTTTAAGAACATCGGCGCCTCCAGGATTGTACGATTCAATACAGCCACCAGGTCATTTTTTTACTCCAGACGAGTGGCGCCGGTTTGTTATAATTGTAATGAGCTAGGGCATATTTCTCGGAATTATACAAAACCTCGAAAAACTGCTTCGCAATATGAAAATAAAGATCGCGAATATGGTCGATTGCAGCGGCAGACTAAGATAGATAGCCTTCCAAATGAATATCATAAGGAAATCTTGCTGAACGGGCAGCAGCTTGTAGCTTTCTTAGACCTCGGGAGTGACTGGTAATACAGTACTTTGTCAAGACGCTGCAAGAATGATGAAGTTCGAGTTTTACCCATACGTTCAACGGTTAGCAGGATTTGGGGGTGGTCGAGCTATGACACTTGGTAAAAATCGAGGGAAGTTAATAATTGACGGGGTATTAATACCAGTGGATATTCTGGTGGTTAGTGAGAGTTACCAGGATGATGCCATTATATTTGGTCGAAGTGCTTTGGATCAGGCTCACGTAAAGATAACTGAAATTCGAGGGGAATTCCGCGTAGAGTCAAATACTTGCGATTCACAATTAAATAATTTCATTAGTCCATGAGGCGCGAGGGGCCCGTTGTCGATAAAGTGAAAGGATACAATTTAATGCGTTAAGAATTTTAAGCGACCAGAAACGGTCCATGAAATAAGGCAATTTATGGGATTAGCTAGTTACTTCCGCAAGTTTGTTAACAATTTTGCAAAAATTGCAGAACCTCTTACCCGTCTAACGAGGAACAAGGAGGAGTTTGTTTGGCGTTAAGAACAAGAGAAGGCACTAGATTCGCTCAAAGCAGCGTTATGTGATCAGCCAGTTTTGACGTTATATAGGTTCATCAAAAAACATCAGGTGCATACAGATGCTATTAGTTTGGGAGTGGCTACATTTTGATGCAAAAAGAGGAGGACGGATTCAAACCAGTGGCATACTACAGTAGACGGACTGCGTAAGGGGAAAGCAAGTACCACAGCTATAAGCTGGAAGCCTTGGCAGTTGTTGAGAGCTTAGAACGTTTCAAAGTCTATTTGCTAGGAAAAAAATTCGTCGTAGTGACAGATTGTCATGCGCTAAAAACTGCATTGATAAAGCAGACATTAATTCCTCGGATTGCTAGGTGTTGGTTGAGAATTTTAGAGTTCAATTTTGATATTATGCATAGGGGAGAAAAACAGATGAAGAGTACGGTTTCAAGTAGTGCACAATTGTCATGACGCTAGGGGCATTTAGGACCTGAAAAAACAGTGGACGCGCTGCGAAGGGTTTGTTGGTTTCCTAAGATGAAGATCTTTGTTGAGAAGTACATTTCGTCTTGCCCGGACTGTTTATACTTCAAGGAAAAAGCTGGAAAAAAGGAGGTTCAGGTATACCCTATTCCCAAAACTCGTTATTGAAGGCAGTCAAAAATACATCAACGAAATGGCATCATATGTTGGAGTACCTTCTCGTATTATTTGTGGTCGAGGGGCATCGTTCCAATCCCGAAGTTTTAAAGTTTTTTGTAATGAAAATGTCATTGAATTGCATCACGTCGCCACCACGGTACATCAAGCTAATGGTCAAGTTGAACGTTTTAATCGGACCATTAATCAAATGTTATCCACATCATGTGGTGGTGATGATACGAGTTGGGACACTCAGATCAAGAAAATTCAGTGGTCGTTAAACAGTATGGAGAGTGCCACCACAAAACAAACTCCGCAAAAGTTGATGTTGGGGTTTCAACTGCGACCCATTACGGAAGACAAGATCACGTTGACTATTTATGATTTTGAACCTATGAGTGAATCTCAACATCAAGAGTTAGTCGACCAAGTATCGGAACGAATTGAGTGTAACCAACAAAAACAAAAAGATTCGATGCCAGTCGTAGAGCGACTCATGAATATACAATTTGTGGCCATCCACGAGTGAAAATTGAAAGTAGAAATCTAAATATAAGGGGCCATACCGAATCGTCCAAAAATTATTCGGTGATCGGTATGTGGTAGAAGGAGAATCTTCGGAGGGAAAAAGACAATACAAGGGAGTACTAGCAGTAGAGCGATGAAGTTATGCCCACCGCCGATGTCTCTGATGACGATGAAGAGAGTGACAGTCATAATAGCGATTGTTCGGATTGAGGGCAATATTTTTATAGGTATTATTTCCCGCAACACCATATTAAAGTCCAATGCGTCCATTGGAGCCCATAAACTATCTCTTAACATTGTTCGACATTTTTTGACATTTTTCTGTAAGCTCTATAGATGAAACAGTTGCATATGTGTTCATAGACAAAAAAGTGACGTTTGTAACTTAGAATGGTTTTCCCGAAAATATCTTGATCAGTTTTGTTCACTGTTTGAATGCAGTAACCGCATAGCTGTAATATCATCTAAGATACAAAAATGTCAATATCAAATTTTGACATTTTTTGTATCTTAGATGATCTAGGCAAAGGTTTGTTGTAAATTTCATATTTTAAGACAGATATATTGTGCAACTCGATTATCTCTAGGAGTAAAGTTTTGCTTAAAAATGATTGGAAATACCTTAAAATACTTCAAATATATCTGAGTCTCCCAAATATACTCTCTGAGACGAGAGTTGGGAATAAAAAGGCCGTTTAAATATGGGGGCTCGGTTTGAATTATACCACCAGAAATCTAGAAGAAATGAAGATTATCTTCTAATGGCTTGAGGTGAGCTGGTTTATATTCCTAGAATATGGATAGAGGTCAAGGTAGTTTTTATCCCGAAAGTAGGAAAAATCTCGCATGGCTACTCAAAGGACCTAATACCTATAACACTATCATCCTTTTTATTGGGGACCTTGTGGTAAATATCAACATGCATACTGTAAAAGAAAATCTGTGGACATTGCTCTGCACGTCTCGGTACGAACGATCGAGAGCTCATTACAATCGCAAGAGTACTGTATAGTTTAGTATTTCTTGATATCGAGGGCGTCTTTAATAACTTTAAAAAGAATGCAATCATATATATATATATTTATATATAGACAATCCATTCATGGAGATAGAATATTTCATAATCAAGTTGATTAGTCATAAGCTAGTAAACAGGACTGTAATCTCTGAACTGGGAGACTGTAAGGAAGCGGTTAGTGGGTGATTAGGGGTACCACCGCAAAGAGACGTCCTGTCTCTATTTCTGTAGAATATGGTGATTAATTGATTACTTCTGGAACTGGGCAAGGGGGTGATATAAGAGTGAACATGTACTCTGATGACGTAGCGATCACGGTATCAGGTACATATCTATCCACAATTAAGGAGGTAATGCAGATAATGCTCCCTGTAATTATCACAAATTGGACCAGCAAGTGTGGACTAGGAATCAATCCATCTAAGACAGAGCTGATTCTTTTCATTAAGAAATTCAATTTTCCGGTAGTTTCCTCACGTAAATGCGGCATTTGACTGGCCTTTGCCGAAAAAGCGAGACTGACGGTTACCATCGCAATAAAATTCATTTGTATGTACGGATTGTTTAATGATCAGCTTTCGACAAAGCAACTCATAAAAATAGGGTAGAGAAGGTGTAAACGATGGTCTGTATCTCATAGGCTGGGCGCACTGAGGACAACATCCCGACGTGCCTTAGATGTTCCATCTTATTCTGACCAATATCTTCAGTAAGCAGAAGGCGGCTAATACAGCCAACTGACTCTCAGTTCTGTATCTTTGTAGAATGAATTCAACCAGGTCTCTGGAAAGATTTTCAAACCTTCTTCCTTTCTAGAGATACTTGTCAGAATGGGTCAATTTTGGAAACCAAAGCTATGCTGTTCTTAACTAGCGGCAAGCTAGTCAGAGCGTTCTTTGATATTAATTGAATATTAAAATTTCTGTTCATCTACCAGACTTCTGCAGCATATTCACAGCTGAAGTGATAGCAATTAAGGAAGTCTTGACTTGGTTGAAGGCTATAAGGTTATAACCACGAATGATTAAACAGACAAGTGGCAACCAGTCGATCATCTATTGACGGGATGAGTGAGCACTTCAACACACAGATTATCTCGTTTCCTGGTCACTCGGACGTCAAGGGGAACGGCAAGGAAGACAAACTTGCTAGGCAAGGTCCGACTCTACAACTGAAACTGGATACAGGGCAGTTGTAGGAAGGTATTTGACGGCGCTTAGACTGGCGTTTAGAAAAAAAGCAGAAGTCCTAGAATTGGAGGGGTGGCTCAACACCATCACGCAAGTTTGGCCTATGCTATACTTGGACTGCTTCATGATACTAATCTCTCACCGCAGAAATGAGTTAAGAACAGTCGTAGGCACTACTTTTTCGCACAAAGCGCTTTTAATAAACATAAAAGATAATGACGAAGACGAACCATCCAGAAAAAACTGCTGGAGCATTAAAAAAAGCAGGTTCGAAAGAAAAGATAAACAGAATCATCGTCAAAATATAATAAGCAAGTAACACCCACCACGAGTAAAGATAAAACACAGCGTAATAAAAAACAAAAGCAACCAAAATATATTGAGAAAGTAATCAGGACACTTTTAATGGTTTATGGATCATATTCAGTGCAATAAAAATCCTTAACCACAGAAGATAAATCACAACCTATTAATACAATTGGTGTCAAAGATATCCCTACTATACTTGATCAAAACTATCAAAGATAAGGATTACAACCTAGGAGGCACTTAACAACGATATCAGGAAGGTAAATGTACCAGACTCAGACACTTATAGAACTGACAGAAAATGTCAACAATTTAATTTTATCCAGAAATACCATGGACATGACACACGATGAATCAAATATGCTGGTAAGCATCTTACGTGCATGTGCCCATTAGAAATAGTGCAGCAACATGCATAACTGGTAAAGGAAAACATCCCGAAAATTACGGTGGATGTACAGTAGCTAAAGAATTACAAACTAAAGTAGAAGGCGTGCAAGAAATTCTGAGCAAAATCAAAAAACCCGGATACAACCAACCAACAGAATAATCAGGGACCAAACTGACCAAAACTGTGGAAGCATTAAATAAAAACTTGAATAAACCATAAAATAAAAACCTTGTCATCGAGCTTAGAGATCTCTAATCAGATCAATTAAAAATGAAAAGGCCTTCCAATTGGGGCTGTCGTTACCGGAGAAGGAATGTAATGGGATTTTTCATCACTTAATTGCGATCGAAGATGATAAAGAACTCAACTACCACTCCCTGTTAGAGTGCGAAATCCATGGGCCGAACCATATAGTCCATGCAAAAGATGGCTGGAGCAATTCAATGTGGAGATGGATTTTCAAAGTGAACCTGCTTTCATTCGTCCTCGATTTGGAAAAGATTGCATGGATTAAAACATAAAAAAATATATACTAAATATTCACGTGTTCGCACTGTATCGCACTCGCACTGAATATAGGTATAAAAAAGTTTAATGTTATTAGTAAGGTATCACGTGAACCTGAACTGATGACAATGCTTTATTCATCTTTATTGAATTTGCAGAAATAATAAACGCAAAATAGTAAAATTCGCTGCGATGGAACCAAAAGAACCGAAGGGACAAATTGTCGTCACAATAAATGACTATTATAGTACTATTTTCAAGTTTAATGTTATTGACAAGGTTTAAGTCGAATCGTTTGACTAAAATACACTCGCGAGCTTACCGATCACCCGTTACTTTATAACCAAACAAAACCAAAACATAAAAAAAAATTAAAAAAAAAAAATTAAAAAATTCCAATAAATTTTTATAAACCGCTTTAGTTTATGTATGGTCGTTGTGGTGTTATGATCGCGCAATTTATAAATTTTGTTTGTCGGTTTTGAGATTTTGTTTTATTTTTTATTTGGTTTTGAAATATTTGTAAAAAAAAACAATCGATTTTTTTTTATAAGTTCGTTGTTTAGTGTGATCGTTGATCGATGCGTGAAAGTGTTTATAAAATATATAATTTAAGATCAGTGTAATTATTCATCTGTTGAATTGAAAGTGCGTCTTTATCTTAAGAAATAGTCCAACAATATTGTGTGTTTAAAAGTTAAAGAATTATGTGTTAATTTTAAAAGTGTATGGGATATTATTTTTCACTGGATTATCAAAAAGTTTCATTTAAGACGGTAATTATTTCAATCTAAATGTTATTTTAAAGTTTTAAATTTATTTGATAGTACAAATAATTTTAATGTTCTTGTTAAACTGGTTTTTAACTTTTCGGCTTTATAATCATACACTATATACGTGCTTACGTCATTATTTAAGATTAAGATACAGCAATTTCCTTTCTGTTCTTTAAAAAAAAAAAAAACTTCTCATTTAGAAATTTAAATTATACTTGATATGTTCGTCGTACTACAAAGTGTTACATATATACTTATATAAGTGCATGTATGTATATGTAGTTGGATATCAGATTAATCATTTTGGTGTTTGTAATGTTTTGTTATGTGTAGATGATCAACTTGCATTAATTGATTACAATTTAGAGTTAGGGTGGGTACTCTTATAGTAGTGTGGTATTTTATAAAGTTTGACTTGAACAACACTAAGCAGTTTATGAATACACAGAAACCTCTATGTTAACTCTATGATACGTTTTTGTGTTGTTCTAGGATGATATTATTTAACTCCACTTTACTGTCATACGGTTTGAGATGTGTAAATGTAATATGTGCCGAATTACACTTATTAACCTATAATTTCGCTTTATTTAGCCTTTTTTTCTGTCGTATTTAGATGGTTTTGGTAGTTGGAAATGAACAGGATATATATTTTCAATAAAAGAAGATTCACAATCATCCTGCTGAACCTTTACAATTGTGGTACTATTTTAAGCTCAATGTGCCTATTTGAAATTCAAAATCAACTGAAAAAAGAGGCACTGAGTTTTTGTAAAATTGTTCTACCGGACTGTTCCTCGATGTTCTACCGGACTGTTCCTCGAAGTACGAGGTTTTGGATTGGTGGAAATCGAAATGTGGTTCTGCGATATTGAATGATTTATCCAATCTGTTCATATATATGGTCATTATCAACCAATGATAACGTAGTCTTCTGTCTGAAACATAGATTGACATTTTTTCCATGATTTACATAGTGAGACATTATGGCCAAGTAGGACGTTACCCATAAAAGCGGCATTTGCATGAGCAAATTCCATAACCCTGGCATATTGTTTTATACGCTGGTAAATAAGCCAAATTTCGAAGTTCGGTCACACCGGTCACAGGTGCTTGATATCTTCTTGTAATCTGTATTTGTCACTGTCTCGGTTTTTTTTTTTTGAAAATTACAAGTGAGCAATTTAACAAGATGAAATGAGAATCAAAAATCAAGCCTGTATAAAAAAGGCGTTTGTTTCCAAGTTGAGCGGTAGGTAAATGGCGCGCCAATGTAATTTTAAAGTGTTGCAGAAAACAAATCCAAATATGCATGATGTCTCTATGTAGCACGTAACATCGTCTTTTTTCAGATTATAGAAGGTTGGTGTAATTTTCGTCAGTGATAAGAGGAGGATTAAATGAGATATTGGTGTTGTTTAATTGCCATGTCTAAACGTGATCCTCTTGTGTCCTATAGACATATTAGAAAAAATCGATAAAAATGTTCGTAATTTCTTTCGAATCTTCGTTTTATTGTATAAGACATATTAATCGGATACCCTTCAATTACTCGTTTAGTCCTGAAATATTTCCAAAATTTATTTGGTTTTTTCTAGACTTGTGGGGTAGTTGTTGAGTGTTGGACTACCGGAACGGCTCCCACTCACCGTTCCTAGTAAATGACTTCGTACAAATAATTTTACGCTCTTCACGAATTTTTTATAAAAATTTTACTTTTTTTTAATTAGTTCACAGTGGTTTACATTTATGTTCACAAACTGAAATTACAACTTTATTTTATCCTTAATTATTTTTTTTTAGTTTTATCGCACGAAACTGTCTTAATACTTTTTCATGTTTTCTGCGTACCGAGGTGCACGTTGTAAAACTTGTAAGCGTAATGGCGTCTCCATATATTTTTATTTCTTTCTCGAATATTAAAAAAATGGTCTTTTTACCTATCGGTGGCGTCTGCAAGATATATTTAATTAGGGTCGCGGACCTGATTTAGATATGTACTTTTCCGGTGCTGTGAACCCTTTGCTAAAATTGCTTTCAGGTGAAAAGAAAATTTTTAAATTATTAGAAAGACATAAAGAGATAACCGTGGACAAATTGAATTGTGAGGCCAAAAACATTAAAGTATCACATGTTATCGCAACAACCGGACAGCCTTGCGTGGCGAAGGTGAGATGCCTGTCACCTGAAAAGCTTGAGACTGCAAGAAAAGAATTCGACATTCTGTTAAGTCATGGCATATGTCGACCTTCGGACTCAGAGAGGTCAAGTCCATTACAGTTGGTTAAAAAAAAGATGGCTCGTGGCGGCCGTGTGGCAATTACCGCATGCAATACGCACAAACTAAGCGGGATCGATACCCTATTCCATTTTTGACGGATTTTTCTTGTCAGTTGCACAATTGCAAAGTATTCTCTACTATAGACCTGGTAAAAGCGTACCATCAGATTTCAGTGGAAGAGCGGTATATTCTCAAGACAGCCATTTGCACGCCCTTTAGGTTATTTGAATTCGTCAGAATGACGTTCGGCCTCAGAAACGCTGCACAGACATTTCAAAGATGCATCCACGCAGTAATGCGCAATCTAAGCTTTTGTTTTCCGTATATTGACGATTTGCTGGTGTGATCGCAATCGATGGAGGAACATTTGCTGCACGTTAAAATCGTGTTTGACCGATTAAAAGATGCAGGCCTAGTCATAAACGTGAGTAAATGGGTTTTTGGACAACCAGTAGTCACATTCTTGGGTCATGAGATCTCAAGCGATGATATAAAGCCCTCGACGTCAAAAGTGGAAGTTATATTAAATTTTCCGAAACCCGAGACAATCAACTGTTTGCGCAGGTTTTTGGGCATGCTCAATTCTTATAGAAAATTCATCCCGAATGCGGCACAAGATCAGGCAGTGCTCAACGAGTTCTTGAAAGGAAGCAAAAAGAACAACAAGATGAAAGTGCAATGTACAAGTGACAGGGAAAACGCGTTTGAGCTGAGCAAAACAAAGTTAAGAGACGCAGTAAAGTTGGTGCATCCTTCTTCGGAAGCGGAATTATCAGTTATGGTCAACGCGTATGACATAGCAATCGGGGCTATTATCCAATAGCGGTTAGTGGATGTTTGGACAACTCTTGGTTTTTTTTCGGTAAAATTAAATGAGGCTCAGCGTAAATATAGCGCTTATGATCGCGAGCTTTTGGCGGCCTACAGCGCGGTCAAACATTTCAAGCATATCCTGGAGGGATATACATTCATCCTATTCACGGACCACAAGCCATTGGTATACGCCTTGCAGCAAAATTTGGATAAAGCATTTTCTAGACAACGGCATCACCTGGATTATATTTCGCAATTTACGTCGGACATACGACAAATCGCGGGTAGAAGCAATTTGCAGAAAGCAACAAATATTGCATCACACTGATCGATAGGTATACACGCTGGCCCAAGATTATACCGGTAGTGGATATAAAAGCTGATACAGTAGCAAATGCGATAGTCAAGGAATGGATTTGTCGTTTCGGTAAGCCGGTCAGCTTTACAATGGATCAAGGCTCACAGACGTTGCGGTTTACTGACCTTCTTAAGGTACTTGGATTCAAACACAACCGAACTACTGCGTACAATCTTGCATGCAACGCGGTGATCGAGAGACTACATCGAACGCTGAAGGCTGCAATCATGTGTCAATGGACCAAGACACAATGGACCAAGACACAATGGACCAAGACACTCCCGTTAATAATATTGGGGTTACCAACAGCATATAAAGACGAGTTGGGAACCTCCACTGCAGAATTGGTATATGGCGAAAATTTAAGGTTACCAAGTGATTTTATAGTTCAGTTACGGAAGCATTTCAATAGCATCCAACCCACTCCAGCTTCTAGTCATGTCAAAGAAAATACGTTCGTTTTCAAAGATTTGAGGGATTGCAGTCACGTTTTCGTTAGAACAGATGCACTAAAAGCAGCTTTGCAGCGACTGTATGAAGGGCCATACCAAATTATTCGGCGTAGTGACATGTATTTTGCAATCAAGGCCAAGGACAGGACTGTAAACTTCTCAATTAACAGGCTAAAACCATGTTTCATGACGCAGGAGGAGCCTTTCGAAACCAACGTAAAGCCAGTACCACAAACGATGGATAGGTCACATAGAAAATATGACCACAAAATTCGGTCACAAAAAACAGTGAAATTTAGCAATCCTAAAGAATCGCCATCACTGCCGGTCCATAACCAAACAAGATCAGGACGGCAATCAAAACGTCCAGCTAAATTCCTGGAGTAGCGTTCTCTTTGCTCACTAGGAAGGGGGTAATGTGGCGAAGCACTCGCGAATGTCGACATCGAAACGAAAATAAGAACGAAAGCGATTTTAGCAAAGAGTTCGCAGCACCGGAAAAGTACATAACTAAATCAGGTTCGGGACCCTGAATAAATAGTACTTGCAGACGCCACCAATAGGTGAAAAGAAAAATTTTTAATATTCGAGAAAGAAATAAAAATATATGGAGACGCCATTACGCTTACAAGTTTTACAACGTGCACCTCGGTATGCAGAAAACATGAAAAAATGTTGACAGTTGAAATATATGATTGCACCATCTGGCAAGCAGTGTATGAAAATTTGAAGTGGTTTGTTAGTTTATCAATACGAATATTATATGATCGATGAGTTCAAATTCTTTACTGAAATCAAATAACCGGCTTTCCGAATGTCATGAGTAATTTGTAGCAAAGCTTCTACTATGTTATGAAAATAATCAACTCAAAAACTTTGGATTATCCCGGCAATAAACTAACTGGCCGAAAATAAGACATAAGATATTTGCAAGTCTTGTTTTTAGGGATCGGTATAATTCTAGACTGTTTCCATATCGCAGGAAAAGTCGATGTCATGATTACAAGTTTTATAAATTTAATTGGTATATCGTCAGAAACAGCAGCATTCGATTTTATGGATTTATAAAGCCTCATGAAGTTCAACAATGTCAATGTTTTAAAACCAAACTCATCCTAAAAAAAAACCGAATTATTCTAAATCAGTGCAATTGTCGAAAGAAAAAACCATAAAGGTCATGCGCAGAAAAAGGACAAGTGGAATTTGCTTTAGAGTCAGAGCAAGAATTAACGGATCTCATATTTTTCTATAATACTATTTTAGAGAAAAATTTCACTTTTGCAGCCTTCTTGGCAGTAGTTCGGGTCACGTATTCGTTTCCAACGATGAAACATAAAAATACGAAGTCATTGCTTACTCTGGATAATGTAGTATCCAACCATGGTGGCTTACGGGATTTTATTGTAATCGTTTTTAGAGGAACAAACTCTTCCAATAAATTCCTGATATGCGAGAACACATATTCCAACATTTCATCAGTGTAAATAATAGAAAATACACTGACGCAGGTTGGGTGTTAAATTAGTTTGCAATGAAAGGCTTTTGGCGTGTTCAGGTCGAAAAGCTATACCATATTGCGCTAGTTCAAGTCGTGTTAAAAGTGGAGACTTGCATAAGAAGTGGCATACCCACGGTATATCCTGACATTCTGGCGGGATAAAACAATGAGTAAGTAAAGGGCTCCACACGATAGTCGATATTTTTCAAAATGACAACATCTTTGCCACGTTATTTTACAACCATTTCATTTGACGGGAAACTTTGATCGGCGTTAATCGTAAGAATAACGATACTTCATTACATTCAGAAAGGTTGAACCGTCTATAATCCACACCATTTGAGAATGTGAAAATCAGCTGCACATTTGGAGGTTGTATTCCCAGTGCAGCAGCACGATGATTTATATCATCCTCCACTTCTCGCATCCTCATGTAACTTTGGGCATAAATGTTTTGTTCTCGCAATATTTCCTCCAACAGATCCATTAATTCACGACTGATTTCATAATTTAGGAGATGCGCAAGGCGTTCGTCAACAGCATCATCGGAGTCTAAAAAGTACATTTCGCCATATGAAGATGGTTCGAAATCACCTTAAATGGTTTGTGATGGATGTGCCGCCATATTTATTTTGTGATAAACTTGTCCAGTTGCTTTGAAGCTAAAAATGTTACGACTATTGATGGTTCGATCATCGCTTACGTTGAATGTAGCTAAAGCGAAACACGAGTTTAAGTTTCGGATTCGTTTGTGGAACTTTAGCAACACAAAAAAGGTAACACAATTCGACCATGCAAGCAGCAATCTCCAAATAAATTACTTTTATTTGGTTCTTTCTTCGGGAAAATGGAGGGCTCCGTAGTTAATACATACAACGTTGAAGGGTCCCAGTGATTTGTAATTAACGCTGGCGTAGTTTACGGCATCTTTGTAGGTTCGTACTGAATTCTGTGCCATAGCTCGTTGCCGTCGAACATTGCTACGCCGTTGTTCTTCGCTGATTTCGTTCTTTATCATATTCGCTTGCGATACGATGCGCATTTATTCGTTTCATTTAATTAAGGTGTCCTTGAGATTGAGATTCATTAAGTATCATAATTACCTCAGAAATTTTTTCCATGCCTTTTGCTTTATCTGTTCGCATTGGTCTTGCCGCGTTAGACGGTCCAGGTTGCTGGACAAAAATTTCTTCGATTCGATTTTGTACATTGAGATTGAATTCGATATCATTCGTACCATTTGATTGTTCAGGTTGTTGTTCTTCCAACGACGTTTTTATCACGATTTTTATTTGGCAAATTATTATTTATTTTTATTTCACAAAAGTTATTATTTTTGGTTTTTGATACAATAATTTCCGATGAAAAACTAAATGTCAAATTTAGTGCAAATAATAATTTTGATGTAAGATGGGATTCAAACCTTTTTGCATATTTTTACCGACACATTATTCTATTCGCCTTTTAACGCAAAGTGGCTGACACCTAGCGATTTTTTTCAAAACTACGACAAAGGTGGTCAAGTAGTAATAGTTATTTGTTAATCAAAGTTGCCTAATTCTAGTTAAATATGCATTATGACATATAAACAATTGCTGACCTTATAACTATTCCAAGTATTTGTTACGTCATTCATATGAAAAATGTTTTTTTTTTTTAAATTAAAGCCCTAAACTAATTTTCCTAAAGTCGTGACCTATTTAAATCGCTTTTTCACACTGGAAAATGGTTATAAAAAGTGGTTAAAAGTGGTTATAGTTAGAAAATTATCGAAATCAAACGACAGCGATGTAAACAACGTTTCAAACAATTATGGATGATATGACAATAACAATTCGCTTTTAGAACATGCGGATTCAACGTTTTCAAGTTCTGATAGAGAGAACTATTGTGTCCGAAATTAGAATTTGTATTGTCCGCGCTGAAAGCTGAAATTTTCTTTACAGGTAAACCTAAATAATTGAACGATTTTTGTATCGCACTAAACATACCAGTTTCGGTTTAATCAGAGATTTTCAAAAAAATCTACAAGTTTGTTTTCAATTCCGTTCTCAATTGTGTAATACTGTAATACTATAGGAAAACATTTTCTATTTTTGTGATTCGAAGCATCTACTTGTAATGAATAACAAATGTTGTTAGCAATTATTTTAGATATAACCTCTTCCATTTCTTTGGGAGCCAATACTTCTGTCACAATCGCCTCAGCTTTAGTTCGGCCGCAATTAACTTTATTTCCAATTTTGGAGTCAAAATGTGTAGCTTTAATTAATTTTAGGCAGCAATCGAACGAAGTGTATGTTTGGTTGTGTTTGATACAATGATAAATATGAGTAAGTTCTGTTGCTGTAGTTAAATCTTCATCGGTTGAATCTTTAACATTGAAAAATGTAGTGATTGCAACACTGAAACCGGCAACCGTTAATTTTGTCTGGTGATTTTTTGTTCTTTCGTGGTTTTCTATGGCTCGAAATCCCTTATTCGAAACTGATATTTCCACACTACATAAATTACAGTAACCCTTATCACTTAAAACTTTTTTTAACCAACTTTTCAATTGCACCAAAGAATCATTAAATTTGGTCGTTCGTTTCATTTTTTTTGTCAGGTTCATTTGAATTTAATGACATTGTACTTCCTAAAAATGAAGGATTTTTAACAATATCCTAAAAATCAAATATTCATATTACTTACGGATAACTTTGAACGTCAATAAAACAATTCCCAAATTATGACCTGATCGCTCATAAAACACAACACAATAAAAAGAATTTACGAATTTACTTTTACGTTTAAATAAAATAAAATTGTTGCCTACTGCAAAACAAGATGAATTCGATATAATCCGTTAGTAAAACAATCGCTACCAACAGAAAAATTAATGTCAAATTTAAAGTCGCCAGTAAACGAAGATAACTAATCCGCAAATTTTTTTTACAAAAAAAAAAAAATAAAAATAATATGTAATCCCAAATATACAAATAAAAATGGATAATTGGACATAGTTAAATATATTATAATTATATTACAACCAGAGATGAGAAATTTATATCTAAAAATCATTTTGTTCTAGCGTTTGTGTGATTCGATTAACTGAGCTGCATATTTTCATCTGCCTGCGTGAAGGGCAGGCAGCATTTAAAAAAAAATGTGAAACAAAAAATACTGCAATGTTTGTGTTGTACAAAAACACGAATCTTTTTTTTTTTTTTTTTGGTGATTGGTATTATTGTTTATTAGTTTTTTTTTGTTTTATTGGTTTTGTTTCTATTACTTTTCTTTTCATTCCGAAAAAAGAAAGGGAAACTACATAATTTGTTAATTTTTTCATCCCAACTAGCAATATTGAAGGAATTTTGGTTTTTTTATTCAAAGAGAAAATGTTTTTAGACATTTAGACAAAGAGGATTTTTCAGTCTCGACGAGGACGCGAGGACCAAACAAGTCAAACGAGGACAATCCTCGTCAAACGAGGACGTGTGGCATACATACATACATACAATTATTGTACGTTTAATATATACGAAAAGGATTCGAAAAGTAAAATACTCGTAGATCATGATCAGATAACCCAACTGAGATCTGATTACAAAATTCAATTTTATCAGTGTTGGTAATATTAATATCTATATAATGAAGAAGATTTTTGTTCTGAATCAGGTTAATTCCGAGTTAATATAGTTTTACATCCGAATTTATTTAATAGTCATGAACATTTTTATGAGGTGGTTTATAAACCACAGCCAATTATACTATATTTAGCTCAAATTTGATCGTAATTAGGATAATTTCCGAATTGGGAATACAGCTATGATATACCAATTTGAAATTAAGAGAGGATTTGAAATCCACACAAATACTACCACAAACACCACCACCGCGTTTTGTAATGTCTACCTTTCGATTTTTTCTAAGTATAGAAAAACCTGGAATATTTCCAGGAAAAACCTTTGTGCTACCAACTTTAAATAAAATAGAGGATATGGAAATTATTTCAATCAGACATCTAATTTCATCCAGCTTTAGATATATACTACTTGTATTTAAAACCAACACATTCAACCCATTAATCTGTTTATAGACGACTTCAGAACAATATTATTATTAAGAGCAGAGAGAACTTTAGCTACATTTTGAGTCGAATATTGGTCATCCGCCATTCCTTGCTTTGGGAATCATTATTATAGTGTTGATATCCACTAAATTTTACTGATGAATCTTCTTAACTGCTCATCAATAACCGATGAGTCAGTTCTACTAATTAATAACCACCATATTCTTAGTTTTAACTCATTTATGGTAAGTGGTGAATGTTACTTCGACAGGTGTTCCTGGTGTACCTGGCGAAGAATCGTTTTCTCAGTGGTTCCTGGTATTTTGTTAAATGCTGTCTAATTTGATTATCTTGCTGTGTTTTTATATTTTGGCTCGTTCCAGTGATTGACATTAACGATTGCTCTTGCGTAACTATTTCCTCATTTTTCCTCAAGTTTTAGGAAGTGTGAGTTGAAAGACTTTTATTGTAAAATTTCTCAAGAATGGATTTTGGTTTGGGACGTATGGTTTGGCATTCTTCCACTTTTACGGGAAAAGTTGACTTTTAGTAGCTGGATAAGGCATTTATTAATAATTATATAGTGTGCCAATAAGACTGATATTGCAACAAATATGTGGAATAGTCTTCACCTTGAGCAATATTGGTAGGAGCCACAGAATAAACTTATAATGCCGTTTTGAAAAATCCGATTTTTTTTTACATAGATGGCACTGGGGGAAGCGGTAAAACATAAAGCATTAATTCTGAAGCTGATCGCAAAGCAATTAATAAAAGAGATCTACTTTAAGATATCTATGGAGGTCATTAATTTGGACGTAGCATCATGCATCGATGATGTTCCTTAGTACTCAGTTCTGAAACCTTTTTTTTATCTTAACAACCCCAAAGTTGTTGATAATATAAATCCACACCATAAGTCAATAGTCGTTTCAGTATTTGCTCATAAAGTAGCAGCTTGTTGTATACACATATGGGTTTTAGTTTTTCACTTTTCTTCTTGACGTGTACTTTTCATCAAAGTTTAGCATCCAGGGTCATGTAAAGGTACGATTTTCGATTATCTCGATTTATTGAAAGCGGTATGCTGATTGCAACTATTAGTGGCTCTAATACACTGCCCCGTGGTACATTTGCTTTTGTTTTTTTTTCAATTCAAAATAGGATTCATCTAATTTAATTCTCAAGGATCTATTTTTCGAATATGATTCCAGTATTTTAGTGAATTTCATTGGTAGGAGGTTCCTTAACTTATGCTTAAGCCCTTCATGCCAAACCTTGTAAAAAATTTCTAAAATTGATTACTTACTTGTTGTATTGTTGAGTTGGCTATGAAACCCGAATTGATGATTTCGGATTACATTATGCCTCTCGATTATCGAGGTTAGACCCAATTGGCAACAGACGAATAGGTCTATAAGTCGAAATTTAATGTGGTTCGGTTTTCCATGTTTTAGTATCACGTTTACTTCAACAATTTTTCACAAGCTATGGGTTCAAATTTGATTCTGAATGCTGTATTGCTTATAAGGTTGGTCCGCTTACGGCATGGTTTTCACGATGGCGAATGATTGTCAAAGCGAAAAAATTAGCCTCAGTAAAAAGATAAAAGAATAAAAAAAAACACATACGAGTGAGTGAAAAGGCAACAAATCCGTTATTCCGAATTTTTTTTATCTCCTCATTCAAATCGTCCAACACTAAACTGATATTTTCAACATTTTCAGAAGTCTTGAAATCTATAAATATTTGGAAACAATTTATAATTAAACTATGCCTTTTTTAACTTTATTAAAATCCATATTTTTTTAAATTTACTTTTTTTTGACAAATTTTGACAACCAAAATTGACATACTTCTAATAAATAAAAACAAACAAGAAATGGCATCTATTCACAGATTGCTACGTTATTTCCGAAAATTATTTCAAAGTGAAGTGATAATTCCGTAAATTAGCGGCTAATCTGAAAAAATACAATCAATTTCGGAGTGCTGAATTAAAATATTAAAATTGGGCGTCCCAATTGTTATGTCAAACATGTATTTGGTCTCTATCGCACTATTGGAGAATTCTTGCTTTATCTTTTTATGTTGGTAATTTTTTTTGTGGGAAAACCACAAATTGTGGGAACTATATTTTAAGGCTTTCCTTGGTAGTCCCTTAAAAATTTCTGCAGTGGTAAGATTGATTTGGTGAAGTTAATAGGATTTTTCACTTTCTTTTTCCGATTCTATCAGTATTATTTGGTGTTTCAAGGCTTGATCATCATCTGGTTGAAATATTTTTTCGAGGTGTACCGCAAAACTTTAATCTTTAGTTTTGTTATTTCGACACCATTTCTCGCATTCTATTCGTTATTGGAGGAAATGCATAGGTGGCCTTTTAATGTTTTTAGTGCTTTTTAAGTGAATTGTCAGCACTGCTGTTATTAGTTTGACAGTTGCAGATAGCTTTTATCTTTTGTATTTACCTTCTTAACTGTTGAGTAAAATTGTTCAACTTAGTTTTATATTAAAGAGATATATTGTTCCCTTTATTACACAGAAGTTTATAAGGTAAGGAGTTTTGTGGTTATCTTATCTTATCAGCTGGTTTTTAATTTAATATTTTGTTGCGCAATAATTTTCATGTTTCTAGACATTTTTCGAGACTAGTGTAGCGTGGATATGCTCCTCATTGTATTTCTGATCTTCATATGACCTTCATGGGTGCTTCCTTATAGTTGTGACTGCATGTGCATTTGTTCTCATAAAGAGAAAAAAGTTTGTAAGAATTCTCTTCAATCTCATTATAGAATATGTTTTTGGTCGGCGATATGATTTGTTATCAATAATAAATCATTTTAGCATAATTTGATGTATGATAATATATGCGTGGCCTTTGAATAAACATATGCGTGACTATAAATTATAACTGATAAGCATAAGCTGTTATACATTTAACATATGTTTGGGATTAAATTGGTTACTGATATTGTATTTGGATTAGTGAACTGATTGGTTCTGTCACAAAATGTAAAAAAAACATTTATGTCTAAACTTTTCGAAAATCTAGTTAGAAATTACTTATTCTTCCGTTAAAAACTTGTATGATCCCAATGTGGTAAAAGTTTTAAACGTTTCATTTTTTGTTCTCAACACAATTGGGTGACATTGAAAGTGTTCAAATTTTTTTTTTATTATGAATTAAGAAGACTACTGATAAAAAAAAAATTCTTGGGTATATTCTTCCTCCTTACAGAGGTAGGTGTAAACTTCAAGCATTGGAGCTACCCTCTATTTGTCGAATTGCTGCATGTGAAAGTTTTGTTTGCGATATTCTCGTTTCCAAAATGAATTGCTTAGAGATTCCGAATCTGTTTTTAATTTATGTCCTAGTGTGCAATTCGCGGTGTTGCCTTCATTATTAAAATACCATTTCCCAAAAAAATTAGGAGTAAAAATTAAATTTTAGAATAATTAGAATTGAAAGCCAAATCTACTGAATACTTCGGCATATTTGATCACTAGGTGTCTGAATTGTCTCAATTGTCTCAACTGAATATAAAAATCCGAATAGTTTCAGCAGACTGAAAGGAAGAACATTAAAAATGTTCGTTAAAACACGGGAATATCCTAAATACATTTTAAAAAACGACAACTCCACTAGTTATGGTCTCAAAGGTTTTGCTCCTTGTCTTGGAACCAAATTTAAGTATTTGTCTTCGGTTCATAATAATGTATGTTTCTGACCGAGCAAATTTTCTTGTGCGTCATCAAATTCCAACGGTTGTAAGACATCAATATTATTGGGAAAACCTCTGGAATATAGCCAGTAAGGTTTCATACTTGAATAATTTTAAGCAGAGAGACAGAATTTTCCTTCATTTAATGGTTTTTTTAATTGCTGCTTTTCTCATCTTATTAAAATAATCATTGACTTGATCGAGTTTACTGTCAGTAAAATTTATTTTCATCTATTTTTTATTCTTCTACTTAATATAACTTTTCTTCACTTTAGAGAATCTATGTGAGAAAAATTAATTAATTTTCATCAACATTTTCATCCTACATATCGAATTTCATCATAATCGGTTAAGAACTCGCCGAGTTCATTCCTTACTAGCCATATTCCAGAACTTTCCCCAAAAAATCATTTTAAAATCCCATTCCCAACCTACATGTAGAATTTCATCATAATCGGTTAAGAACTCACCAAGTTCCTTCTTAACTGGCCATGTTAAGGAATTTACCCAAAAAATCATTTTAAAATCATATTCCCATCCTACATATAGAATTTCATCATAATCAGTTAAGAATTCGCCGAGTTCCTCCCTAATTGGCCACATTCCAGATCTTACCCAAAAAATCAGTTTAAAATCTCATTCTTATCCTATATATAGAATTTCATCATAATCGGTTAAGAACTCACCGAGTTCCTCCCTAATTGGCCATATTTGAGAACTTTTCCAAAAAATCATTTTAAAACCCCATTTTCATCTTACACATAGAAATTCAACATAATCGGTTAAGAACTCATCGAGTTCCTTCCTAACTGGCCATAAAATCATTTTAAAATCCCATTTCCATCCTACATATAGAGTTTCATCATAATCGGTTAAGACCTCACCGATTTCTTTCCTAACTGGCCATATTCCAGAACTTTCCCAAAAAATCATTTTAAAATCCCATTCCCATCCTATATATAGAATTTCATCATAATCGGTTTAGAACTCACCGAGTTCCTCTCTAATTGGCCATATTCCAGAATATTCCCAAAAAATCATTTTAAAATCCCATTCCCGTCCTACATATAGAATTTCATCATAATCGGTTAAGACCTCACCGATTTCCTCCCTAATTGGCCATATTCCAGAACTTTCCCAAAAAATCATTTTAAGTTTAAATCACATGTCGAAATATGCTGTTTTGAAATATCCAGGTTTGTACCATATCTCGTTTTAAAATATCCAGTTTTGAATTATCCTGTTTCGTCAAATCCAGTTGTAAAATATTCAGTTTCGACCGGTACCCACTCTTTACACATTGGATAGGAATATCCTTATGGATTAAACTTCTGGACGGAACGTGAGACAAATTATATTTGAACCATAAAGGGTCGCATACACAAGTAAACGAAATTATTAGTAAACCGCTTTATAAATGCCAAATTCCATTTAAACTCTAACTTTAATACAGCCACCTGCTCACGTTATCGCTTTCGACAACCAGCATGACGCCCTGCTGGTAATTTATTTGTTGACATCGCCATTTAACCAGAAATGAACCTAAACTCTGAACAAATTTTTCCCGTCCATATTTTCATGAGTGTCCAATTTGTCTAAAACAAAATCATCAAATAAACGAGTTTATATGATAATCCAATGGCTTCAGCTATTGAACTAGTTGGATCATATATGTCTTTAAATCCAAGTCGATTATTACACCATAAATAACACGAAGTACACAAATGTCTAACCTTACTGAACAGGAATGGCAATTGAAGGCTTTCAAAATTAATATTTAATATGGCCGTAATCCCTATCGACAATTAGACCACTGTTATTGGATAACCCTTTACATATATATGAAGTCAACAAACAAACGATGTACATAAACAGCACAAGAGCAAAAATAACAAACGACAATTTCAGTGAAATTAGAATACAGGCAAATCAAAGCCTGCTCACATAACAACTATCGATTACAAAAAATAAACAAAACAAAAAACAAACGTAGGATATGGGAGAATTATGTGGTTTATTTTGCTAACGTAACGCATGTACAAGGTTATATTGAAGCATGTTTGAACTTAACATTTTCGATGCACCAAGATTGAGAGATCTGGCATGACCAATACTATAGAATTAGAGCTTTAATATGAGTAACAGATAAAATAAGTTGAACTGCAAATTTCTTATGATTCTACCATGTACCAGACTGCTGAAAAAATTGCAATAAACTTCACCCATAATTTCAAATTTGTTGTAAGCCCTTTACGATAGTATCGATCCTCTTTGTCGTTTTTTTGGTTGTTTTCAGATTTTAAATACTTCGTTTGCGATTTGCTGTAATGCTTTACCAATTTTTTTATCGTGTAATTTTAATTGCGCGTAGTTAGTATGGTGATTTCAAGGCAACAAATATTCCCAACCAGATGAACAGGTTTCAACAGTATTTATACCAGATATTTTGTATTACTTACACATTAAACTTAATTTTTTTTATATTGTTCTTAAGTAAGTGCGAAATTATACAGGGTGGACCATTTTATGATTTCTTTCCGAACTGCGTGTTATTTATGGTAGAAGATATGGTACTAAAGTATTTGCAACTGGTGTGAGCGATATAGAGCCGTCATTATTTTGCTTTTAAAATAGTGAATTTAGGGCAATAGGACTACGTAGATAAGAAAGCGATGTAGAGGAATGACAATTGATTTTGTTTGGCTAGAAATTGATCAGTTCGACTCGGATGTGTTTTAGGACCCCCAAAAGGGTACTTTGCCAAACTTGACGTTAATTTTAAATTAATTTGATCGTTTTATTTATATCGCAATACATTGTATTCTATAGATCATACTGTATCCATATATTCATATATTGGAGGCGGTTAATTAAATGAAAATACAAACAACAAAATATTTTAACAAAATATTACGAAATATTAACTTCTACTCGTATATGTCTAACAGTTTTATTGTTAAAAATTTTATAGCACAAAGTGAGTTGTAAACTTGAATTTGGTTTAACCAAAAGTTTGTTATTTGGGCTATACCTTAAACGAGTAGAAAATATTATGATATTTTGGAAAACACGTATATTCTTTAATAACCTAAAACATCAGAGTTTGTATAATTGAATGACGTATTCTTGTAATCCTTCGTTTATCTTACAGTGGATATAATATTTACTTATATGTATTTACTTCGACTTGTTGTAGAGCTGAACATTTGTGAAGATTTTACGTATAGTCAATGTTGTTCGTACAAGGTTTACGAAAAATAAAGATTACTACCAGTACGTAAAATCGTTTTGACTAGATGATGGGCATCACTTCATCTGTTGAATGAAATGATTAAGAACACCAGTGCCAGTGGTGATAGTTTATTATTTATAATGCAAAAGAAAATTTACCAATGAGGAATGACTTATGACTACTCAATGTCTCATGCAGAATAATTTGTTAAATGGTAAATTCTTTGTTGCTTATAACAAGTTTTAAAATTTTTGTTTTCGACTTTACGTTTTAAATGCAGTTTAATTACAGTGAGACTAATAAAACTGCGTATGAAGGTCACGTTTAGTTTCCCTCAAAACCACAAATCGTTTGAAACCACTAAGGATTCAGCCATTAATTAATTAACACTACCATTAATTTTCCCTTATTTTTAAATTATTTTTAAATTGTGTGTTCCTCCTCATCATTTTGTCTTTTTTTTTAATCCATTGTGTTAGAGACTTGAAGGGGCCACTGCTGGTCTTATAAATTCGAATCCTCTTTAATTTTTGTAATATTTTGTTAAGCGATAAGGACATTTAATAGTGTTATAACGATCTGACAATGCAAGCCCATGGTGGTTATAAGAAAAATAATCTTCATAGAAAGACTAAGTATTTGGTTTGCGTCACTGACATTTTTGTGACTTATTGATAAAGTTACCTCAGTGTACACAGAGCACAGAGAGTATGTGCTCTGCGGTTTCTATCTCTTTCGAACAGAGTCAGCACTCCGTCTCTGAGGGCAGGTTCATTTTATTCAAACGATCTACCAGGTTACAGTGACTTGAAAGAAAACTCACTAGTTTCCTGATATTTCCGTTACTGAAATTGACCGCCAACTCCTTATGGTGAAATGGTCTGATCAGAGATTTGACTTGTCTAAAGCTGGGAATATAGTTCCAATAGGTCAAGCAATGCATTTTTTCCCATTTACTAATTATGTAGGCTGCATAGGCCCACGGGATACCACAAAAAGGCTCAATGGCTCTGATTGAGTGTAGTCGATGAGCCTGCCCGTAAAAGCTTGTCGGCTATCTCATTTCCGATAATGCTAAGGTTGGGACCAAAAAAACCAATGCCGACTCCAGTATCCATTTTTGAACTATCCGTGAACCAGACTAGGCTATTAGGTTCCATAGGAGGTCCATCAGCATCCCAACCTGTTCTGTCAATGACTGTTACTACGAAATTCCTGCTAAAACAAAGTTCTTTGAGCATTACGTCCGGGACTCTAAATAATATATCCAAGTCTGAAAGTTCATTCAAAATGTCCAGGTGACCCAATATAATCATCATGACTATATTGATTCACTATTTAGCTGTAATCTAGCTGCACAAGTACCAGTTTATTTTTTGACGTAGATATGAAGTGGAGTGAGTCCGATGAGGGCGTCCATTGCCGCCATAGGACATGTGCGCATAGTGCCTGTGATTCCGAAACATGCTAGCTTCTGGATCTATAAAGTAAATCATTTTTGAGCTGAGGTCTCAAGTCCTCTGCTCAAAACTCGTTCGCTAATTGAGTTAATATGAGAGTTCCAATTCAGATCTTAACTATAGGACAACACCCACATATTTAACTTTTTGGAGTGATATCATTTAGACTTTAACTGAGCCATAGTTTAATTTACGTCTTTTGGTAAGGGGCACCAATACTGTTTTGCTAGGGTTAATCGAAGGACTCTCTTTATAACTTCAATTCGAAGTAACAAGCGCAAGGCATGTTGCATACTGGTAACCAGATCGTCCACATAATCAATGGCGTCATAACCGAGTAGATGTACTCATCAAGTAACTCGTCGATCACGAGTGACCACAGAAAAGGTGACAATACACCGCTTTGTGGGCACCCGCATTTACTGCCATAATCATGACTGACTCAAAACCTAGTTTGGATGTAATCTTCCTATACTAACCAACATGGAACTAATCCATTGGTTAGTTGGATCATTAATACCTCGACACCTGATTGCCCTAGTAATTGGTCGTATCCAGTGTTGCCAAAAGCTTCCTCAATTTCCAGAAAAGTACACGGAGTAATATTTTTCGAGCTGTAGGCCGCTTCAACCTTAGTGACAAGTACATGCAGCGCCCTCCCTGGAATAAAATTATGGGGATAAAAACCGCATTGTCTGGGCTCCAAGCCTGTGGTATGTGACCCAAATTGAAGCTAGTTCTAAATAGGGCTATCAGAGCAGGGGTAATCAAGTCCAAGCCTCTTTGGAGGACAGCTTAAAAGATTCCATCCACGCCTGAAGCCTCGAACGGCTGAAAAGAGTTAATGGTCCATTTGGCTTTTTTTCGGAGTAAACAGCTGACCAAATAAACTATTAACCCAACCCATATTTGCATCTAAATGTGTACCAAATATGGGGTAAGTAATTGTATTTGTGTCGCAAACAGTGCAGCTCGGAAAGTGCATCTGAAGCATAAGAAGCTTCATTTGATACGCCAGTTTGCTACAAAGTTGGAAATAAACTGACTCGACAGAGTGAAGTCCTACACTCCTTGCCGAATCGAGTTAATGGAAGTCGGGTTAGACTCTGTATTTAAAATGTCTAAGCCATAAGATAATTTAAAAGGGACTCACCTTTGCCGTTTGTGTCGCTCCTATCCCAAATGATATGATGTGCATTTGCATCGCAGCCTATGATGAATTGTTTGTCATCAGATCCTGTACAACTGCAGGTGGAACACTTACGGAGTCACCAATGAAATACGCAGAGGCACACACGATCTGTCGCACCTTTGTCAGTCAGTACTTCTAGAATTACTGCAACCAAATCCTTAGTGATAAACTCTGGAATTGGAAGAACGTTAATATTAGATGAAACAAATATTGCTGTTCGGGGAACTTTTTCTCTGCGATTGTAAATCAACTTACATGTCTTAAGGTGGAGGCCCCCGATTTTTCCTCTACTAACCCAAGGTTTCTGGATGAGACTAAGGGTTAAATGTTGTTGAGCAAACCAGTTGCAAAAAGTACCCGAGGCTCCTTTTGTGTGATGCTGGTTTGCTTGTAGTACCCTAGTAGTACCAATCATATTTGATTATTAGGGTAAGGAGCTTTTGCTCCTGGCTGATGGCCAATCGACTACTTTGCGGGATACTTCGGCGCGTTGCTGCCACATCATCATATCGAGCGCCCCTAGGTTTAATTCTCGATGTGATTGCCGTTGACTTGGAGTGTTTTCCATTGACAGCCCTTTGTGTGGTCAATCTAGCTGATTTCTCAGAAATTAATGTAGACGTTACGAAGAAATCCATTGATTGATCGATAAAGATGCAGCAGGATCAGAATACTCTACAGCACTGCAGTTCTCAGATGCCCCTTTGTTGTTGTTTGTACCTTCTTCTGAGGTTGCTAAAGTATCTCCTTATTGAAGTTGACTCCAGTGGTTTGGTTGGTGGAGGGGAATCGCTCTTAACAACTAGTTTGATGTGACCGAAGCGGCATGTAACGTTCCTCTTTGATTCGCGCAATGTTTTCATGGAAGGCCATAACTAAATAGACGAGTGCACCAGTTGTCGTCCGTTGCAGTATCTTTTAGGAGTTGGCCGTGAATTCTTCTGCAAGAATTTTCTAGCTAGACAAGCTAAGGCTTTGTGGAAAAAAACCTCTAACGATGTTTGGCCGAGGAAAATCATCCTCTTCCACCGAAGTTATGTTCAGACCACATTTTGACCTTAGCTTATTGAAATTGTTCATTCCGCTGTAGAATGATCGGAACATACAAATAAAAACTATTCTGTTCTCCGGAAAGGACCAAGGAATTGTGGCTTATGATTTTGAACTTATATCTGAATAATAAGACCAATGATACATTCTTGTATGTTCACCATTTGCTTCATAATGCAAGGAGTTCACATACTGACAGTTGTTACTTAGCTACATATCGTGAAAGTTACTTAGCTACATTCTAGGATGTATTGCTCAGTTGTTGCCACGAGGAGGTGTGACTATACTAGGGAGAAGTCTTATGAGAATCGCGTATGCTTCGAAAGCTTTGACACCTAAGACTAACTCCAAACAACCATTTGTATGTTTTGGTGCTAAGTTTATCCATGGAATAAAGACTATCTGCTATTCTTCAGTTCCAGTGAAAACTTGTGAAATAATTTAATTTGGTCTTAAAGCGAGTAAACGCGTCCTGTTGAAAAAACAACGTTTGGTATTTAAAATTCTTAAAAGGATGTGGGCATTTTGGAAAGAGGCATTTTGAATGCACTAAAGAAGTTGCTACATTTTAAGCTCGCTTCTAATATCGTAAATTTGTTTCCAAGGGATACAACTGAAACAACTGATGATGGCACTGTGTCCTCTTCGTCCTGCGTAGTTTTGTACAAATAAATTGATGGTTTCCTGGAGAAGTAGGTAACCCAAAAGTTAGTACATTTTTTGCAGTGCATAATAAATGCATCTTTAATTTTTTTGCTGCAAAATTTGTACAATTCGCACAGTTATCTTTGTGACCATAGTATTTCATTGCAAAGCTATCATAAAGATTTTTTTTAACTTTTTATAAAGTTTGGTTACATTTGACGGTATGGCAAGGGCACAAATGAATCCAATGCAAATTATTGAAAAGTATACTCGCTTACTAAGTATAATACTCCTATAATCGTTTTACAATAATCAAAAGAAATAATAATAATAATAATACAGTGATTTTAAAGGCCATTGCTGGCCTGTACCGCTTCAATATTCTGTCTCCATTGAATTCGATCCCGAGCTTGTTCTCTGTATTGTTCTAGACAACCCGAATAATACAAGTCGTTTTCTACCCTGAAAAGCCATCGTTGCCGACTGCGACCTCTGCGCCTGCCAAATAGCAGGCTCTCGGAGATTGCTGAACCATCCGTTAAGTACTTGATCTCGTAGTTGAATCAAACTCGGTAAGTGCCGTTATTGTCGCGTTTTGGGGCCATATATCAAGCGCATGATTCTTCTATCGAATATTATAAACTATCTTTCATACTCATCCGTCGCATGGTTCAACTCTCACACCCATACATGACAACGGTTTTGATCAACATCTTGTACAACTTCAGCTTGACGGCATTTACAAGGAATTTTTGATTTAGCAGTTGATGTTGGGCTTACAAATTACGGTTATTAGCGACAAGACGCGCTTTAATATCCCCTCCTCCATAATTATCATGAGTGATGAAGGACTCGAGGTATTGGAAACATTTTTCAGGTACAACATCGCACAACAGGCACAACATTGCTTTGCCATACTAATCGAATAAGGTCGAAGAGATAGTTCCACAAGGTAGCCCCTCCGAATATCAAGAGCTCAGAATTAATGCAATCAACCCAAGGGGCGGTTTTTTTAATATCTGCATAGCCAGTGTGCATTCCTCATATAGGATGTGATCTCTTTGCACCTCTCCTCAGTCTGTATTTCCAATTTCTGTAACTTTCAAATACAGCATTTGACACTTGTTGAACTTTGAGTAAATCAGTGAAATACCCCTTCCAATTGTCGAGCATAGCATCGATGTTTACTTGTAGGTTTCCATCCTGGCCACAATGGCTTCTACTATTTACGCTTTTCCATGTACAAATTCGCTTGGGTGTTCTCCTATAGCAAGGACACTCTTCATCAAACCAATCATTTTTGGGTTTAATTTTTACAATACCTACTTAGAATCGGCTATTTTTCAAAACTCCCCATAAAGCGTTCATAAGCGGGGGTCGATTAAAATTTTGGCAGCATCCATATTTTTTAGTTGATTTTATTAACAATTAAGTATTTTAAAGATGCGATCAGCAAGGATGCAGAAATTTTAAGTATAACATGCTAACCACTGAGACTAATAAAATGCTCGTATACATACTGCAAATATTCTTTAATATCTTGATAAGTATATAGAAAAACGCAGGTAATTAAATTACACCTCGTTATTAAATTTACACATTTACACAATTAGCACATAGAATTTAGATCATTTAGAAAAAATGTTATGATTCCGTTTGCCTTCGATACCACATTTTGCATATCGAAATTTTGAGCGAAGCATCAACAATAGCAAAAATGTATACAAAAATTTGATCTCAGATAAAAATCTTTTGAGAGGTCATGTTCATGTTTACACATTCATGTGATGATTCAGATGTGTACATACCAAATAACTTATATTACTATAAGGGAAATCGTGAACATTTCCATAGTAAATGCTAACGACAACATGATTTCGTTCAATTTTGTTTCGGATAAAAATTCTAGATGGCATACCAAACGTTTTTAACGAGAACAATAGATGGCACGTCAACCAATTTTTTTATTTTTTATTTTTTCATAAAATTTCATAACAGCTGTCATTAATGGTACTATTGTTGTTATTTCAAAGTGTAGCGTCTCACGTCTGTGAAGTGAATAATAATAATTTGTTTTGTGAATTAAAAGTGTTGTATATTTTGTTTTATAAAAACCTTTCATAAATTATAAAATAACATAAATAAATAAGTTATTTTAAAATAACATAAATATAAAGTGCTTGTTTTATCAAAATGCCGCTGAAGTGTTTTAATTGTTCAGCGAAGATTGGTTTGCATTCGTAAGTAGTAATTGATGCGAAAGATAGCTAAAACATAATTATTCATCACTTTAGATGCTAATTAACACAATATAAATATGTTGTTTGTTTTAAATTTATTAAAATGTAAAGTTTAACCTATAAAAAAGTGATTTTATACCACCAAGCAATTGGACTATTCGAATTAGTAGCTAATTTTAGATAAATTTTGCATATATTTTCGGTTAAAGGTTTTATTTTTACAATTTATATTGCCTCAAGCGTATACTGAATAAAAGAGCTGATTGTACCCTTTTAATTTATAGCGCACCATCATCTGAAGATTACAGGAAAATTTGGCGAGATATTGTTCCAAATGTCAAAGCTAATGAATTGGATTATCCTTCATTTAAACTTTGTTCCAAACATTTCGAGGAAAAATATTTAACCACTGGTAATCATCTTACAAGAAATGCGGTACCTTCGAAATTTGTTTTGGACAATGACATGTGGTAAGTTAAACCAACATTTCTTTTTAATGTAATTATGTTAAAGCTTGTAATAATAAAATTGTTATATTTGCGCCTAGGTATACTATTGAATATGATGAGGATGCGACATTAAATGTTCCTACTGAAATAATTAACTATAAAAAGCCAGAATGTAATAAAATTTCATGTAATGATAACACAACAAACTTAGAAAACGAACCACCAAATTACCCTTCAACGTCAGCCATGAATACGCCACCGAATTATCCTTCAACGTCAATCACGACGTCACCACCAATCAAAAAAGCAAAAAGTGGAAATATTCTACCAACAACACCGCAATCAAGTGATGCCATTAGCCGTCAGTTCAGATATACTGGAGACATTGATGCATCTTACAATTACACACCACGTACTTCAAAGCGAGCTATATCCAAATTGAAAGAGGAAATTGGGAAAACTCGAAAATTAAACAAGGCTCTTGTCACAAAATGTAATCGTTATCAAAAAAAGGTACAAGATTTCGAAAATTTCATGAAGAGGTTAGAGAAAGAAGGGATTATTAGTGGAGGATCGCGTGATACATTAAATGTAAGAAAATTATTTTAATTAAGCGCTTTACCCACAGGAAATCAAAAAGAAAAATTGGATGAAAAATACTTAATACGGTTTTAATTTTTAGTTTTCTTACGGGCAAAGCACTTTAAAATCAAACATTTATTTATTTGATATATTATTGTATATATTTATATACATATATACAATATATTGTATATATTCAAGTATATTAAATATATATTTGATTGTATATACCTTATGTTATTTGCTATATTAATTGTCAATACTAAAATATTTATAATTATTTTTTTAATTTATTAGGACATAAGCCAAGAACAATCATTTATTTATGAATTAAAATCCGGTGTAAAATTTGGCAAATATACACCGAAGTTGCGTCAGTTTGCGATGACCATGTCATTTTTTTCAACTGCTGGTTATGAGCATCTTCGGCAATTTTTTATTAAAAGTATCAAACTACCACATATAAGGACCATAAGACAATGGTACCAGAACTCAACAGGCAGTCCTGGTATTACAATACAAGCCGTGGAACATTTGCGGCAAAAAATCCAAACAGAGAATAAAGATATCTATTTCTCCATAATGATGGACGAAATGTCAATCAAAAAATGTATTGATTGGGACAATAAAAATAAGGAGTTTGTGGGGTTTGTTAATTATGGCGCAGGGTGTTTGGATGATAATGTAGATGATGAACAAACACAGGCATCTAATGTGTTAGTGTTCTTCATTTGTGCTATAAATTTAAAATTTAAAATACCTATTGCATATTTTTTTATTAATTCCTTAAATGCAGCAGACCGAGCACATATAATAAAATTTGTCATATCCCACTTACGCGAGGAGTGTAATGCGAACATTATAACGTTAACATTTGACGGGCTTAAGGCAAATTTTAGTATGGTCAAATTGTTAGGAGCCGAATTACCACAAAAGCCTTATTTTTATGTCGAACCTAGTGATCAAAAAATTTTTATTTATTTGGATAATTGTCACATGATTAAACTTATACGTAATCATTTCAAATTAAAACGTACATTTTATACAAAAAATGACGATAAAATTGAATGGCATTACATTGAAAAACTAAATAATATTCAAACTGAAAGCGGACTTGCACTTGCACCAAGAATTAATGCCACACATATAAAGTTTGAAAATTCTATAATGCGGGTAAAATATGCAGTGCAAGTGTTTAGTCGCAGTGTAGCAAACGCATTAGAATATTTAAGCCAAACCGATCCAATATTTAAGGATTGTATGCCTACTGTTAAATTTTTACTAATTATTAATGATTGTTTTGATATTTTTAATAGTAATAGTTTAATGGCAAAATATTATTTTAAACGACCTCTCTCTAAATCGACACACGAAACTTTTTTTAAAAATTTAGAATATTTAAAACAAACTATCAATGAATTAAAATATGTTAACAAATATCATCAAAAATTAAATGTAATACAAAGTAATTTCAATACAGGATTTTTAGGTTTTTTAATAAATTCCGAAAGTCTAAAAATTATGTACAATGAATTAATTGTAAATGATAAATTAGATTATTTGTTAACATATAAGTTTAGCCAGGATCACTTAGAGTTGTTTTTTGGGTTGATTCGTTATCGAACTGGCCGAAACGACAATCCAACATGCAAACAATTTATAGCATCCTATAAACGGCTAGTTGTTAATAAATCTATAAAAGCGCAAGGTACGGGTAATGTTTCCTTGCCAGAAATATTAACTATTTCATCCAGCCGAAAGACAAATCAATTAAATTTAAATGATGATGTTGTATTAGATTTAATTGAAGTCGAGCTGGATGAATACTCGTGTGATATAATAACGTATTTAGCTGGGTATATTGAAGCCAAACAATTGCCTAAATTTTTAAAATGTAAGGAATGTCTCCAAATTTTAAATAAAAGTGCACGGTTGGAGCTAAATCTAGGTTTATTTAATTTAAAAAAATGGGGTAAATTAATGACCCCATCATTAAATACATACAAAATTTTAGTCGAATGTGAGAAAATTTTTAAAAGTAGTGTTAATATTAATGTAAAATTAGAATATAGTAAGTTAGTTTTACGATCAATACAAAATATTAGTTTAATCGATTTAATTTTTATAGATAATAGCAATCACTTATACTCTAGATTTAATATTAATGATATAGAAAATCATTTTTACGTGTTAATTAAAACTATCATAAATATATATTATAAAATAAGATTTTTTCATTTTGCAAAACAAGAGAATTTAAAAAAAATTGGTGTAAGAAAAAAATTAACGAAGTTAATTCATTTTAATGAAATGAAATAATTAAAAAAAAATAAAATTTGGTTTTATTTATTTATTATTGTATATAAATATAAGCCCATGTACTCCAATCCCGATTATAAAATTTAAAATTTTTTTTTTAGATTTAAAATTTTTGTTTCGTTAATAATTCGTTCAATATAAAAAACTGTAGATAAAAAAATGTAAACATTTCGTTCAACTACTCTAGTGCCATCTACTATTTTTATCCCAACTAATATCATGTTGGCACATAAAATCGACGCGATTTCCCTTATAGTAATATAAGTTATTTGGTACATACAGATATACGATATTATAATGCGCACCATACTTGTCTATGTATGTTTATGACCATTATGTACCGTATTTTGTTATTAGTCTGTCATTGTGCTTGTATTTCCGGTCTAAATTGACTTAATTGAATTTAATACTCAAACATACTTAATGCAAATTAAAATATTGTATGTTGACTATTTTATGTATTATGATTAGATTCCAATTATTAGGTTTAGATACAAAATCATTTAACATTTTATATATGATCTTATATGTTAATAAGGTTATGTGCTAATTAATTAAAATTTTGTTGGTTAAGTATTATGTCGATGAGTGTGTGTGTGTGTTGTTTGAAAACTGGATTCGGACGATCAAGGTTAAGTGTTGACAAACATAAACAAGGGCAATTATTGTTGTAATCGAGAATTGAATATTATATTTTTGGGTCCATACATGTCACATCACATATGGTATGCTAAATTATATAAAGATATATAAAAATGGGCAGGACCGTTTCTTCATGGAAATGTAAGTTGATTTATCGACTGCAAATTATTAAAATTAAAATTAGGTTAACCCGATATTAGCAGACTGTTATGTAGCAGTTAGTTACTTTTCAAATGGAGAAAACGATGAGAGAGACCAGGCAGATATGACATGCAGGGATGTGATAATATTTTTGAAGTAGGTAATATTGTTTAAATCACTTCTGGTGGTTAAAAGTTGAATTAAAAAAAATGGACACCACTAATACTAAATGTCGGACAATAAGTAATTTCGTCGTGTCTATACTTGAATAAGTATCGGAGTAATCAAAAAGTAAGTTCATTGGCAAATCCTTTGTTTGAATTATTTCATCTGATTTGCAATTCGGCCAAATTGCCCATTTAGACTGTCTCATAATGATCTTTACACAGTAAAAAAGTAAGACCATTGGAGTCAATAAATTCGTTTATGATACTGGAGTATGCTGTTGCAGTTTTAATAATTTGATCAAATTTTGATTATTTTGAATTACTATATAATATAATTAGTTGGAATGATCTAAGCTTGAGCTAATTCACTTTTATAATGTACACATAATTTTTTGAAAGATATTAATACTCTTAGTTTGACTGATCAGAAATATTAGCGAGTTTTAAGCGGTATGTTTGTCAAAGAAACCACACAATGATTTTTTTTTTAAAATTTGCTGAGGATTATTAATGTTAAAGGAAGTGGATATATGTACTTGATAATTAGTTTAATACTATACCCAGAAAGCATTCGGTTTTATGCCGTTAAAGTAAAGAAGAGTATTCTCAAATAGGGGAAATTTTCTGTTAGCTATATACAAACGTATAACATATTTCGAAGAAGACAATTGAATACGATATAATGTTTTTTCGGAGTCTGACCACAATACTACTCGATCGAATTTTAAATCTAAAGGCTTGCCGCATAGCAACGACACGAAAAATTATCTGGCGGCGATTTCTTAATTTATGATTAAATCACTAAAATTTATAAACTAAAATTATATGGAAACGATACATATTAATAATATTTAATTAATAAAACTCGAAAAGTTTAATAATTTAACAAATTTCAATTATTTATATCCATCGTCCGACATCCAAATAACTTATAAATATTTAAGGGAAATGGACACATAAAAATTTCACCAACTATCACTAGAGGCAACACTGGCTATTGAACGACAAATCATCACTAAATTTGTTTGTTTTTTTTTTAACGAAACTGAGATCTGTCAAATTTAAAAAAATATTAGCCATTAGTTGTTTACAAATATACTTAATTATAACGCACAAAAACACTAAATATGCTGTGATGATTCACAACAAAACAATATGGCGATATTATTATACAGAAAAAAGAAAACAAAAAGCGCCTATGTTAATTTGTCTTCAAAATAATTAGAATGCCATCTGTTGACTGTCCCTAAAACATTATTTAACGAAAAATTAACGAAGTTGTATCACGTAAATACTATGGTAAACATATATCATTTCCCTTATATATTTATAAGTTATTTGCCGACATCACGATATCGTGACTAGATCGTATAGTTTTTTTCGTTGCCAAACGCATTATACCATTTAACTAATTCCAAACGATTTCCGCATTCACACTCAAATTCTTGGCGAAATATTTTTTCGTTCGAATTTTTTACGATTTGTTGTATATAGTTGCCTTTGTGTTCGTATTTCATTTGGTAGTTTTCGTTTATTTCAAATAGTTGCCATTTTGATAAATTTTTATCAATGCCTTTACGACTTTTGAATTTTATCAAACATTTTCGCTAAAAGTAATGCTGCACATAATTCCAATCGTTGAATTGTATGTTTCTTGGATTTTGCACAAAGCAAACGACAACTGTAACTGCCATTATCTAACGCATACCTGATATACCCATAACAACTATAACCACTTTTAGAGGCATCGACGAAACCATGAAATCCGACTAATCGATTAGCGGGAACTTCGCATTAAATTGTTTAATTGATTAATAAAGGCTTCCTATTTCGCTAAAAGAGGTTTGAGCATTTCAGTGTCCTAATCCAACCCATTTGACTTCCATGCTTTTTATTCGCCAAGTGATTTTGCAATTGCTTTGAGGCAGTTTGAGGATTTTTACAAGACACCAAGATCACTGTATCATCAGAAAATGTTGATATTATAGCTTCATTAGAATTAGGCAAATCGATTGTATATACAGCAAGTATAAAATTGGCCCCAAGACACTTCCTTGAGGAACACCTGCGGTAATATTTAAACCAGGGGTTGCTACATTTTGTTTAACCAAGTATTGTATTTGAAGAAGATAGTTTTCAAGAACTACATGGAACTGCTTCGGTAAAAGTTCTTTAATTTTGTATATTAATCCTCTATATGCCAAATTTAATCGAAGGCTTGTGCAATATCCAAGAAGACAGCAGAACAATATTTTTTTTCTTCGAAGGTGAGGTTGGTTGCATTGAAAATCCTGTGAACTTGCTCTATAGTGCTCCTGTTCACATGATTGCGTTGAGGATGTAAGTTATTAGTTTAATACATTTGTCTGGTAATTCTTTAATCATTTTACCGGTAGTAAGATGTCCTCCACTTAAACTTTATAGGCTTAAAATTCAAATCATTTACCATTTGGTTTGGTAGCATGAAGTTTTTAACTTGTTCATGTGGTGGGAATACGCTTTTTAGATGAACTGCAAAAGCATTGGCTTTTTCTTCATCACTTCTCGCCCAGTTCTCACTTGGCAGTTTAATGGGTGAACACGAGTTTGCCGGCCTCTTAAAACTTTTAGTTGCTTTCCATAAGAAGTAGGCTGTTCCCTCTGTTGCCGAGAGTTCAGTTAAATAGTTTGGAATACCTTCATTTTCTTCTTATCTCAGCGCTACTTTCACGGTTTTAATTGCTCGATTTAATTTCCATTTTAATATCGGCGATCTTTGCTGCTGCTGCTATTGGTCAGACGTTTCATACCTTCAGTCTTTCGGGCATCAGTACTCACTGTTATAATTATTGGTGAATGATTGGACGATAAATCGTAACAATCTGTTGCTATAGCATTTGTACGTGCAATGCCTTTAGTTATACAGAAGTCTATTAGATCACGAATTTTCTTTTTATCCGTAGGCCAATACGTTGGATGCCCTCACAATGAATTTATTCCCTAAGTGGTTAAAATAATCTAAGAATTGCTTCTTTTTTATTGCGTGCTTTGGAGGGCAATTGTTGTAACTGATTATGCGTCTAACGGTGGCAAATTTAATTAAGTACAAAATTTACTAAAATAAAGTGCATCATTTGGCGTGACACAACTTTCTTATAGATACAATAGTAGATTAGAACAATTACTATAATGTTTTGATATTATATACCATAAATAGAGGTATGTACTTACTATATATGTAGTTCTTTAGAACAATGTTAATTACGTTTTATAATAATTAACTTCTTTCGACAATATTTACACACACTTAAACACACTCAAGACGAGTATTAATTATGACACATTCATTAACATATCGCTATTAGTAATATATGCTAATTAGTGTATGCCAATTTAGTAAATTGCAATACAAAAATGGTCATGAGTTGGCACGTAAAATTATAATAGACCGTTCCGGTTTAAAATATAGCACTACTCATATGCGATTTACCATTTGGATAATCCAAAATGAGTATAGCCCTCTAAAATAATGAGTGGCTTCCCGAATGATTCAAAACTGGAATATATGGAAGATGTACTCAACATTTTCTGCAATGATATGGAACATTTTGTGAAATATTAAAGTTCTTCTTTATAGTCGTGGGCCACTTATTTTTTTTAAATAACCGTCATATTGGTTCTCTACTTCTCTAGTCAACTGGCAGAAATTATAGGATTACATTTCTGATTGCGTGAATTTCTTTGCAGAATATAGGGTGGGCCATCTGGTTAGTCATTTTTCTATTTGCAAAAAAAAAGAAACACAATTTCTGGGATGAAAAGTCAAATTTTTTATATTGATAATGAAAGCATTTATGCCATTTAAGTATGAAAAATAATATCGTTGATATGCCCACCAAGGCTTCGCCTTCAGGCCTGCATCCGACCATCAACATTTTTCCAATAAATGTGGATCAATGACCTCAATTTCAGCTCGAATGTTGATTTTAAGTTGTTGATTTTTGGATTAGCATAGACCTTACCTTTCAAAGAACCCCTCAAGTAACCTCATTTCAAGTAACCTCACAATTTCTTGAAATTATGCGATCGCCAAATTTTATTGACAATAAATGGATTGTTCAACGATTTGCGTGACATGTCGCTCCGTCTTGCTAAAACCAAAGGTCGTTGACACTCAAGTCATTCAATTTGGGCCACAAAAAACCAGTTAAAGTTTTGCAATAAAGTTCCCCATTCACTGTAAGGGCATTTTTCTGTTCGTTTTCAAAGACAAACGGCCCAATGATGCTTCTAGCCCATAAACCAAACCAAACTTTGACTCTTGAAAGATGAAATTGTGCTTCGTGAATAGCACGAGAATGCTCTGCTTCCTAAATTCGACAATTTTGCTTATTGAAGTACCAATTAAGATACTAATACGCCTACTCGCTAAAGATAATTTTTGATGAAAAACCTTCATTTGGTTCAAGCATCCAATTAACAAAACGACGACGATTTAAAGGTCTGGTGGCCCCAATTAAGGCAGGGGTTGTCTTTGCGTACTCGAAGAAGTATGTCTTCGCTCATATTCTCTTTGTGTTTTTTCCATAGATAATTCGGATCAGAAGGCGAACGAGTTGTCAAAATTGTGGAGAACAGAATTTGTATTTGGTGAAAATGATGTGTTCCAGATTGACTTCGAAAGAATAAGATAGTATAGCACAATCCATGGGTTATCAATTTCAAAATCAACATTAGTTGTTGTGTGTCCTCTTTCATCTGGTTTTTGACGTCTGTATTGCGGATAACCATCGCCACCAGTTTGTGTTTCTTCGAACTTCTGACGTGGATATTTTTTGGTGCATTTTCCATCATTCATGCATAACGAATGTGGGTTGTGTAATTAACATGCGGTTCGTAAATCATACGTTTTTTGACAATTTTAAATAATGCCGGATTTTCTTTTGGATCGGGCATTTTAGCAGCTAAAGCAAATGCAAATGAATATACTCTTCGACTCGAAGTTTCGATTGATTGTAAAGAAAGTAATTGAGTCGTTCGCTTTCGACTTTAGCGTATACATCAACGGTGAATTGTTGGAAAAGGTAACAGCACTTCAGGATGTGATTATAGATTGATGTGATTATAGATTGTTGGAATCATGATACGATATGCATCAAACTCTTTTCGTAGTCGCAGCACCTGTGACGGAATGAGTTTGATACAATTCGAGATAATCTTCGACTTCTACTCACAGAAACAGTATAGATATTGAACTGCTGATAACAATATATTGCCAGGTAATCTGTGTGTCTATAAATACAGCTGCTACTTTAGTGGCCGTTAGAGCATTGAAACGTATTTTGTGTTCATTTAACGGTGTTTTGTCTGCCGTGATAATAATTTTCAAGTCATCCACTTTCAGGTTTTCTAACGCGGATTTAAAATCTCAAATCAGTTGTTCTCGTGAAATAATGCTCGTAATTTACAAAGAGTTGCCCGATCTGTTGCTCCACTAAATGTACATCCTCTATATCAATCTCTCCTTCCACATTGTCCATAAAATAAATTTGCAAAAAACTGTTGATTTCCTTTGGGCACTGAAAGAAGTGAACCAATTTGATGATCCTATTGCCCTTGATCTTTGAATGTGATTATGAAATTACCATATCTCACAATATTCGTCGCTCCAAATTATGTCATTTGGGAGCATTTGTTGTATTTCCGAATATGCTATAGTAAATGTTTGGACTCCCAAGTAGCTCCAGGAACATAAGTTAAAAATGGTTCTTGTGGCTCAGCTAGTGGTTGCAATACACAAACCAGTAATTTTTTTCTCCAAAAATACGCTTCTTACCTGATAATAATGCCAAAATAAATTTACACCAAACACAATAAACAAAATATGCCATGTTGACGCGCACAATATACAATTTTCACTGAAAAGTGAAAACTTAAAACAAAACTAGCAAAACATATTTTGAAAATGTTACTTTGATTTTTAATTTATAATGAACTGCATTGAAAATCCACTGTTGAATATTTGGCTGACTTCACAATGTTAAATATAAATACAGTTTTTCATTTTTTTCATGTTCCTGTGGTCCTATTTTGGTATTTCTTCAGCGAGATAAAAATGAAGACGTTTGAAAATCCGATTTGTATTGTTTAATTTTGCCTTGAAATGTAGGGAATCATATCGCATGAAATAATAATAATATTGTTGCGCGTATTATAACAGTTCTTTATTACAAGATTAAAAGCCGCTGGGCTCTCGCTTTCGGTGTTTTTTTTAACTCTTAGATTTTCTAGAAATCACCTACTATGTTATATGAAGTTTACTTGTATGCTACTGTAGACAAAATAATTGTTTTCTTCTTCTTCTTTCGCTATTGCTACATCCCATGAAGGGATTTTGCCTCCTCAGCGATGCTTCTTCAAATTTTGCGATCCGTCAAAAGAGAACACCAGACACGGTGACCGAGTATGTTCAGGTATTTCTCGACGTCATTCATGCATCGAGTAGACGGTCTCCCACGAAGACCCACTTCCATTGGTGCCGACTCCAAGGGCTGTTTTGTGGTTCGATTTTGTGAACGAAGAACGTGTCCAAGCCATCTTAACCTTGATGATTTTATGAATCCGATGATGTTGCGCGACTTTATCGATACATTCGCATTCTATACGTGGCTTCCTCCTTGATGAGATCGAGAATAATTCGAATAATGTTACGTTCCGTTACTGCAAGTTTTTGGATGTTTTGGCTGTCAATGTCCAAGGCTCACAACCAAAGGTGATCACTGGTCTTATCAGTGCTTTATAGATGTTCGCAGTTTTACTTTGCGCGATATATGGGGAGACTTGACGACTTTAATACTGGCGTAAAATGCTCGGTAGCTTGCTGCGATCCTTGATGACATGTCTACAAAAATGGAGTTTTGCTCGGTAATCAATGATCCCAGATATTTGAACTCATTTACTCTCTGAAATGTTTCTACTAAAATGAAGTCTCCGCGTGTTAGCCAACGCTTCGTTAATTTGAAGGCCAATTTGTTGGGCTGATAGTTCCAAGTGGAGAAGGACTTTTTTCAGTGAGATGTTGCAACCCAGAAATGTCGTCAGCATATGCCAATAGCTGGGTTGATTTGTGATATAGACAGATATACTGCCCTATATTGAGCTGATGGATGACATATTCTAATGATATATAGAGAATTAGTTCAGATGTTATCTCGAAGTCATCCGAAATTTTACCTTCAATTAGCACCTTACACTTTGGCTCATTCAATAAAAGTTTGCTCGTAGATACCAATTTTGACGGTGTGTCCAGATAGGACAATACGTTCCATAACGCGTTCCTTTTAATGCTGTCGCACGCCTGCTGGAACTCTACGAATAGCCCATGTACAGGGATGCCCTTTTTCGTAGCACTTTTTAGGACTATCCTCAGTATTTTGATAACTTGTAACTCCCTCTGTATGTTGATAACTTGTTGCGACTACGTTGGCCAAAACCTTGTATCTTGTGTTCAACGAAGCTATACCGTGGTAGTTATTGCAGTTCAACTGATCTCTTTTTTTTGTAGTGGGCAGATAAGAGCCACTATCTTCTGGGATGTTCTATTTTGACTATTTTGATTGTCACTACAAACTCAAACATGGGGTGGAATATATGATCACCACCATATTTGAGAATTTTGCAGATACCGTCCTGACAGAGTGTCTTGTTATTTCCATTCGCGCTATCATGTCCCACACTTCATCATATGTTGGTCGTGGAGTCATCTCGACGGTAATATCAGATTGACGCCAGATAGGTTATTGCTCAGTAAGTGGAGTCTGTCTATTTAGAAGCGAAGAGAAATAATTCCTCCACACTCCTAGGACGGTTTAAGTGTCCATTTGTAACTCTCCTATTTCATTGTGAATAGTGCTGCTAAACGTTGATGGAATTCTGTAGTTATTTCTCTTATGTATCGATATCTAAATCTCTTAGACCTGAATTTTGAATGTAAACTGGTCAGCAACTGGTTTGTCTTCCAAGATTCCTGTTATAGTAGTTTCAAAGGTGGTACGCAACTTGTTGCGACTACGTTGGCCAAAACCTTGTATCTTGTGTTCAACGAAGCTATACCGCGGTAGTTATTGCAGTTCAACTGATCTCTTTTTTTTTGTAGTGGGCAGATAAGAGCCACTATCTTCTGGGATGTTCTATTTTGACTATTTTGATTGTCACTACAAACTCAAACATGGGGTGGAATATAAGATCACCACCATATTTGAGAATTTTGCAGATACCGTCCTGACAGAGGGTCTTGTTATTTCCATTCGCGCTATCATGTCCCACACTTCATCATATGTTGGTCGTGGAGTCATCTCGACGGTAATATCAGATTGACGCCAGATAGGTTATTGCTCAGTAAGTGGAGTCTGTCTATTTAGAAGCGAAGAGAAATAATTCCTCCACACTCCTAGGACGGTTTAAGTGTCCATTTGTAACTCTCCTATTTCATTGTGAATAGTGCTGCTAAACGTTGATGGAATTCTGTAGTTATTTCTCTTATGTATCGATATCTAAATCTCTTAGACCTGAATTTTGAATGTAAACTGGTCAGCAACTGGTTTGTCTTCCAAGATTCCTGTTATAGTAGTTTCAAAGGTGGTACGAGTAACTTCGTTGGTTAATGCTGATGTGTTCTAACGAGTGATATGCTAAAAAAGTTGATTGTATGTGGTTTACAGGCGAAATATAATTCAGCAACTACCAGGAAGTGGTCTTAATCTATGTTGGCTCCACGTTTGGTTATGATATCGTTGAGTCCAGAAAAATGTCTTTTAGGCAAGAGGATGTGGTCGATTTTATTGGCCGTTAACCCGTTCATTTATTTCCATGTGCCTTTATGAATGCGATTATGTAGGATTGGGAAGAATGTACTGGTAACCACCAAGTTGTACAGAAATGCTAGCTTTATGGTGCATGTCCCGTTCGTGACATCATTGAAACCTGAGTGTGCGAATCCTATTATTGGCAGGTTTTTGAAAAAGTGATGCTTATCCATGTTATTGCTTCGACAGCGAAGTTATAGCGTCTGTAATCGACGATGTCATTGTCGATTAGTCTTGTTTCTTGTAGTGCCATGTTTATCCCCCTGCATACACATCAACCTGACCACCTGAAAATAATTGTTTCTCTCATGCTATATAATTATGCTAAATAATTAGTGAAAATGTTTATGTTTTGCATAATTGGCAAAATGTCAGATTCATCATACTGTCTTAACTGTAGCAGTAAACATTCGTAAAATGTTTCGTTCTGAGTTTAGACCAACTGTTATGAGCAGCATTATAAAATATTATTAATTATAAAATATTAAGAAATATATGCAAACCATAAATAAACCTCTTCAAAAATATACCCCTCACCCCCTCAGCTAAATGCCAATAAGTGAAATTTACGATTTTTATTTTTATAAATATAGATCCACTTTGTTAACGATTTATAATTTTTTTTTTTTTAATTTCCAGATAAATTTTGGCTGACTAATTTTGAAAGAATTAATCAAGTTCGATTCAAACTGCACGAATGATTTGACAGATCGTTGTAAAGTATCTGTGTGCATTACAAAATAGTTGGACGTAAAATGACATACAAGCAAAATTCAATGGAAATGGCAGCATGTTTTGGTGGTGATGCTCAAGTAAGTTAAAAAGAAATAGATATATTAGGCATAAAAAAGTCTCGGCACAATTTTTGGTTTCTCCATGTGATGATATGTGCTGCTCAGACAGAGTGGGGTTAAACTTTCCCAATTGAGTATTTTCAAGTAGGTTTTTATCAGCGCCGCAACATGTGGACGAACATTAACATCAGAAGAATAATGTTGTCATGAGGACAAGAGTATATGGTTTCACTAGCAACTCATAATGCAAGATACCAAGCTGATCCCACGAAATACTCAACATTTTTTAGTCGATGTTGACGATTTGACAAATTTGACACATTATTTCTTCTTCGTTGGGTGGGTTATCGTAGTGCGCATTGATTTTTCATCAGCGCAGTGATTATACGATGCAAAAATCAATTTTGTTTATTTCTGGCAAGCAACATTTTAAATAAATAAGTGGCAACATTTATTGTTAAACAAAATGATTTTTTTGTTTTATAGAAAACTGTGTGCAACCAAAACTGTTATACTATTTTTTCGTGTATGTAACCAAACATCAAAAAAATTTCAAAAATATAAAAAAATTTAGAAGTACATATCTATAGGTATCGATAAAAAATATGTTATGAAAAATAAAATTTGAATTATTTGCTTTTGTTCTAAATTTTATTTCTAATTTTTATTTTATTGTCGCCGTAGTTTATTGTGATCGGTGGAATAAAATAAAATTTTATTTCTCACTTTATTTATTTAAAAATATAATTACCACAATTATATAATATTTTAAACTATTTTCACTTCGAATTTTTGTATAAAATATTCAGAAATCAAAACAAAACAACACTAAAATAATAAACGTCAAATTAGTTTATAAACAAGACACAACAAAAAAAGAAACGACACACCTACTACAATAATTTTTTAATTGCGACGCACTTTATTCTAGCAAAAATTATTACTATTTAACAATAATTGTTGCCATACTAAAATATGTGCATAATCGCTCGGCAGCATTCAACGTTTCTCGGCTTCAGTTAATATGGAACCCAATTTCCTTGCTTTTGAGCCATTCGCAATGATTTTAAACAATGTGGAAGAGTTTGATGAGTTACTTTTACGCTCGTACGTTTTAAGGATTCCGCTACGTTTTTGTCTTCGACATTAAAGACAGCCTACCATTTGCTTCTATAGAATTGTCCAATTGAGATGCAGGAAAATAAACTTAAACTAAAACTACAAATATTTGTTTTTGAAATAAGTTCAAACGGCTAGTTTTTTACAGACGACGTCATCCGATTAACATTTTTGTTGACAGTTTCCATAAGTGATTTCAATGGCATTTATCTCGACAATTTTGTTTTTAACTGCCTTTAGCTTTATTGGCGCCACTTGTATTTAATGGGCTGGAATTCTAAAGCATCGTCAGATAACATTTCGGGGCTTCCGATTTGCTTGTTGGGTGTAAATATTATACTGTACTAAGATGTTGACCAAATATGATTGCGCTATCTGTATTACTTCTTGTCCAGTTTCCGTCACGAGGACGAATCAAAAGGCATAACAGTATTTAGATTGTTTCAGCTTATGTATGGCTTTCCACAGAGCCGTCTGGAAGTCTTTATTTAATTTTGATTTAAGAGTAGGTGATCTATGTTGTTGCCACTGACTGCGTATGACCGTTTTATCATTAATGCCATTTCAAAATATTCCTGCTGAATATTTTGAAATGGCATTGCAGCTTATTTTAATACATCCGTTAGGTTTTTTACTGCCGAATTAATTTAATTTTTTGTTTTTAGAGTGACACTTCAGAGTCGGGAATTGTGTGTTGCTTCTCAGTTTGCCAGTAGGTTAGGTGTCCTGCAGATCTATGATCCAGTTTTTCATCTTGCATGCATTCCCACTGTTGTTTTCCTTTCGAGGACATTAACCTTGGATATGTTTGACGTCATAATAGTCGCCTCATGCAATAAACTTATCTTCCAGAGTAATTTGCAAATTGATGTCTTTTAATCAAATGTTTTGGTGGACAATAAACTGCAAATATGATGCATTTCACCGTCCATTCCTCCAGATAGATGCTATAGTTCCTTAAATGTGCTCATCACCGCAGATTTTTAGAGTTCATATATTGTCGTACTCTGTTCCTTATAAGGATAGCAGATCCACCTTGTGACTTTTCCAAATTATAGACCTTGTGCGGTTGAAAAGAAAACGGTTAGTATCGTCATCCTTGCGTATGGGGCCTTATATAAAATACATGACTCTTCTTTCAACTATCTCTCATACTCATTTGTCAGGGTCCAACTTGCACACCCACACATGATAAAGGTTTATATCCCTTTGTACTACTTAAGCTTGTCTAAATTGCGTTTTGGTATAAAAAAAAACTTTGGTCATATGTTTGGTTTTAGAATTGGCCATTAATCGTACAAGTGGATCCATTAGTTCTTTTACACCGTTACCATTCACTTCAGTTACTCAGATATCATCTGCATATGCATATGCTAAAGCGTGGTTTTAGACGAAAGATATATTTTAACAGTGGATTTAAAAGTTTCGTGTACAGATCATCTTCTCGTTCACCAGAGCTAATTGCAAAAATAATTAATAGCTTGTTCCGAATTTTGACACAACATTGTGATTGCATTCTTGTCATTAGAACTGCACATATTTTTTAGGTATTCCTAGGTATTGCAAGCAAATCATAAGGAATCCCGACGTCCAAATCGAATAAGGTTGAAAAGATATTTCCAGAAAGTATCTTTTTTAATATCAAGAGCTCGGAGTTAATGCAATCAACCACAGCGGAACGGTTTGTTTTTAGTCCCTCCATAACCAGTGTGAATTCCTCTATGCACATTACTGCAGTTTGTATTTGATGACTTTGAAATCGTCAAATACTGGTTAGATGTTTCCAACCCGAATGGAAATAGCGATTGGTTATATCGATTGGGAAGAGCCATATGCTATATTCTGTTGCTTAACAGAACGAGGACACTTCTCATTAAACGAATCAGTTTTGGATTTACCATACCTTAAATCGCCTTGGTGGCAGTTGCAACCAAAGTTCTTAATATCTAACATGCAGCGTTCTCATCATTAGAACGCTAATTGGTTTATTTTTCTCATCTTCGTTTATCAAACCTATACAGTTGACACGTAAGGTTTCAATCGATGATTACATAGCGCATACAAATTTGGCAATAGACCTGCTAGATCCCACATCTTGGATGACCGACCATACTATATAAAATTATACATGGTCAATTTGACTTCGGGCCGTCTTTCGAGAGTGTATCCAAGTTTCTAAGTATGGATGTTTCTATGAGAGAAGCGAGTGCTAGATAAAATTAGATTGCGTGTGTTCGCAAAGTACATCATTCTTTTTTTCATTATCGGTTGCTGGATCGTGTCGAGAGTACGGATCTATATTTTCACATAAGTCAATGGTGATTTTTGCCATTAAAGTCACCAATCAGTATTCTGTTATCTTGTCCCGGTATGGATCCCACCAAATCATTCGAATTGCTATTAAATGATTCTTTATCTCTGTGTCTTCAGTGCGGGTGCATGATTACAAATGATTTACAGGTTGCCACGACGCATGCGTATCAAGGACACGCCAACGATGCTTTGGTGGATAATTCTAAGGATAAAATGCTCGTTTGAGTGGTTTCCACGATGGCGAAGCAAAAAATATAGACAAACTAAACACATATCGAGGACTCCGAATTTTTATTTAAAAACAAATAAAAATTCGGATTAAAACCCATTTTCATTTTAAAAATTAATTTTAATTATAACACAAAATTGAATACACAAATTATGACACACGTGATTAAAACAAATAAATTATAAAATTCGTAATTTGGAATTCACCCAATACCAAATAAATTTTTGGTATTGAAATTCAATTACAATTTTTTAGTTTCAGTGCTCGTTCCTAGATGTCATATAATTAATAATTTAGTTGTTAAATTCTAAATTTTAAAAACTTTTAATAACACTAATAACTTTTAATAACTTAAAAAACTTTTATTTTTAATTTAAAATTGAGTTTGAATTAAAATAAATTAGTATCAATTTAAAATACACTATCATCTTTTAAAAACAAATCTCGGGATTTGGTTGGTTATGTTATTTGACGAGGGTGATCATTTTGTGGTGCTGTATCCCATTTGGTGATATAAAACTGTGATAAAATGAAATAGTCTGTACTTAATCCGTGCGCTTTATGGATTATTCGCACGTCGCTTATTGATTTGAATGAAAAAAAAATAATATTTTCTGTCTTACTTACACTAGTACAAAAAATGAAAAAAACCGATTGTGTTGTCAACAGTTTTTGCTGTCTTATACTTACATTACTATAAAACACCGATTTTGTTGTCAACTTTTGACGTTTTCATTGATATTTGAATATTCACACCAAACACGAATTTTGAATATAAATAAACTGATGCGTACTCAAATTATAGCTTAGAAATAACTAAAAACACTAAACTATCACATTTATTTAGATAAGCGTTATCTTAACTATTACATAAATATAATATAACATAATGTCCAGTTGAAATATTAGCGTCTATCCAAAACAATTTTGTATTACACACGCGACATTATTGTAATTCGTCTTGTTCAAACAGAATTAAAATATTTACATATTAATTTAAATATTACAATATTTTATTTGAATATTTTAATTGAAACAAGATGAATTACAAATGTCGCGAGTTTTGTCAATTTTATACAAATGAATAAAAAGTAATATGTTGACGTTTCTACATAACCTCAAAATGAATCATATGAAGGTTTTATTTGAAGTGCTATCTCATCTAGTGATATACAAAAATTTTATTTTGCTATTTTTTTCCTTATTTTGAATATTTTATTTTATTATTAAATAAAATATTCCAAATAATAAAAATAAAAATAACAAACACAAGAAATTAAATTTCAACAGTATTGAAAATTATTATATCATAATTTTCAATACTGTTGTATTGAATACTGTTGTTATATAATTAATTTTGACGTTATGTAGAAATGTCAACATATCATTGTGAGGGTTGAGTATGTAGACTTTGTTTGTTTACATTTTATCACCAAAAAATTCTACAAATGTGATATAAAAGTGTGATATAGCACAACAAAATGACCACCCAGGAATTAAATTCCAATTTAGTATTCAATTCCATGGCAAATAACATGCCACTTTTAGATGAATTCAAAAATTAGCGGATAATCCAAAAAAAGACAACAGAATTAATTTTTTTTCGGGTTAAGGTTCAATCTCAATGACACCGCACCCTACCGTATCCCACCGTTTGTCGCCGACTTTACGGATTGTCAAACACAATGTGCCCGCGCCGTTTTAGAAAAAAACAACGAAAACATACAACAAAAAAAAAATATCAAGTATTCATATATTCTTTTGACGACAAAAAAATTGATTTGACCTGACAGATATTTCATCAAGTTTTTTTTTTCATAAATATTGGCCATAAAACTAAAATAAAATGAAAAAACAAGTGTTGAAAAGTTGTGTTAGTTTGTTTAAATTATATGTCTAGTACAAGAGGTACAAAAAATATAAAAAGTGGTCAAATAATCTTAAAAGATGTTGGGTAAGGCATTTTGTCGCAACATATGATAAAATAAAAAAAAAATGGATCCCGAAGAATTGTTTCTCCATACACGGATGACAAGATCAGTTTATGATTTATTATTAAACCTCCTCAAAAATGGCCTAACAAAATATTCAATTCGACGTCCCATAGATTTTGGATGTAGATTAGCGGTTACCTTGTCGTAAGTATACTTAAACTTGCAGGTTTAATTTTAGATACGTAAATACAACACGCCCAAGGCGTGTCTCCTAAATCTCTAGCTACCTTTCCTGAGCTACAAAATGGGTAAAACGACAGTACGGAACATTATTTTAGAAACGTGCGAAATAAAATGGAAAGTTTTATCTCCAACCTATGTAGCAATTCCAAATGATACAGATTGTTTGCAAATTGCCAAATATTTTAATGAAAAGAGGAAAATGCCTAACTGTCTTGGTGCCATTGATGGCAAACACATAGCCATTCAATGACCACCAACCAGCCACATTGGCTACTTCAACTACAAAATTTTTCTCAGTATTGTCCTACTAGCCTCATGTGACGCGAATTATATTTTTACTGCTATTTGTGTTGGTGCTTAAGGTTGTCAAAGTGACGGAGGTATGGTATTCTATGCATTAAAATATGGATAAGATTTTAAAAGTCAAATCAAATTTTAGGTGTATTTAGCGAATCTAGGTTAGGTTAGGTTAGGTTAGAGTGGCTGCTAACGCACACTTAGACCGGTGACGGTCCATTGTGATACCAAAAGATCCTACTCCCCTTTCACCTTCATTGGAACCATTCAGAGCTACTTATGTAGCGTAAGTTATCTCGCAAATTGCAGTTCTCGAGATCCGAGCTAAGGCAGTTCTCGAGATAAGGCCGTCGAAACCCACGACTAAACTTAAGTCAGGTCTACGTAGGGATAGCAATGTTTTGGAGCTCTTCAAGTCCAGTTTCGGCCAGACTTGCCGCGCTACATTGCACGTTATGGTGTTATTCCACCTCTTCTGTGCCGAGGCTATTGCCTCCTTTTTAAGCGCCATAAAAAGCACTGCTAAAAGCCTCCCCAGATTTGCCCTTTCCGGTTTCAATTGGAGAGTTGAATCTTTCCTTGCCAGTTCGTCAGCCCTACAGTTCCCCAGAATGTCCGAGTGACCGGGGACCCAGACTATCTGGTTATTGAGATGCGCTCACTCATCTCGTTAAGAGATGAGCGGCATTTTAATGCCACCGTGGACGTCGAAGAAACTGATTCCAGCGACTTGATTGCTGCCTGACTGTCCACATTTATTGTTATATCCCATGTGGATATGATATTATGCATCAACCAAGTCAGCGCTTCCTCAATCGCTACCACCTCTGTCTGGTACACACTGCAGTGATCAGGAAGACGAACGGATATATTCACATTTAATTTGTTACAATAGACTTCAGCTCCGACTTTGCCGTCTAGTTTGGAGCCGTCAGTGTAGAATTGTATACTTCCAGTTTCCATTGATGGCTTATTCTGCCAGGATTCCCTTGAGCGGATAAGGGTCCGGAAGCCTTTTTCTAAGCATACAATCGGTATTGTGTGGTCATTATTCACCAAGTCCTCCTTTAGCGAACTGCCAATCGTCAAGTGGCCCGTCTTTAGACATTTCCACTCAAACACGGCAGAGATTCGTGCAGCCGTAGTTGCCGCACTCTGCTTACCAAAGATGTCGACAGGAAGAAGGTAGAGCATAGCCTCCAGAGCTCGTGTAGGAGTTGTCCTCAGTACCCCTCTTATAAGCAAGCAGGCCTTTCTTTGTACCTTCTCTATCATATTTGTATAAGTTTTCTTATCTAGTGCTGGCCACCACCCACTCACCCCATACATCAGAATCGGTCTGAATACAGCGGTGAAGAGCCAGTGTACCAGCTCTGGTTTTAGACCCCATCTCCTTTACATTCTCCCATTATCCCTTATATCTCCATGTAATGATTAAGAGCGCGTGTTGCATGACTTCCCTAATCATGATTAGGTACCTACCCGAGATCACGATCGCTACATCACCTGCGTACGCTATCACCCCTATTCCCTCCCTCTCCAGTTCCAAAAGTAGTCCATTGATTACTATGTACCAGAGAAGAGGTGATAGGACACCACCTTGCGGAGTTCCTCTAACTACTCGTCTCTTAATGGTGGATTCCCCTATGTCCTCGTTAACAATCCTGCATTCTAGCATCTGATTTATCAACCTCCTTAAGGGGTAGTCCACATCTAAGAAAGACAGTCCTTCCTGAACTGCCTCCGACCTGACATTGTTAAAGGCGCACTCTATATCGAGGAAGGCTACCATTCAGTACTCTTTCGAGTGGATTGATTTCTCAATTGTTCGCACCAGGGAATGCAGAGCCGTGTCCACAGATCTCAATTACTGGGTTTTATTTTTGCACGTATGAACTTGTCAATCAGTCTTTCCAATGTTTTCAACAGAAAGGATGATATAGAGTTATAGGCCTTAGGTCTTTTGGGTAGGCCTATGAATTTTTCCCCGTTTTCGTGATAAAAATCACCCTAACCTCCATCCATTTCCTAGGAATATAATTCAGCTTTAAACACCCCCTGAAGATCACCTCCAGCCATGAGAGAATGCTTGACGAGTGGTTTTGCAATTCCACTGGAATGATACCGTCCGGGCCTGCCAATTTATAGGGTCTAAAGCCGTTTAGTGCCCATAGGATCCGTTTTTTGCACACGATTTCCTCCGGGCACCCCGACGATAATTTTTGCCTATTCCTACCAAGCTCCGTCGACACATCCACACTACCTGGGAAATGGGTTTCCAACAGGAGCATCAATGATTACCCACTAGACGTTGTCTACAGCCCATCTGGTTTAATTAAGTTACTAGAGCTCGTTGGGCTCGTAGATAAGATTTCCCTGAGGCGCAAATCTAAAGCGAACCTAAATTTGGCAAAAAGTTGTTACAAGGAAGTTTGTTAATCTCTAAAGAACGTCGGTTACCGAACTGTAACTTATCGATGTCTCATTTTCATGTAGCCGATGCCGCATTTCCACTTCGCACTTATATTATGAAGCCGTTTCCCGGATTCCGTTTAACAAATTTTTAATTATAGGTTGTCAAGAGCAAGAAGAGTTATCGAAAATGCTTTCGGTGCATTTTAAAAATTTCAATTAACATGTTCCCAGAAAATGCGGAAAAGGTGGTTCTATCAACTATTGCTCTTCACAATTTGATTCAATTGAATGATGGTGTAAAATATTGCCCTTATAGAAATATATTGAGAAGATAATGATAATGTCCTTCATACTGGAGAATAAAACGATACCATTGAGATCAACCCGTCTGGGATCAAACAACTCAACGCGCTCTGCCATGCATATGAGAAACTAAATGGCCGAATACGTCTGTAGTGAAGGTACAATTCCATTTCAGTATGACATGTTGAATTAAATTTAATAAAAGTAACTTTAATATTTTATTTTTTATAAAAATTACAATATCGAATTGCCTCGTTAGCTTTTTGAAGCATTAAATATTTATAATCCATTTTTTCGTAGTCCGACATTTTTCACATTGAAAATTCAATCGATTTAAGGAAATGGTCCTAGGTTCCTTCTTTTCAACGACATTTATTTTATTCGTTAATGCATTTAGACTTTCTAAAAATCTGATTTCCACTTCATCTGCTTGAAGTATTTTTCGCCTTTTTGTTCGTGGCTCTGGTGTTGGTGGTTGTGGTGTTGATTACTGTGGTGTTGACGGCTCTAGTGTGGAGGATGCTTAAATTATAATTATATTTTGAAATGTGTTAAGGCAGCTAAAATTAATATAATAAAATATGCATATACAATTAATATTAAAACTAAATTTCACTTAACTCAAATTTAATAATTCATCTTCTGTTTTAATTTTTAAATATTTAAATAATTGTAAACAATCAACACTATTTTTGTAAATTGTCAAAACAATGATGAAGTATAATAACCATAAATTTAATTGGTTCAGCTTACAGTCTACATTATAGGATTTATATGAATTACAATCTACCTTCATATTATGGTATAAAACAAAATAATGTAGACTGTAAGCTGAATGGTTCTTTTTTCAACATCGGCTCTTTAGTCATATAAATTACATATATTGTTCAATAAAAGTTAGTTAAAATATAGATCTCAAAGTGAAAATAGCTAAATATAAGAAAGAAGTGGTGTTTTAATTTACAAAGTTTTAATAATTTCTTGGGATAAAAGTGCAAGCCATCCAAAAATTGACATAAAGTTTATTAAGTCAAGGCTGTACCCCAACAAAATGAACTATTTTATTTTGCTTGACGCGAAAAACTGAAATACATTTTTTTGGTTGTAAAATTAATTGTAAGGTTATGTTGCCCGAAAAAGTAAAAAGTTGTTAATGAAACGGTTTGGTAAATTAACGGAACGGTTTGGTGTCATTGAGATTGAACCTTAAGTCGTCCATTTATGGAATATTTTGACTTTCTCTTTTAATTTTGACTTTTTCTAATTTTTTCGCCTCGCTATCGTGGAAATCATACTTAACGTATTAAGCATGCGGATAATGGTGGTCACCTCTATCACGACCGGCTTCTACAAATTTAAAATTCCTCGATTGCATTGCACAGTACTATTCAAATTAAATGAGTATGGATACCAATTCATATGTATACGAGAGTAAACCCCCATATAAACAAAACGTCAAAAATATCGTTATTAGTTTACAAAAAAAAAAAAGCGATATAAGCGGGTGTACACATATTTAATATAATTTTAATTACAAAATTAAAATTTATTTGTCTATTCTTAAACAAAAGAATGTTTATTTTAATTAAACATATAAGTACAGTGGCTCAATAAAATTTTTTTTTTGTGTTTGTGTACATCACGATTTTAGTTAAAATTGTATTTAAGATTACCAAATAGGCGGTAATGGTTATTTTATGGTAATGTTATGCTGTTATAAATAGAGTTGAAACGCGATTATCCGGGACTAGGTTAATCGTACAACTAAGACAGGTGTCGTAGGATTTCCGGGGTTTCAATTGTGTAAGCTGGATTTCAAAAAGTAACCTTAAAATTTAATCCATTACAAAATGTATTTACAGAAGCTTTGCAGATGCAAAATAAGGCACTAATAAATTTTTATTAGTGCCTTATTTTGCGTCTGCAAAGTTTCTTTTCTCCAATCTAAGACCAATCCACACCAGTCTACATCATTTGAAAAACGGTCAATATGCAACCAGTTCCGATACTAATGTAGCGTAATATGATTCGCACCTTGATGTCCGTAAAATCAAAAAGGTTATCGATTACATATTTTCAGTGTGTATGTCTTCTATGAGTCAAAGCTGGAAATGAGCATTGGAAGTGAACCGGTGTCTCCTCCTCCTCTTTGCCCATACAGATCCTGCAGAAAGTCATTACTTTCCAGACCCAGATTTTTCGCATGTTTACCGAAAAGGTAGTATCATGTGAGTATCCTATGACTGTTCATACGTCGATGCTCCGCCGAGAGATTTGCGATCTAGAAGACTCGGATCTCAGCCGTGGCCTCACATAATTTTCTCTCTTGGTCCATCTCTCCAATGCCAGGGGTTTGTTTTTTTCTAACCGCCCTATTCGGTGTCAGTTGGAGACCCATACTTTGTCTAACAAGTTTGTCTGCCCTGCAGTTCCCCCTGATGTGATATAGATGATATGAATGTTGTAATGCACCCAACGCCACCTTTGATGCAGTACAAACTGCTTCCAGCGATCTGATTGCCACTTGATTGTCCACACTTATTGCAATATCATACGTGAATATCACATTATGTTTTAGCGAAGCCAAGATTTCTCAATCTCGATCATTTCAGCTTTGTAGTCACTTCAGTAGTCAGACAAACAGAAATATTCATATTCTATATGTATCACAGAACTCGCTTCAGCTCAGACTTTATAATCTAGTGTGGAGCCGCTCGTGAAAAAACCAATAGTTCCAGTTTCCAATACTGACTCATTCTCCCAAGGCTCTCTTGATGGGAATAAAGTCAGAAAATCTTTTCCAAAGAATGACACTGCCTTTTCGGTAATCATTGCAAAGGCTAGGCAAGTAATGACTTTCTACAGACATTTTTTTTAAAATTTTTTTTTTATTTAAATTTAAATTAAACAAGTAGTGCATGAGTTAGCCACTCAATTACGGATCACAATTACATCATTGCGGATATTAGCTGATTTTATATTAAGCCGGTTGATTTGAAATTTGGCTACGAAACGTCGAATAGACGACACTGCAATACGGTTGTGGCGAGAACAGAAGTTACGGATGATTGATTTTGAAAATAACTCTTCCCATGGGGCTAATACGTTCGATTATTTGTGGTTTGAAATGGTACATTCAAACCACAAATAAGCCTAAATAATTCACGTAATTTTCGAGGACATTTAGTTTCTTTCGGTTCATTGAAAAGTTCACTCCGTTTATTATCATTAGATGCAATACCTCAAAATACCTGCAAAATTAGATGAATGCATTAACAAATGTAGGATACTGAATGCCTAGATACGTTCGCAAATTTTTATATGGTTTTGGGGCCGCAACATGTAACAAAAGCCACACTAAATGAAATATTTCAATGTCTTTGGGAGACAAATCCTACAATCGGGATATCATTTTTTAATCCACACGGTTCTTCTCAGCCTAATTTTTCTGTATTAGCCAACGGGTCATTTTTATTTAAGTCAAAAAATGCTAATAATTTTGTCCTTATGATAGAATGGATTCCAAAATATCGACGCATATTTCTAGTGTGGACAAAAGAAACCAAAATTTCATTTAAGATGTACGGATCATGGAAATCTTTGGTAAAATGATTGATTGATTGCTTAGAGTGTACGGCCAAGGACAAACCGGGAACTCTCAGAATCTTTTCCCGCTAGCTAATATTCAAACTACTGTTATTATAGTTAGCACAATACAATCAAAATTATAATGAACTGCTCTGCATTTTGTCATATCTTATCAGGAACTTCAATCTGCAACCATTTTTCTGTAATCTTGTTTCTCTAAAAAAAATCTATTAATGTGCTAATTTCTGCAAGCCGTAGGCTGTAATAAATTGAATTAGTTTTTGATTGAAATTTACGATTAAATATTAAAATATAAAAATATAAAAAATATAACAAATATCACAAATAAAAAATATTAAATTAAAAATATAATACAATATAATAAATTTAAAAATATAAAAAATATAAAAAATATAAACATATAAAAAATATAAAATTTATAAAAAATATAGAAAATATAAAAAATATAAAAATACAAAAAATACAAAAATTATAAAAATAATTATTCTACAATTTTTAGATGGAGATACTTATTAATATCATAAGCTTTAACGTGAAACCAACAATAACAGGCTTAAAACACATATAAATATTACACATTTATATTACATTTATATTAAGGGTCTTTGTATTAAGGGTCTTTGTATTAAAAATATTTAGTTAAAAAAATTGAAGAAAGAAATAATCGAGGGGAAATATTTTTAACTAAATTAAATTTATTAAATTGTTTTAATTGTGTAATTAAATTTTTGTTTGTGTTGTTTGAAAAAAAATATTTTGTTTGGATCTGTCAAACTACAACACACGTTTACCATTATTTATCCTAGTTTTTAGTACGGTAATCCAATTTACCTCGTACACTGTTAAATATTGTAGTTTACCGTGATTTACCTTGAGTTTAGCCCGCAGCCTTAGAATGAAAATTTCCCCTTATTTCAAAATAAAACCAACAAAAAGATGGATTGAAATTCCCAATAAAATATAGTTAATATACGCCAACTATGATCTTAATTTTATTATTTTATAACTAACAACAGTGATTTTGTGAAAAATGAGGTTATGATTTTTAAAATTCACTTGTCAAAATTTATAGACGGTCTCTACCTCGTTAAATTTTATAGATTTTTTGAGGTGAATAAAAAAAATATTTAACTTTAGCTGTCAAAATTTTCATTTTTAACATGTTTTTAACAGATTCACAAAGACTCTAAGTACACAAAACAAAATCTAAAAAAAAAAAAAATAAATAAAAACTAAAAAAATTTTTTTGTGTCATCAAAAATCACCAACAATAAGAAAATTAGTCAAAATATAATTTACATAAACGTATAGAACAAAAATATAAGATGCACAATTAATAATTATATTAATTAAATAATTAGATGTATTGGAACCTGGTTTTCTGGGAGTCCTCGATCCATTTCACTGTTTCACACGCACTCATTATAAAAATGAAGAGATCGGAAAAAACAGTTCCGATCTCTTCAACGATCATCGATCGACCGATCATGAAAATCTTTGGTAAAATGAATTAAAAAACCAAACATTGATTTAGCCTTGCTAACACATAGTCAATATAATCCGTAAAGGTCTCGATCGATCGCAGTACCATTTAAAAAGAAACATCTCTCCTGAGACGTCTTCTATAAAGTTTCGTAATTTTACATTTAGAAAATTAAAGGTTGAGTTGGTTCAAGTCACACTAATAAGTAAATGAATATTTAGATTCAGCTGTAAATCCAGCAGATCATCTTCATTTCTAATTCTTTAAATTACTATGAATAAAATATTTCAAATGGATTCCAGATAGCTACGTTAGGAAATGCTGGACAGGACATTTATATTTAAAGACTTTTTAAGTTCGGTTCGTCAAATCTGATAAAATCCACTTTTAAGGCAGGACGTTACACTTAAGAAGCTTATTTAGTACTAAAATATGATCGATCTGGTCGGTGAACACTACTTCCACATTGTCAATTTCCTCCAATGATAAAAAAGCAAAATAGTGAAATAATACACGATTCGACATCTTTGAACGTCCGGTCTAAAACCCATGCTGATTTACAGAGTTAGAATTTTTAGGACAATTGGTTACGATTATAAATGGTCGTTGATCATTGATTTTATTAATTTTAAAATGCCTGATAAAATGGAGATTTAACGGTAATTTGAAATATCGGCTCTGCGTTCATTCTTGAAAATAGGCCTGACTTACAAACATCGGGAAACAACACAATGCTATCGGTTCGGCCAGAACATAAGCTCTCTCTTTTAACACGTACTCTATGTTAACATAAGCACTGCTACGTATTTATTTTAATATATGAATACCAGATCGAGAATATTGTCGCTTTGATTTTGGTGCCGTTAATCTGCTAAAGACAATGTTTTATTTGATCACCATTACATGGTAGAACAATACTATCGCCAGTATCTCATCTTAGGAGAAAATAACCCAAAATCACAATTGAGTCTCTGCATCGGCAGTTACGAGTGGAGGAAAATTTTATTAGATAACACGACAGATTACTTATTATATACATTCAAATCTGGGTGTGCCTAAACTTATAGCCGATTTACATTCAACAAATTTTTCATATTGAAAAAAAAAAAAACGAGACACTAGATTGAAAAATTAGGCAAGCCAAACCGAGAAAAAAATGTCTTGTAAAAATAAAAAAATGAAACCCGAGATCCAAACCCAAAAACTGTTATAAAAAAGATGATCTTGTTTTTTACAAGATGAAAAGTTTTATCTTTTTGTAGCAAAACATATAAAAAGATGACAATATATGTATAAAATTAGTTTAATATACTATACCAGCGAGTCTTTAACAACTTAACGTAATAGTGCGATGTATAGACTTTTCATGTTACTGGCCAGCGAGTCTTTATGAACTGAACGAAACTTTCGTCAAAATTTTACATCAACTTAACAGAGCGAAATTTTTCGTGCCAACTTGTAGAAACGTCAAAACCAATAATGTAATTTATTTCTTTTGTGGTTCTAATTTAAGTTTTATTTAAATTTGGTTTATATATAAAATATATTATTTTAAAAATATACACATAATTTTTATTAATAAATATTAATATGTACACACATATATATTTATATAATAAAACACGCATAAATTACAACCACAAAAAGAAAAAAATTTGTTGCTAATGGATTCATATTGTTTATATGCATTATATAAAAATGGACTATTTGGCCCTTGTGAGCGTGGTGGAAATTAAAGCATTAATTGTATAAAATGTATTAGTTTAGTTTTAATTTAATTAAATTTTATGAACTGCATTATAAAGTTAGAATAATTGACAAGTTGTGTTACGGTTTGAGTAGCCGAAATTTGTTTTCGTTCATTTCCGTAAGGTTTTGACATGTTGTGTTAAAGACTCGCTGGTTAGCCCTTTGTCTTGGTTACTCACACAAATAAAAACGAAATGTTATTGCAATGTTTGTTTTTATTTCAATTTTACTAAATTGATTTCAAGATAAACTTCTTCTTCAAAATTTGTTGAATGTAAATCGGCTATTATTCAATTTATGCAAGCCCAGGTCATAAATTTTGTTTTTATTGGTTTAATCTTTTTCTATTACAAATCAAACAGTATCGAAATAATTTCAGTGCCATACCTTGGTAATTGATAAACATCTTCATGCGCTTAAGCATGAAACACTCGGTTGAGCCGAAACTAATTCAAACATTTGTTGTGCTACTTTATCATAAACTAAATAGAAGTTCAACAATTCTAAGAATTTAAAATTAATAAAAAATTATGGTAAGATTTTATCAGTAAACAAATTGAAATCTATATATGTATATTGGCTATCTTAAGTACATAATATACTCATATTTTGAAATCTTACAATTTTTAATATAGTCAGAATTTATATTTGGTTTTTAAGTTACCAAATTTGTTTAATTATTTAGCATTGATATCTCCTTAGTCTATTAGCATAGATCATCGAGTCTGCCATCGATCCAATTTTTGTTGATTTAATTACGCCAATCCCTCGCTTAACGATTTAATTCGTTCCCGAAAACTTGTACGTAAATCGAAAGTTGGTTAACCGAATTTTCAGGTTATTTTTGAGTATTTGGGTCACAACATGTATGCATATCTTTGTTGGTTTTTATAATGAAAAGTAGGAATTCAGAGCTACATAGGAATCTACAGCAGATTCCAACTGTTAATGATTTTTATTTTATTTTAGTATAGTAACTAACGTGAAAACATTCGATGAGGATAATAAGTTCAGCATTGGCTGTGTTGGTGAACACCAACACAGCCTTGGTGTTTCTCTGTAAATTTTCTTATAACCATCAATTCTCATTGACTCTTTGTGAATCGTGATATATTTACTTTCATCCTTTGTTTTTCTAAAGAGTCATTCTTGTTTTTGATTCCATTGGCTGGATCCATTCTGTAGTAAATATTATACTTTACGTTACCAGATAAATCGCTAAGGTTAACGAGATGACCGGGAGCAATGTCCAACAAATCCAACGCTTTGTTATCTAGGGGTTTCTTTTAAAGATATGATACAACAGAAGGGCAAAAATGCGTTTTAAACTAGGCCTCGTTGTCACCTACGCTTTCCTGTTGGATGTTTAAATGACCTGTAAAAAAGATTTATCTTAACCTATTAAAGCTCTTTCACCCAAAGCATTACTTCCAAGAAAAAGCGTTAAACGCCCTTTATCCAATTTAAAACTCATTATCCAGTTTCCTGCTCTCAAAATAAAAGTTCCATCTGGCATACGTTCCCAGTAGAAACAGGACTCATTTACGTTACTCACGTGTTCTGAAACGTAATCCGGCTCTTCAATTATTTTTTTTTGGGAATATTGGGATATGTACGTGCAGCAGAAGTATCATTTCTGGCGCCTTCACCTTTCACTTGTTTGTTATGAAGAATATAGCACGTTTTGAAATTCTCCCGTTACTACCGCAGAAACTTTCTGTGAAAATACATTTTTTATAATAGGTATGTCGAAGAACTCCTTTGGTTTCGAAATTTGCTCGTTTTGGTGGCATTTTTAATCTTTGTTTATATTAATAACAATCAAATCTGCTTCTAGTGATTCCTCTAATTATACAAAAATAAAATTCGTAAATCGATTTTATTTTTGTTATTTTTTTCAAGCGTTTAGGTTTCTCTTAATCACCTTGTTTTTGGGCTAAGCAAATTAGCTTTTTGTTGGAGAGTGTTATGCCGCAAGCCCGTAATACTTCACTGTTTGGCAAATTAAATAAATAAGTAATTCTACCGCAAGTCTGGATAGTATTGCGCTGTTTGGTAATATATTCTCCAAGGTATTGGTAATATATTCTAGACTTGGCAGTTAGATAAATAAAAATTGTAAAGCAATATCAATTTTATTAATCTTTAATAGATCAAGTTATCCGAAAGAGGCCCACGATCAAAGTATTTAGTATAAGATGTTATTTGCTAGAAGCAGTACGATCAAAGTATGTAGTATGCTATGTTTTCCAAAATAGGCAGCACGAAAAGTATATAGTACCAATCATAGCCAGAATATTTTTTTTATATTGTTCTTCAAAATATTTCATGTCAGAAGGAAAACATTAAAATATTGCAAATAGCTCAAAATAAGAAAGTAAAAAAAAACACTTGCACCTACCAAAAAAAATGTAATATTTTAAAGCAACAGATTGTTTGAATAAAATGATAGTCGGCCATGATTTTATGTACAATTGACAAGTTGGAAAGTATGAAAAGCGCCTCTAGTAGGTTTTTTCTAAACGTATTTTGTATGTAAACAAACTTTTGCGGTTAGTAGATATATGTAAATTTGGTTCACACGATAATTATTTTAATCAATTAAAAGTATATTAATTGCAAAAACAAATAATTGGAATGTGTAACTTACAGTGTTCTTAATCAATAATTTGTTGGTTTGTTCCAAATTCTATGTTCACAATCATAGAAATCAGTGCTAAAATATTTAAAAAAAATAATGTTGGTAAACATATAAATGCACAGAAAAAATCAATTATTATTATGTGGTAAATATAATCTAGAACTATACATAATCATAATATAATCATAATCATAATATAGCCATGGATTAGAATAATAATTATACAAATTTCGTACGAATTATAAAGATATTTCTATACGATGTTATGGAATACTTTGGTTCCTTAAAAAGGCCTCTACGTGCCAGTGAAGATATTTTTGAAGCCAGGTGGATCCATTAGTTTATCAACATAGCAAATTGATTTGAATAGTTTTATTCAATACCACCGGTTGACATTGAATCATGGCAAGCCTCATCTTTTATGTCTGCTCTAAATTTCGATTCTGGATACACACAATGGTTGTTACTACTGCAATCAAAACTTATATGTCTTAATTTTACATGATCAAATTAAACATTAACTATCATTTAAATAAATTTACTTTACTGAAATAGTTACACTTACAACATTACGATGTTCCAATCGTTTCGATCAACTTTTATCTATGTTTTTGTGAGCCGATATTGTAGAAACTGGAAGATTTTCTGTCGAAAATGCGGTCTTTATCAATCTTATACCCTTTTGATGACCATCTCGAGCATCAATGAGGGACAATATGGACTATGGTTTAAAATGTATACAGCAAATCTTAACATTTTTAAGAAAGCCTTTTTCTATTATATGATTTTTCTTTAGAGCTTAAAACTTCCTTCGAAATACTTTCCATTGATACTTTACAATGTTTGCATGTTTTTTATTGTGGAACACCACATAGCCTTTGTGTAGTGAATTCTATTTTTACTTTCATACCTATAAATTATATACACCAATTTTAAAATAATATTAAATAATAATATAAATAAGTGTAGTAATAAATAAAGTAATACCAACTTTGTATTATTTATTTATTTTAATTCACTTATAATTGAATAATAACAATATGCACAAACACTTTGCATATAAATCTATATGATTTGTTAATAATTACATTCAAGATACGTTTACAAATTTTCCCGCTAGAGCACACAGTGCAACTCGTCAATTGAATGTATCGAATTATTCGCACACGATAATCACAAATATATTGTTTATATTTTAGACACTTTGACTGACATCTTGTGGCATAATCAATGCACTAGAGCATACGTCTAAAACATACCACTTTCCATTAGATGGCAGCATCTTCGTTTGTAGTATAATCTTGACAGTACGACATGATCTATTGTATTTCGATGTTATCGTCTCGATGGTTCGATGATAAAAAAAAGTACAAGAGCATAAACTGAGAATAATTGGTAATTTATCTTCACATATTGTGTACCTTATAATCATCTATTACATAATTTTTTATAATAGGTGTAATTTTTAATTGAGATTTTAATTGAATTAATTAAAATACAAAATAATCGTGTTTTCAGCAACATATTGCTTAACGAATTGAAATTTAGTTTACATAATTTGGTGGCAAAACGTTTAAGTTCATCATGTACAGTTTTTAAAGGAACGACCCGATTATCCTTCACTGGGTGAACTTGGATTTTTCGTCCCTTTGCCCAATAAAGAGGTAATACGTTATCATCTTTAATTATTACGAGTTCACCTTCGATAACATTTCGCATTTGGTGTTGCCATTTGGATCTTTTTTGCACCAAATTTTAACAATGCTATCTGGAAGTTGGTCATCCCACTCTATTTTTGTTTACCACAAAGATTGCAGTAGTACTTTATGCGATATATGGTTGCCGGTGAAAGCCATTCAAGATGATCGAATATCTTGCCACATTCTGATAACAGGACTCGCTTTGTTGGTTGATTGGAAGCAAGTTCTGGTACGTTAAACGTGAATGCGTTTCGTTTGTCAGCCAAGAAATGTCCAATGCCTGAATGCTTCAGGATAAGTAAATAGAATAAAATCCATAGCTTGCATTTTTTTGGAATATTGCTTAAAACATAAAGACAATTCGAACTCCATTGTCGTAAACTGAACTCAACTTGAGCCAAAGCGGTTGATATGTTTTTGTAAAATTTAACAGCCTGTTCAATCATATCACAGCCGGCCAGCAAATCATTTACGTAAAAATCGGATTTATGACCATTGAATAATCTTGGGGATATGCGCTTCTTATCGATAGCTGCTTGGTGTAATGATCGCATAGTCAGATACGACGAACAAGTTAGCCCATAAGCCACTATATTTAGTCTGTAATGATGTAGTGTAACTTATCTTGATGAGTTTCGCGCCATGCGAAGATAAAATGACAGACATGCCTAAATTTATTCAATTTTGACAGGCCCAGGTCATAAATTTTGTTTTTATTGGTTTAATCTTTTTCTATTGCAAATAAAACATAGTATCGAAATAATTTTAGTGCCAAACCTTGGTAATTGATAAACATCTTCATGCGCTTAAGCATGAAACACTCAGTTGAACCGAAACTAATTCAAAAATTTGTATTTCTAGTGTTTTTCTAGTGTATTTCTAGTGTTTTTGGTTTAAAATTTACAAGTCCCCGACAAATTTTTAAATTCGTAAAGTTTACTTGTCTGGATTTGGTTTGGTTAAGCCCGGTACGTCACTTTTTTGTCCGTTTACTTATTTTACCACAGGCTTTTATTTAGCTATAGATTCCTCGATGTTATCACCAACAGTCAGTAACGCGGTATCGTCTGTAAGTATTGCGATAGTAGCATCATCCATGTGAAATAAGTCTCTTGTATAGAGTAGAAACTACATCGTAGGACTCCTGCTAAGATTTTATTGAGCCCAGAGTACTCCTCTTCACATTCTACTCGAAAGTGTCGGTCCTCAATATAGGACTTTATGATCATATACCATTATTTTGGTAAATCACTCTGAAGTGTAAATATAGCAATTTCCTTTGCCACACTTTATCGAAAGCCTACGCTACATTTAGAAAGACACCGGAGCGTAACTTCTTCTTCTCTAATGAACTCTCTACATGACATCACTAATTCATCAGTTGGCTGGAAGGATTTTCTATCGTTCGGTGGCTTATCCGGTGTCTATAAACTATTATTACTTCTGCTACTTTTTCCACTGCCTGGATACATAGTTTTTTCTGAAAGCCGCATTGTTGATACGTAGTAACTTAAGCTAATACAGAAAATTACAGGCAGCTCTTTAATTACTTGCCCTGTTATCAGGTCATATTCTTTTTTGGGTTTTAGATTGTTGATTTAAGTTTTTAGTTCTTTTAGTGTTACTGCTTTTATATTCAGAAAACCATTTCTTCGTGTCATATTGCACACATTTTCATCAGAGGAAAGTTTCTTCCAAGTGTATAGCAAATATATCAGGTTTTTCCTTTACACTTCTTGTATCGTTGTGTTTATTATTATTAATTATTTTCTTATAGTTTATTATGATGATGATATTTTATATATACTTGGTTACATCTTAATCATAAACGTGTTTTTTATATACGAGTCTGTCTTCAACTTGTTTTAACAAAAATATGTATTAAATTGTTATACATATTATACTATTATGCATATATCGTTATACATATTATATTGTTATACATATATTGTAATCAAAACCTTCTCTATTATACAAGCCGTATTCATTACATACTAATGCATCGTATTTTAACGCTGCGTTCGTATTGTATAAGATAGCGAATATAATGTAAAAAACCAAAACTCTCTTTACTACAAGCCGTCTTGTAACTTTCGTTAACACAAACAAAACCGATATGGAAAATTGCGTGTATTGGAGCATCAAAATCAATACAAAAAAAATATTTAGTTTTCTCATTTTTACTGTTTCTCACTACCACTATTAAACTTTCATATTTCAAAATAACGCATACTATTTAAGATTTATGAATAATTGAGCATTTATCTCTCTTTTCATCTTTTTTTTTTTTTTTGTTATTAAAATATCAAATGTCAAATTGTATTTTGTATTCTGCACATAATAAATTGTAAACAGAAATTTTTTGTTAATAATAATATTAAATTAATTAATTTTATTAAAAAGTATTATTTATATGGAATGTGGTGCAGATGTAACTTATATACTGTGTGATAAGTGCCGTGCAATAAAGGAATAAGCAAGTACAGAACATAGACAATAATAAAAAGTTTGAGGTTATGAGGTACAATTTTTACTCTCTTTTGTTTTGTAGTATGCGAATGTTTATGTTATTTTACACTATATTTGAAACCATATATCGACACGTTTTTTACTCACAATACATTCTAATGTTCATATGACTAGATAGCATTAGTATGTGAATAATACGGCTTGTATATAGTAAAGAGGGTTTTGGTTGACGTATTATCATCCTTCCTGCTCTAGTTATTTGACTTTCATTGCATGTCTCTCTAAAATTAATGCTATTTCTATCGCTATTTTCAATATCGTTATTTGTGTTATGTTCGGAATTCCTCTGCCCCATTTACTCGAATTAGACTCACAACTTCTATCATCACCAGGCCCTATTTCGTCAGGTTTAGTTTTGAATTGTGGAATTCTGTTCGATTTCTTCAAATGAAAGGAGTTACGTCTTAAAATTCTCCCTAATTCATTTTTGATGACATATGATCGAGGCGTCTTGTGTCTATTTATAATTTGAGCGGGCTGCCACGTTTTATTTTTGTGGTACACCACTGATTGTCCTTTAATAAACTCTGGTCTCGCCTTCGTACGTCCGTCATAGTAATTTTTTGATTTTAATTGGTTCTGCATATAAGTTTATTCACTATGTTAAGTTCAATTTTTTGTCCTAAAAGTTGTGATGGTGAAGCCCCCAAATTAGCAATAAAATGGTTGCGATATTTAACAGGCTGTACTCCAATTCTTGATTGTCTTCAAGTGACTTCTTCACTAAGTTTTTAGCTATATTAGTGGTTCTTTTGCATTTGATACTTGAAATTTTTCGATGTCTGTGACAATACCAGGCCAGTATAGTATTTCTCTGGCTCATTGTTTAGTTTTAGTTATCCCCTGATGAGCTTTGGGTAGTGACTCTAACATCTCAGGTCTCAAATTGAATGGCACTATTACTCTATCCCCGAGATATACAAGTCTTTCATCACAAAAAATTTCGTTTTTAAACTTCCAATATGATTTGATGTGTTTACAGAGTTGTTTCTTCGACTTAGGCCACCTTTGTTTGTAAACTTATATTATTTGAGATAAAATTTCATCTTTCTCTGTTTCTTGTATAAAAATTCATTTCTTACGGTCGGACATGATAATGGTATGAACGATATCTTCAAATTCTTTAAACTCTTTTGCTGACTCATTAAGTAAGGAGCTCCGCGACAAATGATCGGCAATATGCATTTCTTTGCCTGGTTTGTATACCACCTCTATTTCGTATTTTAAAAGTTTTAATTTCATTCATGGAAGCCGCGACGAATCAATTTTATACATTTCGTTTTTTTATGAAGCTTACTATAGTGGTTTATGATCGGAGTGAACTTCTTCTTGCCTGCTAAAAATGTAATGGTGAAACTTAGTACATGAGAAAATAATTGCCAGGAGCTCTTTTTCTATCTGGGCATATTGTTTTTCGGTATCTGTAAGGCTTCTGGTGGCATATTCTGTAGGCTTCCGCTCTTATAATAGCACACAACCTATTCTTTTTTGGCTTGCATCTGTTTGAACTGCATGTCTTTTTATTCATACTAAACGTTTGTAAGACAGGTGCGTTTGTTATAATTTATTTAAGTGTATTGACACATGTTTAATGCTGTTCCAGTCAAAAAAATTCGACATTTTTTCTTAAAATTTGGCGTAATAGTTCAGTCATTTCTGCCATATTTAGTACACAACTTCTGAGATAATTTATCGTCCCTAGGATATTCTACTTGGTTCGCATTGGATACCCTCCTTATTGAAAAAATGTCCTAAGAGCTAACCTGCCTAGCTCTAAACTGAACTTTGCTCAAATTAAATTGTATATTTAATTTTTGGCTCTTTCTACCATCTTCATCAGGTTACTATCATGTTACTCGTTTCTTTTCCCAGTCACCAATAAGTCATCAATATAAATTAAGTCCCGGGAATATCACCGAAATTTTGTTTGTTAAGCTTTTGGAACGTTTCACGAGCTATATTCATACCAAAACGTAATCTTTCAAAAGCATTCAAATGGCGAACTGAAAGCACAAAGCTTTTTTGAGTCGTTATCTAGCTCTATCTGATAGAATCCATGTTTAAGATCTAATACTGTAAAGATTTCGGCACCTGATAATTTACTGGTTAAATTCTCTAACTTAGGTATTTCATAGTATTCCTTTTTAATATCTTCATTCAAAAATTTAGGATCCAAACAAATTCTTAAACTCCTATTCGGTTTCTGTACTATCACTAAATTGTTAACCAATTCGGTTGGTTCTGTTAATGGTTCAATAATGTCACTATGTTCTAAGCTATCTAATGCTTGTTTTACTTTTGCCCTAATCGCAGTAGGAATTCTTCGAGTTGAACGAGTCACGGGAATTGAATTTTCTTTTACAACTATTATTAATTTTTGGGGAAATCTGCCTAACCCTTCGAATATAGTTTTATTATTTTTAATAAATTGTTCTTTGTCACTGTAAATTTCATCTACATTGTGAATCAATTTTAATTTTCTTAATGTACTCAATCCGAGTACAGGGGTCAGGGGTCACATCAGAATTCACCACAATAAAATCTTCAATTAATTCTAAATTTTTATGTTGCAAAGTTAAGCTAACTAGACCATGGGGCACGATTTTTGAGCCATCGACGAAAGCTCTCAGCATTATCTCAGTGTTTATATTTCATATTTTTGATTTATCTGATTTAAAGGTAAAACATTTACTTCAGATCCCGTATCTATTTTGAAGTTTACTTCGTTATTACAAAATATAAATGTTTCGTACCAACCTCTTTTATCACTAATTGTAGAAATTTGTTATTCTACTAAACCTATAAAATGAATCTAATGAGTCAGAAAATGTATAATTTTCTCATTCCTACTACCACTATTTAACATTTTTATCTCTAAGTTACGCACACTATTTAATGTGTATAGATAAATGAGAATTTTTTCGTCTCTTATTTTGTTATTTGTGTTTTGTATAGGAAAGAGATAACATCAATTTTGACTTTTAAATTTTTTTTTTTACGCATTTTACTCTCTTTTGCTTTATAGTATGGAAATGTTTATTTTATTTTACACTATATTCTAAATCATATATCGACACGTTTTTTACTTAAAATACATTATCATGAGTATTTGATTAAATAGCATGAGTATGCAATGAATACGGCTTGTAGTAAAGAGAGTTTTGGTGTTATGTTACTTATACTTTAATATATACTACACTGCTAGCCCATCTCTCATCGTTGATTTTGATTGGAGGAAATTGTATTTTTGGTCGTATTTTACTTCTTTAATGAGTGCTTTAAGTTTCTTAATCATTCCGTTTAGGATATATTTGTCTTGCGGGCACGACTCCTTTGACTGATTATATTCCTGAATTTTCTTTCCCATGGGTACTATTATTAGGGTGCTTTCCCAAGCTGCCATTTGAATAATATTTAGAAGTCTATTCACTTCAACTTCTATTTCATGTTTAGTTATGATTGACCCCTAAAGTTTATTGTTTTCTGTCACTATTTGCTTAAACAGTAACCATATTAGTGAATTGTGGTGGATGTTTCTTTCTATTACCGTTTCACTAATCATCCGTAATTATCCGATAACCCTTTAGTAACAAAAAAATCTATTAGATCTAGAATTTTATTTGTAGCAGTTGGCTTAGTACCTGAGAAACCATTTTATTTCTTGAGCCACTGCAAACAATTCTTTACTCTTGGGAGAAGTCAGCCTTGAGCTCCAAAAAAGTATTTTGAGTATAAGTGTAGTAGACTTTCTTTAGTTTATATCGAGGGGACCATATATTGCTGATATTTTACAAGTCTTGTGATAATCCAGTTGCACTTTTACTGTATCATGTAAATTAGTGTTGTCAATTACGAAGACCTTAATCCATCAATTTAGATTATGTTACTCATCTACTCCTTAAAAGGGGTCTTCAATGATTTTTTTAATCCTAACAATCTTTTCTGGAGCCGAAGCTCACCCAACTCTTTCGCGGTTATTTTAACGTCCTACTTTACGGCATCGAGAGGCAAATCGAGGACGCACGAATACAGGTTTGCTTTCAATATCCATCTGCGCAATTCATTGCTCCATGCCAGCCTGTAGTGACATGGACGATAGTTCGGTCTATTGACTATGTACTCCAACAGGGGGTCATAGTTGTGTTCATCGATCGTAATCAAATGATGAAAAATCCATTTAGCAACCCTCCTCCATTGGGTTTCGCACCCGGTACCTCACGTCCCAAACACCACAAATTTACCCACTGCGCCAATTGCTCGGTCCTCAATGATTTATTATTCACAACATTTGCCCTCTTTAAATAACAATTACAAATCTTAATGTTTTTTAATTAAGTCATGGTGGCTTGCTTCGAAATTTCATATAGTCTGCTGTTGAAATAAATGGAAGAGTTTTTTATTGTCTGTTGTTAAGATAATTTTATTACCATCAATATACAAAACTATATTATAGTGCCCGTATCTATGAGTAAATATTTAAATTTGCTCTTGAACCGTAAATTTATTTCGTTAATTATGCGGTTACTTTTATAAACCGAACCAGTATGTATAACGTATGTTACGTAATGAAAATTTAGCGACCCATTTAATTGCTGAAAACTGTTTTTTTTATACCTCGATACAAGTGGATCATAATACTAATAGAGTGACATAAGGCCAATTTCTAAGCCCTAATAAAGAGAATTGGTTCGATATAGAATCTGGTTTAGGTAAGCACCAATCAACATTACACCAGAATTTGAAACAGACGCCATTGTGAACCATGAAAATACTTTTTGCAACTGTTTTATAATTTAATGCTATTTTACCAACCGCGGTGATCGATTTATATCGAACTAATTGGTAGAGTTCTGAGTGGTGTGTTACAACATACTGACAAACGATATTGATAAAGAAAACTTTGGCATTAAAATGTAAAGTATTTTCCGACCATGCATCGTAAAAGACTTCTAAACGAGCATGATATTTTTAGAATTCCACCATAGCATCCACCAAAGAAACTCGCTGAGAAGGGCTGTTTTGGATTTCAAAGCAGTCGATAATCGCATGTATAAGATAATGTTGCCAATCCGGCCATCCCTCCGTTCAGCCGCCTCCGACAACAAGCAAAATTTTCTGTACTAGAATTACGTATTTATTTACTATACATGTTATGCCCCCTAACCACATGAGCTGTTTTAACAAAATTTGGTACAAACAACAAGAGAAAAAATGAAAATAGTAACTGTCAGTTAAGATCAAACAACATCAACATCAGCAACGCACCAACCAAATTTAATCACATAGCTAAATCCAATCATTACTGTATAGATTGACGGAAGTTAAACTGCTCATCATCTGTATTTGAATATCATTGCATGCATATACAAACATAGTAGGTTTAACACTTCCGCAACCATTATATACGACTTGTGCAATAAAACAATCATATATGTAAACATACTGATACTGCATACAATAATAGTAAAATTTGATGTTTAAATAACCTCACTGGTAAGTGTAACCGGAAGTTCTGACCAAATTGTGTATAAGCAATACAAAATTAAAAAAAAAAACATTTTACGGTTGAAGAACAAATTATAATACGGCTAGAATCTAAATATAACACACGCCAACAAGTAGTTATAAATTTTAAGATTTATTAAGAGATTTAATCAATTTTAGGAAACGGGCTTGTTCACATCAGCGGAAAGTAGAATTATGGCAATCATGTTCGAGATGAATACTTTTGAAGTTTAATATAGATCTGACCGAACTTAATCGAATTTTATAAGACCCCTTTAAATGGCTAACAAAATTTAATGAAATTTTATTTCATCATGACAGCCTGCTTCACGTCGTAAAAGTATATATGATTATCAAAAATCCGGGGAAAATGTCTGTAATCATATGCTTATGTGTATCTTTATTCAAGTCTGTGCCCTACGAACCATAGGATAAGAATGCCTTACAATATCGTTACATCTTTCCTTTTTTGTTTCAAGCTTTAAAACTTACAATCTATACATATTAGCAATGAAATTTAAGTCAAACTAATTCAAGATGACTACGCTTATAAATTTAATCTTGTAACCGGTTTGTATTATGTTGTAATGGTTCAGCATCTGTCGTTGTGCGAGCCATTGTGCTTTCCTCGTTCAACTCCATTGGATTTGAAAACATTTCTTTTTCAAATTCGGAAGTCGAAGGATTTTGATTTGTATGTCCCATGTTGATATCAATAGTATTTTCTCTTATTACGCCGTTCTGATAAATATCGGCCTTTGTTTTAGAAACGTGCGCTTGATTTCGACGCAGTATTCTGTGTTGGTTTTGATCTTGGATGTTTGGATGTCTCGACGACTTTTGCTTCTACCCATGCACACGGTTTAACTTGAACCCGTACTATATCTTCTGGTTCTGGAATACTATGCTTATTTTTGATTACCACGGTTATTTTCCAAGTGTTAGTTTAACTTTGTGACTACCTTCGGTTTGAGTACTTCTTTGTTGAACACCAAGTGTGGATTGTTAGTAATTCTACTGAATAGCTTTTGATTTGGCGAACTGTTTGTTGATGCGGTGTATTTCTGCAATTCAATAGGGCCAAGTGTATATCAGTATTGTCCATCAAACATTTCTTGAGTAGGTTTTTCGTGGTTTGAACAAACCCTTCTGCTAAACCACTGGCTCTGGCAAAGGTTGGACTGGAGGTTCTATGATCAAATTTCCAATCTTTTGCAAAATCATTGAACATTTTTGAATGGTTTAGTTTTTCCAAGTCAAAAACCCAGAGTATCTATCTGTTAACACGATGTAATCTTTACCATGAAGCGTGAATATATCAGATGCTACGATCTGAAACGGATAGTTAGGGATCATTTTTGACATTACTGGTTCCTTTGTAATTTTTCTTTGTGTCTTCTGACACACCTCGCATCTCTCCACGAAGTTATTAATATCGTTGTTCATACCGTACCTATACAGAGTACTTCTAGCTCGATTTTGACAGGATTGTCTACAATCCTGTAAAAATACCTTTATGAATACAATGTAGCAGTAGATTTATTTGTAACTTAGGAACTACCACTTTATGTCTTTTGAATATTAGACCTTTGTGGGTCGAAAGTTCGTCTCGAAAATTCCAGTATTTTTGAGTGTTAACTGGTAGGATTTTTTTATCATCGTGGGATGGCCACCCAGAATTTATTATTTCCAAGAGACTTTGCAATTCTTCGTCTTGCAAAGTAGCTTCGATTAAATCAGTATAACAGCTTTCAGTCATTGGTAGGATGACATGGACTTCAATTTTGCGTTCCTCGGTTTCAGCATGTTTTGAGCTTTCTTCATCCTTGCGGCAATCCTTGCGCGGCAATCCTTGCGGCAATCCTTGCGCTATGTACAATTCGAAATCTTTTTTATAAACTACCTGCGGATTGTATTGTAGAACATCGAGTAGGTTTCTTTGTAGTCGAGGAGGCGCGTTATGAATTGATTTTTTGAAGATTGTTTCCAATGGCTTATGATCCGTTTCAACAATTAGTCGTTTACCATAAACGTACTCGTGGAATTTATTGTATCCCGTTTTGATAGCAGGAGCTTCTTTTTCGATTTGAGGATACAGTTGTTGTGATTTAGTTAAGGCTTTCGTGGCATATGCGACCGGACGACCATTTTGTATTAAAACTGCTCCAATTACTTTTGAACTGGCATCCACTGAAAGTAACACATCCCCATTTACGTCATAGTATGCCAGTACAGGTGATGATTTTAGCAGATTTTAGATTTTTTCGAACGATTTTTCATGATTGTCTTCCCAAGTCCACGCAACATCTTTCGACAATAAAGTTCTAAGCGGATCTGTTATCGATGAGAGGTTTGGACTGTAATTTACCATGCCTAAAATTTTTTGAAGTTCCTCTTTATTGGATGGAACTTCCAATTTTTTTGCAATTTTTCCAGTACAATCGTTGTAATGTCGACAATTTTTTCTTCCGTATCGGCATATATTAGGACATCATCGTCCATCGAACATTCAGCATTATTTATACCATTCAATAACGATGACATCATTTGGAAGATCTCTGGAGCAGAACACAATCCAAATAGGAGTCCTGTGCAACAGTACCGACCCCATGTAGTAGCAAATGTTAGGTATTTATCTGATCGCTGACTGACTTTTATTTGCCAGAAGCCTTTGTTGCAATCTAATTTGGTGAAAAATTTAGCACCATGAATTTGTAGTTGGGTAATGACGTCGTTTTATGTTTCTGTTAACGTCTGTTGGATCAATTCAGATTCTTATTTTTTTATTTTTACGAACAATAACCATTGGGCTGACAACAGGAGTAGGTTCTGTCATTTTCCAAATGACTCCTAATTTTTCCATTTTCTTCAGTTTTTTATGAGCCTGCTCCGCAGCTCTACACGCATATACCGTTTTTGGTAGGTCAAGCGCTTGTTCTGCTAGCAGATTTGGCGTAATGAATTTTCGTTAATACCAATAACAATTTTGTCTTTAACTAGTTTATTGACAAGATCTTTAATTTCACAATTTTTTGACTGTTTCAAAATTCTGCTATAGAACTCGTCGAATGTTTCGCCTATTTCTTACATCGGGACCTAAACTCATCATGAATGTCGCACATTGTACTTCAGGTGATGTTTTTGCCAATTCTGTAGCGAATTCAAAACACTCAAACTGCTGTAACCATTGTTTTCACAAACCTGATACGTCACCATTTATGATTATAAAATTTTTTGGTGGCTTCACGTCCGCCATTTTATGTTTTTTTTTTTTATATATCTTTTATTATAAACTCGGTTACTTCCGATTATTTATTGCTTATTTTAATTTTCTCACTGTTTTATTTATTTTTAGTTGATTTAAATCAATAATTTTAGATTTAATTCCGTTTCTGACACGCTTATGTTGGGTCTCGATATGTGTATCTTTATTCACGTCTGTGCCCTATGAACCATAGGATAAGAATGCCTTACAATATCGTTACAATGTCTAAATTAGATTTTAGTATATGTCATAGAATTGCTTCGGCAGATCTTTATTCAGTTATATTGCAGATCTCTGTACTAGACTTCATCGAGTGCTTGAGCGACTTCTAAAAGGATACTCGAGCATACTTTTATACCACTTAATGTACTTTTAGTTATGTTTTGTGTGATTCTATCAACCAAATTCATGAGGAGCGGAGTAAGATGTATGTCTTTGATAATTGGTTTATCTCTCTTCAGTAATATATTTTCGAAAAGTTTAGACATTAGCGGCAGCAAAGAAAAGGGCCTGCATGATTTTTTATCGTTAGGTGGTTTTCTATAGATTTTCCTATCATGGTTACTTCCGCTATTTGTTCTTTAATATGCCGGCTCATGTCAGACTAGGTTTGAGATCATTTCACTGCCGTTTTGATATGAACAATGTCATTGCGGTAATGTTGTAGATCTGGTAGCATCTATTAGAGATAGCGGCGTAGACTTGTATACATATACAACAGTAGCTGAGTTTTCTACTATACTAAAGAATTGTGGTCGATGTATATCGACAAAGTCCCTTTTCACTCGATTTTGCATTTTTGGTTTATTATTCGGGGTTTTAATATTACTCGGGCTGATAATATATTATTTCCTTCCTACCCGCCGGCTAGCCGGTTAGGTCATTCTCCTAACTACCACCTAAAAAAAACGACTGTGTCGTCTGCACGGCCACAGTGATACATGATAACGTAAATATGTAGTGTGAGAAATGATAGACTGTATGGATTTATTAAAATCGATTTATTTATTACATACTAGCAACCGCGCCATCGGCGGTGTACAAACGACTAAGTATTGGTCGATGGTACGAGAAATACGATATGAAAGGCAAGGTCTCTGCGGTGATGTCCTTTTTTTGTTTTTTTTTTTTGAAATTTTGAAATTGGCTACTGTTCTGTCATAGTCATAACGAGCGGCATAAAGAACGATTCTTATATTTCAATGAAACTACACTGAAGATGTAAAGTGACATCTGTTACTATTAATATGTACTACTTTATATGGTTTTATTTCACACATATTTTTATGTAATTCGCCTCAATGTATGCATTATTGTAATACCAACTTTGTTTGAAAACAAATAATTGCAATAATTAGGCAATTAGAGAGATATTCCGACTGTATAATTTGAAATTTATGTTTTTTTTTTTTAATTGTAATTAATGTGGATATTAATTATTTTAATTTTAATTTAATTAAATTGCACTATTTTTTACACAAATTTTGACACCAAAATTGGTTCGATCAGTTAATGCATTTTCTCGCTATCACGGAAAATCGCTCTAATCAGAGGTTCGCGGTGTACCCTCCCCCGCCTCCTATTGACCACAATGTGCAAATACAAAGAATGATGCATCGAGATTAAAGATGAACCTACGCAATGATATATTTAGAATGAAGTAATACCTTATACTTAATGAGTAGTCTACATGCAAACAAGGGCAAATTTCATTCGATTTTCTGAACATGCTAGCCTTAGTTCTGAGTTTAAAAACGTTATCACGTTAAAATAGAGTGACCTCGTAATCATTTTCGTGCTCATACTTAACAAGAGTGTTTTATTCGACTTAAATCTACTATTGATGGCGAATCATCATCACGTTTGTCAAAGTTCAGCTATGTGGCGCTGATAAATTACGAAAATGTTTTAAAAAAACTTCTAAGTTTGTTTGATAATCAAACTGTTAATATGCACTTCGGATGTACACATCCTGCTTTGGGGATGGGCCAAATGGGGAAGAATATATAGCATAACCTCGGTATATGCCATCACCTACCGGATTGCGGACCATATATTAAGTTATACCTCATTACTCGTCAGTCAATTTAATAAACATACTTACTTACAGTTACAAATAAAATGTGCAAAGCCAAACATGCAAACGTAATTGTGCACCAAACAAAATGCCACAATATATTATTTTCGTTCCTCTACTTAACCATTTAACATGACTCAAGTAATTTAATTAAATTCGTTCGTTATTTACAATTAAATCATCAATTAAGCGTAATTAGAGGGTTTAACATCTTTTATGTCTTTTTTAGCGTTTCTTTGTAAATTGATCGATGCTAATTATCTGTAGTTTTGTATTTTTCCAGACCATCATCCAATTTTGAACTATATTTTTGTATAATATGGTCTTATTGATCATGTGTTAATTTCTAAAAAACAGTTGCGCTGGCAGACACTAAGATGTGATATTTTATAGATTGCAGAAAATGAAGACGAGCATCTATATGCTTTGTCAGGGTTAATTCATAATATAAATACTCATAGTTCTACCATCATAAGAAAAAACAGTTTACCCATTGATGTTCCAGATGTCGGGTCGATAGAATCGTCAAAATTTAGTATAAATATATGACATTTAGGCGATTATGCATATAAAAATATTTTGATTATTTTAAAACGATCCCAGTAGAATCTCTTCTGATATTTTGCTCCTTTGGTGTCACAGAGTATGATTGTTTATCATTTCCTTTTTGTTTTGTATTGCAATACCAAGCCAACCCGCATTACGGTTCCACTTGATGTTAACAAACACCATCAGTTTTCTCATAAGATCAGGATACTTCTGGTTAACTTTTAATACCTATTCGTTTGCTGGATCCCATGTGCCTAGCATTCGGGAGATAAGCAATATCAAAAATTTTAATAGTTTTAGTCAGCTCTTCTCTAATGATAATCTCAGGTCGAAAATTCGTCTCGTTGTCCTAGATCACTTTGTTAACTCACCAACATCTCAATGTTGGTATTTTTATAACTGCGGCAGTGCTTTGAGCAGTCTATTTTGAATGTTGTCATGCCGGAGTGTTGTTGCTCTCTGGTGGGTGTGAATGTTTCCATTCAAAAGAATCACATCCTCAGTTTTGCACAATGGATAAACCGTCCTTTAAGGAATTTTGTGAAGTTACCGGCTCTCATGTAATGGTTTGAGTATTTTGAGCTTGCTGACGGTTGAAACACTCTTCTCTGATCCGGTTTGGCTTGCAATTGTTTCTAATTTCTCATAGCGTTTTTAGTCGGTTCTTGTTTGCTACCCATTTAAAATCTAACATCGGTGTTAGTGTTCGGCAGTATGTTCGAGCCATTCAGATAATCAACCAGGTTTTTCATTATTGGCGTCTTTTTCATTTTTTTTGGACTACTTTTTCAGGATAACGAACGCTAGCTTTGCACTTTTACAGTCTCTGCTTTACCTACACATATATCACCATCCTTGTAGCTAAGGCACAACCATCCTTGCTCGTTAAAAAAGGTTCATCCATTTGTTTACCTTCCTTAAGTGCTTTATCCAGCTGCTTAAGCGGGCCCTTTAGTGGCACTGAATTCTTCATAATAAAATCTTACTGAGGTGCAATAAATGTATTCAATGCCTTCGTTTAATGCATTAGCTCCCGAGTTGATGCAATTCCAAGTTTGATTCTGGTTGTGTTCTCTTTATACAGCTCTTCGATAACAGCTATGTCTGGAAAGTCAATCAGTTTAAGAATTTAAATATATGGTCATGTGGCTCTGAACCAAATGTATTAGAGAGGTCGAGCCATGCAATGAAACAGGATCTACAATTTTTCCAGGTATCGTCTATGCTAGATTGAACCACAATGTTGCGCTCCATGGACCCATCATAGGGCATAAATCCTTTCTGAACATCGCTTTTCCTGTCATGTGCATGGCTCACTCAAACGATGTTCGATACATGATGTAAATAATTTTACCATGGTACTACAAAGCGTGATTGGCCTCCAGTTGCTGAGATCTTGCGCTGGTCCTATTTTATGGTAAAAAGGCAAGTTTTTGATTTCTCCACGGTGTGAGAATTCTCCTCAACGCCTGGATTTTATTGGAAAAAGCACACCACCTGCGTAATTTCTTTGTATCACTTCATACATGATAGTGTCGTAACCTAAAGCTGCATTTTTTGTGGCTTTTAAGTGTTTCGAAATTTCACTGGTAAAGAATAGAGGTGACAGTAGATCATCTAGTGGTGCGGGAGGTTGAAGAGCGCTATTGTTTCGGCGCATAATGATGATAATTGCTTATGTTCTTCGAATACAGCTACGAAGTACTCTTCTACCACATGAACTAAAGTTTCATAGATGGATTCTTCGGGCTCAAGTATCTTTCTCATCGCTTTCTTCATATTGATTCAGAACAGTTTTTGCGTATCCACTTTGTCACCTCTTTTTTGACAACCACTCCGAGTTGGTAGTGGCTGTTGCATCTTTTTTACCAAGTCCATATAGATAAACTCTAGTTCTGACGTTTTACAGAGATTACCTTTTTTCCGTATTTCCGCTCTAAATAGGGGCTATTGAGCTCAACCCGCCTATACACATGCTTTAATGCATTTCAATTTTTTGTTGTTTTTTTTCGCTATAGTAAAAACATGTTCACTTGCTGTTAAATAAATCATAACCACTAAAACCGAAATCCTCTCTATTATAAACTGCATCTACATAAAGGAATGAAAAATAATAAAAAATAACAAAAAACAACAAAAACAATCCAACTGAATTTACTACACGGCCAAAAAATACATTCAGATATTCAGTAGCTCAATCTTATATCTGAAGTGCAGAGGTGCGAATCGAATAGCCAATTCACATCAGTATATTCAGTCATTCAGAATTTTCAGTAGATTCAGTCCAATCGAATGCTTAGTCCTATCGAATGCCTTACGTATAGCGAGTTCTAATAACAAGCCACCAAGACACCAACCTAAGTTTAGGCTCAAACGAAGTTTAGTACAATGACAGCGAAGACATGATTGTACATCAAAGACACAAACCACAAATCATCGTATACAACTATAGTTCTACTACTCGTCACTAGAGAACGTTACCTTCTATTGCATATAAAAAACAAAATGGCGGAGTTGAAATAATCGGACCTCCATAGTAAATTACATGTGTTTTTGAAACACAGTCCTTTACAGTATGACATTCTTCTCCGTACTTTTAACACAGCTTAGACCTCTTCTTCCAACTTTACATTGTTGAGCTTGGTGACCATATTCAAAGCATTTGAAACATTTGAAATGCTTGTCATTTCTCGAATTCAGCAAATCACCGAATAATGCCGTTCGTGTCACCGATAACAAGCTTTTAGCGTTTTTATATTGGCAATATCTTTTTTGTTGTCCCACCAGCGATTCTAGAGCCCCTGTTTTTTGATTAGCTTGATTAGCTGAACTAAACGAACTAAATGGCTAGTTAACTCTTGTGTGGATTAATTCGTACTAAACAATTAAACATCTACTCATGAGTTTCATAGAAAATTTTAACTTAATTTTTTTATTCACACTACTTTATATAATGTAATAAATTGTCCGCAAACAAATAGTTTCGTTACACCTGTGTTAAACGAAATTTTAAAAATCCTTTTAGCTGTCTCGCCCGACATCTTTAAAATATATAAAAAAAAATTAGGTTGTTGTCCAAACTCTTATTTTCTTACGTTGATGTGCTGCCATCATACAAAAATATACTTAACTAAATAAAACATTATTGTAGAGATTAAATGGTTATTGTATTGGATGATTGGAGAGATAATAAAACTAATTTTTTTTCTTCAATAAACGAAATGATTAATGTAATTTGTATTCTTATATCTTTCTAGGCACTTTTATCGACTGCATTTCTATCCAACAATCCAGAACAATTTAAATTCGCATTATCGATTGGTGGCGACGCACAACTCGACGACCCGAAGACACATCATTCAATTTTTAGTTTAATATGTCAGACTCCAGGTAGCGCGCACTTCGTTAAGTTGTGTCTCGAAAATGGTAATTGTGATGTGAACAAGGTAAGAATATCGTCGGAACACTGTTCGAATTAAGTATATTTAACGGTCATATTATTCATTGTAGGAAAACGTATATCTTCACAAACGGCCTATACACTTTTGTGCCGAATCACTAGACGTAGGAAACTTCACGGAACTCCTAAATCACAATCCAAATTTGGACATACAGTTCGAGACACAAACTGCCTTCTATCTATTATGCAAATTTTTAAAAGACGAACATTTTACGAAAGTATTCGATTGCATAAAGCTTTTGATAAAACATGGCTGTAACGTAAACGTACCGGATCGCAAGAATATTACAGCAATCGTATTGTTGGCGAAATCAAAAGTATTGGGCGCCGAACAAATTATTGAATACGTACTGGAAAATGCGAAGGTCGATTTGGATACGTATCGTGATGGGGAGGCACGGAAATTATTAACTAAACAATTTCCACAATTAACCCTTCCGGAGAAAACCGAAGTGCTGCCCGTGGTCGATTTTAATTATTTGAAAGCTTTGTTGAAAGAACACAAAGAGGATTTGTTCATTAGTACGCTTAAAAGTTTTATGCAAAATGCCGAACTTAATGGCGACAATAAAAGTAATTTGTTGCACGAGGATAACGGTGATGGTAATTTAATACAAATTGCGGTGCGAGAAGGTTTATTGGCGTCCCTTAAGGCGCTCGTCCAAAATGGTGGAAATGTAATGATCGCAAAACCAAAAACATTTTCACCACTTGCGATCGCCTGTGTGAATGGTTCCTGGGAGATTTTACAATATTTAGTCAACGTGTCCGGAATAAAACTCAAGCATCACGAACCACTATTAACGATCGTAATTAAGAAATTGGGAGAGTTGTCGAGAAGTCGTCATTGTGACTATAGTAAATGTTTTAATATTTTGTTGACCGATAATCGTTTGGATATTAATGAGAAAGATTCGTTGAATTGTACCCCGCTGCACTATGCCGTTCGATATAAAAATGAGGGTGCCATCAAGGCACTGCTCCAGAAGGGTGCATACATTGGGGTAAGAAATAGTTTTCATGATCTTCCCATATCCGATATTAATCCAACGATACTCGAGGAATATTTCGATTCGTGCATTAAAACGAACGAATTGCGACCAGGCGATGAAAACTATGAGATAATTTTTGATTTTTCCTCGTTGGTGCCCGATAAGGTGCGACTAAACGATGAAGACGATGATATAGACGGAAAATCGATGAACTACATTATGAACCAGTATGCCGAAGAAATGCTTCCAATCGAGTATATGACTAAAACACCCGAACTAAAACGATTGATTAAACATCCGTTGATTACAAGTTTCTTGTGGTTGAAATGGAATCGGTTGGGCGCCATATTTTATGCTAATTTTGCCGCCTATTCGATATTTTGTATTTCGATGATTTTATATTTGGTGTTTTGCTATGGCCACGATATATCCGATACAGCATCGACAATTCTATTCTCACTGTGTTTGTTCGGTGTAATCTATGTTACAATACGGGAGTTAATCCAGGTGTTCATGTTGTCGATTGGCTACTTTAAATTGTTGGAAAATTATTTAGAATTCCTTTTGATTGGAATTTCGTTTACTGTGCTGCTTGTACGCGACACACCAAATGAAGAATTTCGTCGTGCACTCGCGGCCACCGCCATTCTTTTGGCGGCTACTGAATTTTCAATGTTGGTCGGATCGCTTCCGATCATGTCGATATCGACACATATGGTCATGTTGAAAACCGTATCGATCAGTTTTATGCGAAGTTTATTGCTGTACTCGATCATCATTGTATCGTTTGCGTTATGTTTTTACACGTTGCTCGGACAAAAAACCGAGGTCGAGGTTACCAGCAAGTCAAATGAACTCAATAGAACACTGCTTGTTACAGATGCGCCTCAAGCCGACAACGAAGAAGATAAATTCAATCAATTTGAAGATCCATGGACGGCTATTGTTAAAACGATTGTTATGTTTACGGGAGAGTATGATGCGGCCAGTATAAAATTTGCCAATAATACGCCAGCCTATTTAATATTCGTACTGTTCGTGTTTTTCATTTCGATCGTTCTATTGAATTTACTAAACGGTCTTGCGGTTAACGATACAGCTGCCATAAAATCTGAGGCCGAACTCACGGGATACATATATCGTGTTAAATTATTATCACGCTACGAAAAAATGATGTTGGGCCAAACAGACAGTCATTGCGCTACGTTTCTCCTGCGCAATTGGCTGGTTAAAACGTTCGCGGGTAATGTTATATCGATCTTCCCGTCATATTTACCGATGAACAAAATAATTTTAATGCCAAATGAAAATCGTAAGGTGTACATCTTGCGCCAATCGAGCGAATTGGTTGAAATCCATAAACCGAACGAAAATATTGTACGCTCATCGAATAGTTCACTGATCGAAAAGGTGCCACTACGTCCGTCCAATATACCGCTTTTGTGTTGCCTGTGCAGTAATAAATGTGCGCAAATGGATGGCAAAATTTTTAAGTACGCCCAAAAGGTGTTAGAAAATAAGAAACATATGATCGAAGAGGAAAAGGAGAAAAAGGAATTCAATCGTCGGATGGAACGAATTGAAAAATCGGTTGACACAATTCTAGTAGCGATGCAACAAATTGTAGCGCATCAGGCGAAACAACAGCCAATTTAGATATTTTACACGGAATGCTGTTGGGCTGTATTGCGCTACTGTCGTGCTTCATACGCCGTATAAAAATCGAGCTGTGCGATTTAATGCAAATGCAGTTCAGGGGTGTCAAACTATAATTTTTAAAACTTATTGCGTAATTATAATAACGTTACGATTTAAAATTATATAACTGTTAATTATTAATATTTTAAAATATTTTTTTAAACAATAAACTATTCTAGAATGATGACTCAGTCGTTAACTAAAATCATTAAAATATTTGAAAATGTTTCTCTGTATTCCAAATGTTCCGAAGAGATCTGTATTTTGTACCTGTTACAATATAAGATGGTAAGTAGTTGAGAACCCATGCATGTTGGTTAGCCCATAAAAAGGGAGAAATTTTTACCACAGATCAAAAATTCTCAAAAACCCAGAAAATGCATGGTGATTTTGCCCATGAAACCTATGAAATTTTAGCCACAAAACGAAACTTTCCAAAATCCAGAAAATTCATGATGATTATCCCATTGAATTTTTCCCCGCAAATCGAAAATTCCCGAAATTCAGAAAATGCATGATGGTTATCCTATGAAAACTGTGAATTTTTCCCACAAATCGAAAATTTCCAAAATCCAGAAAATGCATGATGGTTATCCCATGAAAACTGTGAATTTTTGCCACAAAACGAGAATTTCCAAAATCCAGAGAATTCATGATGGTTAGCCCATGAAAACTGTGAAATTTTTGCCACAAATCGAAAATTTCCAAAATCCAGAAAATGCATGATGGTTATCCCATGAAAACTGTGAATTTTTCTCACAAATCGAAAATTTCCAATATTTCCAAAATCAAAAAAATTCATGATCGAAAATTTCACAAATCGAAAATTTACAAAATCCAGAAAATGCATGATGATTAGCCCTCGAAAACTGTGAAATTTTTCCCACAAATCGAAAATTTCCGAAATTCAGAAAATTCATGATGGTTAGCCCATGAAAACTGTGAATTTTTTCCCAAAAATCGAAAATTTCCGAAATCCAGAAAATTCATGATAGTTAAACCATGAAAACAGTGAATTTTGTCCCACAAATCGAAAATTTCCAAAATTTCCAAAATCCAGAAAATTCATGATGATTAGCCCATAAAAACTGTGAAATTTTTGCCACAAATCGAAAATTTCCAAAATTGCCAGAAAATGCATGTTGGTTAGCCCATGAAAACTGTAAAATTTTTACCACAAATTGAAAGTTTCCAAAATCCACAAAATGCATGATGATTAGCCAAAATCGAAAATTTCCAAAATCGAGAAAATTAATGAATTTTTCGATACGCCGTAGATTACTAATATTATTCGATTGTTTTCACATAGTGCAGTTCTGACCCATTGTGCTTTGACAAAAATGGTCGATAGAGGTTGCTTTTCTCTTTAAGCACGCCAGTCTTTAATATTTATATCGTCTAAATCTAAAAAACCACAGTTTCATAAAATTTTACTAAATTTTAGCCACAAAAATGCAAAATAAATTAGTTAGTAGTCGTGACATAGTAGGCGAACATCTTTTGTTTTCTTGTGGTTGCTAACATTAACATTTAAATTGAATAAAATTATAAAATGTAAGTAGAAAACAAATTTTTTTTTCAATGTCATAATGGGATGTCATAATAGTGTCACGAACCGTAACCCATCTGTTGTAGGATAGCGGTACTAGTATTTTGAAATGATAACCGAAAATTTATAGTATTTGATTAGCACAGCCGGCTGAATAAAATCATTATAGTTTTTGGAATCCAAATCATCAGTTATAGCACAATGGTAAAGTGGCGGCCATTGGATCGAATGATACGGGGCCCAAATCTTGTACATTGTGCAATTAGTAAATAAAAGTGGATTTGGGTCCGAGTGCCCTCACGTTGTGGTTACCTTTAAGCATTTGAATGCCATTGTTTGACGATCGATTGGCTGTCAAAGAAAGGTGGATCACATAGTAAAATTAGTAGAAATATTACGATGAAATCGTGTTAACGACATATTAATGATCCCAACTAATAATTTGTAACGGTTTATTAAACGCACTAAAAGTCGGTAATTTTGATATTAGAAAAAACAAAACAACGTTTTGATGAGTTTTGCAGCTTTATTTCAAAATTAATCAACGGAAAATCATCTAAAGGGAACGTGCACGAATGAAACTAGTCGCGTCTATGCGGTTTCCTAGTTGTACTGGTCGATTTTCTGCGACTATGATCATTTTTATCGTTTTCATTTTTTTCAGATTGTCTATTTCCATTTTTCGAGTGGTAGTTTTTATTGTTCTGCTTATTTTCTTTTTCTTCCTGACGTTTCTTTTTCCGTTCGGCTTTTCGTACCGCTTTTCGCTCTTTTTTTGTTTTTGGCTTTGGCGTAGTCATATGCTTTTGATTCTTTTTCTTGTTCTTATTCGTTTTAGACGTGGCCGTTGTCGACGTATTTGTTGAATTTTGCGAATTTGGAATTAACATTGGGACGTCTGGGTCAAATGGCGTGGTCGAAAATATATTATCGTTGTTTATTAAAGTAGTGGTAGTAACTTTAGGAGCAATAGTTGTGGTGGTTACTGAAATATTTGCTGCCTTAGCAGGTCCTTTCGTCGTTACGGTGTTATTAAAACCAAGAGACGAGCTACTAAGCGACGAAGGGGTGGTCAACACTTCAGATGGTGGAAAAGGTAGTATTGGCATGGGCATCATGCGAGACCACTCACGAGGAATTACGTGAGAGCTGGTGGTTGTAATAAGTTTAATTGGTGTTTTAGTTGTTGTTGTCGTCGTCGTGACGGTGACAGGCTTAACTGGAATTTTTATTATGGATGTACCTGGTTTTTTGGTTGTCACCGTTACCGGTTTTACCGGTATTTTAATAATGGATGTAGCAGGTTTTTTGGTTGTTACCGTTACCGGTTTAACTGGTATCTTGATAATAGATGTCACAGGTTTCTTGGTTGTACCAGTTAATGGTTTTACGGGAATTTTTATCTGTCCCTCGACATACTAATCGGAAATCGAATATTTATGGTTAAAATAATGTACATTACACTTTATATGTAAAATATACAAGAAACACTTACACAAATTATGACGGTCAGTACAAACAGCAATCCCAAAGTTTTCATAACTGATTTGGATAGACGCAAAACATAGACTGATTGAATATGATCAGTACTCTAAATTACAAACGGTAATGCTTAATAAATAACCGCATTAAGCGTTTTCATAATTTAATTTTTATTACTATTTTTTTTTTTTTTTTTTTTTGTAGATGGAACTTAATGCGCGCGGATGTCATTAATTCAGCGACAAACACTCTTTTGATTGGATTTAGGAGAGACGCTAATTTAACTAATAGAATATTAATGGTAATGACATATTTTCTAATTACATAGGTCAAACTAAATGATATAACTACTTTTTGAGACTTTGTAATTCCACCGCCATGTTGCCATTGTCAGCTTCCCTATGCGTTCTTACACTTAGCTGTTTAATTTTCTCTTGATTGGCATCTAATTCATATTCTAGCATATCACTAGGCAATAATCTATATACCAATGGCGAAATTAATCGTGAACCGATCAGTTTTAGATCTTGGCCACCCGTAAAATAGCTAACCGGTACACCGACCATGAACACAATTAGTACGCCAATGACGTTAAACCACGGAAATCCAATTTTATATATAGAAAACGTATCAATATCTTCTGTAACCGATGCCTGATTAACTATGTTGGTTGTATTGAATACATGCATGCCACAATGTTCCACCGACGTTGGTAACGCGTTCATATGTATTTCGCCCATCAACAGTAAATACTGTTGTTTGACAACAATGAAAGTGGTAATACAAAAACTGGCAAGGGTGCCATATAACGCACCAAATTTATTGGCATATGGCCACATAATGCCCAGTAAAAATACGCCTAGTGTTGCACCCATTATAATACCCGTTAGTGACACGACCAATTGTAGTAAATAATTAAATTTCACCACCAGCAGCCCCATTGCGGTGAAGTAAACGCCCAATAAAATTGTTGTAATTTTCATTATGATGTTACCACGCTCCTCCGTGTGCTTGAATAATTTTAAGTTTCGTATCCAATCTTGATACACAATACCCGAAAATGTATTCATATTCGCCGACAGGGTGCTCAACGATGCACTAAATACACACGATATAAATATACCGGGCATACCAGGCATATGGCCCACTATATCTTGTATAAAGTAAGGCATCATTTTATCGGCTTTGCTTACAACTCCTAATTTGATGGGATCGCATGATGCGTAGTAGGAAAACATTGCAACACCTGTGGCACAACATAAGAATTTTATGATCATCACACCAATACCGAATATCCATATAGTTCTAAAAATATAAAAAGTAATTTAATTTTTGCTCGGTATACGCATCATTCAATGTGTGCTATATACCGTTTAGCATCTTGAATGGTTGGAACTGCAACAATTCGTTGTACACAATTTTGATTCAGCCCCACGTTTGCCATCCAAAGGAATGAATATCCCAGCATTGTATTCCAAAATGTGTGTCGACGCGTCAAATCCAATGACATATTAAAAAATTCTAATCGATCACCGTCGTCAGCAAGTCGAATCACTTCGCCGATGCCACCAGTTTTTTGAATCGCAATTACTAGTACCACAATGGATGATACGAACATGGTCATTCCTTGTACGACATCGGTCCAAACGACAGCCTTAATTCCACCCTATGAACAAATATAACGAATTAGTACGCATAATTTAGGACTCACCTAAGCGATCTACCGTACCAGCATCGTATAAAATGTGACAACGCCAGCTATGATCGTATTAATCATATGCACATTAAGACCCGTCATTTGTGAGAATGCCAACGATGGCACATACAACATAATCGGTTGAAATGTTAAAACACCAAAAATATACGTGAACGTTACAAGTTTTCGGACTGCGGTACTAAAACGCATTTCTAAATACTCGTAACAATTCGTAATTTGATTTTTATATAAAATCGGAATAAAAATAAAATTTACAACACCAATCGTTAGAAAAATGCTCGGTATTATCATCGAGTATTGTGTACCGAAAACGTAAATTTCGGCTGGTATCGACATAATCGAAATGCCGGACAATTGACTGGCAATTAGCGAGATTGCAATCGGTATTGGTTTCATTTTACGACCACCCAACAAATATTCATCGGCCGTTTTGATTTTATTGCCGCAACAGCCAAAATATATGCCTATCGCGGTCGAAACACTTAGTAATACGGTGAACACAAAATAATCAACTGCACCAAAACCTAAGTTATCAGTTCGGGATGTTTCGACAAACGGTTCACTTAAATTTCCACTCATCTTAATTTTTTCGGTTGATTTTGATACGAGTAACGTAATTAGTTACGGTCGGATTGAAACTAAATATTTTACCATATCTGTATGCTCCAAAGTGTACTCCTAAGCTCGAGTTTCAGTTTGAATGTCGGCCAATCTTAAGATAAAACAGTTATAAATTAATTTAAGCTTATGGCATCGTATATCAGCCGTTTTGACTTAGAATTGTGCATTTGTGAAATTTCGCCAGACATAATTTCGTTGACGGTTTATTCGTACCAATTGCAAATGTTGATTTATTTCTTTCAGCACACATTGCTGTCAGCTTTACATAACGTATAGCCGTGAGAAACAACGGAATGTAAAAACTTTTATCGTTTTATGTCAATGTTGACAAAGTGGATTTTCAAGTTCACTCGGGTAATTTTTTTTTTTACTGTTTTGATGTGTCATGGTTAGTTATTGTCTGTATTAGTTTAAGAAGATTTAGATTAGATAATCGAGTTTGTAATTTCTACCTTGCACTGGTTAAAAGAAAAGTGAACGAGATAAATACAGATTAGTGTATTTACTGTTGCCAGCATACTTAAACCTAATATTTATTTTTGACAATTTAGGGTTTAGCTAATCACGATTACCAAATTCGTTGATGAAGTAACATCAACCATTAAACCATAAGTGTTGTAACACTATAGACTTTCACTAAGCTTGAAGTGAAATTAATGGCGCCTTACATGTATCTATATAGCTTGAAAAATAATTATGTTGTAGCTATAATGACCTATACGCAATTCGGCAGAACCTTTAATTCGTCTGTAACCTGGTTGAGTATCGTAGTTGAGGCTATACGGTTTACTTCTGGTAAGTAAAATATATTGAGGATGATTTTTGGTTTAAGGAGCTCTCTGTCTTCGAGCTAATATTAAAAGTTGTAAAGACCCGACTATAGAAAATGGAATGACAAGCTACTGACTAAAAGTTTATGTAAATAAAAAACAGAACAACCCCACTAAGATTTTGAGAATTTTCGATTTGTGGCAAAAGTTTGACAGTTTTCATGGGCTTACCATCATGTATTTTCACCCATATAAGATGAATGTTGAACTATTCTGCCATCTTATTAGAGATGAGAGACAGTTCTGGACTGCTTTCGACGTGATTAAACATGATTAAGGAACTTTAATGGCTATATCCTTTACAGATATAACATTATGCTTCATCCAGTCTATGGCTTCTTTGATTGCGATGACCTCTGAATAAAAGTCACTACAGTAATCAGGGAGGCGAAAATAGAGGGTCGATTGTGGGTTGTTCTACAAGGAATTCCTTGTAGAACAACCCACAACCGACCCTGCCATCAATTCTCGATCCATCCATAAAGAAGTTAATTCAGAACTGCTTCACTCGCCCAGTCCTCTCTGGAAGGAATAACAGTCAGAAATTTAACTTCGAAGTATGATGTCAGGATGGGATAGTCAATAACTTTGAGAATTCCCTTATTCATTAAAATAGATAAGTGTCCCTTATTACTACAGGTCCACAAAGAAACTGATTTAAGCCTAATAGCTGTACACGCAGCCATTTGTTTAGCTAAGATATCAAGAGGAATTCAAGGAAAACAGGAAGTTAATACTTCCTAGAAAAAAGAACCAATTCAATTTTCAGTGGATTAACACTTAGGCCGCACTTATTGGTCCATTTGGTAAGGATACCAAGAGAATTTTCATCACTCAAAAATTTCCAAACGGATGCCTCACCAAGAATAGCCAAAATAACCCTGCCCCTGAGCATTTGATCAACCTAGCATCCAAGTGGCACATCGAGCCTCAAATATGAAAGTGCCTGCGAGATTGCCTATGGTTTGACATTGTTAAAGGCTCCTTCTATATCACAGAAGGTCACAAAAGAGAATTCTTTATATTCAAGCGATTTTTCATTAGAGCTTAAGAGGGAATGTAGTGCAGTTTTTACTGATTTACCCTTGCAGTATGCATGCTGAGATGCATCTAACCTTACCGACTCGATTGAGCCTTTAATATAAGGTTTTATCTATTTCTCTAGACTTTTCAAGAAGTACGAAGATAATGGGCCTAAGGTCTTTTGGGGCGCAATGACAGCCTTAGGCTTTAGGTATAAAAATAACCTTTACTTCAGTCCATTTGTTTGGCAAATGACATAGTTCCAGGCTACTTTTAAAAATCACTTCAAGCCAGGAAACCATTAAATCATTGGTTTGTTGGATGTCGGCAGGAATGATGCCAACCGGGCCTGCTAATTTGAAAGGTTTAAAACTGTTTACAGTACAGCAAGTTGTTTCTCCTGTTGACAATTTTTCCTGCGAGACCAGTAGCCTAATATTGTTATTAGGCAGAACAGTTTATATTTCTGAACATCCCGGGAAATGAGTTTCCAGAAGGAGCTCTAGAGATTTCGACTCCGTTATATCCAGGTACCATTCTATCATTTCTTAATTCGTATTTATTTGATTTAAGGACTTCCTTATAGGAGTCCCAGCCAATGCCAGCCTTTGTTCTCTTCGCAATCTTGAGGAGCTTCTTGCTTTCAGCAGAGATTTGCCCTTAGGTCTACTAATTGGACATGAGCCTAAAAAAGCTTCATCCAAAGCATCGGACACCCTGTCGACCAAGGCATCCAATTCCTGTGCTGATTCAGGAATTTCAGAGACCAAATCTATTAAGGGGTTACCTAGAATTGTTCTGAAGGTATATCCCAGTTAGTCCTCCTTCTATTTAGCGGTTTTGATTGCTGACCTCAATGCTAGCTGCTACCACATCTGCATCGTTATTATAATTTGCAAGTAGAAAATTGTTTAGTTTGTTCTTGGCAAGAGTGCACGATCGAATCCTACCTTTAACCTTCACAAACTGTAATTTATAGTTACCACCCCGAAGTCCAAGAACCTCGACACTAATGTTATATTTTATTACTTTGAGCATTAGCTCAGCTAGCTTTAGCATCTTGTTGCTTAAATATCAATAGACACAACGGTGATGTCAGTACTTCCTGAATCCGGGTCCGTAGAAATAACACAGAGTTCATCCAATGATCCGGAGACTTCGTTTATCAGATTTAACTCATTTGTTTTTTCAGTTTCTTTAGTTTGAGGCTGCTTGTCTGAAGGACATCCTCAGACTAGGTTCTGTGCAAAGCAGAATTGGTCCAACTAAATCTGACGCCACTAACATAGCAGCTCCATCCTTCTTAAAAACTTTTAGCGTGACAGCGCCTAAACCATTTGTCTTAGGCGGCACTGCCTGTGATTCATTGTTTAAGATGATTATAGCCGACCTATAATCATTTTAGCCTTCTCCACCCTGACTATCTTCCAGTTGTTGGCCGGCAACTCAGGATTACCTATCCTGATTAGCTCCTAAATAGTCTTTGAATCACTTGGAAAAGTCGGAATCTACGCACGAGCTCTTGGCAATTAATTGATATACGTGGCAACACCAATTTGATTAGGTGCAGTGTCATCTTTGATGCATAGATGACAGTGTAGTCGCTACACCACTCCCCCTTAAGTCTAACGAATTAATTTCGGAAACGAGAGGTAGCAAGGAGTTTGCGACCGTACCGTGAAACTAGAGATAACGTTTTAACCTCTGGTGTATAGTTGAAGCGAATGGTTTTTTTGTTCCTTGAATATGAATATATTACCCTGTTTGTGGCGTGCTGGAGGAACCGGTGTAATGCTATAAAATGTGTTAGTCAATTGGATTACCAACTCTGATTGTGTGGTATGTTTAGTGGTTGGCTGTAAAAAATCACTAGGCAACCGTAGATTTTCTCCGTAGACTAAAAGTGCTGACGTCATTCCAAAATCATCTCTATAAGCAGTATGTAATCCAAGCAATACTGATGGTAACGCTCGCGTCCATTGATGATCCCCGATACACATGATGGACGCCTTAAGACTCCTATGCCATATTTGAACTAATCCATTACAAGCGGGGTTATATGCAGTTGTCCTTTTGTGTTTGAATCCTAGTGACCTTGCAAGTTCATTAAACAGGTGTGATTCGAATTGAGAACCTCTATCAGTAGCTATGTATGAAGAAAGACCATACTGACAGATCCAATTCTTAAAAACTACGTCAGCGACTGTAGCAGCTACTATATCGGGTAAGGGAATGGCCTCAGCCCACCTCGTAACACGGTCAATTAATGTTATACAATAAAGTTACCTTCTGAGGTAGGTAATGGATCTATTATATACAGGTGCACTTCATCAAAACGGTTGGCACTCCACCTTGAGTCTCGACCAAAAATATTTTTGTAACACCATACGAACTGTTGTTTTAAGATCTGGATGTGAAAGTTTGTGAACACTTTCAAATATAGCGCGACGATATCCTTTTGGTATGTAAAGGCGAGCGCCTTCGGGTTGTTACTTCACAATATATATTTTTGTTTGTACCGAATATCGGAAACATCTCGAATTTAACTGAGTTTTTAGAATTAATGAGCAACTTTAACTCCTCATCACTTTCCTGTTCATCTGCAATACTGCTGTAATCTAAGTTGCTGTCGATCGTTAATTCGACTACGTTGTCTTTGCCAGATACGTGCTGGATGTCCGATGTATATTGAAGTATTAAGTCTAGATATCGCAGTTGTTTTGGTGAAGATTTTTCCAAATTTTTATGTTTGGCATAAATTAACGGTTTATGATCCGTGTACAGGGTAAAACTCCGGCCTTCTAAGTAATGCTTAAAGTACTTAATTGAGGTATCTGCAGCCAATAGCACGCGATCATATGTGCTGTAACGTTTTTGCGTGTCGTTCAGTTTTACTGAGAAGAATCATAATGGGTGCCATGTGTTATCGACGTATTGATGAACGACAGCACCGATTGAGGAGTCGGAAGCGTCTACGGTAACTGATAACGTTGAATTATTAACTGGATGACTTAATAAGGTAGCATTCATTAATCTTTCTTTTGACAATTCAAAATCGTTAATTAGCTCCAGTGACCATTCTATGATGCGTTTATCATTTTTTTTGACCCTATAATTTGGTTGTTTAAAATGCTCTTTCGCTGCTTGGGGTATACATTTCCGATCGAAATTAATCATACCCATATAACGACGTAGTTCGGACACCGTTTGAGGTTTCGGAAATTCATTTATCGCTTTAACTTTACTTGCCGCTGGTAATATGCCATCTACTGATATTTCATGGCCCAAAAACGTTATTTTTTTAACGTTGAAAATCGATTAACTAATTGGGTTAATTACTAACCCATTGTCCTTAAATCGTTGGAATATGGTTTTTAAATGAACTGTGCTCCTTCTCCGTTTTTGATGCGATTAGCATATCATCGATGTAAATAAAACCAAGCTCTAGTCCTTTGAAAATTGAGTTCATCAGTCTTTGGAATGACTGCGCAGCGTTGCGAAGGCCAAAAGTCATTCTTGTGAACTCGAATAGTCCGAACGGTGTTCGTATCGCTGTTTTTGGTATGTCACACTCTTCTATAGGTACTTGATAATACGCGCGAACTAAATCTATTGCCATAAAATATTTGCATCCATGAAGTTGATGACTAAAATCTGACAAGTATGGAATATTATACATGTCAGGTTTTATTTGAGAGTTCAACGCTCTATAGTCCCCACACGGTCGCTATTCTTCCGATTTTTTTCGGACTAAATGTAGTGGACTTGCCCAATTGCTGTTATTTGGATCACATATTCCTAATTCGATCATTTCCCGGAATTTCTTTTTTGCGATACGGTACTTCTCGCTATCAAGACGTCGTGCTCTGGCGGAACAAGGAGGACCCGTAGTTTCGATGCAAAGAGTTACTCCATGTGTAGCATCGTTAATTCTGTCAATTCTGACTTGACTCGCTGTCGTAAATGGATATTCTTTTCATACCAATTTGCCCCTCGTTCCTGGACACATGGGGAGCCTAACGGTTTTTTGAATTAAAGTCTTCATTTTCTGTATTAGCCATTTTCGTTGGTATTTGTTTTACCTCGTAGTAATTGCAAGGCTGACAACATTTGCGGACCCGCTTACCAAAGTTTCGATGATAATAACACACTATGTTTGTTCCCCGTCTACGGGAGTTTGATCTACTTTGTGTTCGTTGTTGGTATAAATTACGCTGTTGCGAGCATGGGCGACTCTGACGGGTGGTTCCAAACTTTCGATTCTCTTCAATAAGTAGTCATATTCTGTTGGAGTTTGATTATTTTGTGCAGCAAAAGTACTTGATGTTTGGATCAGGTTAACTTCACTACTGTTCGCCATTTGTACCTCCCATATTTGATACGCTATTTGGCGTTGTTTGCTGATATCTTCGCCGGTTCATGTTACTAGGAATGGTTGCGGCTTTCCTCGTAGATTTTGACCCTATATTGATTTCAGTAATTCTTCGTTAACGGCAGCCAGTGTTCCACTTTTTGATTTGAGTCTGCGATAAAAGGCAGATAGTTTTTCATCTCCGTTTGTGAGTGTACCCGACAAAAGCTATTTTAATCGTGACTCGGCGGATGACGAATTTCTTGAAATTAATGAACTCTTTAGAGTTACATATTTTGTTTCGTCTTGTGGTGGAATTGCAATTATGTCCGCTACACTCTCCAAGACATCTTCCTCAATTTTTAACAATATGATGTCATATTTATCTTCGTCTGAAGTGATGTTATTTATTCGGAACTGTACATCGGCTATTTTGAACCACATTTCCACATTTTGTTTCCAAAATGCTCCCAAATTTATTTAATTTGGTGTTGGGGTCGTCATGTTTATTATAAGAATAGGAATAACTTCTTTTTCGGTTTTAATTGATTGATTGAACTCCAGAGACTTAAGTCGGTTGGTAGAAATAAAAAATCGTAAAATTCGAAACAAAGCTCGTTAGTTGAATGAGGTTTTAATGTCAGTAGTTCGGCTAATCCTTCAACGATTAACCTATTCTCGAAGTCGGACTCAATTTTTGCACTTTATTTATAACACTAGGCGTATAAATACTTGGTTTACAACGATGCACTAGAAAGTTGCGTATCTTTTGTAGGGGTCACCATTTGTTACTACTCTTCACCATTACCACGTGGATCTGCGCCGTCACTTATATTTCTTATTTATTTATTGATTATAAATTATAACTTTTAACTTGTTTTTTATTGATTAAGTCTTGTCTCCTCCGATCAGCAAACCCAAAAAGAAATAATTTTTTGTTTCTTTTTGTTTTCTATTATGTTTGGTGTTGCTACGTATATTAATTAATTGATATAGTGTGGCAGCACCAATTTGATTAGGTGCAGTGGCATCTATGATGCATAGATGACAGTGTAGTCGCTACACTACCATCCTAGTCGCAGTTGCCTGCAACTTAGACTTCTTTGCGGCAATTGGAGATTTATCCGTAGATCTCTATCTTTTGGACAGGGAGCTCCCGGATGAACTTCCATGCTTAAGTTCAACCGCTTTGGTAGCGCAATCTAGAGTTGCTCTGTCCTTATCCATCCTATCCACCAACGGAATCGTTTCTAGCCTACAGAAGACCTACAGACCGGATTCTCTACTTTTTTAGCTGTCGGCTTTTTAAGAGTGCCGAACTCTTTATTATTGTTTTTAAGATCCATTTATGTCCCACGAGTAGCATAGAAAATAATTTTCATCCTTGCAGAGAACCGCAATGCAAAGATAAAGCTAAATACATCTGAACGTCACCTGGTATCTAAAGGCTCCGTTCGAGACTGCGGGATATGAAAAGGCCCTCCAATCATAATTTGATCATAATTTTCTTAATTCCTTTAATTTTATAGTGCTAAGCACTCGCATCTAATATTTAGCCGACCTTAGTCATTAACCTTAGTCGTTGCCCGGGTGGTACCACTTGGAGATATACTAGATGCAATTGGCGGACTCTACATAGTTACAACAATGGAGAATGAGTCACAACTAGTTGCTATCATAAGCCATTGCCTACCTTATTAAGTTATTACCACACCATCCTTAGTAATACATTTTTTTTAGTAATAAATAATAAAAGTCAATTTTAAGTTGACTTCCGGAAATCACTAAAAAAGATAAAAAATAGTTAATTCCGTCATGTTTTGCCGAAGAAATATTACTTAAATTTTTTTATGAAAGCGACAGCTAAAGTTAAATATTTTAATTTATTCACCAAAAAAATTAATAAAAAATTTAACGAGGTCTATAAACTTTGACAAGTGATTTTAAAAAATCATAACCACATTTTTTGCGAAAACCACTGTGGTTAGTTATAAAATAATAAAATTAAAATCATAGTTAGCGTATATTGTATACTGATGAGATTTTGTTTTTATTTGTACGATTTACAGCTGTCAAAATTTTAGCTATTTCACACAGAAAATTTAAATTTATTTTTAAAAATATTTCCACTCGATTATTTATCGTCCACAATTTTTTTAACAAATTCGGTTGTTATCTATTGTTCGGGAATTATCTATTTGTGGCATAAATTTCGCCGTTTTCATGAACAAAGTATCAAATATTTTCTTGATTTCGAAAGTTTCCAGATTGTCGATTTTGTACGAAAATTGACAGCGCGAGCTGGTGAGGTGAGCAATATTTTGTGTATATATACAGTGTATAGCTTACAAATTTATATTTGTATTGTATTTTTTTTTTCTCATGTGTCTGTGCATTCTGTATGTCATTTCCGTAATTTCATGACCCAAGAATTCGACGGAGGTGTCCATCATTTTACATTTTATCATTTTGAGAGTAAGGCCGTATTTACTGAGTTTAATCAAAAATTTCTCTAATAATCGTAAACCCTCTTCTACGGTCCAACTGAGTATTATGATATCATCTAAATAAACGATTATTTTCACTAAATTCGCAAATTATTCCCTGTCGAAACTGCACCCAACCAATTCATGATTTTTTCATCTACAGACTGATACCAAGTATATAAAATAATCAAATCAGGAAGCGAATAGATTGATTGAATTTGTTCGATACTATTTATCCAACGTTTCACCGAAATGCAGTTCGTAGTACAGCAACCCGTTTGGTTATAAATTCCATAAAAGGTTTGGCTATTCATTTTAGAATTCCATCTCGTATCATAAGTGACCATTTACCAACGTTAACATCGAAGGAGTTCGAACGATTTTGCTTGGACTTTGATATTAAAAATATACTCAATGCTACTGCAACGCCAAGAGCCAACGGACAGATAGAAAGGCTTAATCGGAAAATACTATATTTTCTACAAACTATGTCCGATTCAAATGATCGAGATTGGGACAGAAAGTTAAAAAATATCCAGTGTTCGCTTAACAGTTTACCTCACTCTATTACTAAAATTTCACCGCAAGAATTAATTCTGGGATATTCACCCAGACCCACAACTAAAAACAAATAAAATAATATTGAAATTACTGGATGATAATATTGAACATAATGTGATACAATATGGAAACCTGAATAGGGGAGAGTTGCGTGAAATAGCTTCGAGGAGAATCGTCGAAAATCAAAGGAGACAAAAAGAAAAGTTCGAAATAAAACATAAATCTCCAAAAAATTATAAAGTTGGTAATAAAGTGGTGATCACCCGAGAGCCTTCTGCAACGGGCGAGAGCAAGAAGCTCCAACGGAAATTTAGAGGACCTTATACTGTCGTCGATGTTTTGTATGGAGATAGGTATAGGATTGAAGAACAAAATAAACCGGATGGATGAAGACGCTTTAGAGGAGTTCATGAGATTAGTCGTGAGTCCCGATGAGGAAATAGACACCGAGGGCTCATCACAAGAGGATTGAGGGCAATCCCAATGTCGGATGACCGAATGTAACAGTTATATTCGCCGTCAACCGTTTATATTTTAAACCAGATTCTTATATTATAATTTAAACGAAATGTTAGATAACAGATGTCTCTGTTATATTGAAATTGTTATTTTGTCGAGTAACCCTATAGTTTTTTTATTTGATTGTATTGTTGTTCTTGGGTCATGAAATTACGGTTACCGGAATTAAGCCGGGCCGCGATAAAATTACATGTGTAGACAATTTTCCAGTTCCATATATAATAAATACTAGATTAATCTAGAGAGGCTTAATGCCACTATTACTTTTATTCGTAGATCGATGCTTTTTCAAAAAAAAAAGATTTAAAACACTTGTCAGGACAACCTTTATTTTTAATTTCTCTTTACATTCGTAGCCGGAAGTACACTACTTCTTCTTTCAAACTACAAAAATACAATCAATTAAAAAAACTATAGGGTTTCCCTATAACAAAATAACAATTTCAATATAACAGAGACATCTGTTATCTAACATTTCATTTAAATTATAATATAAGAATCGGGTTTAAAATATAAACGGTTGACGGCGAATGTAACTGTTACACAAGTATGAAAATTTAGGGTTCCGGCTGAACGGTTAAATTTTTATGATGCTGACGTTCACCTCACCTATTTGCTAGCTTTTTAATGGTGGAATCAAATTTTTTATTATTTTTTTTATAATTATTTTTTTTAAATATTTACAATTTTATGATGTTTGAAAAAAGTACTAAAGTATGTTTGATATATAAAATAGTCGTTAGTCGTTTATAATATTTAATTCACAATTTTTTTTAAAACTGATAAAGAAACATAATTAAACGCCATTAATTATATCGATGAACACAAAACATTATTTTGGTTTTGAAATATCAAATACAAAAATATATTAAAAATTTAACGCGCATGTGCTCAAGAAAACCAATACTAATAAAATTACCACCACTATATTTTTCCGGTTTGCTCAACTCACGCTGTCATTTTCCGTACAAAATCGACACTCAGAAAGCCTCATTTGAGGCTTAATTTGACAGCTGTTGCCATGCGATAACTAACCATATTTTTTCTGGACTTTAGGAATTTGCTATTTGAAGTATAATTTATACAGTTTTACGTCATGCATTTTCTTGATTTAAGGAAATTGCGGTTTATGGCTTACAGGTCATGGATTTTCTAAATTTCTGATTTGTGGCATAACATCGACGGTTTCTAGATTGCGGAAACTTTTCATTTGTGGCATAAACTTCACTGTTTTTATGGGCTAACATCGTGTATTTTCTGGATTTCGGATATTTTACCATAGTGTTTTCGGGGCTTCGAAAATTAAACGATCATTAATTTGATCATTTTAAAATCAAGTTATATAACCGAAAAAAATGATTTTCTAACGTTAGGCATCAGTCGATTTAAAGGTTTATTTCGTTTCGAAAATTAGTTGAAATGAGGGACAACAAAGAATTCATAATTGGATTAAGTCGCCAATAAAATATCTCAAAATGTATTTGATTTGACTCGTGCCATATTAAGCTCGCTGACACAATCGACGGTGATAATCCAAATTGACAAGTCCCAAGAATCGCGTATTACTTAATTTAATTTGCAACATCGCAAAATTTTTCATGGTTCAATTTGAAGTATTAATTATACTTACGAGCGAATATGCAGTAATCCAATTAAGTATTCAAAACAAGATTAATTCATAAATTAGTTTCATCACACAGTAGACTTAAATATGAGTAAAATACACATGCGCACGTATATGCGATGATTTATAATAAAATTGGGTTTTAACATCATCAGTTTCCATCTTATATGGTACCACATCATCACAGCCTTGAGATTAATTTCATTTTTATAAAGTGAAATTATTAATAATTATTGTTCATAGACGATGTAATTTATAATGATTTATGCTACACACTTTCGTTACGACCTCATGATATCCAATCTTAATATCTAAAGTACCACAATATTATTTCATCATGACGTATACCAATCTTCAGATCAATTATTTCATTGATCGGTTTTTTGTTGTTGTTGTTGCAGTTGGTGTCGTTATTATTTTGTTTTTGTTTGTTGACAATTTGAAACGAACCAGCTCAATTAACCAACTTTCTATATGTTTTTGCTGTAGTATATTGGTTCAACCAAGACGTACGGTTAGAACTACATACTTTGTTATCTTATAATCCGGAGTGGTTTGGTACGAATGTACATATTTAGATGTAATATCTTTGAAATCGTGTTTTCAGGGTCTAATCTAATATTAAATCATTTCAATATTAGACCCCTTAGGATTTTTTTTCTTTATCTCCAATATAATTAAGCGTCTACTAGGCTGGACCACTTCAATCTATTGAGGGCCACTGCTTTCATTTTTACCCATGATTTACCAAGTTCTTTCGGGTCTAACATATTTATAACATACTAAATGCATAACTGGCTTTGTCTGTGCGTTTATTTATACGTATTCAGCTGTCCCTTTTGTATTTGCTATTGTGCAACAAAGGTATTTGCGTCGTTGTGGTAATATTCCTGATGAATTGAATCTCATCGTCTTGGTATTTCTAATGTTAACCTTGATTTTACTTGATGCTGCATGCCAGATTATTTGTGTTTGAGCAGCGATATATCATTTGCATAATCCAGAACATTTAGTTTACTTGCTGATTCCCATTGAAGGCCATTAGGGGATGTGTTTTCTAATTTTCTCATGACACTATGCAATAAACGATCTCAGATATATCATTGGCGAGAGTACACGTTCTTGCTTTACTCTTCGAAGGTTATAGTATGTTTAATAGTAACAGGAACTAAAAAATGAGATCAAGTATAATCACCAAATCGTAAAAGCCATTCTCCGAAAGGATCTAACGTATAGATCCTTTAAACTAAAATAAGTACCACGTCAATGGAAACTTGTAGAAATTATTATGATCCCCAAACCAGACAAGTTCCTACCTATCATTTTAAAATTATATTTAAAATATCTGGCGAAGAGGCTTGAGCTGATAAAAGAAAATTAGATCACAATTTAGGAAAAATCGCCCTACGATAGACCTACGAGTTCACATAAAATAAACAGATATGCTGAGTATCTTTTAAGCACAAGTTTTAGACAAACTTTGGCATCAAATACCTAAATTTAAATTGCACCGAAATTCACCTAAGGGGTTCTATCAAAGTCCTACGCTGCCTAAATCACCTAATTTCGCCTTATAGCTTATCCATTTTTGTTCTATGACTTTTGGTAACCTGTCATCCGAATGTATATCTGCTCTCTAAGTTTCTTGCATTAATAGCTTTACTGCAATAGATTTTGGTAAAAGCCAGCCAATCGAACCGAATATTTTAGATGAATCGGACAACAGTACACGTTTTGTTGTGCTCTAACACGCTAACGATTGTTAATTTTAAAATTTATCATTTCTTTTGCTACTCGGAAACATTATTAATGATTTTACCAGAAATGGGTGCACATTTGTGCAATGGAAAACCTCAGCTTTTCGCCAGTCGTGACTTTTTGCTGAATTGTTTCAACCTTTTCAATGCTGTCACCTATGAGCAAATCATCTTTATACGTATAAATATGTTTCCATGATTCTTGCTGCTGTTGCATACTTTTTCTTTTCATTCACTTCCAATCACGTAAAACATCATGCGATAAAATGTTTCCCTCCCGTATCATTAATACTATATACTATCTTAATGTCATATCTTCAGATTAGGGTACTTTGTTTTATATTTAACCTAGTTTATATCAAACATTAATCGTTTTTGTATTTACTATTATCCTGCAGTCCATCATCCAGGGTTTTTCGTATCATATCATTATCATCAAAATTTTCTAGCAGCCAATTTGCTTCATACATTTTTGTTCATGGTATTGCAGAATTTAATTCACTGCCTGAAATAATTTAAAGTTCGAGTTCCATAAAGCAGTTTAAAAAAGCATGTACAGTTTGATTTTTTTAAAATGAATTAGGGTATTATGTCATCGTTATTATTATTGTCAATTTTCTAATGATATGTGACTAGTTATTGCTATTATTATCTATATTCTATATTCTATATTCTATATTCTATATTCTATATTCTATATTCTATATTCTATATTCTATATTCTATATTCTATATTCTATATTCTATATTCTATATTCTATATTCTATATTCTATATTCTATATTCTATATTCTATATTCTATATTCTATATTCTATATTCTATATTCTATATTCTATATTCTATATTCTATATTCTATATTCTATATTCTATATTCTATATTCTATATTCTATATTCTATATTCTATATTCTATATTATATTCTAGAGAGCAGATACGATGCAATGATATGGCTGTACCATTTTCCGGAGATCAATGCCTCAAGCGAAATAAAAGACAGGGCTTACAGTATGCGTGAGAAAGATTTAGTACTTTGGCCAGCCTTCACCGATCCCAACAAAGTGCCGTCAAAGTGCTAGTTATAGCGATGAATGTAGTTTAAGACTTTCGTATGATACCACTATGCTGCGAAATCACGTACATGAAAATCATCGATAGCGTTTACAACAACCGAGGTAAAATATTTTTCTCTGGTTAACATGCTACTGGCTAAGGTTAGTTCTGTAGGTAATATGGCCCTAGTAGTTGCTTCATCAGGCATTGCTGCCACACTCATCAGCGGTGGTAAAACAGCACATTCTATGTTTAAACTTCCTCTAAATGTCTCTCTTCAACAAGAATCCGTCTGCTACATCGGAAAAATGTGGCTCATTTATGTTCCTCATGTTTGGATCCCTGGTTTCTGTCAATTCAGCATTTAAATACGCTGACTTGATGTCGTATAATTTGCCAATAATATTCTTATTGTTTCATATCTGATTACTGGATTGAATGATTTTTGGTAATCGTGTCCCTATTTCTAACCGCATCCTACCGCTACTAATCTTTCTTTATAATGCTGTTGTTTTCCTTGTTTAACTTTGAAAACCCATCTACTTTTTATTACTTTAGCGTCTTGTGGTCGTTCCACTTCCTCCGATACTTGTAGATTTTTCATGTTTTCCATTTCAGCATTCACTGCTGTTAAGCATTTGTCTTTATTCTGTGATTTCCTTATACAACCTTGGCTCTGATTCAATCGTGAAATTCGTAATGTAATCTTCGAACTTAACTGGTGGTCGTCATAATCTCTCATAATCTCGTCATAATCTACTCATAAACTATTTTCTTTTTGGCAACACTGATTTTGACAGGTCACGTATGTTTCGTGTTTTGTGTCACTGCAAACATCTTCAGTTTGGTCTGTAATTTAACCATGAATTGTCTTACAAACGAACAACGCTTGCATATCATTGAAATTTATTATCAAAATGCGTGCTCTGTTAAGAAAGTTTATCGCGCGCTTCTTTCATTTTATGGTCAGTTTAATCGACCCACTGAAACGGCTATTCGAGCTATTGTGACTAAATTTCGCTCCAAATGTACATTGTTGGACATTAAATCACCAACACGTTTACGTATAGTGCGAGCTGAAGAAAATATCGCAGCTGTATCGGCCAGTGTTAGTGATGACCATCAATTATCGATTCGGTGCCGTTTGCAGCAATTGGGCCTATGTTACTCAACATCGTGGAAAATTTTGCGGAAGGATTTAGTGAAGCCTTACAAAATACAGCTGGTGCAAGAATTAAAGTCGAACGACCTTCCACAACGCAGAATTTTTGGTGAATGGGCTCTTGAAAAGTTGGCGAAAGATCGATTTTTTTATCGAAAAATTGTGTTCAGCGACGAAGCTTATTTTTGGCTGAATGGATTCGTAAATAAGCAGAATTGTCGATTTTGAAGTAAAGAGCAGGCAGGAGCATTGCAAGAGCTACCAATGCATCTAGAAAGAGTTACTTTTTGGTGCGGATTATGGGCTGGTGGCATCATTGGACCGTACTTCTTTAAAGATGATGCGAATCGCAACGTAACTGTGAATGGTGAGCGCTACCGTGAGATGATATTCAACTTTTTTTTGCCCAAAATGGACGAGCTTGACTTGCATGACATGTGGTTTCAACAAGACGGTGCTACAGCACGCGAAACAATGAACCAATTGAGAGGCAAGTTCGGTGAACACTTTATTTCACGTTTGGGACCGATCAATTTGCCAACTAGATCGTGCGATTTAACGCCTTTAGATTATTTTTTGTAGGGCTATGTTAAGGTTCATGTCTATACTGACAAGCCTGCTTCGATTGACGCATTGGATGACAGCATTGAAGCATTTATTCGTGAGATACTGGCCGAAATGTTGGAAAGTGTATGCCAAAATTGGACTAAGCGGATGAAACATTTGAGGCGCAGCCGTGGTCAACATTTGCATTAAATAATCTTCAAACAATAAATTATATGGACCGTACTGTGGCAACCGGAAACGCCGATTTTATTTATCAGTTGTAACCACATAACTAGTAATTCAATTTGTGTATAATGCTCACGCCCGTCAACCAATACGAAGATAGAAGAGGTATACACAATTGACGAAGATTAATTATCCGTCTCCTTCTATCGCGTCGTTATTGGCGGCGTCACATAAAGATGAGTTTAGTTGTTCAACGAACGTAGAAACGAAGAGACTTAAATAAACAGTGTACGTAGCGAAGCTACACAAATATAAATTATAAATAAATTACTGGTGTTAAAACAACGCGTGTTTTATTCAACCACAGTATAACTACAAGCTACCACAATTGGTGACACCGACGTATATTTTCAAGTGAAGATATTAAGTAAATTATTAAATTACTATCGTCAATAAATTCGACATTGCACGATATTTTTTTTTCGTAATAAAAAGTGGCTAGTTTGTAGCGCGAGCACGTGGTCGATGAATCGATTTAATTCGATTAATTCTTAGTGAGAAACATTATTGCTATTTTTATTCGGGAAATTAATTCCACAATAACGAAATAGATTATTGTAAAAACGCATGGTAGTGAAATTAAGTTAGAACCGTTATACAAGTGAAACCGTCCGTCTCAGTTATCAGCCGATATTTTATCTTTGTATTGTTGTTCGCACAAACCGCATTGCTACGAATTACGTTTTATACTTAATTTAGACCGTCGGTTGAAATTATAATATGGCTGGAGACGAGGAAACACAGAGTGACAATAAAGCCAGTGCACAACCACTATTAAACGGCGAGATAGCACGTGTATCTATTAAAGTACCACCATTTTGGGTGGAGTGCCCTGAAATTTGGTTCGCCCAAGTAGAGGCACAATTCGAAACATGTGCAGTTACAGTCGATAATACGAAATTCAACATAATTGTGGGCGGAATCGAAAGTCATGTACTAGCGCAGGTATCAGAAGCAGTTTTAAATCCACCGGTCGTGGAAAAATACGAGAATTTTAAAAAATGTGTGTTGGAAGTATTTGGTGTCTCCGAGCAACGAAAAATGAGAAAGCTATTATCAGGTGCTGAGCTGGGAGATCGGAAACCTTCACATCTATTGAACGAATTAACGAAGCTAAGTGGTGCAAAGATTGGGGAAGATTTCCTTCGAACCATCTGGCTGGAACGACTTCCACAACAGGTTCGGGCTATTTTGTCAACCAGTGAGGTACCACTTAAGACTATGGCAACATTGGCAGACCGTATAATGGACGCAACTGGTTACTCGACAGTTTCAATGGTAAACGAAGATACACCGACGCCGAAAGCTACAGATCAAGTAGAAAGGTTGACTCAAATGGTATGTAGACTGGAAAAACAAATCGAGAAGATAGATTTACACTACCGTCAATCTCGAAACCGATCACGAGGTGATTTGCGAAATCGTTCACAATCGCGAGGGCGTTCTGGAACTCCACGGCGTGATGATTTGTGCTGGTATCATCGATCTTATGGAGAAAACGCAACTAAATGTCGAGATCCTTGTTCCAAAAGACAGGTATCTCAAGCAACCACTCCAAAAAACCAATAAGCCAGTCGCCTATTGCAGGCGACGCGGGCTACACAATAGCGCGACTTGTGGCTGTTGATAATCAAACAAAATCAAAATTTTTAGTGGACACAGGCGCTGACGTTTCAGTGCTTCCACCTACAATTAGTGAGCGTCATAAACCGCCAGCAGCGACAAAACTATTTGCGGCTAACGGCACGGAAATTAAAACTTATGGCACTAAGCGTCTAACACTTGCATTGGGTTTGCGAAGGAATTTCACGTGGGACTTTATCATAGCAGACGTTAGTTCAGCGATCATCGGAGCCGATTTTTTGCGCCACTTCGAACTTTTAGTGGACATTAAAAACGGGCGATTGATCGACAATCTCACGAAATTGTCAGTCAAGACAATACAACAAACAACAAGTCAGCCAACTTTGAAAACTTTTGATGTTAATTTGGAGTTTGCAGATTTATTGGCCGAATTTCACGACGTAACCATTTTCACGAATTCTAAAAACCGCAAAATTTGTACAACGACTCACCACATCACTACAACAGGTCAGCCGGTCAGCGCTAAAGCACGAAGGTTGTCATCCGAGAAACTTAAAGCAGCTCAGGACGAGTTTCAATTTCTAATGGATCGGGGAATAATCCGTCCTTCTAAAAGTAATTGGTCTAGCCCTCTACACATGGTGCTCAAGAAGAATGGTGAATTCAGAGTTTGCGGAGATTACAGGGCGTTGAACTCGAGAACGATTCGAGATAACTATCCGATAAGTTTCATTCAGGATTTTACGCATTTCCTCGATAAAACAGAAATTTTCACCGTGCTGGACTTACAACGCGCCTATCAACAAATTCCGATTGAGGCTTGTGACATTCCAAAGACAGCCGTAATCACACCCTTCGGATTATACGAGTATAATTACATGACTTTTGGGTTATGTAACGCGGGTCAGACGTTCCAAAGGTTAATGCACGAGGTTTTGCGAGGGCTGAGATTTGTGTTTTCATATTTGGACGATATTTTCATCGCTTCAAAGACACTACAGGAACACAGAAGTCACGTCAGGATGGTGCTTGAACGATTATCGGAATATGGGTTATGTATAAATACAGCGAAGTGTCAATGGGGTAAATCGGAGGTTCAGTTCCTGGGACATCTGGTGACACCTAACGGCATCAAGCCATTACCGGAAAAAGTACAAGCCATCGACAACTTCCCAAGGCCGAAGACAGCTCAACAGTTAAAAAGATTTTTGGCTATGATAAATTTCTATCGAAGATTTATATCACACGCTGTCAAGAATCAAATGACGCTCCAGAAACTGATAGTAGGCAACAAAAAGAACGACAAGACTGAAATTATATGGTCGGACGAATCAATTATCGCATTCCAAGACTGTAAAAATGATCTTCGAAATGCAGCATTACTTGCACACCCGAATCCGAATTCCCGGTTGTCACTTTACGTGGACGCATCTGATGTAGCTGCAGGGGCTGTACTTCAGCAACAAAGTGAAAAAGGAGTTATTGAACCACTGGGCTTCTATTCAAAGAAATTTACAGAGAGCCAGCAAAAGTATTCTACATACGACCGTGAGTTGGTCGCGATGTACCAAGCAGTTAAGCATTTTCAGTACATGATTGAAGGAAGAGATTTCAGCATTTATACGGACCATAAACCGCTAACTTTCATGTTCCGTCAAAAATTTGAAAAAACGTCGCCACGACAGGTCCGACATATGGACTATATTGGGTAGTTCACAACAGAAATTCTGCACGTGGCTGGTAAAGACAATACAGTAGCGGATCTACTATCGAGAGTTGAAGTGATCGATAGTAATGATATTTTGAATTTCGACGAGATGGCAAAGGAACAAAAAGACGATCCCGAATTAAAAACTTTATTAGCAGGTAATAATTCAAATTGTGTTCTAAAATATTTTGTCGTTCCAGAATCAAAAGAAACACTGTGTTGTGAAGCAACCTATCAGTCAATCAGGCCATTTGTACCAAAGAGGTTTAGGAACCAGGTGTTAACTAAGCTTCATGGTTTGGCACATGCAGGGGTCAGAGCAACGAGCAAATTGTTACGGCAGAAGTTCTTTTGGCCGTCGATGAACAAAGATTGCAGCAGCTTTGTACGAACTTGTTTATCTTGTCAGCGATCTAAGGTACATCGCCATAATAAAGCGCCAGTTTCCGATTTCATCGTTCCCGATAGCAGGTTTCAACACATTAATATGGATATTGTGGGTCCATTACCAATCAGCCTGGGCAAACGTTACATTTTAACATGTATCGACCGATTCACGCGATGGCCAGAGGCATATCCGATTTCCGACATGACGGCTGAGACGATTGCACGTGAATTTGTGGCAAATTGGGTATCACGTTTCGGAACTCCTTCGCGAATCACCACAGATTTAGGCCGACAATTCGAATCCGACATCTTCAGAGAGTTAACAAGACGTTTAGGTATTAATCACCTTAAGACGACATCGTACCATCCTCAGTCGAACGGGATGATCGAGAGATGGCATAGGACTCTCAAGGCATCAATAAAAAGCTACCAAACAAACGACTGGATCGACGTACTACCTACAATCTTGCTAGGGCTACGTTCAACTTTCAAAGAAGACATCAAGGCGACACCAGCGGAATTGGTATATGGTATGTCATTAAGGTTACCCGGTGAGTTTTTTCACAAAATTCAAGAATCAGAGAACGAGGCTGAATTCCTACAAAAACTGAGAACAACAATGAACAATGTGAGGCCTAGACCTGCAAGTCATCATGATCGATCGAGGTTTTTCGTCCAGAAGCACCTGGCGGATTGCACCCACGTTTTTGTGCGTAACGACATGGTAAAGGCTCCGCTTCAACCACCTTACGATGGTCCATATGAAATTGCACAGCGGTTTGAGAAATATTTCAAAGTTAAAATAAATAACCAGACAAGAAAAATTTCGGTAGATCGATTAAAAGCAGCATTTCTGCCCATAGACGAACAGAATATCGAAGTTCCGGTAAACAAGCAGCAAAACGACGAAACAACTACCGAAACGGCCACTACTACGAGAACTGGACGACGTGTTCATATTTCTTCCAGATATCGATGACCTGAACACTAGCGGGGGAGTAATGTGGCAACCGGAAACGCCGATTTTATTTATCAGTTGTAACCACATAACTAGTAATTCAATTTGTGTATAATGCTCACGCCCGTCAACCAATACGAAGATAGAAGAGGTATACACAATTGACGAAGATTAATTATCCGTCTCCTTCTATCGCGTCGTTATTGGCGGCGTCACATAAAGATGAGTTTAGTTGTTCAACGAACGTAGAAACGAAGAGACTTAAATAAACAGTGTACGTAGCGAAGCTACACAAATATAAATTATAAATAAATTACTGGTGTTAAAACAACGCGTGTTTTATTCAACCACAGTATAACTACAAGCTACTACAGTACTATTGATTCAAATAAAGATTTCATACATTTTTCTTAATTGTATGTGTCCTTTTTGGAAAAATTTCCTATAGCTATTAAAAAATCACCCTTTATATCCTCTTCTTTTTCTAGAGTAACCTTTCTCTAGAGTTTGGTTTCGGTTGCAGTTTCGAAACGTTTGGTTTATTAACTTTATATTAAACTAGACATCCATAGGTTCTTAGGTGTCTCACAAAAGGTGTTTTACCACTCCGTAATTCCATTGGTGTTTTCATAATATCCTTCTTCTTAATTTGTGTTACGTTGTGTAAGTATAACACGCTGTTGCAACTGCTTCGCTCCAGAATTGTACTGGTAAGTTTCCATCTAAGAACAAACGTCTAGTTTAATCTAATAGCGTCCTATTAGCTCTCTCTAATTTTTTCATGTTTAATGGCTTTCGTTTTAAAATATCCTTTCATTTGCGAGTTGATGAACTCAGATCCATTGTCGGATCTCAACACTTTTAGTTTACTATTTAATTCGTTCTCCCACCGCTCGATTAATTCACGTAATTTTTGATATGTGTGATCTTTTCTTTCAAGAAGTTCTATAAAATACCTTTTGGAATATTGGTCCATAACAGTTAAAATATACTTCTTGTTTCCTAAAGTAGGCTTCGGCATAGGTCGACATAAATTAACATATAACCTTTCGAGAGGTTGAGAAACTTCTCCTTCATCAAGTTTTATATATGGTGTTGGACTCATTTGTCCCATAATGCAGGAACTAGACTCGTTCAATTGTCATGTGTGAAGTCATGTGTGATGTACATGATAAATCCAAATACCATTTTCCAAACTCATTTTCTACTATATTTTTCGTTTCTTCAGCTGAATTTGTCTTTTGAATGGTTTTTGATTACGATTATTCGTATAAGATTAAGCTTCATACCATATTTTTTATTTGAATTATTGGTTTTATTTTTATTAAACAAACAGTCATTCTACAAATGCTTCCGACATACAAAACACAATTTTTGGAGGCGTCTTGGATTAGTTTCATACACCAATAATGCGGTATAATTTTATAGTGGATTCCACTATAAAATTATTAATATTTTTTTCTTCAAACGAAATTAATGCTTATCGCAAAAAAATATCACTAAATGTTATTCCTCTATTTACTATTAGAGGAGTTGTTTCTGCAATAATATCGGACTAGTTCCCTATCGCTAATTGGCTTTTCTAATCTTCTTATCTGATTTGAAATACCCTAAGCACGTGTCAGGTAACCTTCGTTGCTCTTATTCGGTTTAATTTTAATTCAAGCGCCAATTCCATTAATTTGTTCTCTTTGGCACCTTAAAACCTTTCCTTTATAGTTTGCCACAATACTTTAGCGTTTCGTATGCCGCTAAATGGTAGTGCCTGATCTGACGTTAAACTTAATAAAATTAAACATAAAATTTCTTTATTTTTCTTAATCCATCCGGCATGTTTTATTTTGCTTTCTTGACTATTTTCATCTTCAACTAGTTCATCGTTCGTTTTTTGTCTTCAAACAATAATTTCGCATCTAATAATGCCTCCATTTTAATGGTCCATATTGCGAATATAATATAACCACGTTCTGCTACCAATTTGTTGGATTATTTAATAATATTAATTGAAATATTTTGTATATTTTAATGTATTTTATTATGACATGTCTTGCACCACCTTTATTTTTATTTCAACAGCACCGGAAACTTTATCCGTCCACCCAGAAGATACAAAAGAGAAAAATTCATTGCAGTGAAGTTGTACACGACTATATGTTATGCACCCAACAGGCATAATATCGTTATCACATTAATTCAAAAAACTAAAAACTCAAACAAAAACCGACCTGCAATAAAACCAAAAATATAATTTATTCAGAAGTTCTATAAATAAAAAAATATATTATGCAATGGTATCATGACAATGACTAGTTTTCCAACTTTTTAAGCTGATAAAAAAGTCAAATAAAGTGAGAGAAAAAATGGGTATACCAAATATTTATTAGAGTAAGCGCATACAACATAGAGTATACAAAAAGCAAAAATTGTCATTAAAAAAATTTGTAGCTCATTTTTTCTTGCAGTTCAGTGAGCACAATTCTAGCAAAAAAAATTAATTTGTAATTATTTTTAAGACGATAGATTCTTTTTTTTGACAATTTACGGTTTTGACACAAATTGTTTATCACATAAATTTTTGTTAACATTAAAATGATAAAAACATTTTAATTTTTTAAAATTATCTGGTTCAATATTACATATCTCAATTTCATATAATTTCGCAATTATGTCAGACCTACATTTAATTGTGGCAGCTTCCATAAATTTCTTATTGAAAATTTTTGAAAAAAAAAGTATTTTTTGTGTTGCTTGACGTTTTAATTTTCCAAAGATAATGCGATGAGGCAATTTGAATTTCAAAACAGAATGAAAAATAGAAAAACAATTTTTGACATTTAACAAATATATATATATATATATATATATATATATATTATATATATATATATATATATATATATATATATAGCGTTGTTACACCCAAAATACGTGTTTGTCTCTGTTTGGTTTTACTAGATTTGTAGCACTAGTTAATTTGAAAAACTAGTCAGTTTCATAATACCATAAATAAAATAAATTTTATGTTCACCGTTGAAAATCGAATCTTTGTACATAAACCAAGCAACATTAAATCAAGCAGTCATTATATTCACGATACGCGTAGCTGCCGCAGGCTTATAACACTAGTTATAATATTTGGTCACATTTATTGTTTTGATATATTTAATATTTATTTATATTTGATTGCTTTTATTATGATTATTACTTTTATTTTTACTATTTTATTATAGTTATTATTATTATGATTATTAACTGTTAAAATAAAATTAATGAATTCATTATATTAAGGTAAACATCAAAAAGGTTGATTGAATAAAAATAAATAATATAATATAAAAAAAAATATCTGCATTAAATTAAATTTAGAGCACGGCATGCTTTGTATATATTTATTTGGCGCTAGTATACATTTTTTTGGACAATAAAACCGAAAGGCCATAAAAAAATAAAAGTAAGTAATAAAAAAATCTAAATTTAACTAAGCGGGAGTTACGGTAAGTTTAATCGCAGTGCTTAACGGTAGGTTGGTCAATATTTTATCCCCTTCACAAAATCTGATTCCCTTTTCCTTTAGGGTTTTTCATTCTCCTTATAGCGGTTTATTCACGAGTTGCACATGTCTTGGAAACCTCCTCTTTCCTACCCTGAGTTTTAGCCGGCTTAAGTACAACCGCCCCAAGACCTTTGTGTGGCTAAATTTTTGTTAACGGACAGTTGAAACTTCCGTTGCGATTAACCGTTACACACGTTAATGTTCTTGTGTGTTTGCCTTATCAAAATAATATCGATTTTAATGTCTGAAAGGATTTCTCAGATTTCTCAGTGTTTACTGTATGTATCACCGATATTTTACTCCTTCTTTTGCCCCCAATTTATACGAAAGTTAATGCACTATCGAATTCGTTTAAGTAACCGTTAAACGTATGTTTTTTGCCTTATATTACGTTCACAATCATTTAGATCGCACTGTAAATTATTTATGATCATTAATCGTTTACATCATGTTTCTAATATACATTTAAATTGTCGATTTATATGCGTTCAATTCCGTAGTTGCATTAACATATTTTATCGTTAATTTTCGGTGTTACATAAAAATAAAATATGCTCTCGCGCATATCGATTTTATGCGTACATAATTGTTGCGTGGGTGATTAGGCAAGCGGCACATGATAAAATTTTAAAAAAAAACTTTGGCGATCTCTTCGATCGTACTATCGTACACAATCATAAGCCATTTAATTGGGGGATTATCGTCAAATTAGCATATACCAAACATTGTCATGTGATGCGACCATGAATCAATCGGTTTTTATTGATAGTTACTTTTATTTTAAAAAAAATAATAAAAATGTTTGTATAATATGTTAAAAGTTAAAGAAATTATCATTAAAAAAAAAAAAAAAGTGAAGGAGAAAATACTTTAATCGCGAGAAGAAATTTCTAATATCACGATTTGGACTTTTTTTTTTTTTTGTATTTTTATAGCATATCCGTATAAATATTTTATGTATGAAATGTATTGAACGTCTTTCCATGCAATTTCAACATTCGTTGCGATCACAAATGTCGTCATATGTAACTTAGAATACCTTTGCATTGAATTTAGTTTTATTTTGATTGTGTAACCGCACAGTGCAACGCACTAAATTCATGATACGGCGCCAAATAATATGGAATGTTCACGTTACGATACAATCCGCTTACCAAAATGATCGCTTCTCTAATCTAGATTATAAAAATAAAAAAAATACAATACATTTTTTTACACAAACATAAATATGTATTCAAATATGATGATAAATTATTCATCATCTGTTAAATATTCATTAGGACAATCTCTTTCAAATTTTAAAGTTTCGTTTTGCGTTTCGCGTTTCATTTTCAATATTATCCATCGGTGGTGCATTTCAATGGGCACGCGATCATTTTTTGCATTATTTAATCAATTTGACTTAATACTCTTCTTGGCTTAGAGATTTTATGGCTTAACGTATATATATAAAATGTCAATGAGGTTAAACAATTTGTCACTCAGTTGTCGGCGCTACATCTATACTTTCGCTATAAACCTGATTTATGGTATTATAACTGTTAACCAGATCTGCATTTGGCTTATCCTATAATCTATTATGGGGCTGAAACATTTCCAGTATGTCGACTTTTTTTAACTAAACTAAACGCACGAATACAGTTTAACTTTCATTATCCATCTATAAGAAACTTGTTTTGTATGCAGCCATTTCTTGAGAATATTAAGCTAAGAGCCATCACATATGAGACATTTCTTTTGTTTTCACTTTATGATCGGCTTTCAGAACGTGACCGAGCAGAAGCTTACCCATAAACGGAGTCGGTACACTAAAATGCAAAACTGAAAAATACAACATTTGACTCAATGGAGTATTGGTAGTTCCGGGTTTGCAGGGTCTGTTTTCTTTCAACATAATCGTAACACAATAATAACAAAAAAAAATCAATATTTAGCTTTCTTTCCTCCAGCCGTCATGCTATTTTGACTAGATCTCCTTCCTTAAATTTTCTTTCCTTAACAATTCCCTTATCATAATACCCTTTATTATAACTCTGTTTCGTGTACAATCTATATGATTTGCCTCTTTTCTTGGTTCTTATAGGGCTATATCTGACCTATTTATCTCATCCATCCACTCCTCCGCCTTAAATGTTGCCCAAATCTTTCAATTTTGTACCTTTACCCTGTTTCTCTATTGTGCCTGTTGACCTCGCCATAAATAATCTTACTCTACCGCGAACGATATATGCAGATGCTCTTTTCTAGTTTTGTCCAAGGAACCTAAGTGGTCTATATGAACTGTATAAAAAAATATCAGTACCTTTTCATATATATACAACCTTTGTTCTAAAGTAATGGACAAATATATTACTGTATTTTTAAAGACATAAATAAAGTAGCTCAAATAACTTTAAAAAATTCATATCTCTATATAAGAGAAAGAAAACAACAGATTGAACCCTGAAGTTAGCTGTCATATTAATTCAGCACTCTCCTCAGCGGTCAACTCAACTCATTTTTATTTTGGCTACTACAGCTCGGCCTTCCTAACTAATCATCAACCCATGACGACCCATCAAACCCCATTACATCTTTCTCATCATCACTATCAGTCATACCTACGTCATCATCGTTTCATCTCAAATCACTACCAAAATCATATTCACCAGTAAACCAACCTCGCATGTTACCTGAATCAAACACGCCCTCAAATGGTTGTTAAGTGATTTGAAAACCCTCAACATCACCAATAAGATAACGATTATGAGGAAGTACCTTTTTGACTGTATAAGAGCCCCTAAACTTTAAACTAAGTTTCGTTGACTGACCTGCTGGCGGAGGATTACAAATCACCATTAAATCACCGCTTTAAAATTTTTGAACGACAACCTTTCCATTATATTTCTTTTTATTGTATGCTTGGGTCTTACTATTTTGCAATATTGCGTTCTTCCTAATTTCCTCCACGAACAACCTTCCCAGAATACAATTCATAAAATCTTCCAATTCCAATGTATCAGATTTTCACTGATCTTCACCAAATAACATACGAGCAGGCGAGGTACCAATGGACCTATTTGTTGTATTATTCATAACGAACTCTGCTTCACCCAAAGCTTTATCGCATTCATAATCGTGTATTGAAAGTTTACATAAAAGAGGAGTCAGAAATCGATTCATCCTTTCAGCCTGTCCATTTGGCCGTGGGCATGACGTAACTTAATCCAATTCAAATCCATCAATTCTTTAAATTCCTTTGACGTAAAGCACGTACCTCTATCAGATACTAAAACCTTAGGTCGACTGTAATGCTGCAAGTATGATTGTAAATGCTTAACAGTTTCTTTCGTACTAACAGTTCTAGTTGCATACAACTTTACAAATCTAGTAAACCCGTCAATTATTAGCAATATATGGAAATTCTTAAGACTGGTACAATTGAGTGGACCATAATGATCGACGTGAATAGTGGAAAACGGTTCCTTGCCCTTGTCAACTAGCTCCAAATAATATAAACGAATCCTGTTTGATGGAGAATTTGCCATACACTTCAAGCAATTCTTTATGTATTGACTAGCATTACGTTTCAAATTGGGAAACTAATACATCCTACAAATCAAATCAACAGTTTTGTCAACTCCACAGTGACCCACACCATTATGATACGTTCTAATAATGTATGAAATTGTATCATTCCGATATACAGTTCTATTTCGTAATTCATAAAAATTGCGTTCCTCCTTTTCAAGCAAATCCCTCATTCGTATTATGACCTTATCTCGCGACTGGCTAATTGCCAAATTAAACTCCAAACTATTTCCCTCAACAACCATTACTGAATTTATACGACTTAAACAATCAACGTGCTGCATGTGGTCTGAAACTCGATGCAGTAATTCATAATCATAATTTTGAAGAGATAGAGCCCAACGACTAATTTTAGGACGAATATCTCCAGGGTACTCGCAAAAACTCATAATGACCCATTGACGTCACGAACGACGTATATTAAACTGAGCTTCCTCCACCCGAATATGACAAAATCCACTTTTCAAATCAAGTGTTGTAAACCATTTTTTTTTCTTTTAATCTGTCCAAATGATCCTCGATCAATGGAAGCGGATAATTACAACGAACCGTTCGTTTATTTAATGTACGATAACCAATACACATCCTCATTTTGCCATTTTCCTTAGGAACAAGAACAATGGGCGAAGCAAACGGAGAATCACTGGGTTGAATTGTTTTTCGCAAAAGCAAATCCTCAATTATTTCCGAAACTTTCTCCTTCTCGTAAAATGACAATCGTCGAGGTCGAAAACTAAACGGCTTCTCTGAATTCAAAGTTATTTCCATTTCGTAATCAAAATGACTCTTTCCAGTCTATTTACTATTCAAATAATGCCTGTCAACGATTGATAACAACTTTGTACACATCAACTTCACCAACATTTAACAATGAACCTGCAAGTCAACAATTTCGATATTTAAAATCTGACTAATAAAATTAGCAGAATCATCTAACCTTATTGAATCATTCACACTTCTATTATACCGTAGTTCTGTTCTGTTATTTGGATAAAATCCCAATTTAAGACCGTCAATATTCATAAATTCCCGCCCCAAAATACAAGCATGGGTCGTCGTATCATCCGGGATAACCCTAACTTTAATTATAAACTCAGAATTCAATACTTTCACATAACAATCTAACAACATATGTCCCTTACTACCACATCTATAGCACGGTCCTCTTTCTCGTACTGGTAGGATACATTCAGATTTTTGATGTCCAAACACACCACAATTAAAACATCTTGTTTTGGATCGATCGACGTTATTGTTCGTAACTAATCGCTGCTTATTCGAGTTACTTGTTACACTGCCACCACGAAAACCTGATGTTTATTTACCATAATATGATGGCGGCTTCGAAATTTTTGCAAACGCACTTAACATATCATCCAGTTCATCGTCGTCAACATCCAGCTGATTAGCTAAAATTATCTTGTCATGATAATATGCCATGAAAGTTTCTCCGGACTTCCATGTTCTCTTGTCAAACGTTTTCCTGAGTTGTACTTTATCTGGCCTGTGATAAAAAGTTTTACCAAGCTCAGTTAACAGCTGTGGCAAGTCGTATTGAATAAAATTAGGTTTCGAATGAAACCATTCGCGCGCTTTTCCTTTTAGCAAAGATGATTAGTTTCATTTCCACATCATCTACGCCATATGTTTCGCAAACCGCATCAATTTGTCGTTCCCATCGCAAATAATTGTCACCTCCAAAATCCTTTACTGACTTTTTAATGGCTTTTATCTGAAGCGCCGACATATTTGCTTCTCGTAATTCCGGTGTCTGGCACGATTCATGTGTCGCTGATCTCTGTGGCATTGGAATATTTTGTGTATCCACTTTCAGCATTTCGATGATCATATAATTTTTCATTATGCCGTCAACTGTCATATTTGTTTTGGCGTACTCAGCAACCAAATCGTCCTTATTGATTTTAAAATATTTGTCCATTGTGGTTGGATTTTATAACATGAACCTCACTTTTCACTTGTAAGCACGTGATTTTTATTCCGCTTACACTTTTCCATAAACTTAAAACACACACTGACTCTATATAAAACAAAATATTCATATCTCTATATAAGAGAAAGAGAACAATAGATTTAAGCCTGAAGTTAACTGTCATATTAATTCAGCACTCTTCTCAGCGCTCTACTCAACTCATTTTTATTTTGGCTACTGCAGTTCTTTATGTCTCGATTTCTCATTGAAACTCAAACATGGTAGATCCCTATATGTTAAATTATTAACTCCTTCATGTTATAAAAATAAAAATCCGCCCTGCTTCCGTAGTTTTCATTCTATAGTACAATACCGGGTACATTTTTTTATTCTGTCTGAAATAAAATCGCCCGAAACCCTCCTGCTGATATACGTCTGTATGACACTGTGTTTACGCTTTATACGAAAATATTCTCAACACTAGCTTCTCTACTAATTTGTCTCTCAATGTACAAATTGTCTTTCATGTTCTTTTTCCTACACCAACTTATTATTTTTACATCCTTAACCGTCTGTCTCTCTTTTTTACTAACTCTATCCTATTGTATAACTCGAACTCACTTTGCCTAATGACCCCTCCCTCAATAATTCCTTCAAATTTTCCTTAATTGCTTCATGTTCCATCAGGTTCATTCATATAGGTTCATTCATATATTACCTTATTCTCCTTTAATCTAATTCCCACTTTGTGCCTCTCAGACGCTCCTACCTAACTATTTCTCTTTACGTAATCCCTCACAGAAATCTCTTCTATATTCTTCTTCTTCATTCGAGTTGCTCTATCATCTCCTTCTTCTAAATCTCTCATCATCTTTCTCTACTAATTTTATATTACAAATAACTATTTGTATCTTTTATTCTTTGTCCTTCCATTTCACTCTTTTCCTTTTACCTATCTGTTCTATTTGTCCTACTCTCGAACTTTTTTCCTTTAATTCAGCCTTTCTTACACTATTACTACCCAAAAAATCCAAGTCTCAACATAAGATCATTCGCCATTGTTACATCTGGGACCACTAATAAATCAGCCTTATATTTATTACCTCCTATAAATACTCTATAGCTTCTATTTGGTCTATTATCTTAAGTTAAGACACATTTTCCCCCTAAATGCTCGTTTATCCCTCCGTTTTCAAATATATTTTCCTTTCCCAATTTTCTGGTTTAGATTGCACTTACCGCACTTACAGAAACTACTAGTCCATTGAGAATCAAACAATTTCTCCATGTTTCTGTCTCCGCTGTCACCTCGCCCCTCTTATCCACCAGCAACCCGCGACCCTATCTTGATTTTGATTTCTCATGCCTGTACTTCTCCTACGGCCCTGAACCACTTAATAGGTCCACTTAATACCCTTTTACATCTCTTCCCTGACATATGTAGCAAATTAGTATGCTTTTAACTATTCGTCTACCAATTGATCGAATTCTTTCAGTTGCTACACACTCTGATTCTTGCCAAATTACCTTCATTTCCATATACATAGCACTTCATCGTTCCTCGGTTCATATCTGGTCTACCTTTTATTTTTCCATCCTTCGTCAGGGGCTAACATCGTTGCCTGGTCGAACAACCGCACCTTTTCCCACAGCTTATTCCTTGTTACTACCGTCCCTAGATTTATTCCCGATTGTAATAACTCGTCATTGCTTCCTTTAAAGATTGCTCTTGTTAAATCTTTCCCATTGCCATGCATTCCACTTTCAAGAAATAATTTACTAATGACTAGTCCCCTTTTCTCACGACTCTATAGTCACGTCCATCACACATTGTTTTCCCACATTTTCTCACATTGTTTTCATTACCGTGAAGTCCCTCATCATTCCTTTTTTAAGATGGCTAACCGATGTCTTTTCCTATTGTGACCCCTCAAACCACTTCAAAGCGTTCTCCTCCCGTCTCAATCTTATCGCTGATAATACCGTTTTCTCTTCCACTTCGTATATTTCCATCAGTTTCACCACTGCCCCTATCCAGTCTTGCATCACCATTCCCTCATTGCTATCCGCGTTGAATGTAGGTAGAATTTTTTCCTCGTCTCCTAATTGAATTTTCATCGTTCTTTTCTCTACTGCCTTCTCATTAATCGCTGCTTGATTTTTATCTTCTTTCCATGCGTACCACTCTCACAGCTTAACTTTAAACTCATAATTTCCTTCTTCCAATTTACATGATTTCCTCTTTAATTCTTTAATTATACTTAGGATTATCTCAATCTCCTTCATTCCAAAATTCTGCTGTCTGCTAGACTCTAAGCTGTCCCTTTTCCAATATCTGTCAATTTAATCCATAAATTTTCGTATTTGTCTTTTTGTTTTCTGGCGCATGCTCTTAATTTTGTATATAGTAAGAAAAAAAAAAACCAAACAATAGATTGAAAAATTATGCAAGCCAAACCGAGAAAAAATTTTAAAAATAAAGACGAAACCCATAGATACAAACCCACAAAACTGTTATAAAAAGATGAACTTGATCTTTACAGGATGAACAATTTTATCTTTTTGTAGTAAAAAATATAAAAATATTACAATACATGTTATGTTTTTTTGGTCACCCACACAAATCAAATGTTATTGCAATATTTGTTTTTATTTTAATTTTACGAAATTAATTTCAAGATCAACTTCTTATTCAAAATTCATTGAATGTAAACACCTATTACGCTTCGATGCTGTCCGTTAGATTCAGTTATAGTAGTTAAATCGCTGTTCCTTGCACTATCTGCATCGCTTCTTTTGTTTCCGCCACCTCGTCCACTGATCCGCATCTCTTTATTTGTTTGACTTCCTCTATTTTTCTTTTTCTTTCACTTGTTTCTGAAAACCAATTTAGAAATTGTATATATCACAATTTATATTTTTGTATAAAATTTCGAATTAATGGTCTGTGCATCACTAGTTAAAAAAGGTTAAAAAGTGTTAAAAATTAAAATTTTGACGTCATATATAAATATATTGACAACTAAAACAAAATAAAAAATCTAAATTTTGACAAATAATGTTAGAAATTTCTAACCTCACATTTTAGTTGAGATTGATTTGGTGTGATAGATGTTAGTGACGTGATAGAAATAATAGAAATAGTAATACGATAAACAAATGGAGGAAACTAGCAGAATAAAACCAGTTCGTTATTTTGTTGTGATGCGATTCATTTTGAAAGATTGTTGACTGTCAAAATTTTAACTAATTCACACTGCAAAACTAATTTGGTAATAAAAAATATTTCACCCCGATAAATTTTATATCCCCAAATTGTTAACATATTGACACAGACACTAAAAGTCGATCACTCGCCGTGATATTTTCACGTGTTATTTATAATTTATTATAAATTATGCCGACCCCATATACACCTGAATTTTAGGCCTCACTATAATATTCTCATTATTTCTACATATTCGTACAAACTTATTACGCGTCTTACTCCTTCATGGCCTCCTTCCTTTCTCGTTTCTTTCACAACATTACCCCTACTGACAAGTGTGGTTCGTGTTGCCCGACCAACGTTCCCTACATACTTTTACCTACCTACATACCTATATACATACGAACTTTACAGTAATTTGATATTCTTCGACGGATTTTTTCGATCGAATTTCATGAATGCGGCCTTTCTATCAGTCGAAAAATTGGCTAAAAGGGTTTGGATGTAAATTTCATAGGTCATAAATGCGAAATCAACTTGAATAGACAAAAATTGATAACAACAAATTCATGTAATGCCGTGAATAACGTTGTCTCGTTTTTTCAGCTTTGACAATTTTTCAGATGACAAATGTTGAATGTAAATCGGCTATTAGCCTGTGGTCATGCGATTATATACAAAATTTAGAGCATGCGTCAGAAAAACAAAAGGACAAATACGAAAAATTATGGATTAAATTAGCAGATATTGGAAAATGAACAGCTTAGAGTCTAGCAGACAGCAGAATTTTGGAATGAAGGAGATTGAGATAATCAAAAGTATAAAGAATTAAAAAGGAAATAATGTAAATTGGAATAAGACAATTATGAGGTTAAAGTTAAGCTTCCACAATCAAATGATGTAGTCAAAAATCGTACCTTAAGAGGTGAAATCGCTTTTCATCCGAATAAATAAGAATATAATCAACCGATAGATTATGACACTGAAGGAGAGATCGCTCAACCTTAAACATTCAACACAACAGTTACCTCAAGGTTCAGACTGGAAGAATTTAGTACTACCTCCAAGCAGACTAATAAAAGAAGGTAACAGTTTATTCCTCATGCTGTCTTTAGCATCATTATGACATACAACTTTAGCAAGATAGAGAAGAAAGGCAAAAAGGGAAGATATGGATGATAAGGAACATAAGAAAGAAAGGAACTTAACAAGATAAGGAAATAAAGGAAAATATGAAGATGTTTGAAGATATAATGAGAATATATGAAAATAAATAGAATATAAGATAGGAAGAAAGAAAAATAGGAAGATAAAAAGGTAGAAAGATAAAAAGAGTGGAATCTTATTGTCCAGATAGGAACATAAGAAAATAGGAAGATAACAAAGATAGGAAGATAAGAAAAACGTATGATAGACAGATAAACCCGACCAATCGATTTTATTGTTAAATTATTATTTCTTTTTGAAAGACAGGAAACCTTTTTTTGTATATCTTTACTTATGATTCAATATCTACTCTGCATCAATGTACTAAATAGTTAATATTTCAGATATGTTATGTTATGGTATAACGGTTGGACTGCACTACCAATAGAAGAATTAGCAAAACACATCATTTCATGGACTAAAAAAAGTTTACTATATCATAATATAGCGTATTAATGGAGCTGCTGAAGAAAATTGCAACACAGTCAAACTGAATTCATTTTTGTTCGATTTGGCCTCCTTTTGCCTACAACAATGGCATTGAGGGGGTCGGAAAACGAACTGTACGTTGAATGAATGTGAGCCTTTGTAATGCGCTGCCATTTCCAGCGAATAGCTTTTTTGAGATGATCAAAACTTTGGTATTTTTTTAGTGACATTCTTGTTCTATTAAATACCTCAGATAGAAAAGTTTATCTGATTTGCATCCGGCAAATTTTGGTGCTGAAACCTGTTAGAATGTTCAAGATATGCAGCAGAAATGTTAAGCACAGCTTCTAAACTAGTTTCGCGATACACAGTTGCGTTTACTTTCACGCCACGGTTAAAGAACTAGTGAAGTCGATTGCCATCCAGAGATATAAATTTTCATATGACTCCTCTGGCATATAAACTCGGCCATTTAATTAGTTTACATGTTGCTCAATATTGAATGGATCTTTATTAGATGAATTATATTCGGCAAAAGGCTATACTTGCGTGCAAAGGAAGCAATTCCTTTGTTCTATCCAGTCTATTTTTTCAGTTCAAGAATAAAATCGTGTGCCTTTTGGAACTTGAAATGCCACAATAACGATGCTGTTCGTTTACGATCATTTCCTTTGCGTCTGGCAATGCTGCTAGTAACGTTGTAAAGAGAAGTAGAGTGCGACACAAAAGATTTATGCACATTGAGATGGCTTAGCCCTTGAACAATTTGAGCCTGTGGCTTTCCAGCCAAGTATAACACAAAAACACGGTTATTTTTAAATTCCATGTTAGGAATTTATTATTTTCGTTTCAACTTAGACGCAAACACTTCAAGACACTAAAAATGTCGATTTCGTTTGAAGAATGCACTGAGTGCAAAAATAGTACTTTTTTACCTATAAAAAAAACTGCTCTGACAACTAATTGGACAGCCTCATAGCAATTTTTACTACTTCAGGTTTTTTGATTGAGTAATGGTTGATCGTTGTAGAGTGCAGATGCATAATTCATAAAAAATAAAAATAAAATGGTGATAACTGTATAAAGGTTCATTTAAAAGTCTCTTAATTTAAACAAATGAATTTTATCTTTCCACTAAATTAAAATTGAAACTAAAATTAAATTAATAAATCTCGTGATTCTTTCTATTTATAATGTTAAAAACTAAATAGACTTTGTGTTTGGTTTATAATTCAGCGTTTCAATCTGGCATTAAAAAATATTTTTCTTAAAATAAAAATAACTAAATATATTTTGGTCGACGCTCAAAAATAATTGCAAATTTTATTAAATTAGTGTATTACGTCATACTCAGTAATTTCTCTGGTCGTCGAAATCTGTGTACTATGATGGCCGATAAAATCACATTACCTGCCCAATGTAATGAACATTTTGATAAAAAGTTCAACGAGTTTGCAAGTCACATTAAGAAAGACCTAGTTTTAAGCCTTGAAAATCGATTACAAGATTTTAAGAAGGATATTAATTGTATTCTGGAGAAAGTTATTAAAATGGAGGAGCACATCGTTATTTTGGAAACCCGCATTGAAAACATGGAGGTGGAGCAAAGGTCGTGTGATCTAATAGTCACTGGTACTCGTATTATTATTAATGAAAATGTCAAGGAAATAGTGAAAAAATTGGTCGGTCGATCAATTTTCAATTTGAAAGTAACATTTACCAAGCTTTCCGCATTTCAACAAAAGGTAGACCTGGATCCACTGGAAAATATTTAGCAAGTGAATTCTTTCATAAGCATAGAATTAAAAAGGACTTGTGTTTAAGTGATATTGATATGAATTCCACATCGCGTAAATGGACCGCAAGAAATGGCCCTATTTAATGAACTGAAAAAGATGCAAAAATCTGGGATTATTCTTAAAGTTTATATTAAAGCCGGACTAGTTTTTGCCATACGATCACCTTCATCTGAACCGGTATTATTGAAAAATACTCAGTATATTTACTCACTGATTGAAGCTAATAGAGCTTTAACAACAAATACCAGAGGTGCAAAACCTACTGATATGCTAAAACCTGCAAATAAATCACTTACTATAATACCGAAGCAATTACCCAGTTTGAAATCCGTTGTTGGAATGATTTTGCCGAATATCGAAGCACTTAGTACGAATCAGTCGGCTTCTGAAGGCATGCGTGAGCATCCGGAACGTCTAGCTAAAAGCATCCGACCTTCAAAGAAAAATTAATTTGTGTGGTGACCATCTTATTATCATAATAGGTTATTGTATTATCTTTTGTAAACAAAATTTTTATTTTATATTTTATAGTTTTGTTTAATTGTTTTATTTTAATTTTATTTTTCGTGTTAAAAATTTAAATTATTTCGTAGGACAGTAATTATTTTTGTGCATTTAAACCTAATTTTTCTTTTTTTTCTTTAAATTTTTAAATTATTAACGTATGCTTAGTATTTTCATTTATTTCAATTTGAGACTTTTGGTTATTAGTTAAATGGATTTAAGCAAACCGCGATCGCGAGAAACTTTTAAAAATTTTGTAAGTTTTTATTATTATTGTATATTATTATTTTTATTATTGTTATTATTACCTTATTATTATATAGACGAAAACGAAACTGACTGAAACAAAACGAACGAAAACAATTAAACATACTAGATTGAAAACAAGTAAACATACTAGACTAGTTATATATATAGACGAAACGAAATGAAACGAGACGGAAATATTGATTCAATTCAATTCCATTCGTTTCGTCTTTTGCGGTTATACGTTATCGGTTTTGTTTTTTTGTTATGCTTATTAGCACTTATGTCAAATCAAAAGTTTCAAATAAAAAAAAATGGATTCCGACGCAATAGAAGAGAATATTGAATTATTAATTTTAAATGTTCAAAAATATCCAGAATTATATAATAAAAGAAATATCAAGTACAAAAATACTAAGAATAAGGGCCAAATATGGAATAAAATCTCTAAGGAGTTGGGTGTTACAGGTAATATAATATGTTAATTCAAAATTTCTTTTTTAAATATTTATGATATATTTTAGACCCATCTCAAGTTAAAAAGAAGTGGACATACCTCAGGGATAAATTCCAAATGAAGTTAAAAAAGAAGAACCAACCGTCTGGTAGTGGGAGCTGGATAGTTCCTAGTTGGATCCACTTCCACAGTCGTTTATTTTTAAAGGATTGTTTTAAAAATAATGTGTAAGCAATTTTTCTAAATTAATTTAAAATGTTTTAATGTATTTATTGTTTCCTTGCTCATCAGTACTGAAGGAAATTATAGCAGATCAACCACGCCAAAAAAGGCCCCTCCATTGCTCGATGATTCTTCAAATTTTGATGAATTCAGCGAATTGGATTATGAAGAGGACGATAACAGTTCAAATATTACAACCACAACAATAACCGCCAAACGAAATAAAGAAGATACGGAAATGTCAGTCATTTTAGAATTAATAAAACAAAAAATGTGAAAGTGATAATGTAGCTCCAGTAGAAACTCATATTGATCATTTTTGCGCATTTGTGAAAACTTATTTAAAACAAATGCCAAAATATGATCAATATGAGGCTATTGGCTTTATAACCAATCATTTAGTGACAAAAAATTTAACTAAATAAAATTTAATTTATGTATATATAGTTTTGTTTTATTTGTAAACATGAATTAGTTAATTACAATATTTTTTATTGTAAAAATGCTCCAATGTTATTCACATAATCCTTCAAATCGTCACTCAACCTGTAAGCAATATTGGTTGAACGAGTTTGCCCCAACCGACTAACAGAAGTTAGAGGTTTTATATCATCTCTCGATTGACCTTTCACGTCGTCCTTTTCTAACACTACATCGCCATAATTAGGAGGGCAGTATTAAATTATTGTATACGGTTTGTCTCGTGAGATTTAATAAAATTGTGTAAACACACAAAATCCCGAAGGCATTTTCATGGTTCTTCGAGCGCGTGAAAAGCGATAATTAAAAAATATTTGTATCGTTGGGCAAAAAGATTCCAGGAAATGGCCTCATTAAATTAATGCTTGTCTGAACTTCGAACGTTTAAAGATACCGCCATCGCTTTCACTGTCGGAAAACCCAACATCAACCATTATAAAATTATAATTCGAGTCGCAAACTGCCAACATTACAATGCTATAAAAACTTTTATAATTGTGGAATTCTGATCCGGAATTTGGTGGCAGGTGGATGGCAATATGTTTGCCATCAATAGCTCCTACACAAGTTTGAAAATTCCATTTTATGTTGAAATCTTCGGCGATTTTTTTCCATTTTTCAGTTGTAGCCGGTGAAAGAAACGAACCTTTTAGTGACTCGTACAATCAGATACAACATTTCAAAACAATTTGCCGAACCGTTGTCTTGCCAAGATGATAGCACCATGCCACTGACTGAACCGAGTCTCCTTGTGATAGGTAACTAAATGAAATTTGTTTAATGTTTGCCTTTTTATATGATAATATTTGTATTATCTACATATAATGGATTCACTTACATTAATGTCACAGCCAGTTTTATTTCCGGACAAATGGCCTTTTTTGATAACCGTTTAAGTTTTGGTTTTAATAATAATAATAACAAAAAATCAAACGTGTCGGCCGTCATACGGGTATATTCAAAAAATTGTTCCGGGTCTTCCTGCTTCATTTTTTGAAAAATAATTTTAAAAATCCCATTTTTCTCTAGATTGATTTTGAAGACGAACACCCCAACACCGTACACGTCGATGTTTTCTTACTTTAATTTTTTTGACTAGTAATAAAACAAATAAATAAACACGAGGTGGTTGTGTCGTCTGAATGGCCGTAGTGATACGTGATAACGGAAATATGTAGTGTGAGAAATGATAGACTGTATGGATTTAGTAAAATCGATTTATTTATTACTAGCAACTGCGCCATCGGAGGTGTACAAACGATTAAGTATTGGTCAATGGTACGAGAAATACGATATGAAGGGCAAGGTCTCTGCGGTGATGTTCCTTGTGGTGAATGTGATATCGAGGCAACTGCCACCCAAAGTCGTCGGGTGAGACACCTCTGATTGATATCCTTGTTTCGAGTTAAACAATTTGAGTTTTACAAATCAATCTTGTTGTTTTTTATTTTTGTTGTAATCTTTTCATGGTTTATGTTACCCCCACTGTAATCCCTTTCCATGATGCTATATAATAAATTAATTAATTTTAACAGACACTATTTGGTATTTAACTTAATTTTTTTAGTGCTAATTTTACTATCTCTACCTTTATTATTTATTATTTTTACTTAATTTTAATTTATTTTATTATTATTTTTAATTTCAAATAAATACAAATGGCATTGAATCGAACGCAGTTTTTTTTTTTGAAATTTTGAAATTGGCTACTACTGCTCTGTCATAGTCATAAAGAGCGGCATAGAGAACGATTCTTGTATTTCAGTGAAACTACACTGAAGATGTACAGTGACATCTATTACTATTAATATGTACTACTTTATATTGTTTCATTTCACACATATTTTTATGTAATTCGCCTCAATGTATGCATTATTGTAATACCAACTTTCATTTGAAAACAAATAATTACAATAATTAGGCAATTAGAGAGACATTCCGACTGTATAATTTGAAATTTATGTTTTTTTTTTAATTATAGTTAATGTGGATATTAATTATTTTAATTTTAATTTAATTAAATCGCACTGTTCTTTACGCAAATTTTGAAACCAAAATTGGTTCGATCAGTTAATACATTCTCTCGCTAGCATGTTACATCGTTCTAATCAGAGGTTCGCAGCGTGCCCTCCCCCGCCTCCTGTTGACCACAATGTGAAAATACGAAGAATGAGGCATCGAGATTAAAAATGAACCTACATAATGATATATTTAGAATGAAGTAATACCTTATACTTAATGAGAAGTCTCCATGCAAACAAGGACAAATTTCATTCGATTTTCTGAACATGCTAGCCTTAGTTCTGAGTTTAAAAAAGTTATCACGTTAAAAATCTAAATCCATTATTTATATATTAATATCTTTTAAAATCACTGATATTTATTTAAGAAAACAGATTTTTTCGTATACAAAAAATTCACAAATGTCAAAATGTCAAAAAATGATTTCATTAATTCAGCTATATAACTACTACTCTTTTGTCGTTTAGTTTTATTTCATTTCAGTCAATTTCGTTTTCGTCTATATAACTAGCCCTTAAATATGGATTGGGAATTTACGGAAATATTAAGGCTAATTGATGGTGTAGATTTTAATTTTATTGCCGTGAATAAAACGTGGCTTAAACCTTGGGTTTCATCAAAATCTGTGGAGGTTCCTGGTTATACGATAATTAGAAACGATAGATTAAATCATGCTGGAGGAGTAGCAATATATATAAAGAATAGCACAAACTGAAAGACTATTGACAGTTCCACTGACTCAAAAGTTGAATTTCTTTTTATTGAAGCTAAATTACTGAAAGAGAAAGTGTTGGTTGGAGTTATATATAATCCAGCTGGTTATACGATAATTAGAAACGATAGATTAAAGCATGCTGGAGGAGTAGCAATATATATAAAGAATAGCACAAACTGGAAGATTATTGACAGTTCCACTGACTCAAAAGTTGAATTTCTTTTTATTGAAGCTAAATTACTGAAAGAGAAAGTGTTGGTAGGAGTTATATATAATCCAGCTGGTGGTAATGTTGATTATATACAGGAAATACTTTCTATGCACTCCCTCAATTATGAACACATTTTGATCACTGACGATCTTAACATCAACATGCTCTCCCATAACTCAATGGTAAATCGTTTTAAAAGTGTGCTTCAGTCACAGGGGTTGTCATATTTCCCAAATGATCAACCTACATATTACTCTATTCCATATATCAGAGTAACTCATTACTTGATCTACTGATTATTCCTAGTCCAGAACGTGTTAAGAAGTTTGGGCAGCTCGATGTTTCTATCCTAGATCACGATTTCTTATATTTGGCTTATGAATTACAAATACTGACGCATTAATTAAGAGTTTTCAGTTTCGATCATACAACCATATAGCTTTGGATTCATTAGCTTCTGATTTTTTAAATATACAATAGCAACATGTTTTCGATACCCAAAATGTCGATTGTAAAATTAAAATGTTTAGTAAATTTATATTACAGTTATTCTGCAGTCATGTTCCTTTAAACAAATTTAAAAAAAGAATTCAAATAACCCCTGAATGGTTCAATCGTGTTATTGAAAAGGCCATTGCTGTTAAAGAGTGGTGCTATGTTGTATGGAAGAAAAATATATGTCATCTAAATCGTCAAATTTTTTTAAGGGGTAGACGGGAAGTAAAAAAGATTATTAGAATGGCTAAAACTAAATGTACCAGCCGTAAATTAGACCCAAGCTTACCTATAAGAAAGTTATGGAATAAGGTCCGCAATCTTGGTTTAACGCACAACATTTCGTTAAATTCGTCGTTTTCTTCTGAGGAAGTAAATACCTTTTTTACCAAAGTGACTATACTAAAAGATTACCTTATTGGAAGACCTTTTAACTATCTGGTGTCTCACAGAATTAAGCAATTTAATTTTCACATAGCAAGCGAAACTGTTGTTGCTCGTGCCGTAAAGCGGATTAAATCACATGGAATTGGATTGATGAGATTTCATTAAAATTTATTATTTTATTGACCCCATATTCTGTCTTTCTGAGTCTGTTTACCCTTCTCAGTGGAAAATTTCCCAATTCCTAGTTCCAATACCTAAAATTCCGTTTCCCATGATAATGATTTACGTCCAATAAGTTTATTACCAGTTTTATCAAAATTAATGGAAAGTATTATGGGCTATCAGATCAACCTGTTTCTTGAAAAGTCCAATATGTTAGATACATTTCAGTCTAGATTTAGAGCTAAGCATAGCACAGTTACAGCACTACTAAAGATTACTGATGATTTATTTTCTGCTATGGATAATAACTTCTGTTCAATACTTGCATTATTGGATTTATCAAAAGCCTTTGACACGGTTTCTCATAATATTATATTATACAAACTAACAGATATTTTTGATTTTTCCCCAAATGCAATTAAAATGCTTAAAAATTATTTGTTCGGTCGTACGCAGTATGTAAAATACAATGGTGGAATATCAGCAGACATTAAAACTTCGGTACTTGGGCAACTACATTTTCAATTATTTACTAACGACATTTCTTTAAGAAAAAAGCATTGCCATTACCATCTGTATGCTGATGATCTTCAAATATATATTAGTGGCTCTTTTGAAGAAATTACAACAATGTTGTCTAAGACGAATGAGGACCTTGCATCAATACATGACTAGACTAATAGTAATAACCTCAAAGTTAATTCCCCGAAAACACAAGCTCTTCTAATCCATAAGGGCAGTATAGAAGTTGACAGCCCACCAGTAATAATAAATAATAAAGTAATAACTTATGTTGGAAAAATTCGAAATTTGGGAATATTACTTAATCCGACCCTTACATGGAATGATCACGTAAGTTTTGTTTGCGGTAGAGTTTATGGCGGCCTTAAAAGACTGTTAAAATTTAAAAATTCTACCCTACTAAAAACACGAAAATCTTTAGCAATTTCTTTACTATTTAGTCGAATTATATACGCTGATCTTATTATGTCTGCTCTTAACAAAGATTACTTACACAAAGATTACAAGGTATTCAATTCTATCACTAGATCTGTTTTTAATATTCCTAGATATGATCATATAACACCATTTTCCAAAAGTTTGTTAGGGTGCACATTTAATAATTATCTTAAATTTAGACAATGCATGTTTTTATTTAAAATTATCAATCATAAATTGTCACCTAGTTACTTAATGGATAAAATCCAATTATCGCGGTCTCGGAGCAATATAGTGTTGTTATACCAAAATATAAATTATTAATTCTCGCAAATTCATTTTTCGTTTATGTAGCTCAGACCTGGAACAGCCTACCATTAGATATAAAAAGAATTGACCATTTTGCACAATTCAAAACTAAATGTTTTAATTAGTTTGCTAGTCAATAGAGTTTTACCGGTAAACAGTACCGGTCGCGCATTCTCGCTTTGCAAGAAATTTTTTATGACACTGTTTTTGATTTGACATATAATTTCATGTGCCATTTGTGTTTAAAACGTCAGCACCCTTAAATACACGTATAAATCAACGCAGTGTAATTTTCATGTTCGCTTGATGGAAAAAATGAGTGTACTCGACCAGAGAGGAGTAAAAAATCAAACGGAATCGACATAATAAACTATATAATGAACTGTCATTAGTATAATTTTGAGCGATCTATTATGGTTGCTCTGATCGATATAACAGTGGGAAATTAGTTGCAATTTTCAGCAGCCATACATCAGTTTCATACTACTTATATCAGATTCGAGAGCTTATGATAAGCTCGAGTGGGATTAACCAGACTCACACACATAAATGTAACGATTTTAACGATTAAAGGGGATCAACTGAATTCAATAAGACAAACAGACAAGCCATTGATAATGAGATTGATTTGTTAAATGCTTAAGAAATTTGGCAAACTTTAAGAATCAAAGTCTGATCAATAACATAACCCGCCTTGTAGTACAGTGGTTCTCACACCAGTATGAAAAGGACTAAGATGAAAAACCTGAATCAAATCATGTGACACTAAAAGCTACATTAACTGTAGCTAGAAAAAAGAAAAATGGAGGTCAAAAATTCAGACGGTGTACCTAAATGTTGAACTGCGCCTCATGACGTTTATATGAGACAACCGAAACGCTTTGAAATAGGGGACGGAGATGTTGTTTGTATAAGCTCGTTAACACCCGTTATGGACTAAACTAAGAGACAAATGAGTGGAATAAGAAGTTCACCCCAGTCATGTTACAGAAAGGGTATAATATATCCAGAGTTAAAACGAAGCTTGTTTGTATACAAAATGGAAAGACAAGCACTCCTTATATATTTTAAACCACGTGGCCAAAAAACTAATGAATTTCGAAAGAGAAAGAAACGAGGAGTTCAAGATGATAAATTTGGAAAATTTCAAGTATTATTTAGCTATAGAATTTCAACGAGATACAAATTGTATGCATTAAGCTCGATAAAAGAAGCTCAACGAATTAAGTGAGGCAAAACCATCATTCCTGAAGCATAATATGAATCAAGATCCTTTTAAGTCATACGGACTGTATTATAGTGACATTGGATCTAACAATTAAAACGCCAGTTCATGTATATGAAAACAACCAAGAGTGTATTAAGTGATTATAAGACCACTGCGGACATCAACAAACCAACCATATTGATACAATGTATAAGTTTGCTCGTTTTTTAGTAATAGCCGGGAAGTTGTTGGTGGTTAATTGCAACACTGATGAGATTATTGCGAGTATGCTGTCAAAACCTCTAGACAAGTGGAGACTCTCAAAACTTCCCAATCAAATAGGTTTGGTACATCTTATGATATAGGTTTGGTACATCTATTTTTTGCTCACCGGTAAGCAGGTCGACGTGAAAAAATCATGGATAATATAGTTTGTCAGATTGTATAATAGATGGCGCTACTATTAAGTCTCCAATATTTTCACGTCGATTTATCTGCACGGTACAATAAATGAATGCGAAATTTTGACATTTCATTATGGTTTTGTTTTATTCGTACATGTATTTTGAGTTTATGTGTATTGCTTTGAAAAAAACACAAGTTAGTTCAACAAGCATATTAGAATGATTGAGGCACGACTCTTTTACCAACAAAATATTCCATCACTGTGGCACTTGTTCAAGATACAATAAAGCTCAAATGAAACAATTCATTGCAGAACTGCCATAGAACGTAGGACTATGCTGAACCCCTTACCATTTAGCAAGCAACCTTACTTGTGAATCATTCTTTGATTCTTTGATGCACTGAGAGGAGATACTTGCAAAGACATTTAACACAATTATTTGTAAAAATTATTAGCAAATAATAAGTAAAACTGGTTCAGTGGTAAAAATGGCCATAACTATAGGAAGTCCAATTTAAAACAGTAGCGACATCTAGCACGTCAATGGGCTAACATACCATGGTAGTACTATGTGTATTTTTATTATGATTTATGCTACAAATCGAAAACTCCGGAAAATGCACGATGGTTAACCATACAATTTTGACATTTATGCTAGAAATCGAAAATTCCCAAAAGCCAGAAAATCCATGATGGTTAACCCATAAAAATTGGAAAATTTATGCCATAAATCAAAAATTCCGAAATGTCAGAAAATCCATGATGGTTAGCACATGAAAATCTCATAGCATAACTTCAGGTTATGGTCCCAGCTATCTAGCCACTGAATCCGTAATGAACATAAAATTTGTAAATTGAATTTTTTAAATTAGTTATTTCACCGAAGTGAATTCAATTTGTTCCGAGAAGTGAGGTTACGTGTGTTTGCGCAAGAGAACTGGAAATAAAATACGAAATCTGGAAATTGGAAGTACGAAAATTGGAATCAATTTTTGAAGATAAAGGTATAGTTATCACCGAGTTCGAATAATCACCGAGTTCGAAATTGGATTAATACGATTCCATGCCAGAATATATTGGCAAATCCGTCCTAGCGCACGCGCCTTGAAATTAGACGACGAAAGCGTTGCATATTTTTTGCTCAATGGTTTTTCGGGAAAATGTGCGGCATATGTAAAGGCCATCGATTGAAATTGCTTCAAGAAGAGTCGTCGACGAGCTCAAGTGAGGCGCATTTTTTAGAAAATCGAATTCATTGAACAAAAGAGGCAATGGCCAATCGTTTTGGTGGATGATTTCAGCCATACGACTCAAGCATTTTCTATCAAATCGAAGAATAAAGTTTTTACCAAATTTTTTGAAAATAAAACGTTCGTTGAGAAGCATCTGATGTTGGAACCTAATTCTGCTAACAAATCGAAAGATTATTCAAGTCGAGTGGTATCTGCAGACGTGCCATATTCGCCACAACAAGATGCAGAACTTCCCAATACATTTAGGCTGAATCGATGGGGATGGCAACATATTCAAAAAATCGTTCAGCTCTTTGAGTTTTGAATGAAAAAATGCCACTTGAAATTTTGACAGAATTGAAACGAATTTTTGAATCGCAAGCCATAATCCACGAACCGGACGGAAAAAACTCGAAGCAAAATACGAAAAAACATTTTCCCCAATCGTGAGATATTATTATGACTGCTCTGGCTTCGAAAATTAATTTAGACATCGATTAAATGGACGCGATTACAACATTTCTTCAAGGCGACCTTGAAAAACCGATTTACAGGCAGCGACACGAAGACTAAGACGATGTCAGTCTACTCCGAAAAGTAATCTACATATTGAAACAAGCCAGTCATCAATGGAATGCGAAACGAATTGTTGTAATGGTAAATTTCAGATATATACACGATGCAAAACAGATCCGCGTGTATTTATTTTCGTCGCAACAAAAATAATAGATTTTCATTGCTGCTTACGTCGATGATTTGTTAATATTTTCAAACAACCACTAGTGGTAACATCAACTGAAATCGAATTTGACAGAGCATTTCCGCATGAAGGGTTTAGGTCAGGCAATGACCTGTATCAGAACGCAAATTACTCGAGATAAAAAGACGGAAGCAATTAGTTTGAACCAAAAGAATGACATTTGACACCTTACTCAGTTGATTTTAGTCGATATTTAAAAGCGAACCTGTATTCGGCATTAAAAAAGATTGCAGGGGGGATAAATCATAAAAAAGGCCACGAACCCGAAAATTACAAAAACCAGAAAAACGGGATGGTTTGTTACATCTAAACTACGAATTTTGTAAATACCATCACCGATAAATACGTCATGGAAAGCCTATCAAAACTAAGAAATATGTGCCACAAATGTTAAATTATCAAAAAACAACAAACTCGTGATGGTTAGCCCATACTTAAAAATTCTCAAAATCCTTAAAAAAAGTGATTGAAAAAGGTCTAGAAACCTAAAACTTCGTCATGGTAAGCCCTATAAACTGTGAACGTTATACAATAAATCAAAAATTCCCAAAAGCATGATGGTTAGGTAGCCCATCAAAACAAAGGAATAATTTTAATTTATTTCATTGTCATATTTAAGCCTATTTTGTAGGGAATCGGTATTGACTAGTTCTATAGCCTTTAAAACCCAGTCTATTATCATTATGTCCATGATGTTAAGCCATCGGAGGCGCGTACTATATTTTTTCATACTGAATGATGTTGCATATTTTTTCACTTTCGCTTCAACTATTCGATTCGATTTTGATTTGTTCTAGTTCTGTAAAGCATCACAAAGTATAATGGAAATATGTCGAGACATTAAATAATAATAAAAATTGTTTGACAGGAAATAAATACAAAAAATTACATAAAACTAATTACAACCACCATAAAACATAAATTGAATGAAATTAAATTGTGTGATAGCTAAATATACATGCAATGTGGGTTTCATTTTTGCATTTTTTTTTTTACTTTATTGGTGCCGGTATTTAAATTAAAATTGCCGTAACTCGTTAAACGTGCATATCTGTAATGCACTGTTGAGCTACAAAAACAAAAGTGCAATTATATATAATTTCAAGGCCGTACTTTTTAATAAAATATGTAACATCTTAATTTAGAGTTGGGTTACTTTGAAATGCGTATAGATTAAAATATCATACTTTTATTGGTCTAATAGGCAGAGAGTTTGAGCTTAAGTCTGACGGAGTCCATTAAATTTATTTACTGTATAAAACTTATTTACACATTCTTCAGCTTACTGCTAAGGTATAAAGTATATTAATGGTTGAATATTTCTGATACACAAAACCCTTTTTACTACAAACCGTATTCATTGCATACTCATGTTATATAATCATATACACATGAGAATGTATTGTAACTAAAAAACGTGTCGATATATAATTTAGAATATAGTCAAAACCAACAAATGTATATACAAGCCATGAAGTTGCGATACTTATGCCAAAAAGTGACTACTATACCTAAGTATTAGTGTTGTGACGTAGTATAATTTGTATATACTTTTATTATATGCTTTGATGTAAATAAAAAATGAATACGAATGATGGAACAACAGTATGTTGCACTCTTTATGACAAAGCAAAAAACAAATTTATTATTTAACGAGAGAGAGAAGTATTGTTATTATTATTTACTTCATTATATACTATGAATTTAGAGCAGAATGGACAGTGCAAAATATAATTTTTGTTTCGTTTTTTTTGTAGAAATGTTATGTACTTTGAATTTAGAGGAGTATGGACAGTGCGAAACATAATTTTTTGTTTCGATTTTTACTGTAGTCAAATTCACTAGCACATACACCAAATAGTAGTCATAATATGTTTTACTTATCCAAGCTTCATGGCTTGTATAATATACAATAGTGTTGGTTTTGGTGTCGATATATAATTTAGAATATAGTGTAAAATAAAATAAACATTTCCATACTATAAAACAAAAGAGAGTAAAAATTGTCAAAAAACTTAAAATGCAAAATTGATGTCATCTCTTTCCTATACAAAACTCAAATAACAAAAAAAGAGACCAAAAAAATTCTCAATTATCCATACACATTAAATAGTGTGCGTAACTTAGAGATAAAAATGTTAAATAGTGGTAGTAGGAAAGAGAAAATCATACATTTTTTGGTATGGATTTTCATAGCACCAATACACTCAATTGTGTATATAGGTTTTGTTTATCTGTGTCAACAAAAGTTACAAGATGGCATGTATAATAGAAAGGGTTTTGCTAATACTCATCCGATTTGCTGAGTTCGAACCATAGTGAAATATAATGAAAGATGATAACCTTTTTTTCATCACTTAATTTCGTTTGGTTATGACGATGGACACATTTAAGCCGGAATTGGACGATATTCGCGTGTTCTTAATTTTATTCAAAACTGTGTAGGGATATTTTACATTGGTAAAGAAAACAATTTCGGAAGTTTGCTTATTTAGGTTCATTTTAGGACCTATCTTTATTTAAGTCTATCTATGTGTAGCAACAGCCTGCTTAGACAAAAATTTAAACGAATATGATTTTTCCCAAATTTGAATTTTTAGGTGAATTCACCTTTCTTTATACGAACAACCGCAGTATATCATTTTGTTGCCAATTTTGAAAGATACTGGTCATTTGTTTTATTTACATGTATTTTAGCATACACAAATGCATCTGTTGGAGATATCCAACAATCGCGTACTTGTTTGGTGGATAGAGTAATACCCTAAACAAAAAAAATCGAAAATACCACTTGCGGACTAATACAACCATTAAGCGTCTATACTCATCAGTGAACTAACGGAGTCCCAGTCACCGTTATCAAACGACCGTCATGTTCCAGCAGTAGGAATTTTGGCTGCCGAAACAAAGGTTGCTACAAGTTTTTCGTTTAGTTCAACTAATCAAGGGACGTCCAACCTTGTGGCAAGTTTTGAGAATTAGACCCATGAGTAAAGGAGTTTGTTTTAAAAGCGGCATAAAATGGGTATACTCGTTTAAAGAAAAACAAGTTTGTTCGTGTGGCGCCCTCTGCTGGCCTTACTGTAAGCCATCCGGTGAATTCAGTTTTCCAGAACTTTTTCGATAAATTCGGTGCCTATCTCGTGAATAAATCGGTTATATGTCGGCTTGTATGGCCTGTGGCGCCATCTTATTGAAACCAAAGATCGTTCATATTCAAAGCGTCGATTTGAGGTAAAAAAAAGTTGGTAAAAAAAAGCATGCCTCTGATACGGTGGCCATTAACGGTAACGGAAGAAACATGGGCCAATGAGGCCACCATTCAATATCCACATCAAACTGTAACTCTTGATAGGTGCATTGGCTTTTCTACGATTACGTGTGGCTGTTCTGATCGCCAAACCCGACAGTTCTGCTTGTTTACATAGCTCCAAATGAAAAAGTGCTTCGTTTCAAAATATGATTTTTCGACTCTAATCGACGTCATATTAAGCCGATCTATGACCCACGCGGAGATCTGATACCGAAGCGGATGATCATTCGCTTTCAACACCTGGGTCATCTAGACCTAGTATAGGTTAATAAGCCAAGGTCTTTGTTGACTAATGGAATTTGCTTCACTAATTGCACTACAGTGGTTCCGCTCGGCGCTCTTTCACGACCTATATGTCTTTTCAAAATTCGCACGGTTTCGGCTATATTACAATTACTTTGAAAATACGCTCTTCAAGCGAAACTATGATTGTTTTGTACCGCGAAACATTAAACTAAGGAGCTATCAACATTTCCAGCGTAGCCTATGATTTAAAAACAATCCAATAGATGGCCCAACCTTTAGTTGGGTGAACCTGTTGCGAAATTATAAATTCTAACGATGGTGGTGTGTGTGGGTGTGTCGGTATTTTAATTATTCAGATTGTGAGAAGGTGTGCGTATCAAAGCTCAGTTTCGATCTGATGAAACATTTGTAATAATTTTGTTGAAAATTAATTGTAATCTCATTATAGGCCATCGACCGAATTTTATGTATAATTACTAAATTGTGTGGCTCATAAAATTGCCTACAGGTAACCACATATCTCTCCTCCTGATCTATATGAGGAACAGGTGGAAGCCACAAAAGTTGAATTTGAACGTCCGAAAGGAAATCAATGTTCATGATGGAAATAAGAGGATGGTCTGGTTGATCAAAATATTCTATAATAAGGTAGAAAATGAGTTTGAAGAATTTAGAGAGAAAGAAAACAAGGAAGGTGAGCAGTGGAAGTACGGGTTGACTACAAGAAATGGCCATACGCGTAGTAGCAGATGTTGCTTGCACCAATAATATGAGACCCCAGTTAGTGAGAAACAGGTTATTTCTGCTCAGATTATGTTGAAACTAAGAGAGACGGCTCTGCATTCCCTGGTGCGGACAATTGAGAAACCAATCCACTCGAATATAGAGCCTTCCTCGATATAGAGGACGCCCTTAACAATGTCAGGACGGAGACAGTTCAGAAAGAACTGTCTTTCAGATGATAGAATGCAGGATTATTAACGCAGAGATAGGGTAATCCACCATGAGGAGGCGAGTAGTTAGAGGAACTCCGCAGGGTGGTCTCTTCACCGCTGTAGTCAGACCGATTCTGATGTATGAGGTGCGTGTGTGGTGGCCAGCACTAGACAAAAAACTTATAGAAATATGATAGGGAAGGTACAAAGAACGGCCTGCTTGCTTATAAGCAGGGCACTGAGGACAACCCCTACACGTGCTCTGGTGGCTATACTCTACTTTCTTCCTGTCGACAGCTTTGGTAAGCAGAGAGCGGCAACTACGGCTGCACGACCCTCTGCCGTGTTTGAGTGGAAATGTCTACCGACGGGCCACTCGACGATTGGCAGTTCGCTTACGGAAGACTTGGAGAATACTGACTACACAATACCGATTGTATGCTTTAAAAAAGGCTCCGGAACCTTATCCGCCCAAAGGAATCCTGGGGGACAGGTCAACAGCAGAAACTGGAAGTATCAATTCTACACTGTCGGCTCCAAACTAGATGGCAAAGTCTGAGCTGGAGTCTATTGTGACAAATTAAATGGGAATATATCCGTTCGTCTTCCTGATCGCTGCAGTGTGTACCAGGTAGAGGTGGTAGCGATTGAGGAAGCGCTGACTTGGTTGATGCATAATATCATATCCACAAGAGATATAACAATATATGTGGACAGTCAGGTGGCAATCAAGTCGCTGGGATCAGTTTCTCTGACGTCCGTGGTGGCATTGAAGTGTCGCTCATCTCTTAACGAGATGAGTGAGCATTTCAATATCCAGATATTCTGGGTTCCCGGTCACTCGGACGTTCTGGGGAATTGTAGGGGTGACGAACTGGCAAGGAAAGGTACAACTCTCCAATTGAAACCGGAACATCGCTTTTCATGGCGCTTAAAAGCAACCCCACAGAAGAGGTGGAATAACACCATAACATGAATTGTAGCGCGGCAAGTCTGGTCAAAATTGGACTTGAAAAAAAAGGACTATATCTTACGTAGACCTGACTTAAGTATAGTCGTGGGGGGTGCTCACAGGACACAGCCTCATTGGGGAGCATGCGAGGAATCTTGTGTCAATGGCAAATGACTTCTGTAGAAGCTGTATGGATGAGGAGGTGGAAGAGACTGTGAGCCACTTCCTCTGCTCATGCCCGGCGCTAGCTTACAGGAGGTACAAATATCTGAGCAAGTAATATTTCGACGGCCTTATGGATCTCGAGAACTGCAATGTGCGAGATATCTTACGCTACATAAGTAGCTTTGAATGGATCAAATCAAGGTGAAAGGGGAGTAGGATTCTTTGGTATCACAATGGACCGTCACAGGTCTAACACTGGGCTTTACTTAGTGTAGAAGAGAGAGAGAGAGAGAGAGAGAGAGAGAGAGAGAAAGAGAGAGAGAGAAAGAGAAAAAGAAAGAGAGACGAAAAAGAAAGAGAGAGAGAGAGAAAGAGAGAGAGAGAGAGAGAGAGAGAGAGAGAGAGAGAGAGAGAGAGAGAGAGAGAGAGAGAGAGAGAGAGAGAGAGAGAGAGAGAGAGAGAGAGAGAGAGGAAGAAATGGAATAACAAGTAGTAGTGTCACTATTTTATTTTTGGGCTTGTGCTATCGAGACTAAAAAGGGGAACAAATAAGCAACAAGTGGCATTTGTTAACGACTGGTTAGCAATTGCGTCAAAATGGATAAAACCGAATTATATCCATTACAACAACAGTACTTAAAAATTGCAAATTTCACCAACAAATCTCACCTAGAAACTAGATTAGCAGAACAAGAGGTGATAAATTTTAATGAATTATATTATTTTCATTTAAATACATTATTTTTTAGTCGCTACTTTAAGATCCATTATCTTTTCACAGTATAAGCATTGTTATTCATGGTTGTGATAAGATTTCTATCGTGCTTTAACCCGATGCAAAGTATTTTGCTTTTGTTGTTTTTGCATAAATATATGTTAGTAGAGAATTTTATGTAAATTAATTGCAATGTGATGAGGAGACAGAGTGTAAAATTAGTATAATCATATATATGGTAAGATGTTCATTGTTCCATAATATGACTTACATTAGGTAATTTCAATAAGATAGAAAGGTGCTAGACCAAATAAATTATTTACTTTTATGCGTGTAAAATTGAGCAGCTTCCAAATGGGTAAATGCTTTGTAATGCATTCAACCGTTAAGAAAAAATGTTAAGTGATGGTCATTGATGGTATAATGATATAGATATTAGTGCCGAGTTTAATTTTCACCAAATATTTTATTACAAAAAAACTGCTTTATAATAATCTAAAGCTGAGCAATAGATGTTATCAGTCATTAATAACAGAAATGGAAAAAAATCAGTTACAGAAATGGCAAAATGCTTCGTAAAACCCAAAAACGAAGAGGATTTAAAAGAAATCAATAAATTGCTACACTGAGCTACAACTTATTTGACGGTAAAACCCTACACATAATACATATCATAGCTCCCAGTATGGAAATCCTATTAAAAGATTATAACTTTTATCGGGCATTTCTGCAGAGTGTTAGGCAGAAAATTTTATCGTACAACATATATTCGATGATAAATGGAAGCAACAATCAAAAAAATACCTCTCCCTCCATTACGCTGGATTGAAAATATTCGACGACACAGTGAAACAACTTTCCTTAAAGAGTAAGCTATTATTTGACGAAGAACGAGCATTGCAAGTAAATAGTTTGAAAATCCAAGATAGCCACCTCTCTTCCAAATAAAAGCAGTATATTAAAATAATGCTCTTAAAATACAAAACACTATTTGGTCCAGTTAAGAATGTAACTCCGCAATCGATAATACTATGATACTACAAAATCCTACTTCGATCCAGTCAATATTAGAAAAAAAGTGGAGGAAATTGATTATGTTCTTAAAGGAGTAATCATGTAATTTTCGAAGAGCCCATATAACCTACAGATAAGGCCAGTGAACAAAAAACTGAATACTTGCGGTACCTAAAAATACAGGATGGTTGTTGATTTCAAGCGATTGAAAATTGCGAAATGGAAAACTGTCCGAAGTATGAATTTCTTAGACTTCCCTTTGAACTTAAGAACACTCTTGCTATTCTTTCAGAGGATAATAGTATACATATAATCTTTTATGTTTACATTGATGACATAATTGTTTTCGGGGGGAAACCCCAGCATCTAATACACACTGAGAAAGATTTCTTTAAACGCGAAAAAGCCAATCTACGGATCAATTTTGACAAGATGGAATTCTTAAAAATGGAAATCGAATCCATAGGAGTAGGCAATAGGAGCAATGCTATCCCAAGAAGGGATCTCTAAATAAGACGGAAAAGAATTATCACCAACCCTTGGTGTGTGCACTTAGCAACAGAAATAATAATGCCAAGTTAAAAAGTTGGAAAGCGAGCTTAGAAAAGTATAACTGTGAAATGCTTTACAAAGATTGAAGGGCCGAGGTAGATTCTACAAGCCTAATACAATACGAGGGAATACCAATCAATGCATTCAGAAATCAAAATATACTTAAAAGAGGCAAAGAAATCTTCGCTTATTAGGAACCTCACCCATCCTACCATAGGCACCACATAATGCTACCGGAGATGAACAATGAAATGCTAGGTAGAATACTACGAGACAAATTAAACGCGAATAAGATCAACGGTATACAAATATCTTAATTAAACAGCTTGAAACAGTAATCATTCTTCAACGAACATAAGGAAATTGCCTTTATCGATTTTGGTATCATAACTGTCGTTATATGCTTAAGGTCATCATTTGTCAACAAAGTAAGAAAAAGGACTCAAAAAGAATCCAGCCATTTAGATTAAACAGGATGTCGATATTTTCCTAAAACTATAAACAAAACTCATTAACATGCCCCTGGTTGCAACACCGAAGGATATATAAATTATTTGCAGATTTTCACGGAGTTTCGACAAAAAATACCATGATCATTCATGGTGTTTCTAGAATTTCTAGATAATACACCTGAAAATATCCTTAAATTGCTTGATACGTCCTTATCATTACTATTATCACTAATGTTTAATGTCTTCCTGAGCAGTGGATTATTATCTCAGATATATAAACATATATAAATGACATTAAAAATTATCGTGACATATCAATTCCATCTTCAATTTCAAAATAATTTGAGATAATTGTATTTTTATTTGTTGCAGTTCGTCCATTAAGAGTTAGCAGGAAGACAAAAATTGATGTAGTTGTCAGTCCATAAATGTAAACATAACCTAAAAACAATTGTAGTCAATAGTAATTTTTTGTTTTTCTGTTTGGATGCATATTCCTTCTAAAACATATTGCATCTTTTTTTCTCTTTATCAACACACTGAAAAAACCAAATTAATTTTGTTTTGTACTCTTCCAACATCCAAAATGTAGATTTAATTTGAATTTGCCAAAGAATGTGACATTAATATTGCATTATTGCGATCAAATCAAGAGAACCCGATTCCTGCGGTTAAGACATTCACTTAAAAGATTATGTGGTGCATATGTTGTCCTTGAACATATTCAAGACGTTTTAAAGTAATGAAGATAGGTAGTCTATGATAAATACAATATAGAGTCTTAGACTGTGTCCGAAACCGAATTAATGTTAATGAATACTAATTTTTGACATGTATTTGATAAAAACGAAGACACCAATTATCACGGTCAGTTGCTATGATAATTTTTCTCTGTTACCAAACGTTTAAAAATAATAAAAGCCAAACTCATCCCGTAGCACACTGGGATATATACAATAAAACATATATAGTACCATTTGAACACCACATAAGAAAATTTTAAACTTTTTTCGTTGCTATGACAATTTCAATAAATGCTATGACAATTAAATGTAATTTTTCTTCATAGTTTTTATACCTAATGCCGCTTTCATAAAAAAATTCTGCAGGATTTTTTCAGTAATAATTCTTCGGCAAAACATGACGGAATTAAATATTGTTTATCTTTTTTAGTAAATTCCGAAAGTGTATACCAACTTAAAATTGAATTTTATTATTTATTACTAAAAAATTACTAAAAAAGATCAACAATTTTTAATTCCGTCATGTTTTGCCGAAGAAATATTACTGAAGAATTCTGCAGAATTTTTCTATGAAAGCGGCTTCACAAAAAGTGAATTTAAAAACAAATCAGGCCGGGAAATATTTCAAAAATAAATGTCAAAAATTTTATTCACAAATATTTATCGTGGGTTTCGGACCAAATCGTAGTCGCAATTTTCAAACCATATTTGGAAAGTATATTTAAGTGAGCCATGGGAAAATGTTCACAAAGATCTGTCAAAAAGTACGAAAATCCAAAAATTACTTTAAAAATATTCATAATAGTTTGGAAAGATTCAGGAGTGGTTTGCTGAGTTTCGCTGTACTAATACACTTCATGCAGTATGTCTGAAGTGTCTTATTGAGGATACCATGCCAAAAACAGACGACCAATGACAGAGAGCGTGAGATTGTTAATTATTATATTCAAGTGAAATGCGCAAACTGCAATGGGTTAATAAAAATGGTCATCAATGTGTTGACATCCAAAAATACTACTTCTTGATGGAAACTGTCAAAACATTATATACATAACCAAACTTTTAATAAAATAAAACATTCGATACCGCGAGTGCTTAGAATTTCTCTTTTCAAAATCAAAAATTAATAAAAAAAAATACGCCGGAAAATCAAGATGGCAATATTGGCAATCCTAATTATTATTTAGAAAAGTTCAATAACTATAAAGAAGCTTTTCAGTAATGTTCAACGACTCGAAATGTATTGCGACGTAAACGAAAAGTTTACTAGCTTCAAAGTTACCCAAGGGAGAGGAGTCTAGATCCAGATCCTAATTTATAAGTAGAAAGACATCGTTTATCGCGAATAGTCGAAAACCAAAGGAATCAATTGCAAATTGAGCGGTCCGAGCATAAGTACTCAAAGTAAGGAGTGCTCTACGTTAATTGCAGATACGTTTCTACTACAAGGAGAGAAGTTTGAATTGAACGAAAATGTAGATTATGCGCGTATTAGTGGCTTCACAAATATAGCAAACAAATATGAAATCAAAATCCAAAGTAGCCTAATGTTTCCAAGAAGTTCCCGTCAATCTAATAACTAATTTACCACTACTGTTATAAAGAGCAATTCCGTAGTCGAATAGCCTAAAAGCAAAGGAATTACTAGCAATTGCAAGTGCAACAAAGAGAAATAATACTGTTAACAGTGCAAGAAGAAAGGATATTTTAAAAGATTAATAAGTACGCTAAATACTCATGTAAATAATTGTGGTGTTCAGAACGTGCGTGTGGTACTCGTATATTCTCGTATAATCAGGTTCTAAAAGTCAAGTGTAAAAATATTACGTTAATAGAAATAGAAGGGCAAATCCAGCTATTTGAAGTAAGAACTCTGATTCCCAAGAATTTATGCTGAAAATATCGAAGAGGGCAATCGCTACCTCAAACAAAATATAGCGACATTTGCGATCAAAAGTAAGCAAAATCACAAATAATCTTGGTGTTCCCTAAAACTTAAAAAAAATCTGCAGACCCGCGTTTGGCATTAAAACAGCTACGATTGAATTCCATCGAATAGTCGATCAGATAAGGTCTTTAATATATTTCAATGAGATTGTATTTCAAACTGTAGATTTCAGCGAGTGCTTCCAGCGTTTGAGTGCTTGTTTTGATCGGCTTAAAATATACGATCTTCATGTTAGAGTGCAAATTCTTGTAGACAAAAATTAATTGTCTTGGATGGAAGGTGCTAGCGCTAGGCACCACATCTGGAAAATGCTCAATTCTTGGGATTAATTATGTACAATTCAACATTTATTTATTCGTCCACAATTATACATCCAATGTTGAATTATGCATAGTTTCTCTCAGAATTTCAGGGGTGCAATTCCGGTTTGATGATAATGAGAAATGATAAACTTATCATAGATAAAACACAAATCACGATTCCCTTTTTGTGTTAAATAATAAAGTTGTGCCAAATTTGGTGGAAAAATTAGATATTTTATCATTTCGATTTTTTGCTTGAAAGTATTTATAGCTGATGATAAAATTACTGTCTTTGCGCCTAAATTTATGTGTTTCGTGTGTTGTGTCATAGTATGTATTCTATATGTGTGTTGTGTGTATTTTGATAATGTTAAATTTTTAAAAACAATCACTTAGTTTCAATTTTACCAAATAATATTTAATTTTACCATAATAATAATAACAGTTTACTTCAATTTGACAAGATAATACATAAATTTATAAATTTGTGTATAGAAAAAATCTATTTCAAATTTTGACATATATTTTATTAACATAGGCTCTCCACCTGCCATTAACATCAAGTTATACCATTAATATTATAACAGTTTGCTAATGGAGACTCGCAATTAAGGCGAAAGTACGTATGCGGATATAAAATATAAAAAATATCCGCATAGTAACCAATCAAATCAACCCATATAAACCATGTGACTAGCTTCACCTATCAAATCACACGTTTGCGGATATAATGATGCGTAGCAAAATACAATCAAACTAAAAACGGATATAGAAATGTTTTAAATTTGTTTTTAAAACAATAGCATGCGGAGTTTTTTGTCTGCATACGAGTGATTTGATTGATAACGCTCACATGGTTTATATGTGCTGATTTAATTGGTTACTATGTAAGTAATTTTTACATTTTATATCCGCAAACGTACTTTCGCCCTATGTCTACCATCAAGTTATACCATCTTGGTATAACTTGATGGTATAGGCTAATGGTATACAAAATTATGACATTCCTTTTTTTACAAAATGGCTCATTATGATTATGATTTTTTTTTTAACGTTCAAACTTTGTGTTGTGTGGTTTTTTTAAACCCAATTTAAAAATAAAATGCAAATATATATTAAAATTATTAAATAATAAATAATAAAACTAGTATAATACTATTATAATAATAATAAATAATAAATTAATTTATAAAAACAATCAGTGTATTTCGAGGTTATACTCCAGGTTATATCGAGCTCGTATATCGAGGTTATAAACACTCATTGTCCCGAATGATTTCTAAATGTCAGATATATCGTACATTAACCATACGAGCCGCCATCTTGAATAATTTAGTCTTATGGTACGTTAGTGGTAATGGTATGATTTATGTGTGGAGACGTAGGGTTAGATATAGTAGGGTGGAGACGTAGGGTTAGATATAAAACCATATATAACACTGAACTGAAAATGTATAACAGTTTTCACTGACATCATGCGTAAAAAACTCAGAACTAATTTATTTTATCAATTTGGTAAACCGGAATCGCGTTTTCGATGTTGTTGATGAAATAAACTGATAAAAGCAAATGAAAGCTTGATGATATTAATTTTTTTTTTTTATTATCATATAATCGAAACAGAATCGGTCCCCAGTACACATTAAAACCGCATTAATTAGATCATTTTTTTGATCATTAATTAGATTAATTTTCTAGAGCACCGATCAAATATGATTCATTACTGGACGAGTACTGCGGGCCATTAGATGTTCCGGATGCCATAAAGACAAAGAAAATAAATGCGGTAAGTTTGTTAGTACTATATGGCAAGTGAACACGCCGTGCGTAACACATAAAACGATCCAGTTTCGTCAAACTTGTCCAGTTTTGTCAAACAATCCAATCTAAATAGTAAAATAAATGGCGTTAAATGTCATCTTCGTTGTTGCTGAATTTTTATAGGATGTTCTAGTTTTAATTACGGAAAATCTTCGAAGTGAAATTTTAAAAGAAGTACACCATACACATCTGAGGAACCTCGATAAGGACATTATGTCATTTGTCAAAAGTTGCAGTTCGTTTATTAAAAATCTAAGAGACAGGAGAAATGGTATGTTCAATCTTTCAAGTATAAGTTAAAAGCAATGGAAAGAGAAAGTAGCTCCAGTTACGATACGATTCGTGAAATTCTATTAAGATATCGTGCCACATATTTGAATAATTGCAGAAGACCAGCCAATAATTTGTTCCAGCAGAGACTAAATTTAGCGTGTGAGATGGAGTAATCTCTCCTAACTATAAAGATCATTAAAAGTAGCTTCTAGGTACGGTATAGCACCCTAATTTGGTCGGCTTCACTATGTGGTAACCATTAATACCTATTGAAAAGGTATTATTATTCCGAGACAACAACCAAGAATATCTTCCAAGATGCCAGTGCAGAATCCAGTGAGTCCAGAATGTCATTAATCTGGAAATAAAACGAAATTTAAACGAGTTCAACGGAGATAATACTGTGATTAACTTTTTTGCAGACATTTTGTACAGTCTTAGCACCACTCTCTTCTAAATATTGTGATGGATATCAAAAGATGGATAAATCTGGAAGAGGAAGACATCAGAAGCATGCTAATCAGAAGTGGCTAGTAAAACGTACAATATAAGATAACCAAAGTAAAGGTTGCAATATACAAGAGGTTATGCGATGATTTTTATTTTACCATGGTACCTATTTTGTCGGATGAAACGCTAAAGATTTTTACAGCCCGAAGGCTAGCACCGCTTCATACCAAATTTCTGATTTCGTGATTGGAGTTTCGTAATTTCATCATCGTCACGAGTCAATGTCATCTTACATAAATGCTAATATTTTTCGGGTATTCCCCGAAAACCAAAGCAACACATAAGCTCTCTATTTAGATTAAGTTACACGGTAATTGGAAATCCTAGAAAAAAGATTGTGAATCCTTTCGTAAAATAAATAATGCGTTGAAGAAAACTATCTAATCATCTAAAATACACTTGGCACATTAAAAAAAAATATTTACAAACCAATAACCAAAACATATAAAAAAACCATCAGTTTAAAGGTCACTCCGTCAATGTAAAGAAAAAAAATAAAACAGCGAGAGTGATGATCTTATAGCCAATTTGTATTTATCTTTATTTTTTTCTTTAAGTCACTTTTAATTTTCAGTGCGTTATTTTGTTTTATGTATAGCTAATGTCAAAAGTGATTTTTACTCTTACTAATATTTTGTTTTTACTTTCTTGTTATAAAATGATCGGCAAACGTATTTGAGCATACCACCGTTCGATAAAAATCGAAAGCATTGCCAAATTTTTTTTAAATTTATATAGTCGCTTACATAAGGCTACAACTGTTTGTTTTAGTGGCAACACTATATTGTGTTTCACATTAGGATTAAACTGTCATGGTGATCATAGTTTCAAATGGATATGGTGTCTTCGATAACTTAATTATTTTGTAGATCAAGGTGGTCTATCATTTTACGGTAAAAATCTTTGTAAAAGGTGCTGATGATGATGATTGAGTTTTGTAATACATGTTTAATAGATGACAAATTAATTGATAATCTAATTAGGATATCGCCATAAGTAGTTGTGAATAAAAGATCTTTACAGATATCTTTTGCAAGATCTTTCAGGCGACATTTTTACAATTAGTGATCGTTGTGTCCAACGAACGACAATTTTTTTACGCAAAATTGGTCATGGCGTTGTGGTCAGCGACGGGGATCAAGCTCACAACCGCGGTGTATTTAAGCCAAGACCTTAACCATCACTATACGACCGGTGACCCCATGGAATAAAAAAACAAATTTGGTGTCATAATGGAGTCTACATCATCGAAGCTAACAGTGACGTTTTTTTGTCGGTTTAACGTTTATTTCATTTGGTTTTGGTGTTAAATGATTTTTTTAATCTGTAATTTTTTATTCTGTAGTATGTTTGATTTATAGGAAATTTTTAAGTATTGACTTGCATTGAAATATAGTTGGACAGGGCAATCGAGGTTTAAAGTGTTTCATCTATAGTGGCGTTTTGACAGTTACGATGAAAGATTTGACAGATTTAAAACTTTGCAAACTAAGCCAAAAATCAAAAACTACCAAAACTTGGAAAACACATATTGATTAGTCCATTAAATTAAGATCAAGTCAAGTTTTGATAGTCACAATTTGGACAGTTAAAAGGTTATTTTAACTCGTAAAAGCTTAACTGACCAACGAACTCTCGTTGACTACATTTATGGCTCCAGCTGAGCAAACCCTTTTATCTTTATACTCCACAGTTTTAGACGTGGTACACGCTAATATTCCCATATCAAACCTGGAACTTTGGTTTTTTAGTTTTTTATTCAATTCACACATATATAGTACACACTAAACTCAATATGGTGCAAAATGTATAACATATTAGTGCAAATATGACAGCAACCGCTCGGAGTGGATAGACACTGGTTATGAAACATAATTATTAACATATCTCGTGTAAGAGTATAAGTTCCTTCATTGTGTGTCTGCCCAAATAGCAAATCTCGGGATGGACTAAAAATTGTCACACTCAAGACACAGAATACGCTGAACCGACAGCTGCATGGCTAAGGGGAAGCTTAATTTAATGCAGCAAATATTTTAAAAGGCGCGAAGGTCAAAGATGAATTTGAATTTAAAGTTATTACAAGAGGTCTTCTTTATTTATGCTTACGTTCAGTAGAAAGAAAATATTGGCGCCATCTTTAATATAAGAGGTATCTTCAACACTCTGCTCAGATGGGTTCTGTAAATAAAAATTTACCTTCAACATGTGTAAACTGCAAAGGACAGCACTCTGCAGATTTTAGAGGCTGATGTATCATTCCTAAAGGATCATCCATCATATTATAAAATGCCAGTAGCAATCAACAACAATACAAATCAGGGAAACTCTATTACATCCATTCACTTACGAAAGACATTTCCACAAGCGATAGCATCCGGGTAGTAACGTACAAGAACCCAATAAAAATCGCTTAATACATGGCATACTTATCAAGAGAAAAGCACTGAACCTTCAATCAGGCGTCTAGATAGTCGAGAAACTGTGAATGGAATAGCATAAATTTTATACTAAACGAATATGACAAATCAAAAATTAAAAATTGTAATTTGCAATGCAAATTTGGAGTAAACGATTATTTTCCAGAGCTAGAAATATTTTCAAATACTGTAAAAATTGAAACACTGAACAATTTTTGGTGAAATTTAGTTGCCAAAATACGTGGTTCAAGTTACATTTCCAACCAGACTTTTCAACCTCAAAAGTCTAGACCTCAAAAACTACGTTTTTTTTTTAAATAGTGAAAGTGTTTCATCCGATCACCGATATCCGACATTAGAATGTCAATGATTATAAAAAAAGAAAATCAGCATAGACTAACAATCTATAAAACCAATTGAGAACTATTTACGAAATTGGTTGAAGACAACACCGATCTGAAGCTATGAATATGAAATATCAAAATTTAAAGGGGAATGTACATTTTGGGAGAAAACATTTGCTGTTATGAAGTATGAAAAGAAATTTATGTTTATACGTAAGAAATTGAAATGCGAAACCGGCAATGCAAAGGCGATATGGACGGTGCGCTTTAGCAGATGGTGTAATTAAGCATAAACCTGATATAATTTAAAAAAATAGCAAAATTATGTATCGAATTCAATTTTCGACTAGTTATGTTTTCGATCAGTTGAGGATTACCCATCAACTGTGTAATACACAAATAACTTATATTACTATAAGGGAAATCGCGTCGATTTTATGTGCCAACATGATATTAGTTGGGATAAAAATAGTAGATGGCACTAGAGTAGTTGAACGAAATGTTTACATTTTTTTATCTACAGTTTTTTATATTGAACGAATTATTAACGAAACAAAAATTTTAAATCTAAAAAAAAAATTTTAAATTTTATAATCGGGATTGGAGTACATGGGCTTATATTTATATACAATAATAAATAAATAAAACCAAATTTTATTTTTTTTTAATTATTTCATTTCATTAAAATGAATTAACTTCGTTAATTTTTTTCTTACACCAATTTTTTTTAAATTCTCTTGTTTTGCAAAATGAAAAAATCTTATTTTATAATATATATTTATGATAGTTTTAATTAACACGTAAAAATGATTTTCTATATCATTAATATTAAATCTAGAGTATAAGTGATTGCTATTATCTATAAAAATTAAATCGATTAAACTAATATTTTGTATTGATCGTAAAACTAACTTACTATATTCTAATTTTACATTAATATTAACACTACTTTTAAAAATTTTCTCACATTCGACTAAAATTTTGTATGTATTTAATGATGGGGTCATTAATTTACCCCATTTTTTTAAATTAAATAAACCTAGATTTAGCTCCAACCGTGCACTTTTATTTAAAATTTGGAGACATTCCTTACATTTTAAAAATTTAGGCAATTGTTTGGCTTCAATATACCCAGCTAAATACGTTATTATATCACACGAGTATTCATCCAGCTCGACTTCAATTAAATCTAATACAACATCATCATTTAAATTTAATTGATTTGTCTTTCGGCTGGATGAAATAGTTAATATTTCTGGCAAGGAAACATTACCCGTACCTTGCGCTTTTATAGATTTATTAACAACTAGCCGTTTATAGGATGCTATAAATTGTTTGCATGTTGGATTGTCGTTTCGGCCAGTTCGATAACGAATCAACCCAAAAAACAACTCTAAGTGATCCTGGCTAAACTTATATGTTAACAAATAATCTAATTTATCATTTACAATTAATTCATTGTACATAATTTTTAGACTTTCGGAATTTATTAAAAAACCTAAATTTTATGAAAAAATAAAAAATAAAAAAATTGGTTGACGTGCCATCTATTGTTCTCGTTAAAAACGTTTGGTATGCCATCTAGAATTTTTATCCGAAACAAAATTGAACGAAATCATGTTGTCGTTAGCATTTACTATGGAAATGTTCACGATTTCCCTTATAGTAATATAAGTTATTTGGTAATACATATACGACCTCTATGAAAGGGAGTCGAATGTACGGTATTGAGTAAGATGGACGCACACGAAATTCATCTGTGTCAATAACAAAGAAATCTAAATATATCAACCAGTTTTTACATAATCGACCAACAAGAGTTTAATATCCATCCATAAAAAGATATAACAGTAAAGTAATTACCAGCGGTCATATCGAAGTAGCTGAAGAACTCAATCAATATTGTGTTGGAGTTGGAGTTTTCCTTTCGGGGTTGTTTTGTAATAACGAGTATGTACCAACAAATTATACGTACAATATAACACAACCATTCGATTTTTCGCCTGTCACTGATCAAGAAACTCTCAGTATTATTCAAAATTTGAACGACACATCTTCTAAAGGATTTGACAGCCTTGGCGTTAATTTAATTAAAAACTGCGCTGAGGTACTTTCAAAAATCTTATCAACTATTATTAATAAATCATTTTCAGAAGGTCATTTTCCTGAAGCTCGGCCGTGTGCTAAGATTGTGCCAATTTTCAAAAGTGGACGAAAATCCGACAAATCTAACTATCAGCCAATTGCGTTAACATCAGTATTATCTAAAGTATTTGAACTGGCCTTCAAACATCGACTCGTAAGACTTATAGAGCGAAACGATGTGCTCCGGTTGTCACAATCACAGCATCCGGCCACATCAGTTGCAATTGTTACCGCATAGAAGAAGTTGACTCATTTGTTTACCTTGGAGTAATTTTTGAAAAAAGAATGACGTTTACACTATATACGTGGATGCAGTTGATAGAAAATTATCATCAATTACAGGAATTACAGGACTTACCATAAAAAGGATGGTCTACCATGCACTGTTCAACAGCAATTTAATCTATGGAATTGGTATTAGGATATCGGTAAACAAAACTAAAATTTCGGAGTTGCAAATTTTACCAAACGGGGTCATAAAAAATCTCTATAAATTAGATTCTCGGGAAAAAACCACTACCTTACACCAGATATATCATATTTGCCAATAAACTAGATCTATGAACGCAAATTATTAAACATTACGCATAAAATCAAATTCATACTAATACAAAGTTATATAATTTAGCACATGTTGCCGCCGTGCTTTCCTATTTTAATGAAATAGTTTTTACCTTAATTTTATCAAATTTATGTAACTTTTAAATTTTTTTTGCAGTGCATCGAAATTTCTCACTAGGCTAAAAAAAAAATAAAAAAAAAGCTTAGTGGATACCAATAAAGCTTAATTCCAAACAAATGCGATATGCAAACAGAGGTAAATATTTTGGCATGACTCTTGATGCTAAGTTAAAATGGAAAGAGCATGTCAAAAATAAAAGAGATTGACTCAACATCAAATATAGAAAAAAGTATTCGCTTATTGGAAGATATTCAGAGCTGTCAATACAAAATATGTTGCTCTTACGTGGTTTCCGAAATCTGTCGTTGAATTACAGGAATAAAGTAAAACTGTTACAAAGAAATAGTCGTTATTACTTATGCCTACTTTGATATTTCCCACCAAGCAATCAGATTAAACTTGAAAATCGTCAGCAAACAAATGATAGCTGTGTTATATATGCCTCACCCTCTTAAAAGTTAATTCCGAAAAAACCGTACTTAAAGATGTCTTCGAAATAAATTCAATAATAATTTTTTAAATTATTATTAATTAATTAATTTAAGAATCATTTGAATTATTCAAACTATAAAATATTTATTTTCAGATAAAAATAAAAATATGAAAAAAATCGAGTGAAATGTCAAATTTATAACATAAACAAACGTGTTTTCAAAATAAAATGTCTAACTCCCAACGTAAACAATTTGGTGATCAAAATAAATTTATTTTGTATATTTATTTTATTTATTATATTTTAGTTTATTAATTTAAAACTTATTTATGTGATTTTTTATTTGCCAAATTACACTAACAATGCCATATATCCAATTCCAATTTGGAATTCAACCAGTTCCAAATGATTTGCTGGTATTGAAATTCAATTACAATTTTTAGTTTCAGTGTTCGTTCCTAGATGTCACATAATTTAATAATTTTTATTTTAAATGTTGTCAAATTCCAAATTTAAATTAATTTTACTAACTTTAATTACTTTAATAACTTTTAATAACTTTATTAACTTTTATTTTTTAATTTAAAATTGAGTTTGATTTAAAATAAATTAGTTCAATTTAAAATGCACTACCAACTTTGAAAAACAAAATTCGAGAATTGGTTGGTTATTTCTTTTGACCAAGAATTCAATTCCAATTTGGTATTCAAATCCATGGCAAATAAAATAACAATTGTTTTTTATTATTCATATATTTTATTACCGGAAATACGAAATTCAAGACAAGGAAAATAAATAATTTCTTTCTCTGTTACCCAGACGCAATCTTTTTAGCTTCTTCTTCGTTTTTTTCTTGTACCACGACTTTTTATGCATGTCGTCTCCATAGTTCTATCTCAGTGCGTGAGTATAATAAAGGACATAAGACTAAAACTTGCGGAACATCACATGGAGTCGAAATTAATTCTGAAAAACTTCCCACCACTGAAAACCGTAAAATGCCTATTATCAAAATTAAAACCGTAGCCTTCCATAATCAGAGTTCCGACAAATATAATCAACAATGCCGAAAACAGTGGAAGTGGCACTATATCCGTTTCGGTAAGCAGATTTATAAGAATCGATCAGAGTAAGATTTTTAGTTATTTATTTATTCATCTATTATGTAAAATACCAGGAAAAGTTATGTAAACTCACCGGTCGTATAGTGATGGTTCAGGTGCTGGCTTCGATCCTCGCCGCTGACCACAACGCCGTGACCAACTTAAAAAATAAGAAGGCTCTACGCAAGACAAACGCCATCTACAAAAAGAAACAACTTTGCATTTACTCGTATTTCATCCTCGTAACTCATCTTGCTATACATTACTACCTACAGCATTAATATAAGGTTAAGGATAATATGGGTGATTGGCAGTTGTGTCGTGCTATGCTGGATTCAGGGTCACAAGCATCCTTTACTTGTGAGAATTTAATTCAACGGTCTAGAACAAGTGCTCGAATCTCTATTTCAGGACTAGGCCAAACAAAACTTCGACAACTACAGTGGACAATTAACACAACCCCAAATTCCGTAACCAAAAAGTCACCACACGAACTATTATTTGGATAAGCCGCGCAGTATTTTCAACGATAAGTTGACCATTGAGCTAGAGGACGGAAAGATCGTTGAGGAACTGCAAAACTACGTAGAACAAACGCGTAGAAATCGTGAAGAAGCTTCCGAAAACGAAATTGATTCTAAACATATGGGCAACTCGATAGCTATGCCGTAGGAGACTTAGTTATGATGAAACGTGAAACAGTCTCAACAGGAACTAGTTCAAAATTACAGCGCCAATATCGAGGTCCATACCAAATTTTGCAAAAAACTGCACGGAGATAGATAAAAAATCACAGACGTAAATCACAGACGTACTAAACGTAAATTTACTGGCGTCTTTCCCGCGGAAAAAATGAAGTTGGTTGAAAGACCAGAAGTTAGCAGCGGTTCCAACGAGAATGGAGATTAGGGACAATCTTGCCTGGGTCAGGAAGGCCGAATGTAATGAACAACGGTAAATTTTAAATTTGAATTTGAATTATATATATTTATTTGGTTAAAGAGACATCTGTGTTTATCAATTCGAAACCTTCTCCCTGCTTCATGACTGTTTACATCGGATAACACAAATTAATAATTACGCTTGGTATTTGCGTTCATGATATGAATTTTAGTACTGGTTAAGTGTGACAAGTGATTGCAAATAAGCATAATAAATATAAAACAGGTAAGGTTATATTCTAGTTAGATAAAGTGCGATTGGTTAGCATCGTATAATTACATCGTATCCGAGCGATGTACTCCGTGTAGTTATTATCAACGACATCTCAGTCTACGATGATATATCAGTTTACGATCATACCCACTGTCCAAACTAATCAACCAGTGTTGGTTTATTCTAAGAGGCAGTGGCTTGTTGGGTTGGTCGGTTATCGAGTGGATATTCCTTTTTTTTTAGTTTTAGGTGGCAGCGTGAGTAGGATAACCCACGGATGAGTAGGATAATGTAAGTACTTTATGAACTGTTTATATAGTGTGTTCTCTTACACGAAGTGCAACAAATTTTAAGTAGATGCAGCGCCAACTCGTTAATTACATCCAGTTGACGATTAACATTACTAACATAATAGTTGTATTGCTTTGGAAAAAACAATTTAGGGGTTTTAGTAGATTTATAAACTCTAAAAAAATCAAGTGGTGAGCATTGTAACTAAAAATTGGATTTAGCTTAATCCACTTTGGATTTAAATAATGTGATTGTTGTTGTAAATTTCATTGTTTTTGTTGTAAAATTCTTAAAGCAACATTGCTAATTAATTATCAGATAATTTTTTAGCAAACTCAGACATATTTGACAGATTACAATTAAAATCACCACATATAATAACATCACTTTACTTAGTTGAGAATTGATTCAAAACATCACTTAATTTACTAGCAAAACTTTTTTGAACTTCCACCAGCATAATCTCTAGATTACGTGAACAATTCCTATAAACAACCTTCGCTGATAAATCACGTAGCAATCATAGCAAGTGTAACTTTAACTCTGCATTTCACAGCTTCGAGGACCATCGAGGAATACCTGTTTTAGTACGATATACCGACCATATTATATTGATATTTTGTAATATTTTTTGGTTGGTTTAAAACCATATGGTTACTTACACACATGTACAACAGACACAATTTAAAGAGAATGTCAAGTTTTAAAAAAAAAAATTTAAAAAATTTTTTTTTTTATATTAAATACCAAATTGATGATCGTTTGCGATGATGTTTCGAGCTGTATACGTATCTCTCGTATATTATAAACAGACAAAGTTAGCGTATCGAGCGCAAGTGAATTTTTATTTTTTTTTTTTTATTCTTCTTCAAATTTAATTATCTAATCTTGTATTTTAGAAAGGTAATAAATAGCTATGCGCGAGCTATAGATTGTGACAAACTTATTACCATACATCTCCCATATCTATACACATACATATACACAAATACTATAGCATGTATCTTCTCAATTAATATCGTAGTGTGAACTAAACTGAAGTAGCTAAAAATACAAAAAATTGCATCGTCTTTTATGTGTATATGGAAGTAGCAAAGCCTAAGATACATAAAACTAAAGATGCGCATTAATTAGCAAGTCTTAAAATGGTGAAATTTTTTTGATTTTCAGCGCGTAAATTTGCAATGCAAACACAGCGTATTTTGTTAAATATTAACCTTGCAATAATTGCCCGCATGCATGTATATAGCAAAAACTGAAAAGACAAATTTATAGATTCATCTAACGCAATACACAATTACAAAATATTAAAAATTAAAATTTCATTGAATTTTTTTTTTTTTTTGTGATTTTACTGGTAAATCATGTAATACAAATTTAAAGCAACTACCTTAAGCAGCATAAAAAAGAGAATATACGAGTATATATTGTATAGAGTTGAGGAAGAGTAGTTTATATATATATATATATATATATATATATATATATATATATATATATATATATATATATATATATATATATATAAATGCATATATAAGTAATGCCAAAAACCATTCCAAAAATACAAAAACAAATTGAAATACTTTTGACGAAGAAGTTCTCACTCTGAATTATGACCCCCGCTACTTTTCTTTTTTTTATTTTTTATTTTTGAATACTCTTACCCATGCGAAAAAAAAGTTAAGACTTTTGAGGAGAATAACTATAAAGGTGATTCCTGACCAAATAAATACACATTCTGTCGTATAACCGCATTGGAATTACATCAAAGCAAATAAAATGAACTCCTTCAAAGTGGTAAGTTCAAAACAAAACAAACAAAAAAAAAAAACATTGGATTAATACTTAAAGCGAAATACAAAAATTTCGTTGCATGGATTAAAACTTAAACTTAACTTTTGGATTAATATAATTAATATTGTGTGCAATTGAGTGAAATTAACTATATATAATTATGGGTAATTTTTTGTTGTTGCAGTTTATGGTATTAGCATTGGCTGCTGTTGTAGTAGCTGAACCACCATCCGGTTACAATTATAACCGACCAAGTGGCGGCGGCGGCGGTGGTGGATTTGGAATTGGCGGCGGTGGTTTCTCATCGGGCGGTGGAAGTTTCTCATCGGGAGGCGGTGGTGGATATATTGCCGTACCAAGTGGAATACAAACATCGGAAGGTCAATTTGTTGATCCCCAACTTTTAGATCAAGTTCGTCAAATTTTGTTACGCGAAGAAAGTCAATTAGGTGGTGGACTCGGTGGTGGACATGGTGGTGGTGGTGGTGGTGGACATGGTGGCGGTGTCCCATCCGGAAGTTACGGACCACCATCATCCACATATGGTGTACCATCATATGCTACCCGTGTCGTTGGTATCGATCTCGATGGTGTCCATCAAGCAATCCAAGTTGCACAATACTCACAAACATCACATGGATCAATTGGCGGCGGTGGTGGATATCCATCAGGACCATCAGCTTCATATGGTGCACCATCACGACCAAGCGGAAGCTACGGTGCCCCATTCTAAACTACCATTTTATAGACTATATAAGCAAACCTCTATAACTACAAAAACCACCAACACAACATTAAATTATGAAACAATATATATTCTTAATAATAGCGCAGCCAATGGAACATCTGTAAATGAGGTTGAGATTTTATTTTAATTTTTTTGTAAATATTTTATGTTTATCTAGTTCTTAAGTGTTTTTATATGAAAGTAAAAAAATATATTTTTGTCACCGTTAAAAAAAAAAAAAATTGCAAAGTACTTTTTATTTCGCGATGATGTCATCGCGCATAAAACTGCGCGCTTCCATTGTTTTGTATCACAACATTTGTGAAGTAGCTCATTTCCGTATATTCGTATATTGCAAAAAAACGATTTCCCATACTTAATTCTTGTCTTCTCTATATGTCGTAAAAACTTTTAAAAGTTGAAAGAAAAAGTTAAAAAAAAAAAAATATTTTATTATTGTTGCTTGTACTCTCTCACGAGTTGTTTTTTTTTAACTCGCAAATGTATAACGCATACGAATCTTACTTTTTTAAGAAACACTTCAAGCCAACGATGACTATTAAAGAGAAAGGAAGACTGATTTCTTCTTCGTTTATGTCGTTATTATTGTTAAATTTTGTTTATTGTTGTTGTTTTCGTTTTACATAAGATGTTGGGTATATACTCGTACACAGCTAGCTATATATGTAATAAATTAAGTTCATAAGAAAATTGGATTTACGAGATTAGATTGTAAATGTGATAAATTGACTTTTCGAATATTAATAATCGTGTTTTTTTAATTAAATCGAAATTTAATAGTTTTCAGCTGTTGTGTAATACGATAATGGCCGAATGATGAACTGCATTGCAATGTATAATGTAAAAAAAATGTTGTATCGATATTGGCGCCCTACGTGGGGCAATGTAAGCAGCTGATTGATTGATTGATTAGAGTGTGTGGCCAAGGACGAACCAGAAACTCCCGGAATGCCGGACACCGCCGTACACCCGTGTTACATATAACAAAACCGAAGAAGTGGAAGGAATGTTAGTTATGACAGACTTGACCCGGTTGCAGACCGAAGCGATCGATAGTTAGTACCATTTTTTGTGGTGAAGGGAAAGGAAAGGTCCGGTTTCCCGGTGGCCAATAGTTAACTACCTTTAGCACAAGACAATCACAATTTTACTGATCTGCTCTGTTTGTTTATTTGTTTGTTTATTTCTATGCAATCTGTTTTGGGGCCGAAGCTCACCCAACTCTTTCGCGGTTAATTAACGTCCTACTTTACGCCATTACTAGCCAAATCGAGGACGCGCGAATACAGGTTTGCGTTTCAAATATCCATCTGCACATTGCATTGCTCCAGCCAGCCTGTACTGGCATGGACGATGGTTCGGCCCATGAATTCTGCACTCCAACGGGGGGTCATAGTTGTGTTCATCGTCATCACCGATCGTAATCAAGTGATAAAAAATCCCTTTTGAAACCCTCCCCCGTTGGGATTCGAACCCGGTACCTCCCGTCCCAAACACCGCAGCTTTAACCACTGCGCCAATTGCTCGGTGCCTGCTCTGCATTCTGTCATCTTTTATCAGCAACTGTACCACCACGTAAATGTAATCTGACAAGTTTCCCTGAAAACAAAATCTATTAATGAATAACATTTACTATAAATAATATAATAATATAGTAATATAATAATATAATAATATAATAATATAATAATATAATAATATAATAATATAATAATATAATAATATAATAATATAATAATATAATAATATAATAATATAATAATATAATAATATAATAATATAATAATATAATAATATAATAATATAATAATATAATAATATAATAATATAATAATATAATAATATAATAATATAATAATATAATAATATAATAATATAATAATATAATAATATAATAATATAATAATATAATAATATAATAATATAATAATATAATAATATAATAATATAATAATATAATAATATAATAATATAATAATATAATAATATAATAATATAATAATATAATAATATAATAATATAATAATATAATAATATAATAATATAATAATATAATAATATAATAATATAATAATATAATAATATAATAATATAATAATATAATAATATAATAATATAATAATATAATAATATAATAATATAATAATATAATAATATAATAATATAATAATATAATAATATAATAATATAATAATATAATAATATAATAATATAATAATATAATAATATAATAATATAATAATATAATAATATAATAGTATAATAATATAATAATATAATAATATAATAATATAATAATATAATAATATAATAATATAATAATATAATAATATAATAATATAATAATATAATAATATAATAATATAATAATATAATAATATAATAATATAATAATATAATAATATAATAATATAATAATATAATAATATAATAATATAATAATATAATAATATAATAATATAATAATATAATAATATAATAATATAATAATATAATAATATAATAATATAATAATATAATAATATAATAATATAATAATATAATAATATAATAATATAATAATATAATAATATAATAATATAATAATATAATAATATAATAATATAATAATATAATAATATAATAATATAATAATATAATAATATAATAATATAATAATATAATAATATAATAATATAATAATATAATAATATAATAATATAATAATATAATAATATAATAATATAATAATATAATAATATAATAATATAATAATATAATAATATAATAATATAATAATATAATAATATAATAATATAATAATATAATAATATAATAATATAATAATATAATAATATAATAATATAATAATATAATAATATAATAATATAATAATATAATAATATAATAATATAATAATATAATAATATAATAATATAATAATATAATAATATAATAATATAATAATATAATAATATAATAATATAATAATATAATAATATAATAATATAATAATATAATAATATAATAATATAATAATATAATAATATAATAATATAATAATATAATAATATAATAATATAATAATATAATAATATAATAATATAATAATATAATAATATAATAATATAATAATATAATAATATAATAATATAATAATATAATAATATAATAATATAATAATATAATAATATAATAATATAATAATATAATAATATAATAATATAATAATATAATAATATAATAATATAATAATATAATAATATAATAATATAATAATATAATAATATAATAATATAATAATATAATAATATAATAATATAATAATATAATAATATAATAATATAATAATATAATAATATAATAATATAATAATATAATAATATAATAATATAATAATATAATAATATAATAATATAATAATATAATAATATAATAATATAATAATATAATAATATAATAATATAATAATATAATAATATAATAATATAATAATATAATAATATAATAATATAATAATATAATAATATAATAATATAATAATATAATAATATAATAATATAATAATATAATAATATAATAATATAATAATATAATAATATAATAATATAATAATATAATAATATAATAATATAATAATATAATAATATAATAATATAATAATATAATAATATAATAATATAATAATATAATAATATAATAATATAATAATATAATAATATAATAATATAATAATATAATAATATAATAATATAATAATATAATAATATAATAATATAATAATATAATAATATAATAATATAATAATATAATAATATAATAATATAATAATATAATAATATAATAATATAATAATATAATAATATAATAATATAATAATATAATAATATAATAATATAATAATATAATAATATAATAATATAATAATATAATAATATAATAATATAATAATATAATAATATAATAATATAATAATATAATAATATAATAATATAATAATATAATAATATAATAATATAATAATATAATAATATAATAATATAATAATATAATAATATAATAATATAATAATATAATAATATAATAATATAATAATATAATAATATAATAATATAATAATATAATAATATAATAATATAATAATATAATAATATAATAATATAATAATATAATAATATAATAATATAATAATATAATAATATAATAATATAATAATATAATAATATAATAATATAATAATATAATAATATAATAATATAATAATATAATAATATAATAATATAATAATATAATAATATAATAATATAATAATATAATAATATAATAATATAATAATATAATAATATAATAATATAATAATATAATAATATAATAATATAATAATATAATAATATAATAATATAATAATATAATAATATAATAATATAATAATATAATAATATAATAATATAATAATATAATAATATAATAATATAATAATATAATAATATAATAATATAATAATATAATAATATAATAATATAATAATATAATAATATAATAATATAATAATATAATAATATAATAATATAATAATATAATAATATAATAATATAATAATATAATAATATAATAATATAATAATATAATAATATAATAATATAATAATATAATAATATAATAATATAATAATATAATAATATAATAATATAATAATATAATAATATAATAATATAATAATATAATAATATAATAATATAATAATATAATAATATAATAATATAATAATATAATAATATAATAATATAATAATATAATAATATAATAATATAATAATATAATAATATAATAATATAATAATATAATAATATAATAATATAATAATATAATAATATAATAATATAATAATATAATAATATAATAATATAATAATATAATAATATAATAATATAATAATATAATAATATAATAATATAATAATATAATAATATAATAATATAATAATATAATAATATAATAATATAATAATATAATAATATAATAATATAATAATATAATAATATAATAATATAATAATATAATAATATAATAATATAATAATATAATAATATAATAATATAATAATATAATAATATAATAATATAATAATATAATAATATAATAATATAATAATATAATAATATAATAATATAATAATATAATAATATAATAATATAATAATATAATAATATAATAATATAATAATATAATAATATAATAATATAATAATATAATAATATAATAATATAATAATATAATAATATAATAATATAATAATATAATAATATAATAATATAATAATATAATAATATAATAATATAATAATATAATAATATAATAATATAATAATATAATAATATAATAATATAATAATATAATAATATAATAATATAATAATATAATAATATAATAATATAATAATATAATAATATAATAATATAATAATATAATAATATAATAATATAATAATATAATAATATAATAATATAATAATATAATAATATAATAATATAATAATATAATAATATAATAATATAATAATATAATAATATAATAATATAATAATATAATAATATAATAATATAATAATATAATAATATAATAATATAATAATATAATAATATAATAATATAATAATATAATAATATAATAATATAATAATATAATAATATAATAATATAATAATATAATAATATAATAATATAATAATATAATAATATAATAATATAATAATATAATAATATAATAATATAATAATATAATAATATAATAATATAATAATATAATAATATAATAATATAATAATATAATAATATAATAATATAATAATATAATAATATAATAATATAATAATATAATAATATAATAATATAATAATATAATAATATAATAATATAATAATATAATAATATAATAATATAATAATATAATAATATAATAATATAATAATATAATAATATAATAATATAATAATATAATAATATAATAATATAATAATATAATAATATAATAATATAATAATATAATAATATAATAATATAATAATATAATAATATAATAATATAATAATATAATAATATAATAATATAATAATATAATAATAATATAATAATATAATAATATAATAATATAATAATATAATAATATAATAATATAATAATATAATAATATAATAATATAATAATATAATAATATAATAATATAATAATATAATAATATAATAATATAATAATATAATAATATAATAATATAATAATATAATAATATAATAATACAATAATATAATAATATAATAATATAATAATATAATAATATAATAATATAATAATATAATAATATATCACTAGTGGTTTTTATTACCTTTTGTCGAAAAAGTTCGAAATTATTGATATTGCTCACGATAATGGGAGGAGGTAGTGGTAGTTTTGGGTTTTTCTTTTCAATCTTATTATTCACACTTTGTGTGATATTTTCTGGAGGAGTTTTCGTTTTTGTGCACCTTCGTTTCTTAGAATTTCTGTTATCAGCACCGGAAACTTCGTTTTCCAGTTCTCCCTCATCTGTACAATACTCTTCTTAACTCAGAACATTGAATCTATTATTCTGTTGATAGACTGGAAATTGGCGCAGCAACCAGTTGGGATTATTTCAATGACCATGTTGACTGAAATCCTTAGCTTTGCTATTTTTACCCTTTTCTTTTAGTGTAGATTTCTCTCTCTTAAGTTCTGCAACTTCATTGGTCAGTAGTGCGATTATTTTCTTCATTTTTTAAATTAATTAAAAAGCTCCTCACTGTTAATAATATTTATTGATGCACTCGGCATTTGTTTTAATAATGAATTCCCTTTTTCATTGAAGGCTGCATTTTTTTTCAAATATTTTATTGTTTTATGATCTGTTTGTAATAGAGCTCCTTCGAAATGAAAATTGTTCCTCATAACTCTTTTGATCGTTGCTAAAATTTTAGCATCTCTAGAATCCATGGGACCGACCTCCAAAGAGAGTGGATTTTCCTGAACATCAAGTTTGCCACCTAGGGTAGGTATTAAGTTCCTTTTTTGTTTTATCCATTGCGTTTTGTTGTTTATAGTGTTATTACACTCGCCTCTAGAAGTTCAGCCGTTGTGATACATTAACCATGCAAGACAACGTTGCCCATATGCTAATGCGTGAAGGTAAACTAGAGACAGTTGATGATTTCTAAATAGTTACAACGTTGGAATATAAACCAATGTATAATTGGCTATACACGGTCAACGTCTACCCTCATTTAAATACACCCCAGACACCCAAATGGATCACCTACTTTGACAAATGGAGCGGACACATTGTGTTTTAGAAAACGGTTGGAATGGACGGATAAGAAAAGGACGGAACGAAACGGAGACATTCTGTTTGAGCCTTTAGTCAGTTGTAGGAGAAATACAAAATTGAGCCGCAAGAAGACACCAAGAGAGACTACAAATTCATCCTAATGTAGAGGCATTACAGCTTCTAAACAATTCGAACATTGTCAGAAGGCTTAAACGAACAAAGACTTTTGAATTAATGTTTTAAACTATAATATAAATTCTACCGCCCTCGGCCGCCTCTACTAGTCGGTAAATTTTTGCATCAAGGATAATAATCTTCACATTTCTTGTTCGCACGTTTTTTGTCTTATCCGATGGCGATTGGTTTAGTGTGCTTATCGGTACTCTATATTCGTTGGCATAATTGATAGTGCTTCGTTTCTTTTCTCCTTTGTGTTCCTCAACTCACAATCAGGGTGATTTTCCACAATCACTTTCCAGTGTTTTAGAAAATATGGTTTCTTAGTTTAGTGGCAGCTTTACGAAGGCTTATAGTTAACATCCTCCTTTTATAATATCAACGTTCCATCTTGCTACATATCTTAATTTAATTATTGCCTTCTTGTTTTTAATTATCACAACCGCTCTGTGGTCCTGTTAGAATATATATCTCCCAGTGATATGCGTGACACGTCAATAATTATTTTCGACGTTGACGCGTCAACAATGCGTCAACATTACGTCGACGTCAATTGCATGTCGACAACGACGTAATGTCAAGAAAAAAATTATTTCGATAATTTCTTTTGTTTTTGTTTCCTTTTTTTGAATGTTCCTCTCCGAATTTTGCGTTAATTTTTACAATTAATGTGCCAACCAGCGACTCAGCAACAACTTTAAGTAAGAATACGACAGATTGAGTCCACATGTTACTGACCAGTGAAGTGTTAAGAACTGAACGAAAATATTTCGTTTAAATCAATTGTCATTTAACAAAGTTAACAGAGCGAAAATTAAGGAACAAATTGTGTAGGAAATGTCAAATAATTGTATACTCAAACCAAGAGAATTTGTTGAATTAGTCAGAAAAAGTAACATTTGTCAATTTCCGCAATGTTAGACTATACGACGGATCCATATAGATACTAAATATCTTAAACCATAATTTTTCTTAAGTTTGGACGAAAAATGTGAAAAACGTGATATTGTCGGTTTTATCTTTTATTTTAAATTGAGCAGGTGACTGATTTTCTCTTATCACAACTGCCGAACTGATTGAGTTGAATGACTGTGAAAATAGAAATAACGGGTTTTCCAATAAGAGGTTTCATTTTGATATTTAAAAAAACGAGTATTTTTTAAGAGAAATCAATGAATGTTTATTTCATTGTAAAGAGGAAGGTAGGCCATTAATATTTGAAAACAATATCAGCCAAATGGCCGCCACGGCTACGTTTGCAGCACCATATCCTTTTCATAAATTGTCCATGACCAATTGGCACATTTGCGGCTGTGTGTCCTCGTAAAATAAACGTCGTCCACATCAATATCTTCCAATCCCGGCCATAACAAATCATTAATCAAAGATCGACGAGGAATCGACAAACCTGGGGTTTTTTCAACACTACGGGCTACTCCAGCAATATTTTCAGTTGTTCTTGAGCGACGCACACGGACATCACTAACTTTACATCACTAACTTTTCCCAACAGCTCAAATTCTTCCACCAGTTTCAGTATTGACGGCCAAGAGGGGCTTCACAACGACCAAAAAGAGCTTTAGTTTTGCGAACTATGACTGCAAAATTTTTGTACTGAATTTTAACAACTTCAGTGCGTTGTTGAAGCGTGTATCGTACCATTTTTAGTAATGGCGTAGTTTTTACTTGTCAAATGTCGAAAGATGACAGCTTCATAATTGACAGCTGCCCAAATAGCAGGCTATCCAAAATGAAACTTCTTATTGGGTAACCCTTTATTTTTAAATATTTAAAATAGAAAAATATTAAAGACCCAAATGTTTTTTGGAATTCGGCGGACATAAACGTTTCTGAGACTCCTAGTTTGGCTAGAAAATCTTTAAAAATTCCAGCCAGTTCCGAACAACTTGAAAAAAAAAATTCCAACTGGGTTATATCAAAAATAAATAAAAAGAAACAAATAAAAGTACCATTTTTCTATTTTTTTTGTTAACGCGTCAACAATTCACGTCAACAAAACTTGATATTGTTAACTTTACAAAAATGCGTCGACAATAATTGTCGAGTAAATGCATCTATTTTTAGTTACTTCATTTCAGAGTCTACTACTTCAAAAATCTTTTTTAAATTTTTCAAAAATCGTTGTTTTATCAAAGTTCACCTACCATCGTTTCAAGATGAACACCTTTATGAATTTTTATTAGAAAACAATTTGGCAGTTCACATTGAATTATTTTCAGATTTAACGAACGATTAGATTGCATTTGCATCCGCATATTTGTTATTCATAAAGAATTAAGTATAATTTTCGTTTCAGATTATTAAATTGTTTTGTTAATGCAAACAAGAAAACCCAAAATAAGCCTGCAAAGTTTTTGAAGATCATACTGTAAATTTTATTTCACTAATAGAAATTTTCGAATAACAATTTATGTAAGCAGTTAAAAGGAAAATTTTATTTAATTACATTTAATTTTAAAAAATGTTGTATTTTACTGTGTCAGCTGATCTGCGGCCCTGAAAACCGAAGATTACAATACGTTTTGGAAGTAAAGAATAAAGACTAATAGAATATATGGTGGTTTGATTTTAACGCACTCTAGCCTGAAAATCACGTTGGCGACTAAATTGAAACTATTGATTGGTTGGATAACTCTATACATTCATGATCTACCGATTAGATCGCCTAATAAAATATTATGCTCGTTTATATGCCTGTGACAAAGGTGTGAATGCCCTCCAAACACGGGGTTTATAGCTTTCACATAAGTATGCATCGATTTCATATAAAAACCCAAAATGCATCATTTATCTTATAATAAAAATTGTTGTTAATGCGATTAGATGTGTTGAAAAAACTATCAATGATATAATCAAATTATATCATTAATTAAATGATTTAATTTGAATGAAAAAATTGATAGCACCAAAAATATTTAACTTTCTACACAAGAAATAAAAAAATATTTGAAAACCAATATTATATCACATTGCGGCTGAATCAGTGAACGTATATCACTGATCATACTGCCAAGAAAAACTCAAATGTAGCCAACAACATTAACTATGTTGATCAGAAATGCTATGGACCAGCCATACCGAGAAAAGTAATTTTTCTATGCTTAAATTTTTTTATTTTTGTTCTTGGTCTCGACCAAAACTTTGTATCAAAAAGCAAAAGATAATATGCTCGTAGCCAAATTTCTTGAAAGTGCCATGCGGGTAAAAATTGACATATATCTGGACCTTATAGTTACAGGTTAGGACTGCCAGACATACCGCTTTTACTGTATTTAATATACCGCTGTTATGTGATTCATAACGCGGTTGACAAATCTACAGCTTTTTATCTAAAATATGTTATCTAATGAACTCTTAACTTCATATATAAAAAAATAATTTGTCTCCTTCTTATTCCTCCTTATTTCTCTTTAGTCCTCTTACGATTTATGAGTTGTACCTGATAGTTGTCCTTAGTTCCAGCATAGATTAGCTCTATAATAATTTCGAAAATCTTACAAATTATTTTCTGTCATCAAAATCTTACCCTTAAATTTTAATCAAATTTTTTCGCACGAACAAGCCGAAGCGTATCTAGGATTAGTTTCTAATGTAGGATCACTAATGCAGCGGTTAGCCCATTAATCTTGCAATACTCAATCTTCCAATACATAATCTTGAAATACAAAATCTTGCATTACAAAATTTTGCATTACAAAAACTTGCTTTACAAAATCTTGCATTACATAAATAATCACGGGAAATTCTTATATGTAAGATAAAAAATCTACACTCAGATATGATTATTGCAATCGACAATCGCGTTTGACATTTCATATAATCAAAGTAACATTCTTCCCGTTATACATGTACATATATAAAAACTTACTACTGATTTCAATTTTTTTTTGTTTTCGTATCTATTCTTTAAAAAAAAAAAAAAAACTAAATTATTTTTTTAGGCACCTTTGATTGACATGAATCAACCGAATTGAAATTGAGTTACTATTTAGATAAATTAGTTGCTGTTTTGATAATTGAGCTACTTAAGTGATTTGGGTGTTCGAATGGTATTTATCACTTCAGATAAATGTCAAAAATAAATCATTTTAAATTTGGATTTTGTAAACTACAGCGGGAATGAAAATAAAAATATATGCATGCATATATTAAAATCATTAGAACTTAAAATATAAAATACAAAAAATACAAAAAATATACATTATATATATATATATATATATATATATATATATATATATAATTATATACTTATATATGTATATATATATATATATATATATATATATATATATATATATATATATATATATATATTATAATTATATATTATAATTTTCAAAAATTGAATTCGAATCAAAAAAAAATTCAAAAAAACAGCAACCACTGTAGAACTAACAAAAAATAAAACAAAAACGACCTATGTGAATTAACTCCACGAGCAAAATACACATTCAGTTAATTCAATTGCTCAATTTTTTTAACTGAATTGACAGGTCCGAATCGAACAGTCGAATCATTTCAGTTAATTCAGTTAATTTTGTTTATTCATGTCAACCGAAAGCTCCTATTACCGCATAAATATATCCCTTTTTTGCTTTCTTTATGAAATAAATATACAGTAATCCCTTGCAAAGCGTAGTTGGCTTCTATTAGCGAATTCTTTAAACAAAAAACTAGGAATTTCGTTAGTTGAAAAATAATTGTGGATATTCCATAAATACCTAAATAAAAAGATAAGCGTTTATTTTTGATTTACTTCTTAAAAAAATATCTGCGCAATGTGAAATAAAAACACGCAGTTTTTGACCTCGCAATGTGAGATGTTGCTGTAAATGGTAAGAATGTGAAATATCGTCCAACATCGTGGGCCCAACAAAAACCACTTAAGAGTGTATTTAAATTTATAATTGAGAATTTATAAACTTTTAGGAAGAGCAAGATTGTGTTGATGTTAATAATAAAATTGCAAGATTTTGTAAGCACGATTTTGAATTTGCAAGATTTCGGATTTGCAAGATTTTGTAATACAAGATTTTTATTAAATGCAAGATTTAGAGGCGCTCCCCTAATACAGACTACAATTAAAAATTTAGAAGCTAATGAACTTATGGTAGTTGATTTTTTTAAACCCGAAATTTTCAACTACAAATTGTTCGTTCTTCAATTATAAATACAAATGGATAAGGTAAATGAAGGCAATCATCTTCTTCAGTCAAAGAAGTGAGGAGTGCAAAACGCGAAGTTGGGTATTCCATTAGACTACTGTTAAACTATTTTTTGAAGTATTGTATATGGTATTGCCTCAAAGAGAACTCTCTCGATGCATGATGACCGAAGCCCGAATAATTGAAATAATTGAAGTACCAATTCCATTATCATATGCATGAGTTTACAACTTCTATGCAGTATTAGAATCACTACTATAGTCAAAAACAATCTGGATCCATTACAGAATTTAATTAACCAGGCCTTATCCTGATAACCAGGTCTAAGTAATTCAACAACAATTGTTTCCATTCTAATCGAATATACAATCCACCCAGACGATTAGAGTTTCGTTCACCAACTGTTTAAGAAGTAAATATGGCTACTCGATTGATACACACATTAGTTTGGCAACAGCACTTTATTTAAGGTTTAGTCTGCATTTGGTATGCAGGTGACATTACAATCTCTTTTAGACCAAGGTTCTCAGATAACTTTTATAACTAAGGAAGCAGTTAAGAAATTGACATTATGAAGAACTTTAATTAATGTTCCAATTATAGAAGTTAGTGCAGTAATGATTATTGGCAAATTCTCTATTCATCGAACCTTTTTAGTAATTTATTCAAATCAAACAGTAATTTCGATTAATTATGGTAACCTATTTGGTAAGACGAGTGCTCTTAATTTGGCCAAAAATTGTGATTAGCTTCCGATGAATAGAAAGGTTTCCACTATATGGCATCTAAAGATCTATTGATATGAGATCATCCCAAATGAACTTCATAAAACCAAATCACCAATGAATATTTATGATTATGGTTTAGTAAAAGTTCTTGGCATTTATTGGAATCCAATGACCGATGAGTTTGGCTACACATTTACATCCTGTGAAAAAACAAATTAAAAAAAATCATCCTTGCTGTTGAGGTTATGCTATGCATTATCACTGCAAAAATCATTTTATGATTTTACCATTTGATATCTGGTTAGCTAAAGTAGAGTTGGAATAGTTACCCAGATGAACTTCCAGAAATTTCTCAAATAAAAATTCCAAGGTAGAATTTACCAACACTAATTTAACGCAACAATATTGCGAGTTGCTGGGCTTTAGCTATGCGACCAATGCTCCCCCGAGATTTTCGTTCTGCTGTGTTTCACTTTCAATATCTTCGACCATAATTTGCCTAAGACGAATTTTGTAGTTTTTGAAATGAGTTGGTTACATTTCTTGTGTCTTTCCCATAATAGGTACTAAGGTGAAAATTCCGTTAATAATGTTAGGGTTTAAGTATCTTTTGAAAATATTTATTAGGTTCGATTCGGAATAATTTGGTTGATAACTAGTTTTATAAACATCCATTCTCAATGTCAATACTGGGTCTATGTTAGGGCGTGTATTTCGATTGGCCTTAGAGGTCGGGAGAGGAAGTCTGCTACGATATTGGATTTAGTTGGTTTCTATGTTAGCTCATAACTTTACTCCTCAAGAATGGCTTTAAACCGCTTGAATTTGCTGTTGGTATTTTTACGGCTTCGATAAAGATTCTAACTTTCAGACAGCCATAGAGGTATTTTAACAGGAAGTTAAGTGACCATATTATTGCCAACATTTCTTTTCCATATTTGTGGCATAATTGTCCTCGGTCTCACTTAAGGCTCTCGAGCCTTAATATTCTTAATGTTTAATGTTTCTTGCGGTCTTCAATGTTTTAAAGAGAGATTCTACATTCTGTATATAATTATTTTATTTTTTGCCAAAAATGATTATATTTATGGGGACATAACCACTTTCTCTTTTATTAAACGTCCTTTGGAAGGTTAATGGGGCATTTTTCAGACCCAAAGGAAGCCGGACAAACTCAAATTGGTTAATTTAATTGATTTGTAATGTTTAATCAAATTTTTTAAAAATCTAATTTGTCTTAATTTTAAAGTTTTGGGTCAAATAAAGTGTACATAAATTGGATTTTCGGTAATTACATGACGTATTTGTCATAAAACGGTTAATTTATTTGCTTTGTAATGTTAAATCAATTGTTTGAAATTTAATTTGTATTATTTTAAAGTTTTGTATCAAATAAAATATATATAAATTAGATTTTGGGCGATTACATTGAGTATTTGTCATAAAACGGTTAATTTAATTAATTTGTATTATTTGATCAATTTTGTTAAAATCTAATTTGTATTAATTTTAAAAATTTGTGTCAAATAAATTGAATATAAATTAGGTTTTCCACGATTACATGACGTTGTCATAAAACGGTTAATTTAATTGAATCGTGTTGTTTAATCAAGTTATTTAAAATTTAATTTGTACTAATTTTAAAGTTTTATGTCAAATAAAGTGTATATAAATTAAATTTTCGGCCATTACATGACTTATTTGTCATAAAACGTTTAAATTGGTTTATATTTTTAATCAATTTATTTCAAATCTAATTTGTATTAATTTTAAAGTTTTGTGTCAAATAAAGTGTACATAAATTGGATTTTAGGCGATTACATTACGTATTTGTCATAAAACGATAATTAAATTGATTTTTAATGTTTAATCAAATTTTTTAAAATCTAATTTTAGTTTTTAACGTCCTACCTACCTTACGCCGGCACCAGTCAAATCGAGAACGCAGGAATACATTGGTTCAATTTCAAATCCATTTGAACATGGCATTGCTCCAATCAGTCTGTATTGACATGGACGATGGTTCCGCCCATGGATTTTGTACTCCAACAGAGGGTCATAGTTGTGGTCTTCGTCATCGTAATCAGATGATGAAAAATCCCTTTTGCAACCCTCCCCCGTTGGGATTTGAACCCGATACCTAAACATTGCAGCTTTAACCACTGCGCCAATAATTGCTCGGTCTGATGAAAATATTATAACTATCATAAATGGAAAATCTTAAAAACTATAGTAATCTTCAAATCTGGAAAAAGAGACGATGTTACGTGTTACACAGGGATTTCGACAACATCATCCATTTCTAAACTATTTGAGTTTGGTGTCTTCAACACTTGCAAAGCTACATTGGCGCGCCATTTATCTACCACTTAACATGGAGATTCATACTCTGTAGATTTACATGTTGGTGCATTGTTCTATAGATCAGACTGTATAGAAAACGAATGAGCGAAAAGATAAAATTGAGAGTAAATGAATTATGGATTGAACGCCTCATTTAAAAAAGGTATTCGTGTTTTGTGTATAGATGCTAAAGATTTTGTACAAAATTTCTTACGTATGATGATGGGCACTTTATTATTTCAATAATAATTGGGTCACATTGAATTTGTATACTACAGTTTTAATTAGCGATATCGTGAGTATTTTCTTCTTTTCGTATGATTTGTATAGTAATTATTAAAGAGATGACGATGTCTCAGAACAAGTAAAACACACTTGGTGCTAAGAAATTGAGCTGTGTTATTCTTGCGGGTTTTATGAGTTAAACTGAATCAGTTTCGATCCCGGGGCTTATCTTTGGATAAAATGAATTTATTTGCAATTCTACTTAAATCTGTGATGTAGGAAGCGTTTGATAATTATAAATACAACTTGCCAACCCACGCGACGTTAGAGCCCCTTAACTGTTAAAAAAGGAAGGTAACTCCAATTGATAGGCCACAACTTACTTTACTTGGCCAACCATGAACAAATAGAATATTAACCCTTTAGCTCCTTAAATATTATATCTTTTAGACATTAACATATTTTATTAATGTTTGTATTCGTTTTAATGTTTCCGCACGAATCAACCGTTCCCAGGGCTTTTCCCATATAGGCGTTAAATCGACATCAAATCTTAATGAAATCTCCGGTTATTTCTTTACCTTATAATATCTAGGATCATTCGGTCTAATTCTTTTTTAGCACTTACAATCCCCCTACATTCGCTTCTTCAATCTGGAGTATCATTTTTGACTAATCAGATTATTTTTCATTTAAATATAATGGCCATTAGTTTAGTTCCAAAGGAACCTATTTCCAATCTATTATCACTGTATTTTTCTGGATTTTTCTTATACGATATGTTACAAACAAGCGATAATTCTTCAAATCCGAATTCAACCAACTCAATACTGTCGTTGGATCGGATCAATAATAGCAACTAAAAATGACGGACAAGAAACTGGCAGCGAAGAAGGAGAGTTGGCATTATTGCAACCACCCTAAACAAGAGTAAAGGTCAGCAGAACCCGTTTAATATCATCAGCAGAAAAGGTCTTAACACCACAACCATCGTGCACGAAAGATCTAAGAGTACTGGAAGCTACAGCCACCCAGTCGAAATTTAACGATTACCCTACTCCGGAATACCAACCTGAAGCAGAACCGAAAAAAGAGCGAACAGAGCAAGTCACAGCTGCTCTCCGGTTAGCAACCGGAACAACAAACATCGGAACAGTTCTCGAAGCTATGATAGTACAAATAAAACAGATAAGCAATGAAGTAAAACAGCAGGCGCAACAACCAAACTCAATATTCGAACAGCCAAGCACTGAAGTAAATCAGCAGGCACAACAGCAGACAAAACAGCTAAGAACTGAAGGAAAACAGCACGCGCGACAGCTAAGCACTGAAGTAAAACAGCAGAGTGAGAAGCTGGATGAGGTCAAATTGTCCCTAATGGGTAGAATGGGAGAGTTTGAGACAGACGTGGCAGAAGTTAAAGCAAAATGCAAGAGTTGAAAGGTTCCAATACGGCTACCGTAGAAAACACAGTTCAAGAAAGGATGCAACAATTTGAGGGCAAAATGAAACTGTTGGAAGACCACCAGCAGAAGCGCAACAGCGAGAGGGTGGTGAGAAACAACGTGAACAAGTCAGACAGATAGGTGCACAACAGGTGGACGTTGAAGCAGAGTGCTTGACGCACCTCCAGAGTAAGTATTAGGAAAACTAGGTGCCACTATCTTTGCGAGGCGAAAGCTGGGTAAAGTGGGAGAAAGCCCCAGGGTCACTCTCCAAATTTTCCAACGAGGGAAGGACTGCAACAGCTTACTTGTTAACGGCGTATTAGAAAAACAACCATGCACATTGGATACCGGAGCTTCAAGATCGGTTATACGTCGTGACATGGTTCCACAAGAATGTATGGAAGGAGAGATTCGGTACAACCTAAGAACAGCAATTGAAGACGCTGCAGCAATGAAAGGAGAGTGTTCTCTATTAGTTATAATCGAAGAAATACGGTTTCAACATCGATTCATTGCTGCCGACATAACTGACCAATGCATCATAGGCCTAGATTTTATGTCGGAATACCAAATGTCACTTGACCTAAGGGGCCAAGTATTGAAATGGCACAATTAAACGGAAAATTAAAAGGGAAGTACCACTACAAATGAACAACAGTGGGGTAGTTGGTAGGAAACACGGCGGGTTACGGGTCATCATAGAAGAAAGAGTGGAGATACCAGGTAGCAATTCACGCAGCGTGCATCGTCTTACGGAGAAGTTGCAACTATTCAATTGGACAAGGGAACATCAAGATGCGTTCATCCAACTAAAGAAGAAACTTTGCAATTCCCTTAATTTCGCGTACCCACGAGCCGAAGAACTCTTTATATTGGATACCGACGCAAGTGATACAGGAGTAGGAGCAGTTCTATTACAGTATCTCAGGGGAATACAGAACGAGTAATAGCATACTACAGCCGCGCACTATCCAAACCAGAGAAAAACTATTGCGTAACACGAAGCGAATTGTTGGCAGTGGTGAATAGCGTAAAGCACTTCCATAAGTACCTGTATGGACAACAGTTTCTTCTTTGAACGGACCATGCACCCCTGAAATGGTTAAAGCAATTCAAAGAACCAAAGAGACAAGTTGCAAGATGGATCGAAAGGCTTCAGGCGTACACGTTCAAAACATAGTAAAGACGAGGATTATTACATAATAACGCAGATGGAATGTCCAGCAGGCCTTGTAATCCTCAATGTAAGCACTGCTCTAGACGAGAAGAAAGGAAGATCACAGGACCAGGGAGCAGCTAGTGGAGGAGCACCGAACTGACGCGTCTATTGCTCCAATAATCAAGTGGGTGGAGAAAGGTACTAGACCGCAGTGGCATGAAATAGTGTCGATAAGTGCTACGGTGTAGAGTTATTGGGCTCAGTGGCAACCATTAACAATAGAGGATGGGTTGCTGTTAAGACGCTGGAAATCAGCTAACGGTAAGAACATAAAGTAGCAAATTGTGCTCCCAAATAACGGGACAAAAGAAGTTCTGCCAGAGATTAACAATGGAACATCTGGGACATATTTAGGCATCAATAAGACATTGAACATGATAAGACTTCGGTACTATTCGGTCAATTGCCGAAAGGATGTATAGAAGAGTGGTGCAGTAAGTGTGCGGTATGTGCTGCCAGTAAAGGCCCCTAAACGAAAACCAGAGGAAGGATGAAGTAATACAATGCTGGAGTACCATTTGAGCGGATCGGTATGGATATTACTGAGCCATTTCCCACGACAAAAGATGGAAACCGATACATACTCTTGTGTATCGATTACTTCACCAAATGGATCGAAGCGTATCCTGTGATAAATCAAGAAGCTCGAACAATCGCAGATTCGTTCTTAACGCAATTTTGAGTCGAACGTGTTTCAAGAACTATGTCTAGTTCTTAACATCAAGAAAACGAGGACTACACCATTGCATCTACAATCAAACGGAATGAAGGAGAGGTGCAACTGAATTTTGAAAGAGCATTTACGTGAAAAGGTCAATGATAACCAGGTTACCCACTATTCATGATAGCGTAACGCAGCTCCGTACATGATACAACTGGAAATTCACCAGCTATATGGTTGTATTCCACAGAGAACTCCTACTTCCGTGTGATATAAAATTAGGCTCACCAACAAATGAACCAGTCAAATGATCAGCTTTCACGATGCAGTAAGACATAACATAGTGATCGAATGAAGACACGATACAATCTGCAGTCAAACAGCCAAAGAAGAAAAAGGAAACCTCCGAAACTACAACAAAGTTGGGAAGGACCATACAAGGTCATCAAACAAATCAATGATGCCGTGTATCAGATTCAATAAAGTCCCAGAACTAAAATGAAGGTTGTTCATGTGGGTCGGTTAACAAGTTACAACGCCGAAAGCCGAGATGGATATGTTCGGCACGAACAGAATTAAGGTGGGGGAAATATGACGATTATGGCTGACATAAAATACAATCAACATCTGAATCGGTAATAGCCGGTTGGTTAGAGCTTTGGTGTAAGCTCATAAAGTTCTCAAGGGTTCGAATCTCGTCATGGCCAGTATTTTTTATGACAGATAATTTTGTATTACGACGAAACATGTTTAGAGGTTCACGTTCAAAACCATAATGAATAAGTCTGGAAAATTCGAGATATGTTCTTGCAGCGTAAGGCGTAGCGACGATAGAGAAGGAACCACTATAACAAAGTATAACAAGTTTAATAGAGAGCCACCCAGTTTGAATCAGAATGTTCAAGAACAACTCACACACAACGAAGATAATCAGCATTCGATGATGATTACGACGGCAATAAACGATGATATCCTTAATATTCGGAATCTGCTGGAGTTCCTCTATTTGCGCTTTGAGTTCCACAAAAATGTTTCCTGGTGTTGGTCTTGGATGTTGTGGCGTTGCCGTTGGTGGGGTTTCTGGAGGTTTGTGTACTGGTTTAGGTTCTGCTGCACTCACTTTCCATAAATTAATAGGTGGTGCTGGTACTGGTACATAAGTTGGTCTAGGTGTGACCACCCTTTTATCTCGTTGTTTGACTCTTGTGGTTTTGTAGCGTAGATAGGCACTAGATCCTTTGTACTTTGCCGAATAATATCAATTGCAATTGACTTAATGTTGTCCTCTCTTGCAGCTTCCTTTTTCATAGAATTTTTGATGCATCACGTGGTATGATTGCAGTTTGATGATACCCATATTGCTGGCAGTTGAAGCATTGTATGTACTCCTTTGTTGCTCGTGAAAAAGGTTGCCATCTAATTACACAGTTACATAGCAACCCACACTTTTCTTGCATTTCTTAAAGTTGGTAGAATTTATTTTGCTGTTAGCCACTGATTTCACAGCTACTCCCACGTTGGTAATGGCCTCTTTCACTGTCCCCGCCTCAACTTTATAAAGACGAGAATTACGACTGTGTATTCTTGTTCTTATTTAAAAGTGAACGAGTGTAATTCATGCGAAATTCTCCCTATAGGTACTGCGTTAATTGCTGATGATTTCCCTTATTTCCCAGGGCTACCATTTCAATTTGAACGCTTACAATATCCAGTAAGGTTTTACTTTGTCTATTAATAAATCACAAACACAAACAATCCTCCTTTGCTGCACGATCCATTTAATATCGGCTTATAGAACGTGACTTAGCCAGTGTGCCCACTTTCCTTTTACTTTAAGAACGAGATCAGTAATTTTTCAAATTTCTGATCCTGTGGTTGAAAAAAGCTTGGTAAGTGTTTCAAAGAAAAAGATTCTGTACAAGAAAATATCCGCTTTTATGGTTGCATTCGTTCGTTCGTTCATTCGTTCTTTATTTTTTTCAACCAATCACATCCATTTAAAATGACGTTATTTTCGTTTTGAATTTTTTTAATTGGTTGAAAAGAAATACCGACAAAGCATAAAAGCGGCTTAAGCATCCTGTGTACAAAATGTACCAATTTGCATTTCAAATTTTCTAAAATGCATTTTTTTTGTGTATTATTAAAAAGTTGTTTTCTTCTGGGTCGAAGCGTAAACATTATTCTTGAATGAACTGTTTACAATGTCTTTAAATGTATGTTTAAATATATATTACGCTCCCACCCTTTCACTTATAAATTAAGTTGAGTTGTCCATTGGCGTATCATGCCAATAAGAAAACAAAAAATGAATCAACCATCCTATTCCTATGAATAATATCTCTTAATATTCGTATACATATGTAAAATTCTTATCGTGCAAATCGCGCTATTAAGAATTTCTTTTGTTTATTTGGTTGCATACCCACAACGAGTCAGAGTTTATAATTTTGAAATGAAAATTAAAATACTTGTTAGCATGTTGATCGAAAGTTCAAGTGAGAGTTGGAAAGATGTTCAAATGTAAGAAAAATTATAAGAAAAAAAACAATTGAAATTATTGCATAACAAAATTCTATACACATTTGCTTTCCCATCATCTTCATCATCATCATCATGATCAATGTTTTTTTTTTTTTTTTTTTTTTTTTTTAATACGAGACTTTTGTTTTTTAGTTTGAGGTAGAGGATTATTCAACTGAAAAATTGAAAGTATTTCGTTGTATGATGGGGCATATACAGAAGATCAGCTAGCAAATTTTTAATTAAACGATAAATAAAATAATATTGATCATATTGAATTAAACTATTATGAATTTATAATAATACGACGAGATGATTTATTTAATTTGTTTGACCTTAAGCTGACTTAATGCTACTTTCTCTATATGCTACTTATGAAGGGTATTTGAAAATTGTTTAACATCCGATTTGAACCGTTTAAGTATCCCAAACAAATATTTCTAATATGTTAACTATTTGACGTTATGCATAAATTCAACCAAGTTACTATTTTCATACAAATATTTCAATTTTCCTATTTCAGACTTATTTATCGATTCGTTTTCACTGTGTCGCGTTTAACATACACCTACAGCAAACTAAGCTACATGTTGTTTGTGCTATTCCTTAGCAAAATCGGAAAACAACTTAATCATAAAATTCAGATTACTCCCTCCTAGATGCAATCATTTTGGTTTTCTTTGTAAACCCGTCAATGCTGGTTGTTTTGGATTATTTTTGAATAAGCAACCATTATTGCGATGCGAGTGGCAAATCCAAACTGATTACATATATTCAAATTATATTTGGGTTGCCATTGGGTTACATCGGATCTTATAATATATAGTTATGCATATATATATATATATATATATATATATATATATATATATATATATATATATATATATATATATATATATATATATATATATATATATATATATATATATATATATATATATATATATATATATATATATATATATATATATATATATATATATATATATATATACCGGGTTTCCAATCTTATTTCATATGGGTCAATGGTTTTCTTCTTATACTCTATTATATCCGTCATCTAACTGCTTCTCCCAGGTGGTTTGCTCAGATAAGTTTAAATTAGGAAACACTTGCTTAAGTAAGGCGCATAGCGATTATGTTTGCTTATTCATCATGTCCTCATTGTTTACATTCGACTTTCGATACTCTTCCATTTGTCGAGCACTGCATTGGTGTTAACACGGAGGTTTCCATCCTGGTCCCGAGTCGCGATAAGCCTAGGTCTGAAGGTATAATTCAGCTCGGTGACTCCTTTAAAGAAGCTACGAGAACTGTGATCATTGCTGAGTTGTTGTACTCTTAAGACTTCAGTCTTCCACCATTGCCGCTTTTTTTTATCTCTACAAATTCGCTTTTTAGTTTGCCTTGCAAAGATTGCTTTGTTCTTCCGTGAAATTGTAAGTGGTATTCGCGCTTCTTTATAGGCTATATTCTGTTACTCCACAGCAAGGCGACCTCCCCACCAATCATTTTTGGGTTTAATTTTTACCATTCTAAGAATCGCCTGGGCAGCATTGTCAACCGATATATGTGAGTTGATACCAGTGCTTGTGAGCACTATACTCATGCCAGTAGAACAGGCTTAATAGAACTATCTGTATCTCTCTGTGAATCGAATAAAAACACCGAGTTGATCAATTTTATATATGTGTGAGCTATACATGTGTGAGCGATTGAAATTAACAACAAAATGACGGTATATATATTATTATAGTTATAAATAGTATGTATACTGTTTGTTCGTGATATTTAGTTTAGATAGTACATATTGTGGGTTCATCCTGTAAATCGACGACGTCGATACATATTCAACTTCAATTTGGTTCATTGGGAAATACTTTTTTGAAAAGGCTTTTTTTTACTTTGTAAATTGACTGTACAAAACTGAACAAGTCAATCTCATGAAATAAGCAAAGAAGAATAAACGTATTTTAAAATTAAAAGCATTTCTTTAATTTTAAATAAACGACCCATAATATTCCCATAGTATTCTAGATGAGAGGTAAATCTACCTAAAAATTTATTTATATGAAAAATGATCTTCAATAAAAGCTAAATAAAAGAAAAATTATTAATATAAAAGAAAAATTTGTTTTTTATGTGTGAAAAATTTGCAATTGTTTTTCAATTTGACTCAATTTTAATACGTTACAAAAAATCAATTTCTATATCTAGCAAATAGGGCAATTTTTCAATTAAATCTGCCGATGAACACCAGTTGCATGCTAGGGATAAACAATACGAGAACCATCATATTCGTAAGGGAAATTTACAAAATAAATTTTAGATTAAATTTTTTTGTTATTTACCGTTATATTTTTATTTGCAAGTGAGTACTAATTAGAAATGTAATGTATCTATAGCGTAAAACTGATATAACATCAATTAATAAAAGTTTTTATACAAAATTTCAAGATCTTATACAAGTAGTTCTGTTCTGAAGAAAATTAAATATGCGTTTAGTACATATTTCGAAATAAAACAAATTCAACATTTAATATGAAACGCATGTTTTATTTTCTTCAGAACAGAACTACTCGTAAAAGAACTCATAATTCTGTATTAAAACTTTCATTATTTGGTGTTATATTATTTATACGCTATACTAAATAAATTGTATGTGAAATTAGTTTACACTTGCAAATAAAAATATGACGGTAAACAACAACAAAATGTAATCTAAATCTTACATTTTTAATGCTCATGTCCTTTTTGTCTCGATTACATGGCCAGTATTTATAATAATAGGCATTGGACCAACAGAATGAACATTTTTGAATTTAAAATTTTTATATTTTTAATAAAAAGGCATTTTGAAATCACACCCACAAATATTTTACTTACATAAATAATATACTTTATTCTAAAAAATTATTAACTTTACTGCTGAATTGAGGTCTAAAAACAAACGAAATGGCACATATTTTTATTTAATTGTTTTAATTAAAACTATTTTCACGAAAAAAAAGATAAATTAGTTTAATTTCCTCAAATCCATTTATACATTTTGTTTTTCACGCTAGGGTAAACATGTTTTCCCATACAAAAATGACATTTCAATATTTATCCCTTATGGTGTCAAATATTGTGACAAAAACTAAAACTAGAAAATTGCCCTATTATTCAAAAGTCTTGTGTGACTACAATTTTTGGTTACTAGGGATATTTCGTAAAATTCAATTCGCTCATTGGGTAACGACTTGCTTTGCTAATTGCTATCTACTTCACGTATCAAATCAAAATCAATAAAGTCAAAAAGACAAGAGGTGGATTGTTATTATATGTATTTAGATGTTTAGAATTAGATGTAGATAGTAATTAGATTCGGGTAAATAGAATATTTACAATATAAAGTTTATAGTTATACAAAATAAACAAGTTTACTAATTGTTTAGTCTCTACTTTAAGAAGTGATCAATTAATTGGATCATCGTTAAGATTATCTAAGATGGGAATTCCCCAGTTGTATACATTTGTGGCAGAGAGAGTGCCGAACGCTTTCTTAGACATCGATATAATTGAAGAAATTGAAAACTGGTTTAGGTATGTTAATTTACTTATTTAAATAAAATAAAATGTAATTGTTACACATCAAACCGAGGTTAGGTTAGGATCTTGGAACATAGGCTTTCATACTAGTTGAGTAGTAGTCTAAATGAGAATTTCCATTATACAAATATTTTTTTTCTTGTGGGCTTGGATCATTATGATGTCGTAATATCACGTATCGATCTTTTGTATGTATCTAAAATGATTACACTTTAATAGACTAAAATTCTGATTAGCAATAATATTCACTCTATTGGGTGGCAGTGTTGCCATAAAATAGTTACTGATTCTAGATAGTTGATTGGAATTATAAAATAAACGTGATCTAGATTCAAATTCCATATCATAAGGAATAGGTTTCGCTAGTACTAACCGTCCTTTTGAACTACATGTTCACCAAATCATTGGAAATTGATTTTAGTATTTATATTAATTTTTTCTAGTTTAGACGTTGCCATCCACAAAACCCTTTTGTGTTGATTAGAGATTATACTCTGTTTGACTGTTTCATCTATATATTCGGCTAGTTGTTTATACAATTTTGGGTTGATTCTAGTATGTCTATTAGTTTGTGGTTTTTTAATAATTGGTATTTACTTATGTGATCGTATTTTTTGCAGCTTTCGATTATATGTTCGTTTGATTCTATTATGTTGCATGTCTCACATAGATCAGATTCCTCTTTTACTATTATTTTTTAAACTTTTTGTTCCTGGAATGGCCTGCTCTTAATTTTGTTATTTGTCGTATTTTGTAACTGTTTATTTTGACTTGTTTGAACCAGGGCCATTTTGGTGGTGTTCTATTTATTTGCTTAGTTTAGCGTCCCACCGTGTCTGTACGTGTGTTATATTTGTCCACTCTTTGCTTATTTTTTTTTTTAAAAGGTAGAATGCTTCCTCTAGAGTTATTATATTTTATAATAATGGGTATGTTATTTAATCCGTTGCTTTTTTAGCTAAGGCGTCTGTTTGTTTATTAAGCACGTCCTGGTATCCATTGAATTATAATTTTGTTGTTTTGCTATATTTAGGATTTCTATTTCATACTGTTTGGTGTTTTTTTTTTAACCGAAATTAGTGATCTCCATGAGCTTTTTGAGTCAGTTAGTATTAAAATGTTTTTTTTTTCATGTTTATAGCTTTCTGTATTGCTATTTTAATAGTTATCAGTTCAATCGTTTTTATTGTTGCTTCTCGATGTAAGGTTCTGGACATTTCGATTGTACTCTTGTCAATGTATATTCCAATTCCTCCTCTGCTAGTTGCTTTGGATCCATCTGTATATATGTGTGTAAAATCTTGGTATTTGCTTATAACATCAGTGAATATATTTAATATTTCTGATGCAGTTGTAGTTTCTCTGTTATATGTAGGATGGAATGAGTTGTAGGATGTATTAAAGAAAAGGGTATTCATTATATAATTTTTGGAATTTTGGGAGTGATTTGTTGTTTCATATTTGAGTGGCAAATTTATTATTTTTATTTAGTTGTTTGGCTATAAATTTGAGTGTAGCTTTTTTATTCTCCAATCCAGCAGGAAGGGTTGCGACTTCAGCTAAAGTATCTGGTATTGGTGTGGTAATTATCATACCAGTGCATATTCTTATGGTGCTATTTGAAATTTTTTGTTGTGTGTTCATTATGCCTTTTTGGTTTCAATCTGTGATAACATCTGCAAATTTTGTCCTGGTGTCTATAATGGCTTTGTGTATGTTTAGCATTGTATATGGATAGGCTCCTCCTTTTGTGTGGGTTTATATTTTCAATAAATTTAGTGTGTTAGGAATTTCCGATAGTAGGATTTTGTAGTGTGATGCTAACGATAATTAGTTATTAAACGTAATTCATAGAAGTTTTGTGTTTCTCTTTTCTTCGAGTTGAGTATCAAAGTTGAGTATATTACAAAAATATTAATTTTATAGACAACACAACGAACAACCAACCATAGTTATCGATTTTCCAGCATTTACTCATGCTATATGTAATAATCGATATGATGTCTTTTTTGGAGGTCGTTTTCAAAATTATTTTAACAAAACCGAACAGTTTTTTAAAATGTTTAAACTAAAAGATGTTAAATTAGTGTTTTATGAGGATGGTCCAGTTCAAGGGGATAAAGCTGATACAGTAACGGAACGACAAAATAAAGAGTTTAACAATATTTTTTGTATTTTGGATGAATTAGAAATGTGCACGAATGTAAAATCATTAGTCGAAAAATATCGAATTAAATTGCTCGGAAGTGTAGGTGCTGGAATTCGGGCCATTGCGCGAGAATACGGCGAATTTCATAAATCATATAATAACGAATGTGATAAAGAAATTTCTGCTTATGCCGTAAATGTTAATGCTATGGCTGTTATTTCAGACGATACTGATTTTTTAATTTATCGAGGGAACTGGGCTTATTGGTCTAGCCGACATATCGATTTTAGCAAACTAACTACAAAATGTTATGATAAAATCTGTTTGCGCCAATATTTAAAATTAAATGAAGATGAAATGTCCTTGTTTGCTACGCTTGCAGGAAATGATATTATGTCGTGCGATTTACTAAAAGGTTTTCATAGAAATATTGGTAATTTATGGTACAAGTTTCCCAATATCAGTCGATATATCATTCGAAACTTTCGTAATGCAAAAAGTCGGACGCCAGAAATTATTGCTCGCCATTTGTTTGGTAATGTTAAAGATTTGCCTATATATACAGACCTAGTGCGTAAAAGCTTACATTTGTACAATATAAATCATTTAGCTGGTGGTAATGCTGTAAGTACAAATATCAGTGAAAATAATTTTCTTCTTCGAATGAGAAGTGTGGAAAATGATTGTTACGCTTATACACTGGATTTAGCTCGATCCTGTACTATATCAAATTTCGATGTGAGAGTACCACCATTCGATAAATACCTTCCGTTAGTTTTAAATTTAATTCGGCGTCAATTTGGAATAATGTTGCAGCATAAAAATGATAAAACATTGGTTCGACACATCTACAGCTTTGAAAATGAACGTTACGTATATAAAACACTTGAACCTGAGTATCCACCCTGTAAATTGCAGAAAATATATGAACAAAAATATTTTTAATTAACAAATAAATTTCTAGTTTTAGTACCTCATCTGGATGATCTTTATAATACCGATAAAAGTGTCGAATTGAAAATGATAAAATTACAGTTGTTAGTTTGGACTATATCCAATCGACTGGATATCAATGCTATTGTAACTATTGATAAAAAATATTTTTGTGTCTGTTTAACATTGTTTTTCATGGTTGAGGTAAAAAAATAATAAATTTCGGTATAAAATTATAAGGACTAATTATTGAGATATTTTTAGAATTCGTTTATAACAGCACAAGAGGCTGATATATTTCTACACATGATCGAAACGGTTTATAAAAACTTTTCGGCCATTGCTGATTTGCCATATTTGGAACATGTTAATAAGCGTGCGTTTCAAATTGTATTTCTTTACGAAAAAGTATACCAACAAATAACGCATATAATTTCAAATTGTGGATTGTTTGAATTGATTGTAAAATTTATTTAAACAGATCAAATTTGCACTTACTAATTAATTACTAATATATTTGCAGGAACATAACCATATGGATGGACTATTTTTTCATTATGCCTTTAATAATAATACTCGTATACTCGATATTTATAACAAAGAGCAAATAAATGCTCGTTTAGCAAATTTACGGTTGTATGAAAAGTTGTAACGACTACAAAATTACTGCTATAAAAATTTTAGTACTTCTTAATTTTAACTATTGAATTTTAATTTATAACATTCGTCTAGAAACTGTTCGTGCTTTAATACTGGACAAAAGGTAAGTTGGGTTTGAATGACATTTTTCTGTAAATAGTATAATATGAAGGTTGGAGCTCAACTTTATTATATGGTTATACGTAATGGCGGTTAAATATGTATGGAAGTAATGTTAAGAATAATTATCTAAATATGAATAATGCAACTACTCGTATAAACGAGGTTTAAATATAATAATTCAAATTAGGCAACACTAAAATGTAAATGCAAAAATAAAAAAAGAAACACACTGTCATTAAAAACGTTGAGATTGTAAGTATAGATTTTATGCACATAATAAACTGAAAACTCGAGCGAAATGTTTAACAAATTAATTGCATTGTTTCAAAAAATACGGATCAGGAAAAATATAATCTGTTACAGCAGTTCTTTAGTTACAAGTACGATAGGGAATGTGATATTTCAACAAACATTTGAAAATATGGTGTACAGACTTAACAATTTGAAGCAACCAATAGATGACAATATGATAATGTCCAAAATTCTCGCCATATTACCTGATAGTTGCATTGTCCAAAAAAATAAAACACCGACCAATAAAGGGAATGTAAAATGTTTTAGATGTAACAGTTATGGGCATTATGCCAAATCGTGTGTGAAAAAGATTACAACTCAAAACTACAATTGCAACGTTTGTAAAAAAATAACCACAATAAAGAAAATTGCTATTTAGGAAGGAAAAATACAGTCGAGCGAAAAAGTTGTTTCTAGCGCCGAAAAATCAAATATCTAGTAAAGATAATTTTGTTGTGCATTCAGGCTGCTCCTTCACACATGACAAACAATGCTGATTTGTTGGGGGAAATGAAAATCCAGAAGTTGAGTATTGCAGTTGCAAAGAAAGGCGAATCAATAGAATCGTTGAGTGTGGGAAAACCTGAAAGCGGAAATCTAGTATTAAATGACGTTTTGTATACTCCTAGCCTGTCTAAAAATCTACCCTCAGTCAACGCTATAACTGAAAAATTAGAAGTACGGTTTACAAAAAAAATGCTGTTATTATTACTAAAGACGACGAGCTTGTGCTCGAAGCGGTAAAAAAATAACGGTTTTTATACGGTTAATCTGAATAAAAAAAATCAACAATCTGCATTAGTCACTAAAAAGAAATCGAAAGCGATGAAATGGCATCGCAAACTAGGTCATCTTAGCATTAAAAATATGAAACTGCTCTTTAAACTAACCGAAGGATTAAACATCGATACAAATATAGAACACGAACAACAAAGCGAATCAATTTTAGTTCCTAAGGAATGCGATCGATACGAACAAAAAGTGATGGAAGAATCGCAAAAGAGGATAAAGAAACTATAAGAAAGTGAAAAATGGGAAGATGCAAAAGAAGAGGAGTAAGCATCGCTAAAACAAGTAGGTCGAAAGCTGGAAACAATAAGATACTCTCAAATAGGTGGATATTTAAAATTAAGGACAATGGTAGATACAAAGCAAGATTAGTAGTAAGGGGCTGTGAACAGGAACATGGTATAGACTACCAGGGAACTTTTAGCCCTGTCGTGAATGCTTGTTCGATTCGCATACTTTTTGCAATAGCAATTTAAAGAAGCTATACTATTATTATGTACTAGTATAGTATTCGCACGAATACCGGTTCGACTTAAATCCCCATCTGCACATTGCCTGTACTGACATGGCACTCCAACAGGGGGTCATAGTTGTGTTCTTCGTCATCACCGGATCGTAAATAGGTGATGAAAAATCCCTTTTGCAACCCTCTCCCCAAGTTGGGATTCGAACCCGGTACCTCCCGTCCCAAACACCGCAGCTTTAACCAATGCGCCAATTGCTCGGTATATATATATATATATATATATATATATATATATATATATATATATATATATATATATATATATATATATATATATATATATATATCTTTATATATATATATATATATATATATATATATATATATATATATATATATATATATATATATATATATCATATATAGTTCTTGTGATAGTATATAAAATAAATATACATTTTTTATTTATGGTTTATTTTATAAAATTGAAGTATACAAAATTAAAATAATAATTTTCTCTATTGTGTAGTATACTAGGGAATTCTAACCTCACTTTAACTTTTTTATACAAACAATAAAAAAAAGTATATCCCCTATTTTCTATTTCATGATTGTTATTTTTCCTTATTTTGTGCGATAATTTCCGCTCGTCTATTTTTCGTAAGTGGTAGCTAAAATTTAACGAAGATTTTTTAGTTTCGTTAGTAGTATAGTCTAATACATGCAATTCAGTTGTCTCGCACTCTTACGTTATTTCTTTTATTTTTGTTATTTCAAGTATAGTTCCACCTTAAGTCGAAATGTCAAAATGGAATAAGAAAAATTTGTTTCGTTTAATTTCTAAATTTTGTTATGGCGTAAGCAAACACGACGCGCAATGCGCCTCTATATGTCAAAGTCAAAACGCGAATAAATAATTTTTCAATGCAAACTCGATGCGCGTTTTGACATTTCCAAACTTTATAAATTCAACATTTCACAGTGAACTTACCGCGGAATTATGATTTTTAGTATGTATTTTAATGGCAAAATATTATAAACGCGTTCATATTGAACCAGATGCTTTAAATTACCAAAAATACAAAAAACCTACATTTTACGTTATATACTTAACTATATCATTTTACCTGTATCCTTTCAATGTTTTGTCAATACCAAATAACTTATATTACTATAAGGGAAATCGCGTCGATTTTATGTGCCAACATGATATTAGTTGGGATAAAAATAGTAGATGGCACTAGAGTAGTTGAACGAAATGTTTACATTTTTTTATCTACAGTTTTTTATATTGAACGAATTATTAACGAAACAAAAATTTTAAATCTAAAAAAAAAATTTTAAATTTTATAATCGGGATTGGAGTACATGGGCTTATATTTATATACAATAATAAATAAATAAAACCAAATTTTATTTTTTTTTAATTATTTCATTTCATTAAAATGAATTAACTTCGTTAATTTTTTTCTTACACCAATTTTTTTTAAATTCTCTTGTTTTGCAAAATGAAAAAATCTTATTTTATAATATATATTTATGATAGTTTTAATTAACACGTAAAAATGATTTTCTATATCATTAATATTAAATCTAGAGTATAAGTGATTGCTATTATCTATAAAAATTAAATCGATTAAACTAATATTTTGTATTGATCGTAAAACTAACTTACTATATTCTAATTTTACATTAATATTAACACTACTTTTAAAAATTTTCTCACATTCGACTAAAATTTTGTATGTATTTAATGATGGGGTCATTAATTTACCCCATTTTTTTAAATTAAATAAACCTAGATTTAGCTCCAACCGTGCACTTTTATTTAAAATTTGGAGACATTCCTTACATTTTAAAAATTTAGGCAATTGTTTGGCTTCAATATACCCAGCTAAATACGTTATTATATCACACGAGTATTCATCCAGCTCGACTTCAATTAAATCTAATACAACATCATCATTTAAATTTAATTGATTTGTCTTTCGGCTGGATGAAATAGTTAATATTTCTGGCAAGGAAACATTACCCGTACCTTGCGCTTTTATAGATTTATTAACAACTAGCCGTTTATAGGATGCTATAAATTGTTTGCATGTTGGATTGTCGTTTCGGCCAGTTCGATAACGAATCAACCCAAAAAACAACTCTAAGTGATCCTGGCTAAACTTATATGTTAACAAATAATCTAATTTATCATTTACAATTAATTCATTGTACATAATTTTTAGACTTTCGGAATTTATTAAAAAACCTAAAAATCCTGTATTGAAATTACTTTGTATTACATTTAATTTATATAATAAATTAAATGTAATACAATTAAATGTAATACAATTTTTAATTATATAATAAAATACTGTTATGAAATTTTATGAAAAAATAAAAAATAAAAAAATTGGTTGACGTGCCATCTATTGTTCTCGTTAAAAACGTTTGGTATGCCATCTAGAATTTTTATCCGAAACAAAATTGAACGAAATCATGTTGTCGTTAGCATTTACTATGGAAATGTTCACGATTTCCCTTATAGTAATATAAGTTATTTGGTCAATACATACACGTACTAACCAATTTATGGTATGAGTCTTTTTACGATATCTTTCATTTCGTTTTAAATGTATGATATATTTTTTTAATATTTTTGCTGTTGTCTCTACCTACATGGTTTATATAAAACTGACATTTCGAAGGGAAATAACGTAAAAAAAAATATGATTCTTACGTAAAATACGCGCGTCCACTATACACGTGCGTCATATTCCTTTGATTTTACTTTAACGCGCGTCGAGTTTGTTAAGGCCACTACGTATAAGCTACAAGTCGAGTCATCTTAGCTTTTTTGGATCATATTTGAGCTATCTTTTTACGTGTATATATACTGCAGAGTCATGTTAGGGTCGAATTATAATCAGTTATAAAGATTACTTTATAGAAAAATTATATAATAAATTAAAAAATTTATAAAACTTGGTTAGTATTAAGAACATAATATTAACAAAATCTTCAATCACAATAAATTGTGGGTCTCTATTCTATAGATTTTCTTAATACAAATTTTGGTTGATGTATTTCGACTCGACTCTGTATATACCCTTCCAGCGCAAAAATGTACAGTATACGAACGGTTAACGTAGTTTTTTTAATAACGTATACATCGTAATTTTTTATACTCTACAGAATATATTCGTACTAACTATTTTGTAATTATATGATATCGCGATCAGCCATTTTCCATTTAATTTTATTCAAGTTAAACAATCTTAATCGTGCGCGATATTTTTGTTTGGAAATTATATTTTAAATAATTGTATTATGTCACATAGATTTTTACTCACAGAAATTAAAAAAAGTTATCATTGCTTCTTCATATTATATGTTAGGTAAGAAACATTATGTATTGCCTTATATTTTTTCTGACCCTTTTAATATTTTTAGGTGTCATTGCTGTATTCTGGATATATTCTTGTTTTACTATATATAATAAAAGGATCTAATTTAAAATGCTGAGTTAATTCATTTACAATAAAAGATTTTTATTTAAAAACCTAATATTTTTATTATTGAAAATAATAAAATTAAATGTGTACATAAAAATTACGTCTAGATGGCACATAATTGTAACGCTTATGCGAGTCGTAATGGCCTAAACAAACTCGACGCACAATACGCGTCTATATGTCAAAGACGCGAAAACACATAAAAAAAATTTCAATTCAAACTCGACTCCCGTTTTGGCATTTCCAAACTTTAACATAACCTACAATTTTATTGTGCTTATAGTGTTAAAATACAAAAAAAACTTACATTTTACGTTATATACTTAACTACATCCTTTTATCTTTTTAACTATATCATTTTACCTATCCTTTTATTATTTTGTCAATACATACATGTACTAACTAATTTATGTTATGAATCTTTTTACGATATCTTTTATTTAGTTTCAACTGTATTAGATTTTTAAATATTTTTGGTGGAAGCACAGCTAAAATATTTAAAAATCTACCACTAATTTATGTTTTATATAAAACTGACATTTCAAAGCGAAACAACGTAAAGTACTTTTCATACCGACGACTTCGACTTTGGACTTCGTAAATGAAATTTTTTTCAAAAAGCATTTAAACTATAAAACTTAGGTTGATTCGATTAACAATGTCAAGTTTTATTGAAATAAATCAAAATAGTTATAAAACTAATTAGTTTTATGTGATAAATTTAAGAAAATAAAAATATAGTGCTATGAAGTTAGCTGCAAAGCAAGGGCAATACGTTCCACTTCTCGACTTTGCCAATTTGAAGTTGTACAAAGCAACTTGATTCATTTTGAAATGTCAATGGATAAACAACAAAATGGCAGCCGATGATATGTTTAACTATTCTGTGGAATATTTTTATGAGGACGAAAATAATGAAAATATAAATAATAATCAAATAAATATTAGGGAAAGTGAAGAAAACTTTATTAGTGACAATATTACAATATACAATTATACGTCTATGCAGTTCACAAATAAAATATCAAAATTTGAGAGATGTCAAACAAAGTCAAAGTCGACGCCGTCGGTATTAAATACTTTTCATACCGACGACTTCGACTTTGGACTTCGTAAATGAAATTTTTTTAAAAAGCATTTAAACTATAAAACTTAAGTTGATTCGATTAATAATGTCAAGTTTTATTGAAATAAATCAAAATAGTTATAAAACTAATTAGTTTTATGTGATAAATCTAAGAAAATAAAAATACAGTGCAATGAAGTAAGCTGCAAAGCAAGTGCGATACGTTCCACATCTCGACTTTGCCAATTTGAAGTTGTACAAAGCAACTTCATTCATTTTGAAATGTTAATGGGTAAAAAAAACGTCAAAATGGCAGCCGATGATATGTTTAACTATTCTGTGGAATATTATTATGAGGACGAAAATAATGAAAATATAAATAATAATCAAATAAATATTAGGGAAAGTGAAGGAAATTTTATTAGTGACAATAATTTTGAGGATTGTGTCATCCTTGAGGTACAATCAAACTTAATTTTATATGATGTGTCAGATACTTACTATACAACTCACGATACAACTTATAATTCACCAAAGACATTAAAGCTTTTATACGTCTATGCAATTCACAAATAAAATATCAAAATATGACAGCTGTCAAACAAAGTCAAAGTCGACACCGTCGGTATGAATATATCAATGCTTTGTATTTGTGGAATTTAAATGTTTTGCAAAGTCGAAAGTCGAAGTCGTCGGTATGAAAAGAACTTTATTATATCAATGCTTTGTATTTGTGGAATTTAAATTTTTTGCAAAGTCGAAAGTCGAAGTCGTCGGTATGAAAAGTACTTAAAAGTAGAAATGATTTTTACTTCTACGTAAACTACGCGCGTCCACTATATATTACTTATAAAGGTCTTCGTAAATTAGTTTCAATTCTCTCATGACAAATGTTTCATTTACATAACATAAAGTGTACTGTTTAAGTGTAACGTGTACAAAAAGTTTAGTATTGCAAAGTCTTCGTAAACTGTACGTAAACGTAACGCCATGCCAAAAGGGTAGCCCATATTATTAGATTTGAGCATAGACGTATAAGAGATATAGACCGGTTTCAAATATTTTTTCCATAGTAAATCTTCTATTTCACGTGTGATCGGTTGGAGAGGGACGGATATCTAAAAAATTGTATGTCTTATTCATCAATTTGAAAAAAAAACAAAAAAAAATTTTTTTTTTCGCCAATTCAAAACAAACTTGGCTTGGATTTGTTCTTTTTTTTAGAAAAAACAGTGATAAAATTAATTAAAACTTATTAAAATTAATAAATTTGTGTTAAAAAATCATAAACTCTATACTATCGTGTATCAAAATTAAAAAAAAACTTGAAAAAATGTAGTGTTTGGTGAAAAATTGTCGGAATTCTAAACTCAATAAAGTAGAAGGAATTTCGTTTCATAAGTCAGTTAATTACTAAATTAGATTAAATATAATGTATGTTGTGATTATAATCTAGTGATTAGTGAAAGACAATATTAAGTTTTAATTCAAAAATATTAAAAATTTTAAAAAATAATAATGTAATTTTTGTGGTCCCTAAAATCGTAATATACTGTACACTTTCATTTTTTGTTTACAGTCCCTTCTTTTGAATGTAGTGTACTATTCCAGGACCGAACTATATAATTACATCGGAAAAACGCCGTTAAATTACCCACTAATTTTATGATTTTCAAAATATAATACATACGGAGTTTTGTCATATAAAATCATATAAAATGCATGATGTGTTTATGTCCTGAATGGACAGGGTCATGAAGCTCATTAGCACTTCGTTTATATATTGAGCTTTTGTCTAAGGAAATGACTACTGTTAATTTTTTTGTAAATTTGTAGCTATAATGTAAATAATATTTCTTTCTTTTTAGGTTACCAAAATGTAATAAAACGAAAGAACTGTGGTTAAACATGTTAAGTCTTGACCAACCAGGACCTTTAAGTAGCTATAGTATAGTTTGCTCGGAACTAGAGTTATAATTTGCTCGGAACTAGAAAGCTTAAAATTCTTTAAAAAGATATGTTATAATGTTCATCATAATCTTCTTGATGAAAATATTTTTACCGACAATTTAGAATTTCAATATAGCCATTCTCAAGAACATTTACATTTATTATCTCAGTCCATTATAGAAAAATATTACGATATTCGGTTAAATTTCTTTTGCAACGAAAAATCTGCAAAGCTATCAAAAAGGAACAAATTTGTCTCATTACTCCATTTTCATGGCATGTAGGCTAAAATCTCAAATTCCCCTATTTTTCTAGGTTCAATCTAAGTGGATTAGACCTACTGGGGATACCACACTAAAAAAAATGCGCTAAGTACTCTTCCTCTTGGGAAGTGTGGAAATGAGTACACTCAAGTAAACTATAGTCCTAAAAAGAAACCTTAAAACTTTTTTTAATATTAAAATACATATATCTACTAAAATATCTAATTGCCATACCATCACAAAAAAAAATTATTAAATTAATTTTTATTTAGCAACCAACTTCATTATAATCAAATAGTAAATTTCTAATTGCGGCCCTGGTATTGTTATAGTCTTTCTCTTTTACCCTTGAAAATTTCCTCACTTGACGTTTGCTTGATTCTTGTCTAAATCTATTATACGTCTATGGATTTGAGATAACTCGACTCTACAAATTGGTTTAAGTCGAGTCGAGATAGCTCGACTCTGTATATAAAAGCTCCTGTATATACTACGTACTGATTGTGAACTATCATTTTGGTTTTGTACATATTTTCAAGTGTCAAAAATTAAAATTTCGACGCCATCTTCTTATGGATTATTTTTTAAAAGGTTCAAAGAAATTTTAAAGAGAATAGAAAAATATTGGAAGTAATTGTTAGTTTCAAAATGTATAAAATAAAATACTTTTAATGTGCAATAAACATAAATTGTGATTAATACATAAGCAAATAAATAAACCAAAGAAATTTTGTATTGTCCATTCCACTGTCGCACACATAAATTGCGACGTTCAATATTGCGATGGAGTCCCCAGGTAAAAAATAAATTTAAACCACAAGTGCATCCTACTTAAAATCCCATATTTCTTTTTTTTTTGTAGAAAATCTTTTAAACTATGGTTTTAATAACGTTAAAAATGAAATGAAAGATTCGCAGGCGATGAGCGATCATATGACAAGCAGTGGTGGAAGTCTTTTGGATGACACAACACCTAGTGATTCGGGCGTTCAATTATTGGGCTCGGAATCAAGTGAACTAAATGAATCGTTCATATCAACAAATGGATTCGATTTCGACAATACTATTAATAAACAAATTAATAATAATAATAATATAGAGGATAGCTCTGTTAAAGATTTAACGGAACAGATTCGCGTTCATGATGATGGATTGTTAGGCGAAATAAACTCAAATGAAAACTTTGTACATACCGATACCGAGAATATTGTGTATCGACGACGGGCAAAAAAATCAAATAAAAATCATACGAGTGCCCCCAAGAAAAGAGTCTCGTTTCATGAGGATATACTTAAAAATACAAAAACCGATAATATTCATATAGAACATGGTTTTATTACGTATAAACAAAATAATATTAAGAAAAAAATGCAGAATGGCCGATATTCGTGGTGTTCGGAAGGTGATAATGGAGATTTTAACGAAAATAATCGGCATGTTTATCGTAATGCGTGCTCAGATGTTCTCGACTATGGTAAAACCGATGTGTACGACAATGCCCAAGATAATTTTATTCACTACGATAATTCCGGTATATTTGAATATGGACCAAATAAAAATGATGAAGCCAAACAACATTTTTATAAGTGTAGTTGTTCCGACTCAAATTCTAGCCTTGATTCGGGAAGTTCGCAAAGTGACGAAAATAATCCACAGCATAAAACATCGTATGCTCAGTCAAAATCGAATTCATGCGATTGCATTGGGACAAGTAATGCGAACGAGAATAATAACATGATAATCACTGAAAATTGTTATTATTCTGAGCCCAGCATCGAGATATTAGATGAATTTTATATTGGTGAAGAACAACAACAAAATAATAAACCAAAATCTGTGTGGAGCAAAGATAAAAAACCAAAGAGCAGTTGTCTTAAAAAATCAAAACGACATACGGACATTTTGCTTGAATGCAATTTAAATTCAAAAGTTAAAAAGTTTAATGTGCATCCCTTATCCGATATGAATAATTTAATTGATAACAGTAAAATGATATTCGGATCGTTAAAAAATATATTTAGTATACCATTACCCGAACGAGGTGTGCCTGAAGGTTCAGAAGATTTACAATCAGTATTCGAATGTATACCGGAATGTGATAGCGTGACGACGCTAAATCAAAAACCTCGACCTTTTTTATCGAAAAGTTTGGATGGTGGTATTAAAGACATAAGCGGTGATAATCCATCACCTAACAAAAACTATGTGCACAACGTTGATGAGCAATTAAGACGTAAAAATGAAAGTGATTTGTTTGCTCCGACCCGGCAGAATAGTCGTGATTTTGTTTTAATAAATAATTCAACGGTCGAATGTGCAACAACCGACGATATTCCGTTTAACGACGACGAAAATGACGTTTGTTTAGAGGAAGAACCTTCAAAATTAAAAGATACAGAACCTACTGAAACGTTGAACAATCCGAATTCTGACGTTATCTATCGCAACAAATTCATTATAAATTGTGAAAGTACGGTTTATGAACACACCGGAGTTTCGTTTTGCTATGATGAAATGCAGCCACCGAATTGTAAAATAGAAACATCGATTGAAATAAATCCTATAAAAGATTTACCGATGATAAACCATCAAAATAATTTATCATCCAAACTCGGATCAATACCGCTAAAACAAAAACTTACGAATATTTTCAAAAATTTAACCGATTCTGCATCGATAAAGGCGGCAACTCCTCCCGATGAATCGATTGTTGCCAGTAGTCCGATGCCAGATTTAAATCAAAATTTAATGGATATTAGTTTTACGTCATCGTGCAGTGATAAAGAATCGTTGATTTCCGATGCAACCTCTTCAAATACGGATCAATTATTTGTTACAAAAAATAAATTGGATGTGACTAAAACTGCTATTGAGTCGCCACGGACTAAAATCAACCGTCATCTACAATCGCCACGACGGAAAAAATCTCTAACAATTCGGCACGATCGTTCTCGGATGTCACCCGATTTATTCAATAGTTCTATAATGAGCCAAGGCACATCCGGTAAAAATGCATTGCTGTACGAGGAATTTGATGATATTCTTACAATTGCTACGGATACGGAAAAGATGACCGATTCCGATTTAGTTATTGTTGACTACCCAATAATTATAACACAGCAATTTTCAGGTGGTAGTACTACCGTTGAATCATTAGTTCGAAATCAAGATACATTAAGTATTCAATCGAATAATCAATTAAAACCAACAGCAGTACAGTCAAAAACATCATTGATCAATAGATTCTTGCGTAATGTGACCCAAAAAAAAATTGCCGATGCTTCAGTCAAAAAAAATACGGCATTGGTTACCAAACTAAAAACGGAGAAAAAACTATTCGAAAATTTGTATATCAAGAATATTAAGGCCGCACCAAAAAAAGAACTAATAATGGCGGATTTTAATGCCGAAATTGCAACAGAATTTGAATTTTGTAATCGAAACAATTTAACCGAATCATGCACCTTATATGGTGTTGGCGAAATAGCGTGCAGTTTATTTAAAGGAAAATCGTTAAATATTCTACGGAATCAAGATGAAATTTTAATGCGAGTTTTTAAATTATACACAGGATATAGCCGCGAGGGTCACATGACGCCTGTACTAGTGTTCCTTACCGATAAAACGCTTTACGTAACAGATTTGGTGCGAAATGCCCTTTGTAATAAATTTGTACTTCCATATTTAGATCTAGATGTTATATTGATTGGACCATTTGGTAACACAGTACTTTTAAGTAATGGTTCACGTGATATGCAACAGGTTCTATTGGCTGGTGGTAGTTATCCGGCCGATCGATTAGTCGCAAGTCTAGAGCTGTGTGCAAGAAAGGGTGGATCAACATTACCAGCTGTGGGACAATTGACAATGGATCATTTGACACCGCTTCAAGCGTTCGTTCGAGACAATTCGTCAATTTCGATAAATGATTCTTGGATGTATTATGCTGTTGTAAATATTCCGGCTGGTTCACTCTCTAGTAATACAGAACCATTGGGTCCAAATATTCGAGGACCTTTAATGCATCGTAATATTAATGAGAATGGTCATGTCGAACAATGGCAACCTGGATATTTCCTTTTAAAAGCTGGAGTTCTTTATAATTTTCACGACGCCATACAAAAAATACCTACGTGGGCCATTGCATTGCCCGAGTGCCAGGGTGCGAGACGATTAATGAATGCTGGACGTCCTCATTGTTTTGAACTATTATTAAAATCAGGTATTTTACAATTAGCGGCACCAGACGAGTATGTTGCATCGGAATGGTTACAATCACTTGTTCAAGCCGCTAGTGGCTTATTTGAAATGCAAGAGAAGCATACAACTTTAGGATGCACCTTAGTCATGACAAATAATCATTTGATAACGTTACGTGAAGATTTTAATGCACCGTTACGACGTTTAAATGCATTATCACCTTTAAAAGAAAATGTGGATCCAAATATTAAGATAACTTTTAATTGTACATCGATGCTCGATTCGAGCAGTGACATTAGTTCAAATGTATCAAGTCAATGTACACCGATTAAGAATTTCGATCGTCGAATTAATTCTTTGGTCGATCACACTTCCAAAATTAATTTGCAATCACAATTAAATGACGAAAAGAGTTCAACGAGTATGAGCAGCTTTTATGGTAAAAATTCTGGAATTGAAATTTTAACGTGTGCTGCAATTGATGAAATGATAGGAATAAAAATTTCCGATGAAACCGAGTATTGGTGGTGTATATTGGTGAGTATTGTAAAAATCTTTGAATTATCGTTTTATAAATATTGAAGGATAGCGATTCCATGCGAAACCGATCACGAGTTGTCGTGACCCCTTTACATTTTGATGAAACTTTTCAAAAATGTTCTCTATGTTTAAAAAATATGAAAAATGTTTTTTTTTGCGGCACTATACTTTTTGACAGTGGCGCACGGCGGTTTACGTTTTTCTTGAAATTGCTAATTTTTGAAGTTCTCTTTCTCAAAAACCACTTAACCGATTTGAATGTTTTATATTTCAAATGAACGGGAATGAATGGATCTTATAAATAACGGTACAATTACAATTAAAAAATTGTTAAAGAAAAATATGTTCTTTTGAAAAATGTCATTTCCCGTTATTTTGGACCCCAACAAGTTATCACTTATTTTATTTTTTTTTCAAAGCTTATTCATTTATTAAACAAATAAAAAAAGGAGCCCTATCTTTCATTTTTAAAATATGATTTTTTGAATATTTCTGGATCTGAATATTTTAAACCAAAAATCAAAAAAATTATCAAACTTTTTCTTTGATAATTTTTCTTGAATTGTTCATTAACTTACACTTTTGGCAATGCAATGAAACCCTAAATTGGTTGTTAATATAATCTTTATTATTCAATATCAAAAAGTTTTTGCTTTGAGCAAAATGAAAATTTTCTAATATCTAAAGATGTAATAAGACATCAATTGGACAAAATCTATGATATTTATGAGTACATACCTGCTATTTGTTTTACTGAGCTATATCTAATTTATTTTTAATTTTTAAATTTTTACATAAGAAGAAATAAGGGACAGATTTCCACCACCCATATTTCCATCTTTCTAAAATTAGATCATTATCTAAAAAACGAACGAAACAATAACAAAAATGTCTTATCAAAAACGAGGAATAACCAAAAATTTTTGAACCTAACAAAATAAAGGCGGATCCAGATATTTTTGAAAGCATATTTGCCAACATAAATTCTCCGCTTTAGTATTTTGTACGGTCTTCTTTTAATTATTATTACTTCGGACAAAAAATGAAGGCGACCCCAGAATTTTTGAAAAAAAAAAAAAAAAAATTGCTCTAGTATTGAAAGTACTGACGGTTTTATTATCCATAAAGTAGAAAGGGAAGCAGGCCTGTTGAAATTTAGGTTTCAAAACAAAATCAGTTTCATATAAATATGATGATTTGTAAAATTTATGTCATTCGTAACGTAGAGTTTAAAGTTAAATTTACAAAAGTGAAAATATCATATATTCAGTATGAAAGTTAAGTGTGTAAAGTGCCATATATACAAAGATCAATCGTGTTGTCGAAAAGTCAATAATTATATAATTAATTTAGCTAATCTACCATGAATAAAAAGCAAACAATTTGCAAAAAATTCTATTTTGTGATTATGAAGAAGGACCCTTTGGTTCACAAGATATTAGTTTGGATCAGGAATGTTCACCTGCTTCTGTAAGTTCATCAAATGAGGAGCAATTCATTCATCCGGATATTTCGTCATTCAACAATACTTTAAAATCAATGGACAGTTCTCCTTTAGTACATAAGAAAATGAGAAGTGAAAATTATAAACAACAAAAATTTCAAGATGTTTCAGCGAAAATTTCTGAGGAAATATTTATGCTTCCGTGCAGTTCCGGGCATGCCGATAATGACATACCAGACGATAGTATTGAAATGATTCAACAATTACGAAAAAAATTTGGAATGTCTACAACAACAAATGAAAAGTATATGATTTTAACATCTGTACCAAAAAGTTGGCCTGTTCGGAAAACTCAAGATGAGTTTGATGTGTCTTATTATATGGTGAATAGAGCAAAACGGATTCAAAAAGAAAAAGGAATCATGTCAACACCGAACACCAAAGTGGGATCAACAACTCTTAATCAAGAAATAGCATTGTTGATGCAGAAATTTTATGAAGATGACGAAATAAGTCGAGTATGTGCTGGAAAACGAGATTTCGTGACAATGTCATCAGAAGGAGTTATTATTACAAATCAGCTTAGATTGGTTCTTTGTAATTTGAAGGAAGCTCATCAAATATTTAAAGAAACCTATCCAAATACTAAAATTGGATTTTCGTCCAACTTGTTTTCTTTTGCTGTTCGTATAACTTACAAATAGTAGATAATAGGTATCACACGAATCGATAAACATAACTTGAATCGTCTAAGAGAATGCCAAAATGTGGTCATCACATCATGAACACATCACCAGAAACATCTTATCTCTGTGTACATTTATTGTACATTTTAATGCATACAAGTAACTGGACCTAACAAAAATAAGTTAGATGTAAAACCATTCACAATATCTGAATATAATTACACAATTAAAAAATCACTCACAATATATTTGTTGCCAGTTTAAATTTAACAGTTTATTTTGACAATAAAAGGATTTATAAATTTGTTTGTCCTGAAAATAATTGCCGTACATATTCTAGTATATTTATTTTATAAAAGCATTGAATAAAACATCTTCCCGGAGACGATTAAACTGGCTAATGTGATTCTAATATATAAAACGGGAATAACAATCTGATTAACTATCAGTGTTATCAAAACGATCGGAGAAATGTATGAAGAAAAGATTCATTGATTTCCTGGAAAAGACTAACTTCTTATCTAGAAACCAGTTCGGGTTTAGGTAAAAAAGCATAAGCATTAATAAGATTTCAAAATTCAATTAATGAAAATATTAACAAAAATAATCTAGTAGCAGCTATCTTTAAAGATATTATAAAGGCTTTCGATACTGTTGACCATTAAGCTTATGCTATATAAACAAGAAGCTGCAGTGGTCAGAAGTTCGGCCGTGCCAAATCGAATCGGCAGTTGGGTAAAAAATATCAAGTCGTTCCAAAATCCACCAAGAATAATTAATATATACAAATATTCAGTGGGGAGCCAAAAAATTAGCACAAGCAACCACTGACACACAAAACATCACAATCAAATCAAGAATACGAGCGTTGCCATCAAAGTATTTTGCCGCTACACCAAGATATAAATATGGGATTGATGACGAGAGTTATTTTAGCACGAATTGCAAAAAAATATTATAACGGTCTCCCAACCACCAAACACTGGCAAACCAAAATTTTATCTTTATAACTAGATTTCCAAGAAAAGTTATGGGGAAACGTATACAATTAAAGGTTCATATATGCTTCAAAAGTTCATTGATAAGTAAAACAGAAATGTCGAATAATTGTTTGTCCCCAATTAAGCGTCCTGTCATTATGCTAAAGCAACATTGTAGAGTATCTGCAATGTTATGGATTTATATTGATTGCATTGAGGCGACCAACAATGTATACCTTGCTTTACAACATTATTAATTCTATTTTGGCGATGCAATGATCAGGATGCATCTAAGAATTTCAATCAATTCATGAAATTGGTAGTTCTTGCCAAAAAATCTTATTACTATTAATAACCTAGTTTATTATCCAAGATGGAACTAATTATAGTTTTGCTATGGTTGGCCAGTGACATAACATGCAGGATCTAGAAGGGGCACCAACAAACATTTTGGGATCCACTTAGGGCTGCCAGACATTTTTAATAAGACAGCGGTAGATTCTAAACTAAAAAGTTACATTTTGCCAGGAGTTCACCCACTCTGCATTTTTTTATTTTGGTCGGTTTCAATATTTTCGCCACGCTTGAAATATGAGACTAAATATTCTCTTACTTATAGCGTTTGGATGGAACAGCGGAAAAATAATATTTATTTTTTTTAAAGGCTATTTTTTATGCAAATTTTTGATCCGCACATTTCGACTAAATGAAAAGATAAAATATTACTAATTTTAAGAAAAGAAAAAAAATCGCAGAAGACCAAATATGTAATCGAAAAAGACTAAAATTATGTGCCATAAGTTTGCCCAAAATTTATTTTTTGTAATTACAAAATGTGCGAATCAAAAATTGCACAGAAAATCGCTCAAAAATTTGAACTCGAACTGTATCCTTAAACACTTGAAATGATTTTAAAAAAGGTTTCCCATTTTTATTATACGCTTTAATTATTTAGATCACCAAAAATGGTTTTAAGAAGGGCACATTTTTCGAACAACGCATCGCGGTCTTTTCCTTTACTAGGATATATACTTAAAGCTTTTAAGAAATCTTCAAACTTAAGGTAGAACCAAAGACAACTTAAAACATTTATTCCTCTTACGTCTAAATGATTTCTTAATTGTTTACAATTATTTATAATCTGAATAAAAGTATCATAAATAAATTTTATATACACGGCGTACTGTTTACTATAAATTATTTCAGAAATGTCAAAATTATTTCACGTAGCTGCTGTTATAATTTGGTTGCATGCAGAACGCTGTCAAAATTATTACAGCAAAAAAAAAATGTTAACAGAAATCGAACGGGCCCGAAAGATTCAAAGTAAAAGCTGACGTCTTATGGTCAAAACATTTTTCGCAAAATAATTATTTAGAATGAGGAATTATTAAAGCACCGTTTTTATCAGGAGTATATCCCGTTTATATTCGTTTAACCGCGATTTCATTATGTGTGGCTTCCACGATGTCTAGGCGAACAATTTGCCAAACTAAACAAATAAAGGAAAAATTACATAATTTTTTTTTTTTTTTTTTATAACTTTATTTTTTATTTTAAAAAGATTTTTTACAAAGTAACTAGTCATTTTTTACTAACAGCGTTTGATTCTAACAATATAATAATAAATCCATTTCGATGTATTCTTTCCATAAAGTGTTGTTTTAGTTGATTTTGCATTTTGCGCACTACTCAGGTAATTCAAAAAGTTTGAGTCTTTTGAGTCTTCTTATAATACCTTGATGAAGTAGTCTTACAGCTTCAATATTAGGGTGATGATGAAGCCTCTACTGGTGTTTTTAAGCACATTTCTTTATTTCACTTGCGACTGTGTCTATTCCGAGATCTCTATGAACGTCACTATCACGAGTGTACCAAGGGGCGTTTACAATCTCTAAGAACTTTATTTTGGAACCGTTGAACTATCTGTTGATTGCTGGTTTTGGTGCATCTCCATAGTTTGATACCATAAGTCCAGACCGGCTTGAGCACTTGTTTATAAAGCATAAGTTTATTACGAATGGATAACTGAGAGTTTCTTCCAATTAACCAGTACATTTTTCTATATTTTAACTAAAGCGCTTCTGCTTTCTTTTTCACATGTACTTTCCACTTTAACTTTGCATCGAGGTTCATACCAAGGTATTTTGCTTGATTTGCATGTGGTTCAGGGATATTATTGAGGTCACAGGTAGTGGTTCTATTGACCTATTAGTGAAGTTAATGTGAGTAGACTTTGATTCATTCACTTTAATTCTCCACGTAGCTAGCCAATCTTGTATATTATTTATGGCTATTTGTAGGTTGAATGTGACTTCACCGATTGTGTCACCAACAGCTAGAATTGCAGTGTCATCGGCAAACGTGGCGGTAGTTGTATTGCTCGTCTGTGGTAAGTCGCTTGTAAACAGTACGAAAAGGAGTGGCCCTAAGACACTCCCCTCTGAGACTCCTGCTTTAGCTTCTTTATGCTGGAGTAAGTTCCTCCCTGTTTAACTCTAAAGTATCTTCTTTTCAGGTATGACTTTAACAGTTCCCAATACTCAAATGGCAGAGTTTTTTTCAATTTAAATATTAAACCATCTAACCAGACTTTGTCAAATGCCTGTGCTATATCCAGAAATATGGCTGAACAAATTTTTTTTTCCTCTAAGGATTTTTATTTTAAATCTATTATTCTATGGATTTGATCGATTGTGGAGTGTTTCTCTCTAAATCCAAACTGATGGGACGGAACAGCTCCTAATTTTATAATTTCTGGTTTAATTCGTTTTAATAATTGTCTCTCAAACAGTTTTGACATAATGGGAAGTGATATTGGCCTGTACGAGGTTAATTCACTTCGTAGCTTACCTGGTTTAGGTATCACTATCACTTCCGCAAATTTCCAAGATAGGGGGACATAACGGATTCTGAAGGAAGCATTAATCATGTCCGATATTTTTTTAATAGCTTTATTAGGTAGTTGTTTAAGAATCTCCAGATTTATTGTTATAAAAAAATCAATTAGGTCAGGTGTTTCATTTTGATCGCTGGGCCAATAAGTTGGTTTTCCAGTAGCATGCCAGTTGCACTTGGATTTAATTATTGCTTGATGAAGCTCTTTCCTTTAGGTGTTGTTAGTCTTGATCTCCAGTCTGTATGTTTAGCGTTGAAGTCACGCCTGATTATGAATTTTTCACCTAGCTGCTGGAAGAAGTGTATATAAGCATTCTCTTTGATGCTGTATCTAGGTGGGCAATATATTGCGGCTACCACTACTTTGTTGTTCGGGTATTAATGCTAACGCTAATTGCTTGTATTTCATCACTTTCAAGTTTTAGTTGTAGATCGTACTTAATATCCTTTTTTAAAATCACGGCACTGCCCCCTCTTGCATTATTATTAGGATATACTGCTGAGTGAACCTTGTAGCCACGGAGTTTGATATGCCTCTGAGTAGTAAGGTGTGTTTCAGAAGCATATATCTATTTTTTCTAAATCAAGAAATAGTTGTATTTCATTTTGTCCTTGCAGTTACATGCCAGAATTTTTTAATTATTTGCCATGTTAATTAGCAAAGAGAGGCTAATTCTGATACTATTTGACTTTTTTCGAGTAAAGTGAGCCTTTGCATGATTGATATGAGGGCTCTTTCTTGCTTTTCTTCTTGTGAAACTGAAGCAGAACTATGTTGCCTTCTCGAACTTCCAATAGTTAATGCATCAGCATATGTTACATTTGGATTAGTTCTTGATAATTTGCTTAATGTTTCGTGTGTTCTTAACTTTGTGGATATTCTTGTTGAGGCTGAGTTGATTTCTGGCCTGGCACTTACTGAAGTTTCCCTTGTTTTGGTGCGAATTTTTTGCAGCTCTCTTATAACAATGCAACCTCTGTAGTTGGCTGAATGTGCCTCCCCACAGTTGACACATTTTGGTGGGGTGTCTTTTTATTTCATACATTCAGCCGTACGGTGTTTTCCTATACATTTCACGCATCTAGGCTCCTTTATTACAAAAGTTTTGCTTGTGTCCGTAGACTTGGCACGTTTTGCACTAGGGAATCAGTTTAGATTTTTTAACTGCTTCTATTTGCACTTTTATATGGAGTATTTCGCTAATGACATAAATATTTTTAATGTCTTCTGTTGTTTCAAAAGATAACATATATAATGGAAGCGGTGTTTTGTCACCTCTTTTTAGCAGCTGTGTAACTTCTTTAATTTTATATTGTTTCTCCAAAAGATAGTCTTTTATATCTTCTGGTTTGCATAAAGCGTGTAGTTTCTTAACAATGACTTTGGTTTGTTTTGTCAGCTTGTCTTCGTAGGAATACCATTTTGTTCTGTTTTCATTCATTGCTCCTGTTAACTTTCTATAGCGACCACTATAGGTCTGGGACATTTATTTTGATATCACCACTATTTAGAGTGACTTTACTATTTTAGACTTTACATGATCATTGGTATCGTGTTATTCCTGCAGTTTAGAGATTTCTTTCTGAGATATTACTGCATTTAGAGCAACTTTTAACTCCTTGTTTTCGCGCTGTAAGTTTTCGAGATCTTTGTTTAGATTTAACGTTAACTTTTCTATTTCGTAAATTTTATTGCGCAGTTCTGCGTTATTCCTTGCCAAGGTGTTCGCTAATGGTGGTGGTGATCTACCCACCCTGAGTTTTTGCCCAAATGGGTTGCGTTGCCTAAGAGAGCTTTTAAACAATGATTGGCTCACCCCAGAATCCGTTTAGCCAGCCTCGTTAGAGGGTGGATTTGCCAGCTGCTTAGCTAGATTACCACCTGGGGTACAATTATCTGAATTAGTTGTACTCATTGTTTATTTTACTGGTCATGTAGCATCTACCACTCTGACCAGAACGAGTTGGTAGTGGGTCTGGTTCTCGATAGTCGGTTATACCACCGTGTCTCGGTCGCCAGAGCCTCGTTAGTTGCCTAGCAAGGTGCACCATGTGCAGGTGAGGATGACATTTGAGCTGTTTCTAGACCACTTAACTTAAGTCAATTTGCCCACCCCCTTAAACAGGGGAACCGCTCAGAACTGGACTTTTTAAAACTGGATATTTCAAAATAGGATATGACAAAACGAGATAAGGTACAAAACTGGATATTTCAAAACAGGATATTTCGACATGTGATTTAAACTTAAAATGATTTTTTAGGAAAGTTCTGGAATATGGCCAATTAGGAAGGAACTCGGCGAGTTCTTAACCGTTTATGATGAAATTCGATATGAAGGTTGAAAATGAGATTTAAAAATGATTTTTTGGGAAGTTCTGGAATATGGCCAGTTAGGAAGGAACTCGGCGAGACCTTAACCGATTATGATGAAATTCGATGTGTACGATGAAAATGAAATTTTAAAATGATTTTTTGGAAAAGTTCTGGAGTAAGGCCAATTAGGAAGGAAGTCGGTGATTTCTTAACCGATTTTGATGAAATTCGATGTGTAAGATGAAAATGGGATTTTAAAATGATTTTTTGGGAAAGTTCTGGAATATGGCCAGTTAGGAAGGAGCTTGGCGAGTTCTTAACCGATTATGATTGAATTTGTTATGTAGGACGAAAATGGGATTTAAAAATGAATTTTTGGGAAAGTTCTGGAATATGGCCAGTTAGGAAGGAACTCGGCGAGTTCTTAACCGATTATGATGAAATTCGATATGAAGGTTGAAAATGAGATTTAAAAATGATTTTTTGGGAAGTTCTGGAATATGGCCAATTAGGAAGGAACTCGGCGAGTTCTTAACCGATTATGATGAAATTCGATGTGTACGATGAAAATGAAATTTTAAAATGATTTTTTGGAAAATTTCTGGAATAAGGCCAAGTAGGAAGGAACTCGGTGATTTCTTAACCGATTTTGATGAAATTCGATATGTAAGATGAAAATGGGATTTTAAAATGATTTTTTGGGAAAGTTCTGGAATATGGCCAGTTAGGAAGGAACTTGGCGAGTTCTTAACCGATTATGATGAAATTTGTTATGTAGGACGAAAATGGGATTTAAAAATGATTTTTTAGGAAAGTTCTGGAATATGGCCAGTTAGGAAGGAACTCGGCGAGTTCTTAACCGATTATGATGAAATTCGATGTGTAGGATGAAAATGGGATTTTAAAATGATTTGTTTGAAAAGTTCTGGAATAAGGCCAGTAAGGTTCCTTACTTGAATATTTCTAAGGAGAGAAATAGAATTTTCCTACACTATGTTTTTTTTCTTGAATTGTATAATTAAATTTGATTTTAAAACCTTTTTTGGGAAAACCTCTGAAATATAGCCAGTAAGGTTTCATACTTAAATAATTTTAAGCAGAGAATTTTCCTTCACTTAATGGTTTTTTTAATTGCTGCTTTTCTCATCTTATTAAAACAATCATTGACTTGATCGAGTTTACTGTCAGTAAAATGTATCTTCATTTATTTTTTATTCTTCTACTTAATAAAACTTTTCTTCACTTTAGAGAATCTATGTGAGAAAAATTAATTAAAAAATTAAAGAAAAATGAAATAAATTATAAAATCATTTTCATGAACATTACATTAAAAATCATGTACATAATATAATACAAACATATTGTTATTTAGTAGCGATAGAAAAATTCAAAACTTGAACACTTAAAAAAAGTAATTATTTACGATTTGGAAATTCCTTATTTTTTCACTGTTCGATAGCACAGTTACAACCTACAATTCCCATCCTACATATAGAATTTTATCATAATCGGTTAAGTACTCGCCGAGTTCCTTCCTAACTGGCCATATTCCAGAACTTTCTCAACAAATCATTTTAAGTTTAAAGTTTAACATGTCGAAATATCCTGTTTTGAAATATCCAGTGTTGTACCATATCTCGTTTTGTACCTTATCTCGTTTTGAATTATCCAATTTTGAAATATCCAGTTTTGTACCATATCTCGTTTTGTACCTTATCTCGTTTTAAAATATCCAGTTTTGAATTATCCTGTTTCGTCAAATCCAGTTGTAAAATATCCAGTTTCGACCGGTACCCTTTAAACAGATGATGTAAATAAATTAAAAACATATACTAAATTTATCCCTATGCTTCCTAGAAAAAACTAAAGAAAAAATATAGTATAGGAAAAATTGCATGAACATTTATTTCCGAGCCACTAACAACAATTTTAAATAATAAAAAATATTTTCGTTTTATTTTTCCAGGAATTTTCTTGCCAAGAAGTTCGAGAAAATTCAGACGATTTAGTAATTTTTTTTACAACAGACATTGAACTCCAACGTTTCTTATCGATGCTGGAATCGTTGTGGTATTCAAAAAAGGTAAAAATATCATTAATGCCTAAATAATTATATTTATGTGTGAATAAATAATTTTCTCATTGTATACTATTATTTATTACAAAAAAAGGTTGAACATTTTCCAATATCTTTGATTGATAAAGAGGATTTTATTGCTGACAGCTGTAATCGATTATTTTTGGCCATTAATAAATCATGGAAGCCACTTTTAACGACCGCCCTGGGTTATACACAGTGAAATTTCGTCGACAACAATTAATCATTATGATTAGTAATTGGTAATTCTAATTATTATTGGTGCGGGGGCCGAGTCAAATTTTGATATTTAATTCAAAAATGTAGATTATTATAAGTTTAATGGGTGCAAAATATTACAAGGGTCCAGATTACATATTATATAAACTGGATGCGTAGCATAATTTATTGATTATTTTAATTTTTGTTTTTAACAATTTGTGATTTATATATTTATTTTATTGTGATATTTAAAAAAAAAAATACTTGATATATTGTAGTTTTTTATTGTTATTATCTATCTAGTCCAAATTAAATTTTTATTTGCGATTTTAATTAATTTTTAAGCTTTTTATTTATTTACAATATATTATATATAATATACATAAACAAACTCTTTAAAATAATATTATATACAATTATATACTCAAACCAAAATACATAAATTAATTATGATAATTTAGTTTTTAGTAATATTAAGATGCTTTCATGTCAAAACCAGTTTATATTAAATATAAGCTTATTGTTATCTTATTATGCAATATCTATTTCACATTATTTATAAAAAAAAAATTAAATTATAAATAGCTAGACTTAAACTTTAAGTTAAATTAATCGATCGAATGACTATATACAATGACCAAGATGGATACGTTTATTTATTTCAGTTTCTTAAACCATAATCAAAACCCCTGTAGTAAAAGCCACACTAATCGCGTAGCACACGACGTTAATTTTTTTTACAAATCTAGAATTTGTACAGCCTACGTATTAGATGAATTCGGCTTTTAGTACAGAAGGTTTTGACCTTGATACATAGTATACAATATATATTTGTATGGTATCAGATTATACAATTTTATGCTCAAAAATATCCACAAAATTATAAAATTTTATTGGTCCTATCATAGGGGAAATCAAATATCCCAATTTTTCAATTTTATTGTCGGAAGAATTGCATTTACTAATTTGGAGCGGCACAGGTTTTACGAATTGTTTTATAATGCCCTGAATTCAATCATGGACTGTGTGCTAAATCATTGTCTTATAATTTGCTTGTAACATATTGTTTATAATTTCTGTTTGGAAGTATCTTCAAATATTACAGCAATCTCCAGTATTACAGCAGTCAGTTATGCGCGACTTATTGTACTCGCTCAAAAATGAAGATCACTTAAGATGGGAAAATTATTGCGGTCGACCTCTTTTGTGGACGACATTTAAGTTATGTTCTTACTTAATATTAGAGCGTAATATTTGAGATATCTGGGAATACCACAAAATTTAAAGCGTTTAAGTTAAAAGACAGCAATGTTTTGTTACATTGTTCTATTAAAATTGAGACGAAACTTGTGCGTTTGGCCTGAAAGGTGACCATGTAAAACTAACAAATGGGTCCATTTGTACAACTGTCCGATGGTCCCAAAATCAATAAGTAAGAAACAAAATGTGTGATCACAAGAGATTTAGAGGCAAAGTCGCAATAAAGAAGCGACGGGTTTTCGGTACCTCAAATCCCTAGTCTCCCATGAACATTGTGTGTGAAAGGTGATATTAAAGCACATTTCACCGTATGTGTTTTGTATACACTATGTCTGCTACTAAAGTCTAAATACCTTAAAAATGCCACGGTTGGCATCAGATATTTGATGAGAATTGCTGATGTCGTTATCGAAGTAAAAGGATAACCAGTATGCTAGCTTGGTCACGTTCTTTTTAAGTCTCTCCATCAACACACGTCTTTATTTGTTGCCAACTCTTTATTCCCTCCCATTTCTATCTTCCTCGTATTGTCTCATTGACATACATGAATCTCAATGTTTAACGTGCATAAAGCCTTCGTTTTCAGTTAATTTAACGTTCACGCGTATTTTACCATTTACTTGTATCTTAGCGCCCATTAGTACGGATAATGGAATTCTTAGTTCGAAAATTTCTAAATGTGCGAAATACTTATGATTATCTGTTAGCGTACATAAGCTGATTTATGGAGGTAGCATACAGGATACATGCTCCTGTATACTACCTCCATAAACAAATCGTATTTTTCTATAAAAACTTTAATATACTTGTGGTGTTTCCCCACTGATTTCGCCACACGTGTCGTGTGCGGTTATCATCCGTTTCAATACTCGTGGTTACAGCTGTACACTTCGAATATGTGTGTTATCCAGTAATTAAAGCCCACTAAATAATTTTGTTTAGTTTCTATGGAGTTTATTTAAACAATTTTTTGATTTACAAAAATTAAACTAGTACTTTTATTTCACTTTTATTTTTGACTGAATTTAACTTTTCAACTATAGTGTCGATTGTTGTTTTTAGCTACGTGGTTAAAACAATAATGGTAGAAAAGCAGTCGAAAGAAGGAAGAGAAAAACCAACGAACCAAACGATTACGATCTTTTAAATTTTTCGTTGATATAGTGTTGTCTGATGTGTGCCCTACGACCACAAAATCAACATTTGCAATTTTAAATTTTGAATTAAACTTTTCTACTGAATTTACGTTACCCTCATAATTTAATTCTACTTGATTATCCAATTTGGTAGCATTATCATTATTTACTGTAACTAATATTATCTATACTAATATTAACTTCAATTAAATTTAAATTTCCAAAATTTATGTTTTCTAAACCTTTCTCAATAACATCCACGCGGTTATTTGAAACATAACCTTTATCTTTTTCGGTAAAATTATTCTTATTACTATTGTTATAATTATTCCTATTTGTAAATCTACTATTATAATGATAACACTTACTCCAGCTGTTATGTTGATATCCCCTTGCTTTCGCTGACGGACAAACTTTTGCGGTATGCCCTATACCGTGAGACGTGTAACCTTTTATTTTTGTGTTTATGTCTAACGATCTTGATTCACTCCAGTTTTGATGGTTTGGAAATCCTCCTCCTGAACGATTCCTTCCATTTCCTCTGTGTCCTCTATAAATACACCTCTCTCTGCCAATATAATTGATTTGACTTTGGCTTTCGCTTTCTATTTGCTTCAATTCTCTTTCTACAGTCTCAATCGCAATTGCTTTATCTAGCACTGATCTCCACTCACATTTGGCATCTAACGCCATTAAATTTGCTTTCATCCTCTCGTCCCTCAATCCTGTTATGAATTGGTTTCTCATTGCCTTTTCTTTATAGTCCCCGAAATCGCACGACTCGGCCATTATCATTAATTCGACTCCAAACTCATTTACTGTTCCGCATTCGTTTTTTTGGCAAACAAGCTCGTCTTAATTTAGTGCATGCATCTGCACCAACCACACTGCACAACAATAACCCTTTGTATTTTTGTCATCGATCTTATTTAACTCGAAATTTATCTCTATTCGCTCCAGATATTCAACGATTTGTTTCGCCGCCATGTTGATATTTTTTTCTATCTATCTTTTTTTTTTATTTTTTTATTTATTGATTTATTGATTTATTTATTTATTTATCCTTGTCGCCAGTTTTAAGTTCTCCATCAAAACACGTCTTTATTCGGTGCCAACTCTTTATTCCCTCCCATTTCTATCTTCCTCGTATTGTCTCATTGACATACATGAATCTCAACGTTTAACGTGTATACGTGGTATTACCCACGCAACCGATACATTGGATTCAACTCGAATACAACAGTTCTGTGTGCCTATCTTAAGCCAATCTATAGTTTTTGCTTAAGCGGATGGTGCGTCAGTAGATCTTAAAATGCAGCGAATTGTCTTCTAGTTTTCTAGAACAATACAATACGTTATATAGTTGGTTTGCGGCAGAAAGTGTAGTGTTCTGCAGCAGTACATTAGTTCTAGTTTCGTGTATTAACATATGTTCAATTTTATCTCTGAAAACTAAGCCAATCAATACTCCTAGGATTTTAGCAACTTAGGTTAAATTTAATCTGTATTACCAATCATTAATAACATCTCAAAACCTTCATGTCGATACGGTGTTAACATGTAACAAGGGTCGTATGATAAGTATGAGGCATCCACTAGAAACAAAAATATTTATTGAATGCACTTGATTGCACCAAACGATTCTTAAAATTAAAGGTATCTTTCATACGATCCTTGTAAATTACCAAAACGGTCATTTGTTTGCCTCATGTTTTGCGCTTGTGTTTATGACATAGAAATTTAGAAATGAAATGATAGCATAGTATCAAAGCTAGATATTTGTTTAACTTGAGCACGGATAATTATACCAGATGAACATCTTGTATAAGCTTAAAAAAATTAAAAATAGATCGACATGTTTGCGCATGACTAAAAAAAATATATAAAAATATGCATTTTTATCAGCGTTGTGCCGATTGTTTACAAATAATTGTTTCCTGTATTATTTACAAATTAAACAATTTTATGTAAACATTGTGATTTTTTTGTAAACAACGTAAACATGTAAACAATGTAACCGATTGTTTACAAATAATTGTCCTGTATTGTTTACAAAGTAAACAATTTTATGTAAACATTGTGATTTTTTTGTAAACATCGTAAACAATGTAACCGATTATTTACAAATAATTGTTTCCTGTATATTTTACAAAGTAAACAATTTTATGTAAACATTGTGATTTTTTTTGTAAACATCGTAAACATGTAAACAATGTAAACACCATATAATTTAAATAATATTTGATATGTTATTCAAAATTTCAATTAGAAATAACATTAGAAATAAAACTTACAAATAAATTTTTAAAATTAAAACTCATTTGCGTTAAGTGAGTCGAAAATTTTATGACTATAGTAAACTTCTAAAAGTTTCTTTGATTTTTCAAATCCTAGCCGGTTTCTATTTGGAGAATGAACAAAGGACCAAGATGAAAATAGTCGTTCAATCTCACTGGATGATGCAGGTATTTGTAAACGGATCCACAGCCTGCTGAACAGCTGAAGAAAATTTTCGTTTTCGGCATTTGTCGATCAGTTCACATATTGGACAAAAAACATCGATGGCAATTTATATGTGATCTGTACATTCGTCGCCAAAAAGTAATAATTTTACATCCTGTTTGTCTTTTTTGCCAAGTTGCTGATCCACCGCAATCTCTTTCATACGCTGCAAATTTTCAAGCAAAGAAACTAGATTGTCCCTGTGCGAAATTTTCGGCCCTCTTTTTGTCGAATAAGAAATTCTAGGACTGGATGCTTAAACATTTTAGTAATTAGATTAGCCGACGATAACAGCTCACTATATGGTTTGACAATGTCTTTCGCAAGAAGATTGCCTGTATGGCTATTGCAGGTTTAATGCCATAGTGCCGTTCGCCGACTTATATTTACAATCGCATAAGCATTGTCAGATACAACTGCTACGAGCGTCGTATTGAAACGGTCCGAACCATTGTCATGATCAACAATACAGATTCCGGTCCCCTTCGATATTGTAATATTATAATTAATATTAATTAATACCTCCAAAAAAATCGTCTAACGCATTGTTAAAATTTAACTCTTCATCTGCGATGACCGTCAATATAATTTGATATTTTTTTAAATTTTCTTTGACTTGTTTCGTCGATTTAAATTTTAAACATTTTAAACTTAAGACAAAACTACTAGAACCTTGGCTCGTCGTATGTTGAGGACTATTGAATATTATATTATAGATTATTTTATATGTACATAGACAATGAAATATTGTTTACTCTTTCTTATCCACTAATTATCCTATTTGTTTAATGGATTGTTAACCTTGTTTCCAAATGTTTACATTGTTTCCAATTATTTTCAATTGTTTACATTGTTTCCAATTGTTTACGATCAAATTGTAAACAATGCGTGTTTACTTGTAAACAGCCATCGCTGATTTTTATACGTCGATTTATTTTTCGTTTGGGTTAGATTTCGGTTACATTGGAAAATATTTTAAACTTTTTAGAAGGCTTTTTCTCTATTCAACAGATACCGTAATTTAAAAACTATATATTTTATAGTTTGGACAATAATATATTATGTATATGAATTTTTTTCTCATTCCTCTTTCTCTCTCTCTTCCTACTTCTTTTTATCTGTCTCTCTCTCTCTCTCTCTCGTTCTTTTTATTACATTATAATATAAATATATAAGTTATTTAGTAAATTAAATTTAGCATAGGAAACATTTACACATATACACGTCATACTATTTAATATAAAAAATAAAAGTATTAAAATAAATAAACATATACCTATACAGTTATAATATTTAATTGCATTTAATAAATTTAATTACCTTATAATATTAATTTAAATGTAACAATTAATTTGCTTATTATAAATTATTAGTAGGTACATATACTCATCTAAAGACATTTTCTATGTACTCCTTAAACATTGTCTTTAGCAAATGCGTAGATTTGTAATAAAAAAAAAAATAATCTCAAAAAATTTAAAATTTAATTACAAAAAAAATAAAAATAAAAATTAATTAAATAAATTTACCAGTTATTATATTGATAATAATACAACAATAATTTGAATGTTTTATTTTGACGCCCAGCGTGGCGCTTAAACAAAAGTATGTATAGTCCAGTTGTATATCGGTATCTTTTTATTACTACCAGGAGTAAATGTACACTTGATATGGTTATATTGGTACCATTGGTACATACTGAAAACGAAATCTATACTCTAAAGATCCATAATATTTTTCCACATTTTTCTAAAAACAAAAGATATAAGTGCCGCATGAGTGAAAAGAGTTGTCAGTTTGACTCAACAGAAGCTAACCTGTAAATTTATGTATACAGGGTAAGAGGAACATCTTGTATAGTAAAATTTCTTAAATTCTTAAAAACTAAACTATAATGAGGTCACTGTTGATCCAGCGATGCTCCAATGCCTGTTCGTTAATAGGTAGGTGCTCACATGCTGACGAGCTCGAAAGGTTTGGTTCTCTTTAGCCTTCTAACCAGGTGTTTATTATCCAGTAGCCGAGAGGCTTCCGCATTAACATGTTGCAATAGCCTCGATTCATGCTTCGTTGCAAATCTTTTTATTTCGTGTTTTACATCCGGTATCCCCAAATCTCGATGCAAATCCTTATTACGAATGTACCAGGGTGCATTGACTATACTCCGAAGTACCTTGTTTTTGAAGTTTTGTATAGGTTTGATGTTAGCATTTTTAGTACAACCCCAAAGCTGAATACCATATAGCCAGACCGGTTTTAGGATTTGATTGTAAATCAATATTTTGTTGTCTGTACTTAATTTTGACCTTCGTCCAATTAGCCAGTCTATATTTAAGATCAGGCTTCTTTCTTTTCTTCTTCACGTGCTCTTTCCATTTGAGCTTAACGTCCAGTGTCATACCCAATTATTTGGCGGAGTTCTCGTATGGCACCTTGACATCGTTTATGCTGATTGGCGGCGGATTAACCAATAGTTTGTTTGTAAAGTTAAAATGCGCAGATTTTAATTCATTAAGTTTGATTTTCCATCGCTTGGTCCAATGGTGAATTTCTTCACTTGCATATTGGAGTTTATTCGCCGCCTCTTCGACAGTTTGTGCTGTTGCTAGTATAGCGGTGTCGTCAGCAAACGTTGCTATGCTTACATGATCGGACTGTGGTATATCACTTGTATAAAGTAGATATAGGAGTGGGCCCAGAACACTGCCTTGTGGGACTCCTGCCTTACCTCTCTCAGTTCAGACTGCTCATCTTCTTGTCTTACTCTGAAAAGTCTTTCAGATAAGTACGACTCCAGAAGGTCAACATATGGTCCCGGAAGCATAACCTTCAGTTTATGGATTAATCCCTCATGCCATACCTTTTTGAAAGCTGCTGCCACGTCCAGAAATAAGGTAGAACAAATTCGTTTATTGGTGTCATTCTTCTCAGAAGAAGTTTCAGGGATATTGGACGATATGATTGAGCTTCATTTGGCGGTTTACCTGGTTTCGGTAGCATAATAACTTCTGCAACTTTCCAGGCAGAAGGAACATGCCGTAATCTAATAACAGCATTAAACAAATGGGTTAGTTGAACAATAGCTTTCTTTGGTAGTAGTTTTAGAAATTCTCCTGTTAAAAGATCATATCCAGGAACCTTTCCGATCTTGAGATTGAATTTTATTTCCATATTAACTTCTTTCTGGGTTATTAGAGGGATTCTGTTCCCATAGTCGTTGCTACCATTTTCGATTATAATATCCGATTCGGTCTCATTCGGCCAGGGATTGCACGATTAGGGTTTTCATTCTTTTGATTGCCTTCCATAATGAGTATTCTGTATTTTCATCAGCCGTCAACTTTCCAAGAAACGAAGAAAACGATTTTTCATTTAGCTTCTGAATTTCTCGCTTAAGCTGCTGTGATTTGTTATTTGGGATAGTCTTGTCAAATGGACTCCCCGTTTGTTGCCATTTTTTCCTAGCTTTCCTTTTTTCTAAGACCAGGTTCCTAATTTCTCTTGGGTAGTTTTTACCATTAGTTTTGGTTTCTTTTTTTAGTGTTATTCCACGCGGCTAATTGAATGATATTTGTGAAGTTTTCAACCTCTTCCTCTAGCTCCGTTACCGTTTTTAATCGTGTTTGTAGGTTAAAATTGCTTTCTAATTCAGATCTGAAGCTAATCCAGTCAGTTGTTTTATTGACAAGAGTTGGTCTTGTTTCCTTCCTAATTATCTTGTTGCTTATGGTAAGTATCACTGCAGAATGATCAAAGACCATATCTGAATTATCCTCGACTTCAATAAAATTTGATGAAACTTGTCTTAATATAAAGAAATCCAGTAGATCAGGAGTTTTAACTGCGTCCGTAGGCCAATATGTCGGCTTGCCAGTGGAATGTATGTTACATCCCATTTTATTTATTGCATGTTTTAGTTCGTTAGCTTTGGTTGTTGTAAGCCTAGATCCAAAGTCAACATGTTTTGCATTAAAATCACCTCCTAATATAAATCTAGCATTGAAATGTTGTAGGATATGCAAGTAGTTTGATTTCTTCAGGTTGTATCTAGGTGGAAAATTTACCGCTCCTGTCTGAAGGCGTTGCTTGATAGATGTAATTTCTAGTACGGTAAGCTGGGTTTCAGGTGATTGATAATGCGGGCATTCATGGTGTTTAATATAGTTTTTTATTATAACAGCGGTTCCACCTCTTGCATGGTTATCCGGATGAATTGTTTCGTAAAGTTGGTAACCCTGAATTTTTAAGTAAGATTGTCTTTCAGAAAGGTTGCTTATGGCATTCGAACATTCTGCATCATTTCCATCAGAGTATTCGAATGTGTAGGGTTCAACACTGACCCTGAGCTGACCTTTCCTGTCGCAGCCACCAGTGCATAAGATATACCACCTCTGACATGATAACTAAAGGATTCTGTTGGTTGACTCTTTTGTAAACTCATTGGTTTATATTGAATATTTCTTCTTTTTTGGAGTACTTTCGCTACCAGACATCCTCGGTAGCTTGGAGGGTGGGCCTGTGCACAGTTTAAACACTTTGCCACGGTGGTCCTGGGTTTCTCACAAGCAATAGTAAGTCCACTTTTAATGTCTTCTGGGTTGCATGATTGGTGTAAATTTTGAACCATAACCCTTATCGGTTGCGTATGCTTATTTTCATATGAATGCCACTGTTGCTGCGAACCGTTTAAATATTCTGTTAGATTTCTATAATCTGTCTCGGTGTCTACATTTATTTTCAGTTGATTGTTGTTCATCATTCTAGCTTGGAAATTGATGCTGTTATCCTGTAATGACTTGTTAATGACTGAATAGTTTGTCACATTGCTAAGTATTACGGGGGGAGGATTTTGTTTGCTTTTTTAGGTTCTTTAGTTTTTTGGAAAGTTGTATGCTTTCCTGGTGTGTTATTTTTTTTTAAGCTGAGATTTTGTTTTTGGATTTAGATGGTTATCCGTTTTGTCTGATGCAGTACCTGCTTGATTACCTTTTTCTGATGAACGCTTCCTTTTTTGGATTTTGGTAGTAGCCATGCTGTTTCTTGTGCTACTTTCGCTCGAATCAGGTATAGTATAATCATTTTTTTGTGGCTAACTCTATTCTATCATCAGTTTTAATTTTTGGATCTCATTTCGTGCTTCCTTTAATTCAGCTTGTATTGTTTGGATTATTTTATCATTTGAATCACTCCCAGATATTTGTTAAGAAGAACTATTGTAACTCATCTGCCGAGGATCATCACTTTTTGCTAAATTTTCCACAGAGATACTTCGTGGCCTTATCTCATCATTAGCTCGCCCATTCTGAATGGGTTGTCACTAGTACTTCCGCTCATGAAATTGTCTGAGCCAATGAGGTCACGTTTATTTTGCAATGATTGACCCTCCCCAGAATCCATGGCATCAACTTCCATAGAGCGTGGATTTTCCTGCAGTGAAGGTCTGCCACCTGGGGTATTATTTCCTGATGTTTTATTAATTGCTGGTTTATTTTAAGGGTGTCCTTCCCATAGCCTTTTTAGTCTACGGCCAGACTTTAAATACTGCCGACCGATTCGGTGCAGATGCAGACCGAGAAGCCGCTCATTGTAAGACAGACGCTTCCTTGATTTTATTACGCTGCTGTCGTTCGTCAACTAGGTGCCTACTACGCCAGAAGTTCATCATGTTTCCATAGCTATCCTGACCGTTTGGCTGCCACAGCTGTCCAGAGCGGACCGCGAGTATATTATTCAATTAAATATTTAATTTATAATTTTCCTGTACGTGAAGGTGACACTACGCTCCATTATCTTTAAATAGTTTTTAACTTTAAATAGTTTTTTATAGATGCTAGGTAGGTCCATTTGCTCCGAAAGCTTGTTGAAGGAACTCTGTTACATACATGCTCTAGCCGTGTTAAAAATAATTTGATATTTTAATATTTCCCCGCGGTAAAACACTGGGTGGTCCTGAAAAGGTTGCAATCAGATATTATTAGGGCCAAAATTATAGAAAAAAAATACGAATTGCTCAATTTTTTTTGGTTTTCTTCATTATGGTCTATTAAATATAATACTCTAATAATTTATTTTCCCCAATGTCACAAGCAAATCCGATAATTCTCGATCATGCGCACAACAATCGGTAACAACCTAAGAAAATTCATTAAATCACATTTAAAGTAATTTCCACTGTTTTCGTGTTTCTTTCAACTTTTTTTTGACACGGTAAATCGTTTTTTTCCAAATATTTTCATTTCATTTATACACCATCCATTAATTTTCTTTTATACTCGTATTAAAACATTTTACATGTCAATTATATATTTATTTTTACAAATGTGTATCATATTATAGTGAAATGAAGAAAATTCAAATAATTCGTGCGTAGTGAAAAATTAAAAAAAAAAAAAAATTTCCAATCGAATTTTTCGGTTTTTTGTTTGGCCGTTTTTCTTTTGTTTGAAAAAAAAATAAATTAAATAAATATAAGAAAAACATGTGATAAAATGTGAAAATAAGGAAAACTATGCAGCAGCACCTAAGCCACATGAATTGGAAAAACTTTTGATAATTACTGTGTTATTTTGTTTTTTGTGTGCAATGTGCAAAAAGTTTAATGTTATGCAAAATATATTCTAGTAGGCGATGCTATTAAAGACGTAGCCTTCTTTGATATAAAAAAATTTTCCGGAAAGTAAACGTAATATTTATGTGATTTGTGTCTATTAAATTATTTATATATTTCGATTCGGTAAATACATATCTATATTATATATATATATATATATATATATATATATATATATATATATATATATATATATATATATATATATATATATATATATATATATATATATATATATATATATATATATTTATATATATATATATATATATATATATATATATATATATATATACATATATGTATATATATGTATATATATATATATATATATATATATATATATATATATATATATATATATATATATATATATATATATATAAATAGCCCTTAGTAGTATGGAAACATTAAACATATTTTCCAATAGATCGACAGAATAACGTTCTATTGTATCTAAGCGTGAGATTTGTTAAGTGTTCCAAAAATTAAAGACTTGTTTAAGTGAAAAAAAATCATTGGGAAAATCATAATATACATTTGTGCATAAATGTTACTGCAGCTATTAAGCTCAAACAAACAATAATATAGAAAACAAGGTCTAGTATCGACCAGAACAAAACTCAAGGCAAAATACATTTCATTTTTTAACACAGGTTTCTTTGAACTTGCTTCTCGGATTACTTCTGTATATTATAATTTTTTCAATTTGTCGACATATCTGTTTGTTTCAGTAATTCATGTAATTATACCATGGCATAGACAAAAAGGTGTTAGCACTTTTAAATGTTCCTTGATGTGACACTGAACCAAATGTTTTAAAAATTGTTAGCACTTCATCAATTTTCTAATGAGATGCCTACAGGCTCACTAACCTCTTAAATGATTTTCAGTAATTTTGGGTATTGTTGCCACATTTGGATACCTGGTTCAATGTCATATTATCATAAATGTTGTTTAACTAACAAACTGAATAATGACTAGAAATTTATCAGTAATGTTGTTGGCAGTTTATCTGGCCAAAGATGGAAATTACTTTTTAAAAACTATTGTAAAAAGGTAGAAAAGATTACATTTGTGGGTAATACTGAGACAGTGGACAAATTACAATTTTTTGAACTAAGATCTTGACGGGAAATCAATTAATTTTAAATTTTTAGGTCATCCCACATTAGCAATCAGCCTTACCATAAATTCTGCAAACACACATGTTTGATTAGTAACACTAACGATCTTTAGTCAAGGTTTATTTTAAAATGCATTTAAATGTATAGATTTGGAAAAAAGTAAAAGGTTGTTGGAAATAAGATGGAAACAACCTAAAATGCATTTCTTGTAAAGGTTTCATAAAAATAAATTGCCTTGCGGGATAATTTCGATTGTTAAGGGTGTCCCAGAAAGAAGTTGAGATTTAAAAATTTAATAAAACAAAAACGGCTTAATATATTTCCAAATTTATTTTTTGTTTAATAGTACAATCCTTCTGGTTATTTATTGAAATTGATTTCATTCAAATAGGAGCCGCGGCTGGCCTTTGCGTACTCCATTCGGTCGGTCCAATTTCTGAGCACAGTTTGGATTGTGTGTGGATCTGTTTCGGCAATGGTTCAAATGCTCAATTGTATGTAGACTGTCCGTATAACACTTGTCTTTCACGCCCCCCACAAATAAAAATGCAAAGGCCTCGAATCACAGCTCCTTGCCTCCAATTCACGTCACCATTTCGACTGATAATGCGGCCATCAAATTTTTGACGCAGTTTCACTATTGTAACTCTCGATGTGTGGCATGGCACACCATCTTGCTAGAACAAAAGGTCGTCCAAACCAATATCTCTAAGATATGGCCACAAAAAAGATGTTAACATGTGGCGGTAGTTGATTCCATTGTTCTCGGCCGTTGAAAGAATGACATTAGTGTTGCCAGAGCCAAAATAACCGATATGTCAAATCTGAACCGGTTATTAGGACACCCTATATGTTATAGCCGATAGTACTAAAAACAAGTTAAAGCAGATAAATTGAACAAGCAAACTTTTACAACTATTTTTAAGATCAATCATTTTAGCGTTTATTCCATGCAATTTGTTCTGGGGCCGAAGCTCTCCCAACTATTTCGCGGTTAACTTACTACTTTACGCCATTACTATAGCTAAATCGATGACGCGCGAATATAGGTTCACTTTTAAATATCCATCTGCACATTGTATTGCCAGCCTATACTAGACGATGGGTCGGCCCATGGATTCTGCACTCGTTGAAAAGGTACTATTCATAATATAAATACATATAGCACTATCATGGTATTTTAGCCCATTGACTTGATAGGTGTCGCTGCTGGTATCGTATATTTATAATCGCCTAAATGTCATATATTTATACTAAATGTTGACGATATCCTATTGACCCGACATCTAGAACATCAATGGGCAAAATGTTTTTTTCTTACGATGATAGTACTATGTGCATTTATATTATGTACTATTCCAGGGTAACTTCTTTGGAACGATGTCTTTAATATAAATATGCATTATAAATTGTCTTGATTTGTACGTGTATCTTAATTTCAAAAGTGAGCTTTTATCTGTCAAACTGTAATAATGCTTTCACCTAAAGAAACTCTCGACGTTGGAGTATATTTTGACGAAATGTACGTTTTTTCGAGACACGTCAAAAGAGTTGCGAGACATAGTAAAATAAGTTTGCTAAACGTTTGAGGCAAGGTACCCGTACTGCAATTTACAAAGGTTTTACGGTGATATCAATGATATATATATATATATATATATATATATATATATATATATATATATATATATATATATATATATTTCTACAAATAATTTGTATAAACAAATTTAGCAAAGGGGTTAGCCTTTGAAAAACCCTTTTCCTATTAGGAAATGTTCTAGTGTCAAGCATTCAAGCTCGTGATGATTACTGTTAAAGAGCACAAAGGTCATTTTAATGATGCTTCGATTTGTTATCGTTTACAAATTTGCAATATTTCCTCTTCGTGCTATAAAGCGTTTGAGGACAGAGAGAAATCCTTCTCATGTCAAATCACTAACCAGTTCTATATGATCGCCTTCGTTGTTGAAAACAGATGAAAATAGCGATGTAACCTTTTTAGCTTTTCGATCCTCTTCCCTTAGACCCTTAATGTGGGTGAATGTTCTTAATGGTGTCACCCTTGGTAATGGTGCACTGCCTATTAGTAGGCTCACTCGATTAGCATTAAATCTGAAGGACTTGTGGTAATGGCGCTTATGGTGTTTTGTAGCTCTTTTGCCTTGAAGAATCCAAAATTGCTTTCTTATAAAAGCAAGAACTAAATGCATACCTCCATGCAGAGTGCTTTTATAAACCCAATCTAGAATCAAGCTCGTGATATGGCATACTGAAACAATTGAGTGCTACAAATGACCTACAATTCGTATAATACCATTCTTGCCAAGAAATGGATGTAAGGACACAAGTTTGATTTTACTGCCCACTAAACCTCTTTTCTTTAAGAGAAAAGAGGTTTATTGTTGCAAATTATCTGCGAAGACACCTTTCCTCTGATTATCCCTATGACGACTGTTCCAATAGAATGTTTTTATTTTCGTGAAAGCAGAAGTTTCTTTAATTATAGTTGGATCTGTTATTATTGTGCTGAGTGCGCAGAGAGAACGCACCTGCTTCTTCTAAAAACCTCTATTCGGCTATATTAACGTAACGAATGTATAAGATAGCACTGTTTCAAATCTAATCTGGCCCTAACCACCATAAATTATGATCGCACAGCTTATCAAGGTAGATTTTACATGTTACAATTGTGCGGGGCTGATAATTGTATAAATCTATGAAATTCTGTTCACAACAAAGGTTTTTCATTTACTTGGATATCCTTGTACCGAGGCTATTACTATTATTGAATCTGTCTAGGCCTGCATCTTACAATTCGGGTAATCCTTAACTTCAGAAAGTTTGCCTAAGTAGCTTGGCCAATAATGAAGCTCCACACAATTAAGCTTTGGAAGGGTTAACTTTTGACAGATTAGTGCCACTTTTGTTTTTCGCAATATAAAAGTCACAGTAGATTTTCCTGCTTTTGTAACTTTTCAATAAACAGCTGCTGCGCAAGCTAACTCGGATGCATCGCAAAAACCACGAAGCCCCAAATCCTGTTCTTTATGTTCTGTGTTTATCTAGCGAGGAATTTTTATTTTTTACAGCTCGTATAATGTTGATTTGTCTATGTTGACCTATGTTGACATATGTTTACTTGGAATTCGAATTTGACATTTTTTGAATTTCAAATAAGGCCTAACGTTTTTATAGATTCATGTTCCTTACTTATGATGGTTGGTTTGGGTTCGCTTTGTTGGTCCGGCATACCATCCATAACAGCGTTATTATTCGATGCCAATTTTCGCAGTTTAAAATATTGCTGATATTTATTTTATTGCATATCCTATGGTATCCGCACCAGAAAGAATATCATTAACATCAAAGACCTTCAGAAGAATTTCTGACCCAATTGGTTATGTTTGTTGTTCATCCAAAGCATGCTGTCTAAGGGTTCTTATGGCCAGGTATATGGCAGAAGATGGACCCTTTGATTTGCGATTATGGATCAGTTCTCGAAAATAGATCCTGTTGCAGTCTTGGTCGGACTAATTGGATGACATTGAGACTAATTAGTCCATTTGATACTTTTATCGATTTTGTAAATACTACTCTAATCTTTGTTGTTTTACTTGATTGCTTAACCACTTCATGGTGCGGTTGTATTGCATATTGCCTTTTGAACCCTGATTGCCAGCTCATCACTTTCTACTCTGATTATGTCTTATCGTTGTTGTATGAAATACGGGATTCCAAATCGTTGTTCCTCTGGAATTTTGAGAACTAGTTCGTCGTGAAGTTGATCCATAATGTTTCTGTTGTTATCTTAAGTTGTTGTAGTTTCTGCGATAGCTGTGGACAAGACCACTTCTCAGTTACGCAAAATTGCAAAATTGTTGCAAAATTGTTGCAGCAAACTCCGGATGTGGTTCATTTTTATGTTTGCCTTTTTTATTAGTCTTCCCACTTCCATTGATATTTCATCCAAAATATTACTCTCAGTGTGTGTGTTTTTGATGGTGACTGGTTGTAATTGGTGTAACAGGGGTGTGACTAGCTTTTTATTTTCAGAGAAACTGAAAGTTGTAGACGCCTGAAAGTCTGTTGTTATCGAAGGCGTTGTTAGGGCTCCCTAACAATGATATACGTTGTTGATATTTTTCTTCGTTCAATGATGTAACCATGCGAAACCTCTAATGTAGGGTCTTCTTCTATTTGTTCATGATTGGCTTCATATCGTGTGATGAACAGGATAAAATACTAATTGGTGTCATTCCTTTAGTGCGTGTTATATCTGACGTCAAACTTTTGTCGATGTATTTGCATTTTATTTGGGTTAGTTTCAAACGCCGCTTACACCTCTCCGAAATAAATGAAGCTTGAGCTCCAGCATCCAATAACACTCTGCAGCTTGGAATTTTCGGAAGTTGTCCCGAATTTTTAAAATAGCTGTTGGAAGTAGTGCTTGACAGATTTAAGCTGTTGTATTTGCATTTGTAGGTAAATCTTGAACTGTCATGGCAGTTGTGATTGATTTCCAAAGATTACGCATCTAAAGCGAGATTGGTTCGCAATCAATTAAAACATAGCCTTTTACCTGCAATGAATCCTCCTCTATTTAATATCTAGAAACACTTGGTGTGATCTGGATTATTGTTTTTGCACGTGTTGCTGAAGATTTGCATTTAAACTGATCAAAAGATAGGAAATCCTCTTCACAGCTACAGCTTGCTTATGTATTTGTGGAATGGAAACTAACCACAAATCCCCCGTTTTAGTTTGTAATCCTACTAAACCATTAGAACTCTTAAAACTTTTTCCATTACATCGGATATGTGATTCAATACCCTGTGTTCGGGCTTGGGTCTAGATTGATATTACTGATGAGCTCACGTCAAGGATTACACATGTCAGGGAGTTGTTGTGCTGAACGATGCAAGATGATATGTGAGGGGTTAGGACCAGTTCTGTTGGTGAAGATGATGCACCCACGGGACGTGTATTTACCGCTGACGCCCACTCGTCTGTACAGCTGAATTGAGTTCGAATTGTCAATTTCATGTCGTAATCTCAGCCATTCATTAAGAATCTCTTCTGGTAGTATGGTAATCCACATTGCTAGACGCCACAAGTGTTGCAAGATAATTTTTGATTTCAATAAAAGCGGATAAATCCGTTTGGCTGGCTTTGGGTCGAATATGCGACATACCTCCGAAAATATCGAGCGTTTCTTGTGAATTTTTCTGATTGGAAAGTGGGTCGCGATTCGAAACTCATCGTTAATTGGATTTTCTCGGATGCTAATTACCTTGATTGTGTCCTTGCTGTCTTCTAGTAATTTTAAGTTGTTGGATTGAGCCGCGTTATGAAGTTTTGTAGCCAGTCATCAACTCAGCTAGCGTAGCAGCTATTTTTGGAAGGATCTGTGCGTTTATTGTTATTACATAGGTGCGGTTTCGAATATCACTGGTATTTCCTATGCCAGTGATGTTGATTCGACCGTTAAATCGTCGGAAGCCGAGTTGTTGTACACATGACTTGGTTACGAACTCGCTTGATTTCGTGATTGTCAATCGATTAAACGGTGAGCCGCGTTTATACATATTGGACAAGAGCTGGATTTAGAATCAACTGGATCAGCAGATGCGGTGAACGCTGTAGATTTGAATGTAGAATGTGTCTGTTTCTTAATGCCCATTGGAACTGTGGATTTGCGTGGTATTCTCTATTTGCATCACGAACTTCTGCTAGTACATCCAAAAGTGTTAGCAAATCCCCAAATACAGGTTGATCGTTACTAACTGTCTCTTGTGCCCACAACGACTTCATCTCGTCATCCATCCTGTCGATTAGCAGGTGGATTAACCACCAGTCACGCATCATGACAGTGTCCCCTAATGTATAAAAGGCCTTGTAGCACCACGTTTGCCATATCATGTGCTTTTTTTACGATCATATCGATGGTTTTAACGTGTCATTGCATCTGTGATTGGTATATGACGTTTTAGCGCCCCGGCTTAGCTTGACAATGATTCTTGGTGAGGGAGTGCCAGATGTTTGCATAATACCGCATTTAATTTCACTACTGCTGCTAAATATTCATCCTCGAAATCTTTAATTTGCGGATCTTCCCCTTTGATTTCAACTATGGCTACTTCGAGCTTCAAGAACCATTCGAGCAAATACCTTGCATACACTTGCCTGGTTTTGATTTAATCTATAGGAACTGAGGAACCTTCTGTTAACTCATTGTCGAATTTAGCAATTTTCGTTAAACTACCCTTGCAGGCAGAGTGTTGTCTCTTTATACTCTCAGTCATATTATATTTGGTTGCACTCAATCACTGTACAGTGAACCTAGGTCTAATATCACTTTCGGTTACACTCAGACCTCACTTTACAATACCTATGTAGCGGTATTAGGATGTAAGAATATGGTTGACCGCGTGTTTTGTTGGACATTTCTCGCATATATTGATCCGCTTGTGGCCCCAATCCGGCTCAAAGGATCAATTTGTTCGGGCTTGGGTGCTAAGTTGATATTACTGCTTTACTATATGGATTTCGAACCCCCTGGCCGATGGTTATGATATGTTAGATTGCTCGTTGAATCGTTTTAATAAATTGGCAACAGCGTATCGTTTTGTTTATGGCCCATGCTGCCTCGTAATTTGCATCTATAATCTCGATACGTCTCACTAGAGCTTCAGCGTCACCTAAAAGTACATTTTTTTAATATTGTAGTTTGCACTCCACTTATATTTGTCTTTCTTCCGACTGACGCCTGAAATAAATCTTTTTGAATGATCGTTGACTGCACAAATTCCTTACCGGTGTAGTCATATTTGGATTAGGTCTAATTATTTTTGCCTTACGAAAACTTATTTCAGCTTCGTTTTGAATATTTTTTTAAACCAATCATTTTACCCGAATATGACGTTCAGTATTTATTTTACAAAAGTGATATCGAATTCAATTTTCGACTAGTTATGTTTTCGATCAGTTGATTACCCATCAACTGTGTAATACATATACGACCTCTATGAAAGAGAGTCGAATGTACGGTATTGAGTAAGATGGACGCACACGAAAACCACCTGTGTCAATAACAAAGAAATCTAAATATATCAATCAGTTTTTTCATAATCGACCAACAAGAGTTTAATATCCATCCATAAAAAAATATAACAAATATAAACTAACCAGACAACATAATTAAAACAAATGTCAAATGATTTAATTCGTTCGTCGATTTTTTCACCAACCATAAAATCATCAAAATAATTTTACAGAACAAATGAACGAACGAACGGACGCAACCATAAATGCGCCTTAAATAGCAGTTCAATTAATAAAAAAAACTATGTAATGTAATACCGATACTAAGAGATAGATGTCATTTTTGTAATAATGACGAACAATATTTACTACCAACAAAATGTATAGATCGTTATAATTATTTAAGTCAAAAAATAAATCTGTTTCTTACAACCCATAGCCATCAGAGTGATACACACTTAAAATAAAAAAAATATTTAAAAACCAACAAACGTGATTTTCACTAAATACGACAACGAATTTACCTCAGCTATTATCAACACCAAGCCATTACAAGTGGCTGAAACAGGCACTTTCATTATGATTTATTTTTGTTGGAGTATCAATTTCACAAAGTTTCTTCTATAGTTCCTCCTTTATTATCGTCTCCTTTTAATGCGAAAGTTAACTGCTCATACTTTTAATGATGCAATGGGAAAGCAACTAAAGCGACAATTTCGCCTTTGTTGAAAAACGTAATTGACTTTGTTGAAAAACGTAAAGCGACAATTTCGCCTTTGTTGAAAAACGTTGAAAAACGCCCAGACTTTTTTTTCCATTTTTGGAAAAATGGTGTTGTGTGTGGGTGCTGTTTTATTGTTATTATTTGATCCTTAAAAGTTTAAAATTTTGAATATTGTCTTGAGTGCAATATCCTTGGAAATATTCATTCCATCTCTTTAACTTTAATTTGTATTTTGTTAAGACTTTATGGGAATATTATAGGTCGTTTATTTAAAAGTAAAGAAATGCTTTTTATTTTAAAATAGGTTTATTCTTTTTTGCTTTTTTCACGAGATTGACTTGTTCATTTTGAACAGTCAATTTACATAGTAAAAAAGCCTTTTCAAAAAAGTATTTCCCGATGCACCAAATTGAAGTTGAATATGTATCGACGTCTTCGATTTACAGGATGACCCCACAATACTCCGCCCTTAGTGGAAACGTGCGGGTATGTAAACTTTCCTATCCGTCTTTGTAGTTTTCACTGGAGCTGATTCTGATATTGTAGTGGTCGACGATGTAATACCTGGTTGAGTTTTTGACGTATCTGGTACAGTTCCTGTCATCGGTGTTGTTGTTGTTTGTTCCGTGTTATGTGGAATAAATGCTGCTTTCAAACGATCAACCGAAATTTTTTGTGTTGAATCCCAATTTTTTATCACAAAATACTTGTCAACACGTTTGATTATTTCGTATGTGTCATGTATATGGGCATTGTAATGGTGGACGTACCCTGTCATTCCTCACAAATACGTGTGTGCAACTTTTTAAAGCTTTTTGCATGAAAACTTTTGTGTTATCGTGATGAGCGGTCGTCGTAGGTCGCATAGTGGAAATAAGTCTTCGAAACTCCTTTACGAATTCAGATTAACTATGCTTGTCCTTGGTTGCGTCAAAGTATTCTCCCGAGATGCGAAGGGTTTGCCCAAAAACAATTTCTGCCGGTGATGCTTTGATGTCGTCCCATTCGCTTGAGGGTGATATAGCGTAGTTTTTAAATGTTTAACGCCCAGCGTTTGATTAATTTCTCTGAATATTTGTGACGCCCCAAATCGGATGAGATCTTAATGGGAACCCTAAAATACTGTATCCAGCCTGAGATAAGGTGTCTCGCAACTGTTTCGGCTGTGATATCCCCCATAGGAATTACGGTAGGCCATCTACTGAACCGATCGACGATGGTCAAACAATACCTGTTCCCAGCTGAAGGTAGTATGGGTCCTATTATGTGGATGTTAATATGCTCGAACCTGGAATTTAGCTAAACGTAGTTCGATATCGCTGATTTGTTGTGTCGAGTAGTTTTCGAAAGTTGATACTGTATGTATGTCCTCACGTACAATACCTGGCAATCCTTATTTATCGCCGTCCAAACGAATCGGTCACAAATCAATCTTTGGGTACCAAGAACCCCTGGGTGGGTTAATTCGTGTAATTTTTTGATGATTGGTTGGCGATATTCCACCGGGACGAACGGGCGAATACGATTTAGTGAAGAATCACAATAAATTTGTAAATTTGTATCAGGCATGGTAAAGCGGCTTATTCGTAAGGATATCTTGTTTGACTTCCCGTCCAGTATTGATTTTAATTCTGGATCATATCATATTAATTCTCGAAATTGACTTTGGCCGTTAAATTTTGCCACGTTGATTCTTGACAGTAAATCAGCCACACTGTTATTCGAACCGATAATATGACGAATGTCAGTCGAAAATTGACTGATCTAGTCGAGTTGCCTAATTTGCCTCGGCGTTTGTGGTTCTTTCTTTTGCCGGAATGCGACTGTAAGCGGTTTGTGATTAGTATAGATACAAAATTTTCTTCCTTTCAGCATGTGACGGAAATATTTCACAGCCTGATAAATGGCAGTCAATTCTCTATCGTAGGTGTGTCGCATTTGTTTGGCTTCTGTAAATAGAAACCCAAAGGCCTTTGGGTTTTTGAATAGAAACCCAAAGGCTTGAGCTCTCTTCCGTTTATAGATTGGTTTAAACATGCACCAACGGTATGGTTTGACGCATCTGTAAATAAAAATAGGTCTGCGTTGCTTACCGGGTGCGCCAATAAAGTTTTAATTAATTAGGTCATTCTTACATAGTTGAAAAGCTGAAAAGCTGCCTCTTCCGACCACTCAATTGGTGTTTTATCATTTTTTTATTTCCAATAATTAACTTTTGAAGCGTTGATTGATTTTTTATTGCAATTCGTATAATCCTTCGGTAAAAATTTACTATGGCCAGAAAACGTTTTAACCCAGCCGCGGTTGTTGTGCGTTCGAATTCTTTAATTGCTTCAATTTTTTCAGGTAAGGGTTTTAAACCATTTGCTGTGATTTGGTGCCCGAGGAATTTAACTTCGGCTCTTCCAAATATACATTTTGTCACGTTGATGCTCAAGCCATATTGTCGCAATCGTTCGAATACGATGGAGAGGTGTTTCCGATGTTCCTCTATGTTTTCTGATGCGACAGATATGTCATCAATATACGGGAACACAAACGGTAAATATTTTAAAACCTCATGCATTAGTCGTTGCTGAGTCTGTATGGCGTTGCAGAGTCCGAACGGTGTAAATAGAAATTCAAATAATCCGAACGGTGTTGTTAATTGTTAGCTTGTTGTAATTTATCAAAACGTTTCAATAATTTGTTTACTTTCATCTCTAGTGACGATATTGCTGATGCGGATGTGGATTCAATATTATTGGATACTGCGTTGACTTGATTAAAATCGCCCAATTCAATCAGTTTGTCGGACAGTTTTGCTAATTTTTAGCAATCGTCGTTGCTGGTTGAAATTAGCATACGAATTTGGTTAGGTATTCGTTGCATCCAGATCTGCTTCATCATTTCGTCCCCTACTTTTGATCCTCCCAATGTGCACATTTCATTTAGGAGCCCGGACGTTTTTTTTATCACCTAACTGCACATCTTCCAACAATGTTTTAATTTTTCTTTGATCCGACACGGCAAACTGTTCCAACAAAGCTTTTTTTTATGAGTTATATTGTCAGCCGGTGGGTGCATGACTGTGTCTGTTATCAGGGATAATATTTTCGTATCCACTGACGGTAATAACGTATAAAATTTTGTTGCGTCAGTAGATATTCCGCTCAATTCGATTTGTGCCTCCACTTGTTGGAACCCAATTTCGGCGTTCACTGACCAGAATGGCGGTAGCCTAACTGCTACTTTGCTTACGACAATGTCATTTTCGTTTTCATTCCCCATAATGAAGATTTTATGTATTTTTATATTAATATTCCGAGTGTAATATTTTATGTGTAACATCGAAAATTTTATGATGTATCTTCACGAACTTTTTTACACGTGGTTCTTTAACAATATATGTCCCTTAACCTCAAAAGTTTTTGTATATTTATGGTTGTGCACTTTTTGTTAAATTATTTTAATTTTTACGACAATAATTTTATATTTATTTATTAGTTAACCCGTACTTTTAATCACGTCGGTTTGGTCACCAAATTATGGGAATATTATTTAAAATTATTTAAAATTAAAGGAATGCTTTTTATTTTAAAATACGTTTATTCTTCTTTGCTTATGACTTGTTCATTTTTGTACAGTCAATTTACAAAGTAAAAAAGCCTTTTCAAAAAAGTATTTCCCTATGAACCAAATTGAAGTTGAATATGTATCGATATCTTCGATTTACAGGGTGACCCCACAACTTGACTAGATACATCTGTAGATTTTTGTTTGTCATCTTTTGACTTGACTCGCTGTATGTTTGTATTTGTGCCTAACCTTCACTGTGTTTTTAAAGCACAACTGCAATTTTAATTGGCTGCGTTGTCTTATTTTCTTCCATGTATCATCACTAGTTCAGGGTTTGAGCTTCTTACCTTATTATAGGTAAGTGTTTCAGTACCAGCCTTGATATTAGTTTAAACATTGAGCTGCAGCGCCGAGAGAATTGCTGCAATCAGATCTGGTGTATGACAGTCAGAATCTTTGTCTCGGAGCCCTGAACCTTCAAATATTCTTCCTGCGGAATTTGATGAAAAACCATTTGTTATATTTTGTTGGCCTAGTTATTTCACTACCATGATTAACTTCTTCCAGTTTATAGTAATTGGATCACAAATATTCTATCGCTTTAATATTTCAAAGTAACCTTCTTCCATGTCATTTGCAAGTTGCAATATGTGTGCAGTGCACATATAAGTTTTAATTTATTATTCTAAAAATCGTGCATGGTCGATCATTGCCATCCCTCATTCTAAATCTATCTATCGTTTACAAAATACAAATAACAATGTTATGATATTAACTTTGTACTTGTTCAATAGGAGATAGTGACAATGTACACACGTACATGACAAACCGAATATGTATATAGCTTAGTATTGTCTTATGTATTTCGATTAAGAACATAAGAATCGGCCTTGGCTAAAAATTATTCAATCAGCACCTCAAAAAATTACGAGATAAATTGCAAGTAACTTGTTATTCTTAAAAGTGAATGTGATTTTGTACAAAAATTGATTTTCAATGGCAATTTATTGGTGGACTATAAAATTAAGAATTATACGATTTAATTTTTTTTGAACGACATATTGATACCAATAATCTTAATTTTTAGAACTTTAAAACCTGCTAAATATGGGAAGCTTACCAAATTTAAATGAATTAGAACGTGAAAAATTGGAGCGACGTGGATTTGAACGGGAACGCAAATTGGCACGGGAACTGGCACGAGAGAGAGAATTTGCACGGGAAAAGGATCCATACCGAGAAAAAGATCGTTTACCCGTGTTTATACATCAAGGACAAATTCCTCTGCACAATCAACATCATCGCCATTCGCTTACATCACGCAAAGTATTGCGAACTCGAAGTTCAGGTACAACTCAACACGTGTGGGATGATCCAATGATTGAGGTAAATTTTAATGGATTTTATACGAATTTTTCGTAATGAATAATACATTTTTTTTGGTTACAGCACATGTCAGGCTATTCACCTATATCGTCGAGAAGTCATAGAACTGGTCTTGCACCTATACCACCCTATACCGCCCAATACCAGCACCAACAACTATTTCTTTCATTAAGTAACACAAGGCGGCGTGAATCGATAAATAGTTCGATTGGTGCCACATCTGTTCGTCGGCTATTAACAATAAATCGAGGATGTCGTCATAAAATACCGATCCATGTTAGGGCGAAAATAATCCGAAATTTCATTTTATTGGTGATCGCACATGGTGTGAGCATCGCTGTTCTAATGCCCATGATGGGACTTCAAGGTTCGAATTCGACATGGTTCCATCAAGAACATTTTTTACATTTTGGACCTGACATAGGTTCGGTACTTTTCAGTATCAGCTTCTTAATATCATCGCTAATGTGTCTGGTGGCAACAAAAATCATACAGAAAATTGGATTCATCGTACTATTCATAATTTACTATAGCGGCTTCTGTTTATTCCTGTCGGTCCATTTATATCCCTCGATATATACACTGTTACCGGGATATATTATTTTTGGCGTTATACTTGGGCCGGCTTGGATCGGAAAGCTCACGATTATAGTATCGTTTGCATGTAAGTTGAGCTGTCACCAACATGATTATAATAATGGAACGGCTGGGGTTGAAAATAGTGATGATCATAAATTGGTGTGTAACCGAGACGAAAGTGTACGACGTTTGGCACGCTGGTATCATGCGGCTCAAGATTTTGGTATAATATTTGGTGCGATTCTATCAACAATTATCCTATCGTATGTTCATCCATCAACCATCGAATCAGGATCGACGATGATACCTAGTGAACAACCAAGTACAACACAAGCAACAACAATATTACCATTGTATCCATCGGTTGGTTCGAGCGTGGCAACATTATTTCCGAATCAACCGTTCAAAACAAATCTAAATCAAACGACATTAGAAAATTTTATAAAAAATTTTAATTTAAAATTGTCGGGTCAAAAAGAAAATGAGACCATGGGGTCGGCTACGCAAACGCCAAAATCGCTGAAGAATCATTTTCAAACTGAGCTCAACTATTTCTTATACCAGGAGACGATTGATCATTTGAATTATCAATCGGAACGCTATATCGATGAAATGTTTGATACGAATGACCACGGTGAACGGATATGTGGAGTGCATTCGTGTCCCGTGTGGAATTATTCGCCGAGTACGGCATATCCAACTGTCGACTATAATGGAACGCTAAAAGAATTCCAAACGAATAAGGTTATAGCGCACGTGAATGCAATACAATTAATGGCTGCATTTCTACTATTCGGAATTGTGGCACTCGTTTTAACGTGTCTTCTAACCAATGTCGATAATAATTTACGATTTGATTCATTAAAAGGGATTTCGGATACTTTAATATTTGCCGGACCGATGGCATATTTCATTGGAACGGAACAAGGTTATATGCTGGCCGATTTTTCAAAGGTAATAACACAATATTCTCACAACGAATTCGATTTCATATTTTTGATTATTTCAGGCATATGTTGCATGTTCGCTGGGGCCACAACTTGTAGCGGGTGCTCTTATAGGAATGGGTATCATGCAATTAATTGTTGGATGCACCGTTAGCATGCTACTTCGTCACACAAAACGAATTGTTGTTATTGCAGCCGGATTTTTCTTTCATGCATGTCTACTGTTAGTGTTATCGCGCTGGAAGCCATCACAAGACGATAGCGCATTATTTTATGTGATTGCAGCGGCTTGGGGTGTTTGTAACGCCGTTTGGGAAACATTAATATTTGCCCTGATTAGTTTAACCCATACGAATCATGTAGCCGATGTCATATCACCGTTACAATCTTTACGATTTCTTGGGCTGGGCATAACATTTGCTGCCCACGGTCTATTGTGCGAAGGGCCAAAAATATTATTTTTAACAATACTACTCTTTATAGCGGTACCACCATATGCTCTGCTCGAAATTCGTTTAGAAACACAACGAAAAAATCAAATGGCCAATTTATGACGAAGCCATTATAGCTAGAAGAAGGTTTATTAGGACATTTTCATCTCGCGTATCTCGTTATATTTCGTTTTGAAGCTCAATAAGTGTTAATATTTTTTTTTGTTGGAGCACCATATTTAGTTTTATGTAAATAAATTTATACACACACCTTTTAGATATAATTATTGTGTATCAAAGGCCTTTCGAAGCCAAGTATTTCCTAAAATTATATATATATATATATATATATATATATATATATATATATATATATATATATATATATATATATATATATACAGGTTGCGCGAGTTTGGAATATTAAATCGTTAAACAGTGATTTGTCGCTTCATGGTAAGAAAAAAAATTTGTTAAAAAATGAAACTCAAATATTAAACTTTAACTATCAAAATAGTTTTTAATGGAAAGCAACCAACTTAGCCTTATTTGACAGGTAATTGAAAAGGCTGTTAGTAGTATTTAAAGGGTCTGAAAATATATTTTAAAGCTAAAAAATAATAATAATTTTTTTAGAGTATGTATTTAGCTTTTATATCCAATTTAATTTTAATGCGCCTAGATGTCCTCTACGATTCTTTAATATGCTATTGCCTTATCTGCTGAGCTACTGTTTCTATTCGTAATATTAGTTCTTCCTTTGTTGCAATTTCGATGGAGTAAAATGGCTCTTTCATGGTTTCCTATACATACCATAATTTTTTAGTTTTTTTTTTAAACTATAGAGTCCTTCTCCCAGCTCGTATTTCGGAGTAGATTAATACGACCAACCTCAAGTGAATTCAAATATCTAATCGAATATCATAAGCTTACATTTCCAATCTCAGATTCTCGATCATATAAGTATTTCATAATCACTGGAAGAACATCTGAAAATATCTCCCTGTAATTTTACTAATTTTTTTAAAAGCCTTGAATTAATTCGATCACGCTATTCTCATCGCCAAGTTAGAGAACTTCCATTGCCAGTATCTCCCCGTTAGATGGTTAACGTCTTATCTTTCAGATCGTTGGCAGTTTTTGAAGATTTCAGATTGCTCTTCTCGGTGTTTTCGTGCTATGCCTGGAGTGCCTCAGAGCACTCATATTGGTCCTGATCTATTATCAACGATGTTGTGAAGTATGTCAATTCCTTCTCTTTGCAACCCAAAATATCATTGCGTGGTGTATTTTGCAACAATTACAATGCTTCATAGATGTCTGGATCGTCATGCCAGCATTTGCGGAGTAGATTTTTTACTGTCTGAACATTGCGTTCAGTGAATCCTTTTGAACGAGCGTAGTTTGGTGATAATATGCGATGGTTGAATTGCCAACGCAATGCGAAAATTTTGAATACTTTCGATGCGAAAGAATCTGATTCCAACGTTTCCGGTATTCCGTGAATAGCAAGCCATTTTATAAATTGCAAAATGACTGCTGCCGATGTTGTTGACTTTAATTCTTGAAAATCCATAAAACCGGAATAATGATGTAGTCTTTGCCCTTGAACGTAAACATATCTGTAGAAACTAGTTGAAATGGATAGTCCGGCAAAACCTTCTGTAGTAATGGTTCTTTTGTTTTTGAGCTTTGAGTGTGTTGCATGTAGCTTTATGACAAATCCCTTGATTTTCTTTGTTTGTCTAGGGCAGTAGAAACTGCTTCGCGCTCTTGCTAATGATTTCGACACACTTGGATGACCTTTGTGTATATCCGTTAACAATTTAGAGCGTTCAGTTGTTGGGACAATAATTTTATTAGCTTTAAATAGTAATTTCCCATCATACCAAATTTCCTTCTTGAAATTTGCATAAGACTTGACTGCTTCTGGCAACTTGCTGTCATCAGCCGGCCATCCTCTTTCGACAACTGTGCGTAGCAATTGTAATTCGAAATCTTCGTCTGTCAATTTTGCTAAGTGTTTTTTAGTCATATCCGTCATAGCGAATACTGCGTTGATTTTGTATTCTTCACTTTCCGTATCGGTGCCTGTGAAATCGGTTTTTTAAAAATTGTTTCCAAGGGTTTATGATCGGTTTCGTTGTCCAATTTTTTGCCATCCACATAATGGTGAAATTTTTTGCACGCAAAGCTTATGGCAGTTGCTTCTCTGCCGATTGGTGGATCATCTTTCTCGGATTTCGTCAATGCCCTGATGGCATATGCGATTGGTTTTTCATATTGGAACAGACAAGCTCCAAGAGCTACGGAACTTGCATCGCAGGAAATTTTAACGCTTTGATTTACGTCATAAAAACCTAGAACTAGCGTTGTTGTGATGACCTCTTTTAACTTCTTAAAAGCTGTTTGTTGGTCAACATCCCATACCCATGCGGCGTCTTTCGCTATTAATCTTCTCAATGGTTCTGTCAAATCTGAAAATATCGGAATAAACTTTGCAAGGTATGTTACTGTACCAAGCAATCTCTGCAATTCTTCGACATTTACTGGAGTGTCCAAACGATGAACTGCCGATACCTTATCTGGATCAATCTCACAACCATTGGATGTAAAAACATGTCCAAGAAATTTTACTCTATTCTGGTTGTATTCACATTTACCGTGATTTAATGTGAAACCAGCATCTTTTAATCGATGCATTACCTTTTTGTGATTCCTTCTAACATTTCCGCATAAAGAAAAATGTCATCCATGGCCTACCTCCCAATTGTCAATGCCTTGCAATGTCTCATTCATAATCGGTGAAAATACTTCAGATGCAGAATTTATTCCAAACCGCATGCCTAAATATAGGTAACGTCCCCATGGCGGACCGATGACCAAGTATTTTGACGTTTGTTCACTTTAAGTCACTTTAATCTGCCAAAAACCATGTTTACAATCCAATTTTGTAAACCGTTTTTCTACCACAGGCATAGAGCTTACGGCTGGGCTTAGTTCCGTAACTGGCGCTAAAAGTTTCATTGTAACCATTCTGTCCAATTCCTCTTTTGTTTTATCTCTAAGTGCAGCTGAAACTCGACGCGGTGGAATTATTTTGAACTTCGGATTGTCAACAAAGTCGATATCATACTCGTAGTTGTTGCAACAACCCAACTGTATATCCACTTTATGAACGCGTCTCACTAAGCCCAGCTGCACGCATGAATGTCGACCGAGAATTGACATTAAATCTTCGTTAATTACTTAAAAAATCACCTGTCCTGATTTTTGCGGTAATATACACACCATACCTTGGTTTCAGCTATTACTTGGACTGTGTCAAGATTATATGTTGATAGACTTTTAGTCGATGAAATGTTTACTTTTAATTTTAATCTGGACGCTTCTTTCCGCGATATTACATTACAGTGAGCTCCTGTGTCCAAATCAATAGACAGTTCACCATCACCGACTTTCAATGTTTCAATCCATTTGTCTTTTTTACTTGAACACACTTTTATTTCTTCCTTTTCACAATTAATACTGCTCACGTTGTAATTATACTCGCTCTCGGCACTCGAATCTGAGTCAGTTTCCCAGATTTTTTATATTTTTCTTTTTTATTTCTGATTTCTTTTTGGAGCGACACATTTTTTTAAAATGACCATTATTACCGAACTGATGACAGTTTTTGTAGAATGCTGGACATTGTTTCTTACCGTGTCACGTGCCGCAGCGCTTGCAATCAAATTTGTCATCATTTCTATGTTCGTACTTTTCATTTAACAAAACACACGCGTTCCTCTCCATGACTCTCACTCTTCTCCTTCTTTATTACATCTTCTTTTTCTATAATTACGTACATTATGCTATAACGTCTAAGGTGGCGTCCGATTTCCGTGGTAGTCTAGTAATTATAACAGTAGTAAAATCTTTTTCTCTTCCAGATTTTTAATAAGTTCGTTCGCTGTCCAAATTCCGAAAACATTTTGATGTTGTAATTTTGACATTTTAACATAAAAAATTATATGTGATAGTGAAGAAATTTTCAAATAATTGCCAATTTTGTTCAGTTTAATATGCAATAAGAAAATGGTAAAGGTTGGGGATGACCTAAATATGGTGTTATTTGTGCTAGTCTTAGACATTATGTATTTCATGAGAGAACCCCTAACCTCGCTCGGCCGTTATTTATACAGCTATTAATGGGTCAGCTACTACACATTATATGTATAAATATATTTGTGAACTTGTTCACATAATGGAAATTTTGACAATGTAACACCACGATAATAACGTTTATTAAAACATTATTATAAAGTCGCCAATCATAATAAAATATTAGTGTATATTCGTCGTAAACGACGGGGTAGAACAATAATTTCTTGTAAAAATGTCTGCATTCACTACATTTGCCAATTTTGTTTCATATGAAAAAACTACAGATCTGTCAAAATTATTACATGTAGCTGCTGTAGTAATTTGGTTGCATACAGTACAACGTCATAATTACTACAGCTGGAATAATTAAAAACGGAAATCGGATGCCACCTAAAAAGACTTTTATAGTTGAATAAGGTATTCGTAAACGAAATCTCCTTTCTTAAGTTAAAACTAAAAATTTTATACATTCCAAAGAATTTGAAACTAATTAGAAAAATAGTGATTTTTCAATTCAAAGTTACATTTCAATTTAACTTTATATTACATAAATACAATTTACAGAATCAATGTGTTCATATTGTAATCTTTAAATTTACCTGGTGGTTGACGTATTCGGCTTGACTTACGTGGAACACGATCTGATACTTTAGTTAATTTCGTATTGCAATTCATGTTATTATGATCATTTACTACATTACCATTACGAGAATGTGCGTAATTCAAGCTTACATTTTGACTACTGTAATCTTCTTCCGTAGAAACTATCGGAATACAACCACTCTATTTTTTAAAAACTCTTTTACTGCCAAATTCAATTCGATGCTTTGTCCAAATCTTCTCATAACTAAAACATATTTTTTTAAAGTATTCTTTGTGGTTTGGACCGCTCTCTCGACTTGTCCGTTACTACTTGGACGATACGGTGGTGTATGTATCAACTTAATGGCCTTGCCCTTACAAAATTCACTGAATAATGGACTGTTAAACGGTGGACCATTATCTGACACCAACTCGGTGGAAAATCCAAACGTTTTAAAAATACCATCTAACCCTTGTTTTACTTTACTCGCATTTGTTCCTCGCATAAATACTACTTCCAAACATCTACTAAAAACATCTATCAATATAAGAAATTTCATACCCTCGAAATGGAAGAAGTCGATATGGACTCATTGAAATAGATAAGACACTTCTGGCCAACTCACGTATACCTTATCATGCTTATCATTTCTCGTAACCTGGCAAGAATGACATAGCGCTCAATATCACGATCGATACCTTCCCAAAACACGTATTCCTTAGCCAAGTTTTCATTTTAACCATACCACAATGATTTCAATGCAACAATTTCAACTCACTCTCTTGCATAACTTTTGGAATAACCAACCTTCTTCGATTGTACTTGGTTAACGTTGCCATTTTCACCCTTGCTATTCCTATCCATTATATTCAAATCGTTCTCTATTAATTCTGTGGCTATCACCTTCTGTACTATTTGTTTGAACATGGTTTTATCATCCATTGCCATTAAATCCTTTTTTATCCTGCGATTATGAAGACCGGAAATAAATTGGGTTCGCAACGCTCTGTCCTTATACGAACCAAAATTACATTCCTCCGCTAGCGAAATCACTGCAAAATCGTTAACAGTTTCCGCCCATTTTTATACTCGTTTACCAAACATAACAGGGTTGGTGCAAGTTTTTGTTTGCGGTGCGAACAAATCCCTACATCGTTGTACTATCTCTTCGTAAGTAAGTTCTTTTGGCTTACGTGGTTTACATGCTTTGGTAAGTTTTACGCTTGCGTATGGGCTAAATTGTTTAACAACACTATCCTGAACTTATCCTCGTTCACATCATCGTTGCACAAATGGTCCTAAAACACCGTCAAAATTTTTAATTTTTAAACTCGAGTTTATCGACGTTGTATTTTCCACATCTCGGTGTTTATCCGCCTTTTTATTTCCATTTTCCTTACTAATTTTTTTTTGTGTCGGTGCCATTTTCATACTATGCACATGTACGTTGTACTTTTTGTTTTTGCAATTCAAAATTTCACTAATCTTCTTACAAAAAGGAACTACCATTCTATTATTACACTTTTAATCCATTTCATTTAATTTTTAAAACTATAATTACCCCGATGTTTCTGGATTTTTTTTTTTTTTTTTTTTTTCAATTTATATATTTTTTATTTTCTCGTCGCCATTTTTATGTTCGTTTTTGTTATAAAAAAGGACACGCTTCTCCATGACTCTCACTCTTCTCCTCCTTTATAACATCTTTTTCTATAACTACGTACATTATGCTATAATGTCTAAAAATACTTTTATAGTTGAATAAGGTATTCGTACACGACAATCATCTTTTTTGTTTATTTTGTTTACACTTGATGATTGTGCAAGCGTCGATAGATCGCTCAAGCCGCTTTCATAGAAAAATTCTGCAGAATTCTTCAGTAATATTTCTTCGGCAAAACATGACGGAATTAAATATTGTTTATCTCTTTTAGTAATTTTTTAGTAATAAATAATAAAATTCAATTTTAAGTTGGTATACATTTTCGGAATTTACTAAAAAAGATAAACAATATTTAATTCCGTCATGTTTTGCCGAAGAAATATTACTGAAAAAATTCTGCAGAATTTTTTTATGAAAGTGGCATCAGTGACTTTATTTGTTACTCAGCACACTCTGCTGCACGACGTTGCGAATTCCTACAACGATTTGATCCATATCACGAATTCATCTTCTTTTGTACTATATCCACAACGCGTAGCTTACGTTTTCAAACGTTGCAAAAAATCTTCGAATGATTCACATTCTTCTTGCTTAATACGATGAAATTGGTACCGCTCATACGTTTTGTTGCGCGACGGTGCAAAATATTTTTTTAATTTGTCGACAATTTGCTTCGGATCCTTCTTTTCGTCGTATGTAGCGCCCAAATTATTTAAAGTACCTTTCATACCGACGACTTCGACTTTGGACTTCGTAAATGAAATTTTTTTAAAAAGCATTTAAACTATAAAACTTAGGTTGATTCGATTAACAATGTCAAGTTTTATTGAAATAAATCAAAATAGTTATAAAATTAATTAGTTTTATGTGATAAATCTAAGAAAATTAAATTCAGTGCAATGAAGTTAGCTGCAAAGCAAGTGCGATGCGTTCGACTTCTCGATTTTACCAATTTGAAGTTGTACAAAGCAACTTCATTCATTTTGAAATGTCAATCGATTAACAAAACATCACAATGGCAGCCGATGATATGTTTAACTATTCTGTGGAATATTATTATGAGGACGAAAATAATGGACGAAAATATAAATAATAATCAAATATTAGGGAAAGTGATGAAAACTTTATTAGTGACAATAATTTTGAGTTTTGTCTCATCCTTGAGATGCAATCAAACTTGATTTTATATGATTAGTCAGATGCTGACTACAACTCACAATTCACAAATAAAATATCAAAATATGACAGCTGTCAAACAAAGTCAAAGTCGACGCCGTCGGTATGAATATATCAATGCTTTGTATTTGTGGAATTTAAATGTTTTGCAAAGTCGAAAGTAGAAGTCGTCGGTATGAAAAGTACTTAATACTTTCAATGCGGGGCGAACAAGGCACGAAATTAATGTTGTTGCTTCAATTTCGGCGGTCATTTTTGTTAATTCAATCGAATTACCGAAATGTGTAAATAATTCGATCCATTCCGTCCACTTTTGAGCCATATCTAGCTCTGAATTTATCACAAAATTCTTCGGTGTCCAGAGGCAGTTCGGTCTAAATGCATTTCTTCATTTACCTCACATTCATTCTGATGCCTTTGTTCTTCTTCCTTATCAGGAACGTTGCGATCTGCTTGGATTTAAGCGGCTTGACCACCGCCTTATAGTTGCATCTGTCATTTTTATTTTCGGTGTTTTAAATGCGTATATTGACTGTGCCCAGTTATTGGCCCGATTCCCTACATATTTAGTAAAACTCTTGCGACCGTATTTAGGAAGGTGACTGTTACATTACTTTAATGATGTAAACAAAATGTTGTTTTGTTAAGTTTAAACCAAAGTCGAATATAAGACAACTTATTAAACCACAAGTTTATTAAACCACTTGTTAAATAGGGCTAAGTGTTAAATATTTTTTAAGTTCTATAGTTTGATATTTGAGTGCATTTCTTCTAAATATTTTTAACCTCAAAAGTTATCAAAAATTACAAAATTCTAAGCTCGGACACCCTGTATACATAACGGGGGTCATATGATAAGTTTTTAAAGCCTTAACCAGATCAAAATCTTTTAGCACTAATTCTACGACTCCCTTAACCCCGATGAACCCAACTGATATCGAATTAATAATGGAGTTATGCCATCGCGAAGACACTTTTTAATATATTTTACTAAGGTCAGGCACTGATCATATGACCCTCCTTATTTACGAATATATATGATAATAAAGCTAAGTATATTTATTATGTTATATAGAAGCCTAAAAGTTAAACATCATCAGCATTATCAGCCTCATCATCGATTTAGCACATTGTCAGATATAGTACATAATTTAGTGTAGTATTATATTTTATGGGCTGCGAACCAATAATATTCGTATATAATTTATGATTAAAATTTGAAATGTCAAATATTTTACTATTCGTACTATCACTACTTAGCATAAAATAGCATTAACAATTATTTATGAAAAACAAAATGGCTGATAAAAAAACGACTTATCCGACTATTTGTCCGCAGCCCATACATATAAAAACTCGATTCTTTGAAAAATTCACCTATCATTCTCATGCGGTTAAACTCCGATTTTGTAATCCAGAACCCAATTATGTGTTTCTATAAATAAAATATACCATTCAAATTATATCCACATGTTTATTTTATTACTATTAACTGTTATGACTACATGTATGAATTATGATCATTTTGTGTAATTAAATTTATGTAAACTCTCAATATTACTCTGGATTATCGTAAAAAATAAAAAATAATTTAAGAAAAATCAAAACCGAAATTTTTAATAACCCAAAAGTCTCGGACTTATATATTTAAGGTATCGAAAACATCATATTCACGTTTTTGTTATGTCAGAAACCAGTTGTCTAGTGTGCAACGAGGTTTCACTTATTTAATATTTACAGAATTATTTGAGGAGATAAAATTTGAGTTCATCAAATGATTTTTTGGTTACCCATCATCTATCACAAGAGGTGTTTTGAAAATATACTTGGGGAAGATATACAAAAGTCATCCATCAGCATTACGGAATACATTACAGATCGTAAGCAAATCAAAAGAAAAAATACTATATTTGACTTAAAATATATTCTACATAGAAGAATTAGTAACTGTCAACTGGAGATTCCATTTAAATAATAGACCAGTAAATATAGTTGCAGAAAATCTAACATATATACTGGAATTAGAGGCTGAAAATGCTACATCCGCTGAAGATAATTCAGGAAAAGCGAAGAATTCAAGCTACTAAAGGTGCTTGCGTTTGACATGAATAAACAAAATTAACTGAATTAACTGATTCAACTGAAGTGATTTGACTGTTCGATTCGGACCTGTCAATTCAGTTAAAAAAATTGAGCAACTGAATTAAGTGAATGTGTATTTTGGTAGTGGAGTTAATTCACATAGGTTGTTTTTTTTTTTTTTATTTTTTGTTAGTTTTGCACGCGTTGTTTGTTTTATATAGGTTGCTGTTTTTTGAATTTTTTTCTGTTTCGCGTTCAATTTTTGAAAATTAGAATATATATATATATATATATATATATATATATATATATATATATATATATATAAATATTTATATATATATATATATATATATATATATATATATATATATATATATACATATACATATATATATATATATATATATATATATATATATATATATATATATATATATATATATATATATATATATATATAATATATATATATATATATGCTATATATATATATATATATATATATATATATATATATATATATATATGCTATATATATATATATATATATATATATATATATATATATATATATATATATATATATAATGTGTATTTTTTGTATTTTATAGCCAGTTCTAATGATTTTAATATAAGCATGTATTCATGTTTTATTTTCATTCCCGCTGTAGTAAACAAAAGCGAAATTTAAAATGATTTATTTTTGACATTTGTCTGAAGTGATAAATACCATTCGAACACCCAAATCACTTCAGTAGCTCAATTATTAAAATAGCAACTAAATTATCTAAATAGTAACTCAATTTCAGTTCTGTTGATTCATGACAATCGAAAGTGCCTTAAATGACGGATGTAAACTAAACAGAGCTATTAATAAATAAGACTTACATTGCGGAAAGAAAAAACCTAGAGCGTCCAGAGGTATTTAAGTCAATTCGCGTTAACCCAGACGACAAATTATTCCTTGTGGAAAACAAGAAAATACTTAAAACAAACCCGATAAGACTATACTTACTTTTCCTGCTCATCTAAAAACAGTATTCTCACCACACGAAGAAGTAAATTATTTCACAAAAACTGAACTTAATATTTAAACCAGTATTAGAAGAAAGGCAAATTATACCAGACAGAATTTAGGTTCTGAAACCAACATGGGACCATAGAGCAAGTGCATGGATTTATAAATGCAATCAAGCATACCTTCAAAGAAAAGTAATTTTACTCTGCTGTCTTTTTGCATATTGCACATCTGTAGTTGACAATTTGTGATGTTTGGCAAAGGCATCAGGAAATTGAGAAAATAATATCATACGGCTCACCTTTTCAATTATATAAACGATATTTATTACCAAATAAGAGACCTAGTTGGCATTTAAAATACGCGGGATGAAATAACTGTAAGATTGCAGCTTTTGTTACATAAACGGATCTGTGGCAACTCGATATTTACAATATTAACACACGCGACTGTAAAGCAAGAGTTTCATTATTATTACTTTCGACTTTAAGATTTGTGACAGTAGGAACAAAGATATAGTCGAGTGCGCGTCTTCATAGATAGTAGTTATAGTTTCGAGATATATGTAATAACTTTAAATAGAATAAATAAATTTATAATATAATCGTGTTAATCGTCATTATTCGTCATTATTAGTCGTAAATTAATCAATATCCACACAAAGATAAACGCTATATTGGTGACCGTCGACGAGGACAAAACCGCAATTGTCTAAAAATTAAACTCGAACCACGCCGAGGTTAAATTTTACCGAGGTTAAATTTTCAATACGCGCATTTAGCGACAATGTCGGACGAAGAATAGGATGTCGACACGCCAAATTTAGATGATGGTGTTAATACAAACAAACTAGTCAACGCAGTCGCACCGAGGGTGCCTATTCATACGCTAAACTGGGATCAGGTGGACACGTGGTTTCTCCAGCTTGAACAATGGTTTCTCATCAATAGAATTTCCGAGAAAATAAAATTCGGCACAGTCGTTGCATTATTGGACCTGAACATCGTTAGTCAAGTGTACGAGGCAGTGAACCCGATATCAAACCATATCATAATCTCAAACAGGCTGTACTAGCAGCTTACGCCGAGACATTGCAACAGCGTTTTCAAAAGCTGGTGTCGGGTATTCAGTTGGGCGATCGCCGACCAAGCCATTTGTTGAACGAACTTCGACAAGTTAGCGACACGAAGAACGAAAATATATTAAAACTTTTTGGTTAAGCCGATTGCCAATCCAGGTGAAAGTTATTATCAGCTAGCAAGGGACAGTTATCCAAAGTGGCAGATGCGGTTATGGATGCAATGAATCTCTCAGTAAATCAATTAAGTCAACAGCCGATAAATCAAGCACCACAAGCATCATGTGTCCAGCCTCAGTATGACCAATGTAAAATCCAGCAGCAATTGCAGGAGTTAAAATTACAGTTGCAACAGCTCTCTGTGGATCGCTCCTCGCCGTTTTCAGGCCGCTTTAGTTTAAAATCACCAGCTCACAGCTGGTCTCATGGGTAAAATGGAGCGCTTTCAAACCGCTTTAAGCAAACGACCACATGCTGGTATCATAGAACGTATGGAACTTCGGCAAATAAATGCAGACAGCCGTGTGATTTCGCACAGCCATCAAGACCGAATCATCATAAAGCATAACTAACAGTTAAAAGTAATAGCACAGCAGGCATTGTCTTGCCTAACAGCAAAGTTATTGGTAACACTAACAATTCAAAGTCATCGAAACCATCATCCCGTATTAGTAAGAGTAGTGCCGTTATCCAGTCAACATCATCAACTCCTAATGCAATCAGTGTTAATCAGCTTTGTGTTCACGATAATCCGAACAAAATTAGTTTCCTGATCGACACCGGAGCAGATATATCAGTGCTCCCCAAATCTTTCGCACGACGTTCAGCTAGGCCAACAACACAATTATTGTACGCCGCCAATGGCTCCACAATTGCAACTTTTGGTGAAAAGCGCCTTCAATTGAATTTCGGGCTTAGAAGATCGCTGACGTGGACGTTTACGGTAGCCGTCGTTAAACAACCAATAATCGGTTCGGATTTTCTATCGCACTACAACCTACCGGTGGACGTGGCAAGTAATAAATTGATTGACAAGGTGACGTCATTCGAAAAGCATGGAGTAATCGCTAGCCTGCACGATGTAGCGGTTAAAACATTTGATGCGAATCATCAACTTGCTTCGTTACTGCATGAGTTTGTTGACATTACGCGATTTAGCGGTGAAATTGGCATGGCGAATACTATGGTGAAATTTCAGATCGAGACGGCAGGGCATCAAGTTAGCGCCAAAGCGAGACCATTGTCGTCGGAAAAATACAAAGCAGCAAAGGCAGAGTACGAGGAATGGATGTAGGCTATGTAGGTATATGTCGACCATCGAAAAGCAATTAGTCATCGCCACTCCATATGGTAATGAAGAAGGATGGAACGTGGCGGCCATGTGGTGATTTCCGAGCGTTAAACGAAGTTACGAAGCCAGACAAATATCCGCTACCATACATTAACAACTGTGGCGACATCCTATATGGTAAACGCTTTTTCTCGAAAATCGATCTGCAAAAAGCATTCCATCAAATTCCGATGGATCCAGGCGATGTGTACAAGATAGCCATAGCAACACCATTCGGACTGTTTGAGTTTATGTATATGACGCTTGGTCTCTGTAACGCCGCGCAAACCTTTCAGAGGTTCATATTGGAAGTCCTGCGCTGATTGGTCTTTGTATTTGCATATATCGACGATATATTGATTGCTTCATCTGATATGGAGAAACATCGTAATCATCTTCGACAAGTGTTTCAACGTCTACGACATAGTACAAGCTGTATATAAACCCATCGAAGCGTGAGATCGGGAAGTCAACGATATATTTTCTTGGACATAGGATTTCGTCCGTTGGTGTTCAGCCGTTGCCAGATAAAGTAGAAGTTATTCGACAATTTAAACTTCCGACGATTGCCAAGGACCTCAAACAGTTTTTGGCAATTATAAATTTTTATAGAAAGTTTATCCCGAACGCAGTCAGCACCAGATGATACTGCAAAAGATGATTATAGGCAATAAGACAAAAAAATAGCATTGCTAGTTGACGCGTCAGACAACGCAGTAGGTGCCGTTTTACATCCGTTTGTAAATCAAGCAACCTTTAGGCTTTTTCTCAAAAAATCTAGCTTTTTTGAGATACGCAAAGCAAATACAGCACGTACGATCGTGAACTGTTGGCGATATACCTGGATGTAAAGTGTTTCCCGTTTATGATCGAGGGCCGACAGTGTTGTATTTACACCGACTACAAGCCATTGGTCTTTGTATTTAAGCAGCGGTTGGACAAGGCTTCGCCAAGGCAGATCCGCCACTTGGATTTTGTGGCGCAATTTTCCACAGATATTCGACATAAATCTGGATCATCGAAAGTATCATCCGATTTTTTATTACGAATCAACGAGTTACGTACCACATAACCGATTGACTACAACGAATTGGCGTTAGATCAACAAAGATGCAGTGAACTGGCATCCGTGTTGAACGACGATAACCTCACATTGAGCCTGAAGCTATAAACGTACCAGGTTCCAATCAGCGACTATATTGTGACGTCTTTGATGGTAATGTTCGTCCTTACGTTACGCCAAGATTCAGGACTACGGTAATTGAGGGTGTCCACAATCTGTCACATCCGGGAATCAGGGGTACCCAGCGCCTAGTGCAGGAAAGATTCATGAAGAAAGGCATGCGTAAAGACTGTCAGTCGTTCGTAAAAATTGTGTGGCATGCCAACGATCGAAAGTCACAAAGCACAATCGATCGGAAGTTCTAACAACGGTGTCACCAAGCCAACGATTTGATCATATCAACGTTAACTTAATCGGTCCATTGCCAACATCAGACGGGTATAATTATTGTATCACCATAATCGATCGTTATTCAAGGTGGCCCGAGGCATTTCAGACAGACCAAGGTCGACAATTCGAATCGAGTTTGTTTCACGAATTGTCTAAACTACTGGGTATCGAGCATTTTAAGACAACGAGTTATCACCCACAGTCGAACGGGTTGGTGAAAAGATGGCATAGGACATTGAAGTCAGCAATTATGTGTCATCAAACGCCCAACTGGTCAGCGGTTTTGTCAATAATATTACTTGGTCTGAGATCAACGTACAAGCCAGACATCAATTCTACACCAGCAGAGATGCTGTATGGGCAAACATTACGACTGCCGGGGCAATTTTTCAAAAGTGATGATAAGACAACAATACCGCAGTGAGAGTTCATCAGCAGTTTTCGCGAAGCAATGGTTTCCCAAAGGCCAACGAGTACTACGCATATCATTGCAAAAACGACATTTTCCTAAATAAAGATATTCATCGGTGTACTCACGTCTTTGTAAGACACGATGTTGTTCGCGCAGCTTTTCAACACCCTTACGATAGTCCGTTTGAAATTATTAAGCGTCATGAAAAGTATTTTGTCATCCAGCTAAACAACCGAACTTCAGAAATATCAATAGACCGGTTAAAGCCAGCTTTCTTTACCGAAGATGAGTTAAACGCTCAAACATCAACGTATTCGACGAGCCATCAGTTGTCGTCAGCATTAACTTAGTCATTGAGTCAACAGTTACCATCGCAACCAATGCAATCAATGAGTCATACCTCTGAGGTATAATGCAGTATAGCCGCATCCTAGTACCCCACATCTGATATAAACGACGATTGCCCAACCGTACGTTTCACAATCGGGCAGGATCATTAGACATTGCTCAAATCATTAGACAAATACTTCTTCCAAGTGTCGAGTACTGCCTTGTTATTTTATCCATAACAGAGAGTTTCATCCTGGTTTTGAATGGCAATAGGCCTTAGTCTGTTTTTAAAAAAATAATGGCTGTTTTAAATAAGCTACGTGAACTGCGCTCATTACTGAGTTGTTGTACTCTTAAGAATTCAGCCTTCCATTATTTAGACTATTTCCGTCGAAATATTTGCTTATACGCCACTGGTGGATTCAATACTCTAATAGAGCGTTAATATCACAAGATGGTGATTTAATTCCACAATGCTATACAATTCAGTAAATTGCCTTAGTGTCAATAGAAACTATAAACACACATATTGGAAAGAATTCCTTATAGTCGATACAAAAATCAAACTTTGCTTGGCTGTTTGCGGTGCACAGAAAAGCAAATCAGATATCATCAATATTCATCAATAGATAGCACCAGATTGTGAAATCTCGTAAAATGGAAATCAATATGAGACTTGTCGGCAGTGGAAAATGTTTTAATTTAATTACCAACCAGTTACTAACATTTACCGGGTAAAGTGCGCCTTTTTATATGAGATGAAACTGTAAAATGAAGATGTGTTACTCAACAGTAAATTAATGAAAGGCCAAAGCAGACTGACAATACTGCACACTGACGACATATTCCAGCAGTTAGTCACTAAACTATATTGTATACAGCCGTTAACATCAATACTTACCACGACTCTTAAGAGATCTTTTGAAACAAGTATTTCGAATTGGCGAACGTGGTAGGTGGTCAACCCAACGAACTTTTGTTTCGCACAATTTGGTTACCGGTGCAAAATGTAAATTTTTAATTTGTTTTTTTTTTATTTTAATTGTTGGTCAATGGCAAGTTTTGAACCCGACAACGTGGTAAGCAAAGCTATTTTGCAAAGCCAACGTTGAAACCAAGTCGGTAGGTAAGCAAAGAGTGTACCAAAATCAAAGATTGCCAATATTTATTCATTAATTGCTTATTTATGATGGATAAATAAGCCCGCCGCCAATCTGTTGGATAATAAGTTCGTCGTTGCTGGAGATATTAAAAGGAGTTCGGCTCCGAGTGGGGCGTTACAGAACTGCACATGCAGTGTCGGACATTCTTAGAAATTTACCAGTATATAAGCATGAAAGGAGCTCCTGTGCAGGATTGGTTTGTTTTGTAAGTGTAGATTTAAGCATTTATCTTGTGGAGTTTGCAATAGAGCCCAACGTGCTTGACTTAGTGATTAGCAATATCAAGCATGATGAGTCCAGTGGACTCGTACATATTTGACGTTAGGACGACATGGTCATCAGGACGAGTGAGTTGGCGTTGATCAGAGTGATCCGAGCACATTGTAAATGGTGGTCATAGTATTTTGAAACTTTCTTCGTGGGATGGTGTTCTTGAATGGATTTTTGAGGCTGTCGGATGACATGCATGAATTTGGTGAGTGGGATAGAGTTGTTTTGCAAGAGGGTTGTTTGGTCGTTGATTTGTCGGCTTTGTATTATTGAGGACGGTACAATTACGGAGCTTTACAAGTCTTCAGCTGTGGTTTTGTAGGAGTGTCATATAGCTGCGCGGCGTGGTTACTCTTGGTTGATGGGTTTAGATAAAGTTTCGGACTCTACATTTTGGGCAATTATGGAACAAGGTTGTCACTCAGCATACAATCGTAGGAGTGACGTGTGGAACATGGCGATGTTCGTGGTTACTTCTTGCCTTGTCTTTGAAGATTTTCTGATGTTGATGAGCTTTTTTGGTTCCTCAGTGGTGCCTTTGATGTTCGGGTTCTACTGGAATTCCTCTGCTTGTATCTTGGATTCGGTAAAGGTGTTTTCCGGTGTTGATCCTGGATGTTGTGACGTTGTTAGGGGTGGCTGGCATGAGTAGTTTGGTACTGGTTTTTGTATTACTGCGTTGACTTTCCAAAGGTTAGTAGCTGAAGTTTTGTAGCGTTGGTGGGCACTGCATACCGGCGTCATCCGGGGCATCCTACTTAAAGCTTGGTCGTTCACTCCTATAATCAATTAAACCATTGTTCAGCTTACTAACATTAGAAATTTTATCCGATCTCAATTCTTAATGAACTAATAAAACCACTCCACCCCACATATTAATGTATCTGGCAAATCGAATAAATACAGAAATTACACTAGAATTCTATTGTACTATGTGATTCCAATTAATTAGCACGTGGTAGTTAAATGTAATTAAGTATAGTAATTATTGAAATAAAAATAGTTTTCTGACACACCCATGATTACAAAAGTAGCTTAAATAGAAAACTGGATTAAAACAAGCACAGTAAATTACACAGTAAATTGCAGCAAATTACTAGCACAGTAAATCGCCAAACAAACATTAACTTCTTCTTCACAACATTTTGTAAAAATTCAATTTGCGGTTCAGATTTCCATCCACAGTACTGTACACATCGTAACTATTGTAACCACAAAAAAATACATTAAACTTGACCTTGTCTTAAAGTCTACCTAACTAATTTGTTAAGTGTGAAGGCGAATACATAACAAAAATCCGAAAACCAAAAAAAAAAAAAACTTTTCCTGATTTTTAATTTATGTTGTGCGCTTGTAAATTTGTCTTGGATGAATCGACCGTAAAATATCTGTACCATGAAATCGTACGAATTTAAGTGTTCGGTTCTAGTTGATTCACTTTTGTTTTTTAATCTTTTTGTGCCAAATCATTCTTGATACTTTATAAAAATTGTCTCATTATCACAAATTATCGTGCAATCTACAATCATTGCAAATTTTAAACTTAGTATTGATTAATTTACGGCGTACACTTCTAGAAATCATTGACTTTGACACTTATTTATGTGCATACGTAATAAATTTATAATTTACGAGTAGTTCTACATAAAGTTTACGTATACTTGTTTTACATACTATAGTAATTGGTATACGTAATTTATTCAATCATGGGTTTAGTAAAATAAACAGGCCTCTACATCCGTATTTGTCAGCATCCGGTTTGTAATTATTTCAGAAAATATCTACATTGGGTTGTAAGTGGATTTGTGTTCTTTATTATCTGTACTAAACTCTTAAGACCGAAGAACACTCAACTTTAAACAAATTCCGTTTTAAGAGCTTCTTAAAGCAACTAGCAGCCCTATGTTTGTATAAATAAAAAATAGTTTTTTGATACTCTTACTCCAGCGTGTTTGTAATTTTTGAGTCCATCGGAACAGTACGATAAAATTGAAATCATTTTAGTTTAAAAATAATTTTTGACGGTCAACAATAAAATGCTTTATACCCAACATCTTTAGACGTCAATGATTTTGTGTTATAAGTATTAAGGGTTAGAAGCTTAACCTTTTTTCAATTTGGTTCTAAAATTTTTTTTTATAAATCGTGCTTTAAGCAATTGAGAATATGTAGGAGAATATCCTACTTATATTTCTATCATTTAAATTAATGCTATTCAATATTTTACTGTATATTTGTTGGTGCTTGAACTATTGAAGGGTTTATAAAAGGACATATATTGAATTTTGCCCGAAATTCTTTAGAAAATGTATCTTTCGACCACCAAATTTAGTATAAATATAATCATCCTTTCTGCTATAAAGCTTTTAGTATGGCGTGTCATTATGACATTTTCGAATTCGTAGATTTTGTCATTCTCGTCCTGATACATAAGTATGTCACTATATATAACTTGCTTCGGTGACCGAATTATGTACTAATACACGTTTATTGGGCTGACTACATACAACGTGCACAAAGACGAATTGGATGAATTTTGGTGAGTATTTACAAAAGACTGTTATTAGAGATATCAATCAAATTAATCGGCCAACTCATTTTAACCATTAGCCAAAGCAGAAATGGAAAATTGATTCAGATGAATTTTGGAACTACAGATTCTTAAGATTTTGTTTATTTGGCACTACATCATATCAAAACTTTAGTTCAAAAAAATTAGCAACTAACGAATACGTTTAAAATGAACTATTTGAAAACCCACGTGGTCAGATCAGAAGGCAAATTATTGAGCCACTTAAAAAATCTTGGGACAACTATTAAACAGCATAGGAACTATTGGAGGACAGATACAAAAACAAAAGATCCGTTGTCTCCGCCATCTTAATCACCATGATCAATCAACCAACTGTAATGCAAACTTCACAATTTTGATGGGCTAACTATCATGTATTTTTTGAATTTTGGAAAATTTTCGATTTGGCCAAAATTTCACAGTTTTTATCATGTAATTTTTACAGTTTAGAGAAAAACCATTTCTAACCACAACAAATCCATAGAATATATCCATGCTATGATAGAATATATCATATGCGTAAATGCTTTCAAAAGAATCATAGAGTTGAAACATGTTGGCGTTTCAAAGGATTAAGTCAAAACGAGAGGACACATCCACACATCAGCTAATCACATTAGCTGATATAAAGACAGCTAAAACAGTTCTGGGAGTTAGTAGAGCTGCATCCTCTTGAATAGCCTGCTATTTGGGCAGTTTTCAATTTTGTAGCTGTCATCTTTTGACATTTTACAACTAAAAACTAATCCATTACTAAAAATGGTATACACGCTTCAACAACGCATTTAAATTGTTAAAATTCACAAAGGTGAAAATTTTGCAGCCACAGTTCGCAAAACTAAAGCACTTTTTGGTCGTCGTGAAGCACCTTCTCGGCCGCAAATAGTGAAACTGGTGAAAATTTTGAGCTGACAAGTTATTGATGGACAAGTTACTGATGTGAAGAATCGAAACCGTGTGCGTCGCTCAAGAACAACTGCGAATATTGCTGCTGTAACCCGTAGTGTTAAAGAAAACCCAGGTTTGTCGGTTCATCGTCGATCTTTGGAATTAGACATTACACAAACGACATTATACCGTATTTTGCATAAAGACTTAGGCCTTAAGGCTTTTAAAGTTCAGTAAACACAAGAACTCAAGCCGGTCGATCACCATAAACGTCGTATCTTTGCTGAATGGTTCCTTCAAATGCATCAAAATGATCTCAATTTTCATCGATAAATCATTTTCAGTGATGAGGCCCATTTTCACCTCGGAGGCTACGTTAATAATCAGAATTGTCCCATTTGGAGCTCAGAAAATCCAAGAATGATTGTTGAAAAGCCTCTCCATCCTCAACGTGTCACTGTTTGGTGCGGTTTTTGGGCTAGCGGTGTGACTGGACCTCACTTTTTGGGAAATGAGGCGCGTGCAGCTGTTACGGTGAATGGATTGCGCTACCGAGCTATGATTAATGATTTTTTATGGCCGGAATTAGAAGATATTGATGTGGACGACGTTTATTTTCAGAAAGACGGCACTAGGTGCAATGAAATAATCGGAATTTTGCAAGAAAAGTTTCCTGACCAAAAAGAAAACCTGACCGAAGAGGTGATCACAAATGGTCACCGAGGTCTTCTGATTTAACACCTTTAGACTTTTTTCTTTGGAGCCACGAGAAAGATAAGGTCTATGTAAATGCTCTACAATCGATTCAAGACCTTAAAGATGGAATTCGTGAAGTTATCGAGGACATACAGCCGCAAATGTGTGAATTGGTCATGGAAAGTTTCATGAAAAGGATATGGTGCTGCAAGCGTAGCCGTGGCGGCTATTTGCCTGTTATTGTTTTCAAATGTTAATGACACACCTTCCTTTTTACAATGAAATAAACATTCATTGATTTTTTTTAAAAATACTCGTTTTTTTAAATATCAAAATGAAACCTCTTATTCGAAAACCCATGACAATGTGAGGAATACTACAAGATGACTTGAGCAGTGCACCAACCAAATTAACAGTATGTTTGTTGCTTCATGTGAAACAACCACAAATGTTTCTTTCAACGCAGAAAGTTATGGTACGTTTTTACTGCTGATATCAAGAAAATGATCCGATAAATCAACATAGCCAAACCACTGAACCAGATTCCAATTTTTAATTTATACTAACGGATTGACTGACCATTTGAACTCTACCAAAACCGCGTTAGACATCCACTCTCATTTCGCAAACTGTCCTAAGAACCCAAAATGCTTTTGCTACGGAACTTTTGTCTGCGATTTCAAACCATTCTGGTCGACGCTCTTCTTTTATGTATTTTATTATTACAGATAATTTCGAGTCTTCCATTTGCTCATTTCTGATTTCTTCAAGAGTCCATTCTTCTGGAGTATAACTTTGATGAGTCTGACGTCGATAATGTTTCTTTTGCCTTCCACTCGGCTTGCTTTGCTACTCGGAACAGTTCCCTTACGATCTTAAAATCGTAGATTTACAGTCGCTCGATCCATTACGCTACTTGTCCTTCCGGGTTTTTTCGTAGATTCTGTGGTCTACCCCAGACCTTAACTGCTGAAGTATTTTGATTGAATCCTCTCGAATACTTCTTCCAAATTCCTCAGTTGATCATAAAGTATTTTCCCATTACTATAATGTCCAAACTTTTATTCGTTTAATGCAAACTTTTATGTGTTAATGTATCCATTATCATTTTAAATATTCACAATCCCACTACTGTCACTAATTGTTACGTTGTTGCCTATTATCGGTTAGTACCACTGAACTGTGAGTAAATTCCACTGATATTTACAGTCCATAAATCACCACTTCACAAACAAATACACAATACACAAAAGTTTCCACTTCAACACTGTTTACTTTTATTATTTAAACACAATAATAAATAACACAATTATTCGTTATTAAGACTGTGACCGAAACCCATGATAAATCTGTGGAATTAAACAAAAACAGGTTAACTTCAGATAACTAGTTTTTTTTTAATATATTCACCATTACAATCGCAAGCTCAACTTCTATAACATACCATCATTACATTTTCACATTTTTCCGTATTTTCCGGGAAAAATTTCTTCAAAACTGGTTATAAACCAGAAACAAAATATTGACAAATTAAACAGGGTATCTTGGTTTTTTTTGTTAAATTACATTTTTTTTTCATATTTACACACTTTTTATTTATTAAATTTTTATAAAAAATATAATATATTGCGATGAAAATTAATAATACCATAATTTTTAATATAAAAACTTATATATACAGAAAAAATATCGCTCAATCTTTGAATTGATTTTCCCAACATTTAAGGTTTCAGAGATAACCTGTTTTTGTTTAATTCCACAGAAATATTTGTGAATAAAAATTTTTGACGAATAAAAACAAAGACACCCAAATTATCACGATCAGTTGTTATGATAATTTTTGACAAATGCTAAAACTTTCAATAATAAAAGCAAAACTCATCTCGTAGCACACTCGGATTTACAAGAAAACATTTAAAATTCAGTACTTGGTTTTGTAATAGCACCATTCAAAAATCGTATAAGAAAAATTTGAACTTTTTCGTTGCTATGACAATTTCAATAAACAATGCACACATTTAAATGTAATTTTTCGTCACAGTTGTTATACCTCACAAAAAATTAATTTAAAAACAAATAAGGCAGGAAAATATTTCAATCAATTGTTATACTTTTCGGACATCGTAATAGAAAAATGGTAATGTAGAAGAATATTTTTCAAATAAATGTCAACAAATTTAGTCCCGAATATTTATCATGGGTTTCGGAATTTTGACAATAATAATTCACTCCTTATAGCATTGTAATTTCACTAGATTAGCCGCTTGCCAATGGTGGAGGTGGTTTTACAGTTTTATTATTAAAAGAAAATTATATATATACGACGTTCATTCGGCAGTATCTACTTCACACTTCTACTACTGTACAGTTAGTTTTTAAAAAGAAAAAGAAAAATAATAAAATTATAGTGTTTCCGATGAGAGGAAATTCATATAATAATAATAAAATAAAATAAAGAGACATCTATGAACGGGTAGGGTTTTCGTTTTACACTCGTCCATCCTGCTCGAACATTGTCCTTTGAACACCTTTGAATCGTCTACATCACTCATTACCACCTAAATCTTCAACTTTGTAGCGGTCACCATACATAATCTGGGTGATTGTGAATGGCCCCCAAAATCGACGCTGAAGTTTTTTACTTTCTCCGGTAGACACAGGCTCGCGATATATTACGACCTTATCGCCTAGACTATATCTCACCGGTGATTTACGCTTCAGCTTAAATCGATGCTTTTGATATTGTTGCGGTTCACCTTGATGTTAGTCGACGCATTTTGTTTATTTTCATCTCGATGCTCCGGAGTATGTCGAAACTCATATTCGTGGTATTCGAGAACTCTTAATGAAAAGAACGATATGGTCCAAGTGCCAGGTATGAAGCGGTTTCGGTGGTTTATCTATTGGGGAAATTCTGGAGGCGTCACGATTCTCACGATGGAAAAGACATTCTATACAAGAATCAATAGCCTTTCTTACACATTGCCTCATTCTAGGCCACCAGTAAATTGTTTGAATTGAATTTAGGGTTTTATCGACCCCAAAATTACCTTTATCATTGTGAAATGAACTTTACGACTGCTTAAGCTTAAAGTGCATATCTGTGATAGTTGCGTTCGAGCTCGGATGTCTTACGACTGTAATAGCCAACCGACTTAAAGAACACCAGCGAGTCCCATAGAACAAGCGTTGGTGTGAATTTCGTGGAACCTTTCGTTGTCATATAGTGTAAGTACACCTCTACTACAAAGTTTAATTTTTAATTCAGCGAAAGCTTTCTCTTGATTTTCACCCCATTGAAAGATACAATCTTTCTTTGTTAATCTAGTCAACGGTTCGGCAAGAATTGAAAAAAGCGGAACAAATTTCCGAAAATAGCTAGCAAGACCAACGAATTGCCTTACTTCATGTACGTTTGAAGGTTTTGGGAATAATTCTTCGGAAGTAATTTACCACAGAACATGAATAGTCTGATATTGAAGATTTTACTACACCTGTTTCAATTAGTTCGGATATATGTGCCTTAATTATATCATTTTTAGACGACAAATAGCGATATGGATTACAACTGACAGGAATATCATCAGAAAGTTTAATCTTCAAAGTAAAACAACCTCTATATTTATTTATCAACACTACAAGATTCCGTTTTACATCTCTATCGATCAGTTTCTGGTATAACTGAAAATCTACTAAAATCGTTATCAAGACCAGAAGCTAAAACTGCATTTATTGACTTATCAGCATTGCCTCCGAAATCAAAACAACTCAAGAAATCTTTAGAATACTCACTGTCTAAATTACCAGTAATGACTTCAACTGAATCAAAATTGCCATCTGACGAACCTGTCAATTTAGAAACATCCAATTCATATGTCACTCTGATTATCCTCAATCCTCGCGGATCCTTTTCATTTACAATCAAGGCTGAAACTTGGATTTTTATGTCGTCAACAATAAGTATAATATTTTGTATTTCACCTCTCACCCTAACAACACTGTTACCAAAACTACGCAAAACTTGATCCGATGGAATAACATTTACTTTCAAAGCATTAGCAAAACTTTGTTTAATTGTAACTACATTACTACCAAGATCTATAAATCCAACCGTATCTATGCCGTTGACTTTAACGTTTGTATAATACTTACTAGATTCAATTCGTCTCACAGATTTTCCCTCACTTTTCTTTTTACCTCAATCTATTTCATAATTCCCAAATTCTTTACAAAACGAACAAACTTTTCTACTAGGGCCCGGAGCATGTGAATTATTTCGAGGTTTTTCAAAATTCTTATTGTTCTTATTATACGAATCGTATCTTGACACTTTTCCAAAACTTTCTAATCGACATAAAAGTTCACAATATGTGCGAATATTTTTTAATTTACCCGATATTATGTAATTTATAACTGTCACTTCGTCTAAACCACAGTTGCTTCCAATTCGTCGTCACTCATACACAAATCCCTTAAATCTTTTCACTTTTCTAGCTAATTCTCTACATCACGCGCCCTATTAAATTCTTGAATAATAGCTACACGTAAATCTATCCAACTATTTATTTCGAACGCCACCCCGTTCAATTTATTAAACGCCGCGTAGAGTACGATCGTTTATTCGATATAAATTCTGCACACGATCGATTGAACTTACTTATAAACTCACCGATTCCCCATCCGATTCACTAAAAACTGACAGCAATCTCGACACCTCTGTTGGTGATAGCGATACATTGACATTGTTTTGATTAAAATAACGGTACTGATTATTCGGGTTCAACCTCCCCATCGGCATACAATACGGTACATTCTGCCTTCCGCCATTAACAGCTTGATGATAAAATTGATTTTACGCTTGAATATTATCATTCGTTGACTGTGCAACCCTTAATGGTTGAAACAAATTTCCATAATTATTCGGCGGTTGTGGAGTAATAATTTGGAGCTCTTATACAAGTAGTTCTGTTCTGAAGAAAATTAAAAATACGGTTAATACTATTTCGAAATAAAACAAACAATATTTAATATGAAACGCATGTTTTATTTTCTTCAGAACAGAATTACTTGAATTAGAACCTGAAATTCTATATTAAAGCTTTAATTATTTGATCATTTTTACGATATAACTAGATAAATTGTGTATCTAATAAGTTTACACCTGCAGATAAAAATATGGTGGTAAACATCAACAAAATTTAATCTAAAACTAACATCTTTAATTCTCATTTCTTTTTTGACTCGATTACATGGCCAGTATTTATAATAATAGGCATTGGACCAACAGAAAAACGATTGAACATTTTTGAATCTAAAATCTTTTTATTTTTAATAAAAAGGTATTTTGAAATCACTCCCACAAATGTTTTGTTTACATGAATAATGTGCTTTATTCTAAAAAAAGGTTAACTTTACTGTTGAATTGCGACCTAAAAACAAACGAAATTGCACATATTTTTATTTAAATATATTAATTAAATCTATTTTCTCGAAAAATAAAACTTATCAGATTAGTTTAATTTTCTTAAATCCATTTATAATTTTTATGTTTTCCACGTTAGGGTAAACATGTTTTCCCATACAAAAATATGACATTTCAATATTTATCCCGCACGGTGTCGCATTTTGCGACCAAAACTGTAACTAAAAAAATACCCTATTCTTTTATTTTCTATTTACTCATGTACTAGTACTAATACTACTTCATAGATGACTCTAAGTGTAATTACGTAACACTATATGTTATGTAGTTAAAGCTGCGATGTTAGAATCGGGAATTACCGTGTTCGAACCCCAACATGGATGGTTGAAAAATAGATTTTTTATCAATTGAATGCGGTAAGTGATAACGATGCCTATGTTGGAGTGTATAATCCATGAGCCGAACTATCATCCATGCCTGTACAAGCTGGCTGGAGCAATGCAATGTACAAATGGATATTCAAAGCAAACCTGTATTCATGCGTCCTCGATTTGGCTGGCAATGGCGTAATTAGGGCGTAAATTAACCGCGAACGAGTTGAGTGAGCATCGGCACCAGAAAAACATTACCAAAAAAATAGGAATATAAAAGCAATAGCCTTAAGCCCCGCTTAATATTATTATAATAAAATCCCAGTAAATATTCACAGTCTGTAATATGAGATAACACATGTAAAGTGTTCTACAAATCATACTGTACTATAGTAAAACTACACACGAATTTTTATACATAATATATACAATGAAAATGTAAATAATTATTATAATTATTACCCAATCACCTTGACCTACCAACCAAAATAAAAAATATTGGATAACTTTTTTTTGTTGTTGAATTCTTCTTTCGACCACGTTTTGAAGTGTAGTAAGCATAAACTATAAATTTGGAATGTACTGGTTTGGTGGTGGCATGCGGGTGTTAAAATATCATAGATGGTGCCAAGTAATTCAATTGTTCGCGTCGTCTCGCAATTTCAATTTAAAGTGAAATTTAATAAAATGAGGAAACGAGTTTTTTGACATAGATACGCCTTTCAAAACTATTCAACGTATAATTTGTTGCTCAACACCTGGTTGCTAACATGGAAACAATTCAAATACAAAAAATTGGCGTTGAATGACTTAACGTAAACAAAATAAAACAAAGATGAGCACATAATACGACTACGAGATACTTTTCCACTAGTCTTTTATAATGGAAGTAAGAGGATGGATATACGAGTTGGATGTTAAAGGAACAATGCAAAAGTTAAAAACCGTACGAAAGAAACTTAACCTCAGCAAAGTTTTCTCACGCAACCGGTCTGGTCCAATATTGAACATTGAACATATAGTGCCAATTGCGTGCGAAATTAAAAGTACAGTGTTTCTGGAGAAAGATTATAATCACATAGTCACAAAGGATATCCAAAAATGAGACAATTACAAAGAGAGTTCAGCAACTGAACTAGGAATCCAGAGCTTTTCTGTTTATAATAGATATGCCCAAAGCTATAATAGAAAAAAAACAGGCCATTAATCTCAGTGCTGAAAAATGCTTGCATATCCTTACCAACAGTTCTATACGAAATTTATTTGTAAGAATTATCAACTGCTATTAGTCTGAGATAAGATGTATGTACTATTAATTTATTCTACCTTGCAGGTTAAATAAATTAAGGTTATATACAGACATTTAGAGGGTAAATGTCAAGTAAACTTATGATGCTTTAAAACAAAACACTATGACTACCAAATGCCAAACGAAACGCGTAGTTATACTGTTGGTTGCATGTGTTTGAAGTGCACTTAACGAAGAGTAACTGATACTTTAAATTTATTTTTGTGGTAGTAAACAAAGTCAAATGCAATGACATCATGCTCTTTTTGTAATATATTTGGGTGTAAAAGATGTTCCTTGAAAGATTTATAAATCAACTGTTTATTTATAACCAATATTTCTAGTGACTTTACACCAAATTTTAAGTAGTAACTGAGAAATAGTTTAAAATGTTTAAAACGCTTGCATATAGAATACACTGGACCACATGAATACCAGTACTTCCTGGTTATTGTCGTTATTGTGCAAATAATTTTAACGTGATAACGTTTCTAAACTCAGAACTAAGCTAGCATGTTCAAAAAATCGAATGAAATTTATCCTTGTTTGCATGGAGACTACTCATTAAGTATAAGGTATTACTTCATTCTAAATATGTATATATATATATATATATATATATATATATATATATATATATATATATATATATATATATATATATATATATATATATTTATATATATATATATATATATATATATATATATATATATATATATATATATATGCATCGAGATTAAAGATGAACCTACGAGTTCATCTTTAATCTCGATGCATCATTCTTTGTATTTTCACATTGTGGTAAACAGGAGGTGGGGAAGGGCGCGCTGCAAACCTCTGATTAGAGCGATTTAACATGCTAGCGAGAGAATGCAATAATTGATCGAACCAATTTTGGTGTCAAAATTTGCGTAAAGAACAGTGCGATTTAATTAAATTAAAATTAAAATAATTAATATCCACATTAATTATAATTAAGAAAAAAAAACATAAACTTCAAATTACATATGCAGTCTGAATGTCTCTCTAATTGCCTAGTTATTGCCATTATTTGTTTTCAAATGAAAGTTGGTATTACAATAATGCATACATTGAGGCGAATTACATAAAAATATGTGTGAAATGAAACAATATAAATTAGTACATATTAATAGTAATAGATGTCACTGTACATCTTCAGTGTAGTTTCACTGAAATACAAGAATCGTTCTCTATGCCGCTCTTTATGACTATGACAGAACAGTAGCCAATTTCAAAATTTAAAAAAAACAAAAAAAAACAAAAAACTGCGTTCGATTCGATGCCATTTGTATTTATTTGAAATTAAAAATAATAATAAAATAAATTAAAATTAAGTTAAAATAATAAATAATAAAGGTAAAGATAGTAAAGTTAGCACTAAAAAATTAAGTTAAATACCAAATAGTGTTTGTTAAAATTAATTAATTTATTATATAGCATCATGGAAAAGCAAGCATTGGTAAACAGTGGGGGTAACATAAACCATGAAGAGATTACAACAAAAATAAAAAACAACAAGATAGATTTGTAAAACTCAAATTGTTTAATTAGAAAAAAGAATTTCAATCATAGGCGTCTCGGCCAGGTACGTTTCCATCCACATCAACGTCAGCGGTTCAGCCAACATGCCAACATGTTAGTTTAAAACAAAAAACACAACAAGATAAATTTCTAAAACTCAAAGAGTTTAACTCAAAACGCCGAGCTCAATCAGAGGCGTCTCGGCCAGTTACGTCTTCATCCACATCAACATCGGCAGTTCAGTCAACCACTATGGTGTCAACAAACATTAACGAAGCTTGGCAGCGTAAATGGAAACTAAGCAACAAGTGATTTAATATAATATTTACTGAAAACGAATACGGCTTCGAGTGTTCCGTTTGCGATCGATTGTGGTTTCACAAGGATTTAAGTAAAGTCACTATGAAACATGTAGATACCATTATAAACTGGCATGTAGCAAACAACAAACCATTAGCTACGGACGAAATAGCAGCCATGCGCATGCAGTATGTTAGGTGTTCAAATTGCAAACAGTCACTGTCCAGCAACAAAATGCCTAGTATAGCAAATTTAAACGGCTTCGTATACCCGGACCGACCAGCCGGTCTGCCGGGATTGGATTTAGTTAGTGAGCGCTTGATTGCTCCACGTTTGTCGTTCATGCAACTGCACCGCTTGAGATACGATTTCGCATACGGGATCATAGGCCAAGTAATAAACGTTCCGGTAGATGTTTCAGCCATAGTGGGCTGCTTACCTATGCAGTTAGATGAAGACCTGGCGATAAATGTAAATATCAAGCGCAACCTAGTGCACAAGTCAATATATCTAAGCGGCTACGTGAATAAGAGGACAATTACAGCGTGGCTTACGGCACTTCAAAACAACATCAGAGTAGATTTAAATCGACTAAACTCACTAGCACCGGGCGACGGTTCACAAATTGAGCAACAAGAAGAACAAGAACCTATAAATATCGAAGAGATGAACCCGGACGCGGTACCAGAGTCAGAGGTGTTGGCATCTAGGCAGCATACAATGGTATGGACCGAGGACGACTGCTTGGATATAGCGCCTGGCCACCGAGCCGTACCGCTGAATATCATCTACGACAAACACGCGGGGGAACTATCGTTTCCAAGTATATACTTCGGCGAGCCACGCCGATACAACTTGAACATCTCGGTTACACCTTACATGATGGCGACATTCGACGGCGAGATAGACGGTGTGCTACATCACAGAGGGTGCTGTACATGGCGATGAAGTTGTTGCGACTGCGGATGGTCCACGGAATTCACCATACATTCAGATCGGTTTTGTCAACGGAGAATGTTACGCGCCGAATGCTCGAAGACAAACAGTTTTTGGACAACTGCCTTAAAAAGAATCTAAGGTCTGTGCCGAACTCCGTGCAGTACTGGTCTGGCTGGAAACGAGACCTGTTTGCCATGATTCGCCAATTGGGTAAACCCACTGTATTGATGACTTTGAGCGCGAACGAAATTCGATGGCCAAAGTTTCTCAACCTACTAAATAGATTGAGCAAACGGTTTCCCGATGTGAAAGGTGAGTTGTTGAATCAATCTCAATGATGCACGCTGGTGAGCGAGGACCCGGTTCCCTGTCGCATCTACTTCCACAAACTCGTGGACTGCCTGATGAACATGATGCGGTCGGTGCGAGCTTATTCAGCGAAACTGATTCAGTTATTCAGCGATACGACTATCTGGTATTAAGCGAGACTTGAATACGTGACGATGAGGAGCTGATTAATATTCTTAACTACGAGTGCGTTACGCGGATAAATAGCCACACCTCAACGACCACTAGTGCAGCTGGCGGAGTGGCCATCAATAAGCATATCTTCGCCAAATCATCTTGTAGGCGACTTGATATCAGCGTGAACAATCAGGATATGCACACCCGCATATTTGGTGATATTTGTCTCGCTGAAGTTTTCTTGGACACTGACGACATCAACCTCAGTTTTGTATTAGGATCCGTCTATATTCATCCAGGGACAACAATACAGAACATCCGCTTGCTTTTATACCAGGTTCTCCTCCCGTACATAAATAACCTCTCAATGCCTTATATCAGCGATGACTCTGACATAGCCCTTGTACTCTGCGGTTACTTCAACATCAATGTCATCGCTAAAACAGAATTCCTGCCGCCCTGCGCTTCATTAAGGACGCCTTCAATCTAAATTGCGTTTCCAACACACTAAACCCGACGACTTTTTGAGGCACTTGCCTCGATATCATATTCACCACAAGGAACATCACCACAAATATCTTATTTGTCGTACCATCGAGCAATACTTTGTACACTGCCGATGGCGTGGTTGCTAGTAATAAATAAATCGATTTTAATAAATCCATACAGAAAAACAAAAGCTCTAGCAACAGTTTCTGACTCTTGATTGGGTAATGGGATATTTGGAGGTGGTCGTTATTTTCATAGCCATTTTACTATGTAAGGAATGTTTGATTTTCTGACAACTATCATATATCTGATGGAAGTGATAATATTAGTTCAATCGCTTGTATGTTCTGTTTATAGCCTGATGACCATTTGGAGTTAGGTTAAAATTCCCTAATCACGTGGACCGTATATCGTCATTGCTTTCCAATGATTTTATAGTTGAGTTGACAGTTAAAAGTATGGTCGTTCGGTTATTAGCGTTTCCTGGTTTGAAGTTTTTAAGGTTTCCTGTTCTGCTATTTTGGTTCCTTGAGTTGCTGATAATTCGTCTTTTGATGTTTCTAAATTAACTAGTTTGGTCTAGGCTCGTGTGAGTATGCATGATATGGCATTATAAATTTTAAGAATACTCTGTGAGACATTTCTGCCTTAAGCATCAGTATTACAATTTTTAGATCCCCCTCTCTCTCTAGCTTTCACATCTCATGAAGGGATTTTGCCGCCCGCACTAAGGTCCTCCATCCATCTCGGACCATCGCTCTCGTCCTCCAGTTTCGACATCCTAATGCATGTAGATCTTGTTCGACGTCGTCACGCCAGCGCAATCGGGTCTTTCTCTACAACGAACACCGGCTGGTTGTTGATGGAACACTTTATTGGTCATTCGTTGTTGTGGAGATCGAAGTTTCAATGATGCTTTTTCTCACTACGTACTCAAGTGCCAAGTTGAACAGCACAGGCGCGAATGCATCTCCCTGTCAAACACTAGATGTTATTTCAAAGGGGTCTGACACAGCTCCCTCAATTACGACTCTACATACAGACCCAGAGGTTGTTAATTTGCACAGAGAAACGAATTTCTCTGGAATGCCTAGTCATATGAGCGCGGCCCATAAGTTTTCGTGGTTTATACTGTCATATGCCTGTCTGAAGTCTATGTACAGTTGATGTATGTTTATGTTGTACTCCCAACATTTTTCCAAGATCATCCTCACGGTGAAACATTGGTCAGTGGTCGATCGGTTAGGACGAAAACCACTTTGATAGACGCCAATGGTGTTTTCGGTGAGAGGGATGAGTCTGGCAAGTACAACATTAGCCAACACTTTGTAAGCAGTGCTCAACAGAGCGATACCATGATAGTTTCCACATTTAAGACGGTCTCCTTTTTTGTGCAGCGGACATATAAGTGCGGTCTTCCAATTCTCTGGCAACTCTTCTTGGTCCCAAATAGAGACGATGAGATCGTATAGATTTGTTGCAAGAGTAACGCCTCCGACCTTGATCAATTCTGCGGGGATTCCGTCGAGACCGGGTGCCTCTCCATTTTTTAATCTACTAATAGCTGCATCTACTTCCTCTACTGTGGGATATTCAACAAGGACCTCTTCACCTAGACGAGATATTGCTCTAATGGGGGTCACTTCGTCGTTCCGATTTAGCAGATTTTGTAAGTAGGTTTGCCATACTGAGAGAACATCAGCCACGTTTATTCTCAGCTCTCCATTTTTGTCTTTGATGGCTGTACTTCTTTGTTGGAAGTCTTTAGTTAGATTTCTGGCGTTAGCAAAACAGTCCCTTGAGTTTCCTATTTTCGCTTGGAAGCTGATGTTTTTTGATGAAAGATCTCATATGATCGCGCTTCTTTTGTCGAAGATATTTAGTCGTAACTTTCCTGCGAACCAACATTTTTCACGAAGCTTTCGTTTATTTTCGACGACCCTTCGGCATTGATCATCGAACCAAACATTGCGGGACCTGGGAGGTCTTCTTCCGATGGAACTTTGCGCCGCGGTGGTTATGGCTGACTATATAGCGTGCCACTGCTCCTGGATGTTAGGAGGAGCTTCTTCGTTGTTATTGGGCTGGTCTAAATAATTAGAGACAGATGATTGGTAACTCTGCAGTGACGCTTGGTCTTTTAAAGCATCGATATTTCATCGAACTGTCTTTTGTGCTTGTCTGTTGAACGTAGATGACAGTTTGCACTTATACTTAAATGTGACAAGCTCATGATCGCTGTCCATGTCTGCACCTCTGTAAAATCTGACATCGGATATGCTGGTGAAGTGTCTCTTAGATATCATGTCGTGATCGATTTAGTTTTTCTTTCTTCCATCATTTGATCTCCATGTTACTTTGTGGATTCTCTTGTGTGGGTAAAATGTACTTGATACAACTAAGTTTTACGATATTGCCTGGTCGGTGACGCCTTGGCCGTTGTTGTTACTAGTTAGGTGCAGGCTGTTTGGACAGATGTACTATGTACGATTTTACGATCCCGACTTATGGATAATTTTGTGCTGGGATGCATCAAGCCTTATTCTCCATCACAACAAACGAAACTTGGATTACTAACTTTGAAGATCCAAATCAGTGGCTTACGATCGGTAAAAAATTTAAATTTATGACCATAAACATAAGGCCGGAAATGATGTACACTTCAACGTAAGAGTTCATCAAATTGGTATAAAGAGTCTGACGTATAATAGTACAATATCATAAGCTTTTTGAGTTCTTGTCACGATAAATAAAAGTTAAAAAAACGTCAAAATCATTATCATAGCAAAGGGGGTGAACTTGCTTGGACAAATTGGTTACTGACAGGTTGATATACATTTTCTACAGAAGCGGTGAGTACAGTGAAAAGTAATTTAAATTTAGAGAAAATTCCCTAGGCAACGCTCTTGTAAAAATAGTCAACAAAACCAAAAAATCGAAGCTGAAATATGTTTTTGGCAGCTAGGCTAATAAGATATTATCCACTTGTCCTGTCATTCCAAGTTATCTCCAACGACCGGATGGACAATGGACTACAACAAGTAGGAAATCTTTAGAGCTTCTTCTGGAAACTCATATTCCGGGTTGTTCCAATTCTCCTCCTATTTTGCCAAAGGCAAATAAGGCTACTGGCCTCGCGGGGAAAATTGTCAATAGGAGAACTATCTTGTTGGCAGTAAACAGTTTCAAGCCTATCAAGTCTGCAGGTCTGGACGGCATTATTTCTGCCGATATTCAGAAAACCATTGACTTAACTGTTCCCTGGCTTGAGGTGATTTTCAAAAGTATAGCCTCGAACTATGTCACATTCGAAAGAAATGGACTAAAGTAAATGTAATTTTTATACCAAAGGCAGGAAAATGCTCTAATTGCAATCCCAAAGACCTTAGGCCTATTAGCATATCTTCTTATTTCTTGAAAATTCTAGAAAAACAGATAGAAGTTTACCTCAAAGGCTCAATCGAGCCTGCAAAGCTGTCAGCTTCCCTCAAATATAAGGAATTCTCTTTGGTGACCTTTTGGGATATTGAGTGTGCCTTTAATAATATCAAACGAGAGGCGATCACGCAGGCACTTTCAAATTTCGAGGTGGATGTAATACTTAGAAGCTGGATTGATCAAATGCTCAAAGGCAGGGTCATAATGGCGAATCTAAGTGTGTCATCCATCTGTAGATTTGTAAGTAAGGATACACTGCAAGGTGGTGTATTATCCCCCTTCTTTGGAATTTGGGCATAAATGATCTGTTACTAAACCTGGAAGGTATTGGCTTTAAAGTGGTGGCTTATGCAGATGATGTTGCTATTGGCGCTTTTGGTAAATATCCTTGTATCCTCAGAGATGTTACGCAGAATGCTCTTGGCATTCTAACTCAATGGACCAATAGTTGTGGTCTTAGTGTTAACCCACTGAAGACTGAGTTGGTTCTTTTTTCCAGGAAGTACAAACTTTCTAGCTTTGACCCTTCAACTCTCAATGGAGTTGTTTTGAACATCGCAGATAAAGTGAAATTCTTGGGTCTCATTTTGAATACTAAACTAAGCTGGAAGCCTAATTTTCAGGAAAGAGTAACAAAGGCTACGATATCACTCTACTCCTGTGAAAATGCCATTGGAAAAGGATGGGGGCTTAAACCTCACATTGTGCATTAGCTTTATACCTCTATAGTTAGACCAGTTTTAATGTAACGAGTTACAGTTTGGTGGCGCGCTTTAAATACATTGGCGAACCAAAAGTTGCTGATGTAAGTGCAAAGAACTGCTACCTTGTGTATTAGTGGTGCACTTAGAAGCACTCCTACTCAAGCACTGGAAATTCTCCTTTATCTTATCCCTTTGGAAATCCTGGCTAAGCAAGTGGCTGCTAGTACAGCCATAAGGCTTATATCAATTTCTATGTGGTCCTGTAACATTATGGGATACTCATCTATTTTAACGAACAAAGAAATCCCTAAATCTATCGACTACACCATCTCGACATCATACCTCGAAGTTAAATTTATAACTGATATTCTTTCCAGAGAGGACTGGGTGAATGGAACAGTTTTAAAGTCAGGCTTTCTTAATTTTTTTACAGATGGCTCGAAAAGTGATGAAAAAGACGGCGGAGGGGTTTTATGCGAAGAACTAAATGTAAATCTCTCTTTCCGCCTCCCTGAACATTGCTATATTTTTAAGACAGAGCTTATAGCAATCAAGGAAGTCATAGACTGGTTGAAGTATCATGTAATATCTGTAAGACATATTGACATTTTAACGGATAGTCAGGCTGCTATTAAAGTTTTACAATCAGGCTTTATCACGTCGAAAGTAGCCCGGAGTTGTCTTTCATCTCTTAACGAGATGGCTGAACAGTTAAATATCCATCTTATATGTTTGCCAGGGCATTTCAGGAATATAAAAGCCGATGAACTCGCGTGACAATGTATTACTTGCCTCATCTTACCGTGCAAGGGGGACATTGAAGTACCACTTGCTACATGCAAATTACTTCTTAAAAAAGAAGCTCGTAAAATTACAAACAATAGATGGGCAAATTGCACCTCATGTGTAATTACTATGCAGATTTGGCCTAATTTGGACTTATAAAGGTCTAGTCAGCTCATATCTATGCAACGGCATAATATTAGCTCGGTTGTGGGTGTCATTACTGGACACTGTTTTATTGAAAGCATGCCAGAAAACTGGTGCTTTCTTTAGTGATGATTGTCGAAGCTGTAACGACGAAGAAGAGGAGGAAACAATACTTCATTTGTTATTCACCTATCCTAGTCTGTCTCAAAACAGACTCAAGTTTTTGGGAGCGCACCTCAGTAAATTGAGCGTTAGAGATATTTACTGCTTCGTGAGAAGCTCAAATTAGTTGCGGAGAAGCAACTTCTGTGGTAAGGCTACGGACCATATGTGTCTATGCCTCATCCTTTTGCTAGGTGGCCACCGTAAACTAACTGACTTACTACGTGTTTGGAAAGTTTTTGGACATAACTGGAGTTTTGACAATCTGTCTTTCTATGCACTCTATGCACATCTTTGCAGTCTGTATTTGACAACTTTCAAACACAACATTTGACACTGGTTGAACATTGAGTAAATTACAGAAATGCTCCTTCCAACTGGCAAGCACCGCATCGAACCGTACCTAGTTACCTGGCCAGCACTGACAACCGAAGTTTTCAATACCTCCCATAGAGTATTCACATCATCAGAACGTTGGCTAGTTTCCATAATGCTACTGCTAACAAGATTATGATATTGTGCGTTCTCATTTCGTTTATCAGACTTCACAGTTGAAATGTAAGTTTCATTTTTCTGTGATCCATGACTTGTACGGAAACTGTCATTTTAGCTTTGCATTGACCAATTGATGATGCCTACAAATTTGGCAGTCGAACAATAGAAGCATTAATGGTAATTTCCAAGAAGTAACTTTTACCGACGATGAGGAAATAATATTTGCTAGCAATTCGAGACAAACAAATAGTTCCAGAAACAATTCCAGAGTTCTATAAACAGTAATGATTTAACTTAAAGGAACGCTCAAGCCAAACCTTGTAAGTTCGCTCGAGAAAAGAACGGTGTTATATTAATGAAAATGGCGTTCTTGCCACATTCCTAGCGAATAATGGAGACTAATGGAGCAAAGTGCAGAGTGAACTTGCGTACAGAGCCCCAATCCGTTAAATTGTATAGTAAAATGCTTACAAGGTTGCAACTTTAACAATTCAATTAGTTTTCGCACACAAAATACTTTTGCAAAACTATAAATGCGTCATAATTTAAGTAGTAGGTAGATACATATATGTATAAATATACAGATACAAGCGATTCTTAAAAAAATGTTAGGCGGTTTCCAAGAAATATCTTCCAAATACAAAAATGCTTTTGTTCGCTATCGGCATTTTCAATGTCATCTTAAATTTATTACTATAATGTGTAAATTTTATTAGGTTAGTTTACCGCAAACAATATTTACTTCCTCACTTTAAATATAAGCATTTAACGTACTTAGGGTCGTAATATAAATTCTAATTACCGCATCCCATTGTTGATGGCCAAAATTCTTACAAAAAACATTAAAATTCAATACAATTCTGACAGACGCAAATGCGAATCGGCAGTAATCGCTAAACTTGGATCGTAAACAAGTTTTGTTTATTTACGAATGAATGAATTTCAAACTTTATCTACCTACCTGTAATATCTAAATATTTTGTTCTCGAAAGTTGTATTAAGATTTTATAGCAAAACGCTGACATTGAAATACGAAACCGCATTAAATAAATACGATACAAAAATTTGTTAACCGCATCGTAAATATTAAAACAAAAAAATTGATTTAGACAGTAGCCACTCGTTCGAGTGAAAGTAACAAACAATCTTATTATGGTCAATAGGTAAATAAACTCACGGCTAGTATATAGTCAACTGCTACCCAGGTGGCGGTTTTTAGTTATAAGTTCAGTTTATTCAACTTTACAGTATTTGTTGTAGGTATAAGCGGTACTTTAGTTAATAATTTTGTTGATTGTTTGTTGTATTTACGCTAAAATGGTAATACATAGATTGGTGTTGAAGGATACCAACTTTTCGATTTTGGTTTTATTAGGAATTGTTTGCTAATAAGAAAATGAAATAATTTCAAAATTTATCGTATTTTCAATGTTACAACAATAATAATTTCTATTATTTAAAAATATTAATATTTACAACTGTGGTGACATCGACTTAATAAAATGGTGGAAATCTACTTGTAATCATTAGTCATTTGTTAAGTACTAATTCTCACACGTAACAAAGCGATGTTACCTGTGGCAGGGCAAGCTTTATATGTCCTTTCATACAGTTTACATAAGTAAGAGGGAGTGTGACATATCGGAAACCCATCGCCCGTTTAATTGTGGCCACACTTAGATACGAAGACTAGACAGATTCAGGGAAATAGCTACTCCTTGTCATAGGCCAGAGCCATGTAAAGGAGATATGTCGCAATTGTTGTTTTTGCAATTTTATTGATAACATTTCTTAAAGATATCGGACAACTTTGGATTGCCTTAGAAATCATAAAATAGTTCCATAAGGTATCCATAAGGTGGTCCATATTGTCATATTATTTTGGTTTGGCCTTAATTGAAATCTAGACGCTGTAATCTGATAATAAAAAACTGAAAAACTAAACAAGTAGTAACAGTTTCAAGCTAAAATGATGAACTATATACAAAGAGTCTAGGTCTAACCATCGAGGAGATCATATGTTTTAATTAATTTCGAAGCCGCTTTGTTGAAATATACACCAAATCATTAATGGAATTAATGCTAAGCAGATCTGGAAACTTGAACAGAAATACGGAAGTTTCTCGATTAAATTTTAATTATGCAAAATCTTTTATTTAGCTTTATGATTTAACGTGTCACTTGATTGATGGTTCAATCAGAAGTGAAGTTAGCTACAAAAGTTAGCTACAAATACAGTGGAACATATGCAATGATTCGAATGCGTTCAATTCTTATTTCCAATACTCGTCCTCATTTGAATCATCAGTTAACTCCACATGCATCCCGAAGAATATTGACACGAGGTCCCGCCAATGGTTTTGTCAATGCATCTGCCGCCATAGTTTCCGTAGGACAATATCGACATGTAACAATACAATTGTCGATGTAATCCTTGACAAATGCCTCTCGAACATCAATATGTTTGGTACGTGACGACAATTTCTCCTCCTTAATGAATTTCAAACAACTTTGATTGTCTTCGAAAATTGTCGCCGGTTTCCCAATGCGTTAATCAAAATCGTTGAGTACACGGCGAATTCAATTCGCCGCTTGACATGCTTCAGACAACGCAATAAATTCTGCTTCCGTTGATGATATAGCGTAATGCAATCCTGTCTTCGAATGCACCAACTGAGAATACCGTTACAATACTTGAATATAAAACCAGATTGTGACTTTCTACTTGAACGATCATCAGCCCAACTTGCATCTGCATATCCGATTAGCTTATCCGAACCATCACTCTTCCCAAGTGACAATCGCTATCCGGCAGTACTCTTGAGATACTTTAATACTCCTTTCAATTCGTTCCAATCCTCCTTGGTTGGACTGGACAACTTTTGTGCGAAATACAACTTTTGTGAGAGTTAAATCTGTATCTCCTCTTTTACCATATCCAACTGAAAAATGAAACTGAGGACTCCTTTGCATCAGACATTTGGAACTTCTTTAGTACTTTTCCAATGTACGCAGTCTGATTCAACGTATAATGGCCATCTGCTTCCTTCTTGACTTGAAGACTCAAGAAATCCTTTATCTCTTCCAAGGTCTTAATCTTGAATTTCGAACTCAAAAATGTTTCACACTTGGAGATTATCTCGTTGGTTTTACCAGCAATGACCACATCGTCAACGTAGATTAATACGTACATTATTTTTCCATCATGTTTGTAGGTGTACACGCATGGATCATTCTTGCTTTGAACAAAACCGAAATCGATGAGAATTTGATGAATTATTTTGTTCCAATTGCGCGCTGATTGCTTTAGACCATATATATACTCCATTTTAGTAGACACACTTAATCTTCCCCGCCTTCAACTTTGAATCCTGGAGGTTGTCTCATGTAAATTGTTTCAGCCAATTCATTGTTAAGAAAAGCCGGTTTGCATCTAGATGATAAACCTTCATGTACTTGTGTGCTTCCACTGTAAGCAATGTTCGAAATACAGTTTGACGAACAACTGGAGCAAACACCTGATCACAATCTGTACTGTATGTCTGCGAAAAACCTTGAGCAACAAACCTTGCCTTGACTACTTCTCCATCTGTACATATTCTGACTACTTCTCCATCTGTATTGCATAATAGCTTGTAAATCCACTTGCAGTCTATATATTTGCACCTTCTGAAATTTTCACAAACTCGCATTTTTGATTCACTTCAAAACTCTGACTTCATTTCATATGTTATTGCTTGAATCCACAGCCTCTTTTGATCACCCTTGATAGCTTCTACGTAGCACTTAGGTTCTTGAATAGTTGAATTCACCACGTTCATTTCTTCAATAAGTCTCTTTGGTGAAGTTCCTTTGTAAGCGCGTTGTGATCGTCTAACAGTTTGCTCTTCATCTTTATTCTGAACGTGATCCTGTATTAGATTTTTTTCCTGAACTTCCTCATCGACTAATTCCTCTTGCACTTGATCTCTGCATTTTCAAAGTTGTTCAACCCTAAATTGTCGATAATTAATTGTTCCTGTTGGTAATTTTTGCTAGACTTGATAGGTAACAAATGGCCCCTTTCGACGAACTGAACATCTCGACTAACTGTGACTCGATCGGTTTCTGGAATGTAACAACGATATGCCTTTGATTACATAACCAACCAGCTCTGCACACCCTTTGAGTCGAACTTGCACCTTGTTTGCTTTGGTACATGCATATAACATTCTGATCCGTTTGTTTTGAAGTATTGCACATTCGGACTTTTCTGAAAACAGCCTTCATAAGGTGTTGTTTCTGTACCCTTTGTTGGCAAACGATTCTGGACATAGTTAGCCATCATTACAGCTTCACCCCAAAACTTTTTCTCTAGACCTGCATCAATTAAAACAGTAAGCCATTTCTACCAAGTTTCTGTTTTTGCGTTCCGCTGTTCCGTTTTGTTGAGGTGTGTAGGCAGTAGTTCTCTGGATTTGAATTTCGCTTGACTTTAAATAATTCACGAATTCATTACTGAGGTACACTCCTCCTCGATCTGTACGGATGTACTTAGGTGCACTCCGAATTGAACCTTTACTATCGCAATATATTCCTTGAATTTGCCGTAAACTGATGATTTAGCTGACTGTAAATGTTGAGTAATCGTCTATGAATGTCACAATGTAACGATTACATGATGGTTTGGTCGTTTGCATCGGACCACAAACATCCGAATGAATCAGATCCATAACTGCAACTGCTTTATTACTCGACTTGACCGGAAACTAGATTCGAGTAATTTTTCCTTCAAAACACACTCTGCACTTGGAGTTGATTTCGCAATCCGCTGTACACTTGCTGAAGTTGATGCCGTTAACCAAATTTTGTTTCACCAATGATTTCATTGATGTGTGTATGGTCTAGAAACTTATGCCAATAATGCATGCAGCCATTGAGTTCATTTTCGACCGAGTAAACTTTGTGAGGTTCCTTTAGTGTGTAAAGTTTACCGCTGATTTCACCAACCGCCATTTCCCGACTGTTCTCCCTTATTTCACACTTGTTTCCTTTGAAATTTCCTTGAAAACCTTTTCCCGTTAGTTTTTTGACTAAAGGTAAATTTCCCTTGATATCTGGCATTAGCAACACGTTTGTGATTCTTACTGGAACACTTTGATTTTCCTCGTTCAGAAAATTGACCTTAATTGTGCCTTTACCCGCAGCTGTTAATTATTGACCACTTGCATCACTTATTTTATCTCTACAATTCAAGTAAATATTGACAAAAATATCCTTAGAACTGGCAATGTGACACGTGGTACCTGAATCGAGAATAAAGCCATCACCTACTTGATGTGTCACAGACAGGTTTTCTGTTTCATCTTTCGCTAGATTCGCTTTCTGATTACTTCCTTATTTTTTGTTGAGCCTGGCTTTGTATCTTCGACTTATTCTTTTTGATGTGACCGCTTCTTTTGCAAAAATACACTCAGACTTTTTATTTTCACCTTTTTGATCTTTCGTTGCTCTTGATGTGTCTACCTTTAATGCAGTGTTCCGCCTCGATCCATTCTTTTAACCAACGTGAGTGTCAATTTACTCTCTTCTTTACCTTCTAGCACCGTTACAAAACCGTCGTAGCTTGGTGGCAAAGCAGCCAACAACATAGCACTCATAAAAAATTCCGGACCAAAATCTGCCCCAAGCGCCAATAACTTTCGAAACAGCTCGTTCATGGAATTCACGTGTTTTTCCGCATCTCCGCCTTCATCAAGCCACTGTTGCATGATTAACTTCAAAAATGTGTACACGATTGCTTGATCAGTTTGATTCATATGTTTCCTTAAGAATTCTCCATGCATTTCTTGCTGAATCTGCACCAATGATGTGATGAATTTGATCGTCTTCTACATTCAATGCAATTGTAGAATGTACCTTTTCATCATTTGCTGTCCATCACGCTGCTGCAACTTGTGATGGTAGTACCTCATTGACGACTGCCCATAAACCTTTTCCTTAAGAAGCATTTCCATTTTGTATTTTCAAACAAAATAATTTGAAATGCTGTATCTTGACTCAGCTGATGCCATCTTTTTCCGTATGTGAATTTCACAACACCGAAAATCAATTTAACTTTATTCAATTAATTTGCCTTAATATTTTTTTTTGTATTCTTCATCCACTGGGCCCATAACCTAATGGAATTAATGCTAAGCAGAGCTGGAAACTTGAAAAAGAAATACGGATGTTTCTCGATCAAATTTTAATTATGAAAAATCTTTTATTTAGCTTTCTGCATAGGAATTAAGCACGACTTTTAATGATTAAAAAAAATCACTAACGAAAAATAATTATTAAAACTGCTACAATAAGGTTACATGATACCAACTCAAAACACGGAGGATTTACATGAAAAAAAATCACTATACAAAATTTATTTTATGAGTACATCCATACCAGTCGATAAAAAAAAATAATTATAGAATTGGTAACAAATATGCAATATTTAAAATAAATAAAAGATATTATGAATTAGAAATGATCATACAATGTTTTATTTTATTATCATTTATTTATTGTATATAATAAATGAACTTTGCCGACTAAAAATGGATTTGATCAATAAATTTGTACATAACCGCCGAACAATATTTAAACAACGGAAAACTAAATTTATTTTTGTAATAGACTGTGATAAACGTAAATCGTCTATCACATAGTCTGTTACAAACTTACAAAAACAAATTTATTGTTTTATAAAACTATTAACAAATAAATAAATTATAATAATAAAAAATAAGTATTATATAAATACAAAATAGAGAATAAAATAACAAAATTTAAATATTTAGATGTTATTATATTATATTTATTTTTGTATATTTTTAATATTTAAAGACAAATAAATATATCAAATTTAAATTTTTAGCAAAGCAAAAAATAATTATTTTTGTACTGACAACATACGTAAATGTCAAAAAGAAGCATACAAACAATAAACAGAAGTGTTTTTAGACATACGTTTTTCTTGCAAAGTACAAGAAATTATTTCGTAGTGTTTTTAGACATACGTGTTTCTAGCAAATTACAAGAAATTATATGGAATTTTTTTAATCACTAAAAGTCGTGCTTAATTCCTATACAGAAGTGTTTTTAGACTTACATTTTTCTAGCAAAATACATGAAATTATTTCGTAGTGTTTTTAGACATACGTGTTTCTAGCAAATTACAATAAATTATATGGATTTTTTTTAATCACTAAAAGTCGTGCTTAATTCCTATGCTGATTTTAACGTATCACTTGATTGATGGTTTAATCAGAAGTGAAGTTAGCTACAAAAGTTAAATATAATGGAACCTATGTAATGATTCGAATGCGTTCAATACTTATTTCCAATATATATCACATGGAAAATATTAAGGTATAACATTTCTAGGTTTGAGTTCATATGGTATCTTCAATTTCCTTGCCGTTGAATCATTTTCAATGATTTTTAATGATGTGAAATTGCTATTTGAGTAATTCCTAATGTTAGCTACAAGTTCTTCTTGTGTTTGGCACAAATCTTCATCCAGTAATGCTTCCAATTCAGCGTCTTCGTAAACTTTCGACAGCTATGTTATATGTCTTCAACATCGAATTTAAGTATACCTTCCTTAAGCTTTTAAAACCACACTTCTCTCACTTCAGGTTGCTCCATCAAATGTTTTTAGAAGCAATCGATAGGCCTCAGCTGCAGTTTTTCATATTCAAAAAATGTTTGATTTACTTTTTTAATGTTCCAGAAAATGACGCTTATTCGTATTACATCGGACAATTTTAACCATAACTTAGTGGTGGCACCATCTTTTGTCGAATAGCGGATATTTATTTGTAAACCTCAATATTGGCACAAATAAAACAAGAAAAATTTGCACCAGGAGATTGATTGATGGATAAGGAAAGAATTCCTTCCCTGACACGTTTGGCACCACATGCTATAATGAGAACAATATAGTCAACATTTACTTCAAGAATCGTTAGGTTGTAGCATTGGTGAATGTATTGCTACCTTTTTATGCATTACTGATTTTGAATGTGGGACAGCTCAAATTTTTTTGTGGGTTATCAAAAATGTGGATCCTCAGCGCAAAGTAACGTATTGATTTCGACAATAACCAGACCCAAAAACCTTCTATCTATAGTAAGGGGTAAGTATTTCTATTCATTTTGATAGAATTTTTTTACGTCAAAGTGTCTCAACACCGGTGGCTGATGAATACACCTATATTTAATCAGCATCAGTCTTAAATTTTGCAAGGAATGCATCCAATCGTTTAGTAATGGAAGCATTTCATAGTTTACAAATACTTATGTCATTAAATAACACTGAGCGGTTTATTGTACAGTCATTCAAAAAAATTGTACACACTTGGCTACCTATTATCACCTTGTTTACAATCTCAAACTGGAGTTTAATATTATTTTGGTAAAACTAGAAATGATTCAGGGAAAAAACCACACAATCTAGATAGTTTACATGGTTTTTATGGTGATAATTTTTGTAGCAAATAAATTGCGGTTAATGAAACATTTGGGTTTTTTCCCTCAAGTCTGATTTTTTTTTTATTATTTAATTGAAAATACCTAAAACGACAAATTATTATCTTGTGTCGTTTAAAATGTTAATCGGAGTAGGATTTATGGTTCACTTGAAGACGCAAGTACATTATACCAGTAACATTTGGAACAACATTCTAGAACTTTCTAACGTCATAAATGTTGAAAAGTGGTTTTTCTTCAGGGAATACTTTTGAAGTGAAAATATGTCTACTGGGTAACAGTTTGATTTCGTAAGTAATTTAGCGTCTTTTAATTTAAGATCCATCATTCATATTTGCTTTAAGTAATTATGAATAAAAAAATCAACAACTCCATCGATCACGTGCATATGATTAAAGTCTTGAATTATTGTGAATTTGCTACATCATTCGCGATAATTTTTAAACCAATTTTATGGTTAATTTATTTATGTTCGAGGTGCAAATCTTGCGCATGATTTATTCTAAATCAAAGTTATTTATTTTAATGTCTATAATTTATGATTTCCGTGGTCGAACAATTTTATATATCTTACGCTTTACAATTTTTAGAACTATAGTGTCATGCAATGATCTTCATTCAATGTTGAATGATTTATTGCCGTACTTTAATATATTTACAAGATCGTTGGATTTTGTGTCTGGAGTTGTGCTAAGAGTCATGATTTCGCGTATAGCTCTATTAATTTAAGATAAGTTCCTTAGTATTTTCATGTTTTAGGGACATCTAATGTTCCTGTCATTAGGGTAACCTAAAGTAACTAATTTAATGCTGTATGTGTAGTTTATAAGTTCCAAGACAGAGCAAGGTGGCAGAAGTCATCATGTTGTTAAATCCAAACAAGTTTAAAATATGTTCAAAAGCAGTGGTAAATGTCCCACCAGATTTGCGAGGCTTAAGCTGGAGTTGATTATGAAAGTAGCGCAGGGTCATTAATTCTAATTGACCAACTCGGGAAGGACTGAAATAAGTTCTATTCTAGTCACAATTGGAAGAATTCGTGTTGAACATCGATTTATATTAGCCAGTATACCCGATCAATGAATATACTGGGCCTAGATTTTAAGACAGATGTCTCTTGATTTGAGAAACCAAGTTTTGAAGTAGTGCGACGTGCATGAGCCATTACAAATGCATGTTTATGCATAAATTGTATTATTGTTCATTACTGAAGAAAGGATACAAATACCTGCTGTAAAAACCTGCTGTAATCTTTGCCAGAATAAATGGTGGCTTTGGGGTTATCAAAACTGAAAAAGTGAAATCAACCAACATGATGAAAGACGGTTTACTACTCGAAAGCACCCTGGTGAATTTCTTACCAAAAATTCCAGTGCACGTAATGAACGTGAGTCCGGCAGTAAATTTGCTCTAGAAGAATTACCTGACGTCTTCTAGAAAGCACTAGAAGAATTACCTGACGTCTTTGTGATAAGTGATATCCTTTACAAACAAACTGTAAACAACCTAACCCAAGTTATCAACCGTAGTGCTCGCACCAAGTAGCTATAGCACTAAGGAATTTCGATAATTTAATGAATTCTAGGTCTATATTAGTACTTTCGATGATTTCAACCCTGCTTATTTAGATGAGTAAAGCATCAAGACGCATTTGCACAACTAAAGAAGAAGCTCGGCGCGGCACTTCAATTTTGGCGTATTCACGAGCCGGTAATCTTTTCATGTTGGATACTGACGCAATTAATATGGGAATCGGTACAGTCATATTATAAAACTAAGAAGGTACATAACGAGTAACAGCATACCATAGCCGGGCACTATCGAAGCTTAAAATGAAATATTGCGTCACACGAAGAGAACTGTTGTCGGTGGTGGATAGCTTCCAACAATTTCGTAAGTACATGTATGGGTAAGAGTTCCTTCTTCAAACTAACCATCCTCCACTTAAATGACAAATGAAATTCAAGGATCCACTGTGACAAATTGCAAGATAGTGTGCTGTTAAGTGCAAACATTGCGCAAAACACGATAAGCCAACCGCTCCAATGTAAATGTGGGTGGAAACTGTCAAAAGACCACGCAGAAGCAAGAAATTGCAACCAACCGTAAACATCTATTGGGCCCAGTGACAATACAATTATTGAAATAAAAAACAAATGGCTAGTTGACAATTATGATCAGCATAACACTATGACACTTGGTGTGTTATTTTGCATTGTTTTTCGTAGATGGTCGACAACTGTATCTGTCGTTGGGATGGGTGAAAGAGGATTACTAACAAAGAACTCACCTGGTAGCTTTATAGTTTCTCCGTAAACCATTTCAGCTGGTGAGCACTTCAGATCCTCTTTCACTGTTGCTCGGATTCCCAGCAAAACGATTGGTACTTCCGAACTCCACTGAATTGTGTTACCTCTGGCCATGAGAGCAGCTTTTAACTGACGGTGAAAACATTCAACCATGCCGTTGGCTTGCGGATGGTAAGCCGTTGTACGTAATCGATGTGAGCCCATGAGTTTCGTTAACTCTGAGAAAAGCTTAGACTCAAATTGCGTTCCTTGATCCGTTGTGATATAAAGAGGAACGCCGAAACGGGATACGTAATTGGTAACTAATGTCTTGGCAATGGTAACTGCTGACATATCTGTCATGCAGTACGCTTCGGGCCAGCGTGTAAAACGATCGACACAGGTTAAAAGATATGTGTATCCATTAGATCGAGGAAGTGGTCCTACGATGTCTATATGGATATGTTCAAATCGACCCGATGGAATGTCAAATTGTCCGTGAGGTGATTTGGTATGCCGCTGCACTTTCGATTTTTGGCAGGATAAACAAGATTTCGCCCACCGGGTTACGTCCTGATTTATACTGGGCCAAAAGTATCGAGATGTAATCAATTTACGTGTAGCACGGATACTTGAATGCGAAATATTGTGCAGAGTGTCAAAGATGGTTCGACGTAAAGGTTCTGCAATATAAGGTCGGTTGTTCCCTGTTGATATTTCACAATAAATTTCCAAGCCAGAAAATTAAAAAAGCTCTAGTTTCATGTTGGAACTAGTGTGACGACCGGAACCAGAAAGTAAATTCTGAAGTTCCCAGTCTGCTTTTTGTGATTTGATAATTGTTGTAAAGTCGAAGTGAGTCTCGACTGCGGCAGTTTTGTGATCTGATGTGCGAGATAGTGTATCCGCGACCACATTGTCTTTGCCTAGGATGTGTTGTATATCCGTGGTAAATTGAGATATGTAATCCAAGTGACGTGATTGTCTTGGATTTCTTTCAGTTTTTGACTCAATAGCTCTTGACAGAGGTTTGTGGTCAGTGTAAACTGTAAAGTTTCTACCCTCGACAAAATATCGGAAATGTTTGATTGCCAGATAAATGCCGAGTAATTCCCGGTCGAATGCTGAATATTTCTTTTGGGCATCCGATAAATTTTTGGAAAAGAATCCCAGAGGAATCGCTGAATTCCTTTTATTGAGGTAGGAGCTGGGAATTCTCTAATGGCATTAATTCGTTCGTGGGACGGCAGAATGCTAATAGGGGTAATCTTGTGGCTGAGGAAATCAAGAGTGGTAAATCCAAATATCAATTTGGCGGTTTTGATGTGAACATCAAGCTCCACTATCGGAAGAACAAAGAAAATTTTGTCTTTAGGAACAACAATTAGAAGGGCTTAATGTCAATAGATTTCTATTGGCTCGGTCAAGAGAAAGTATCAATTTAAATTTGGAAGCATTTAATTACGAAAAAAAATATGATTACTGGAATCACGAGGACTTAACGTTATTGGGCCGATGAATAAAGTTTGCTTGCATTGTGAAATTTTGGAGAATCACCTGCAATGTGTTTTTGAAACGGCAAAGTTGTTTTGGCAACGCTGATTGAGCCACCTAGACCACTTCTTTTGCACATATCTGGCACTACACCAATTTCCAAGATCAAAAACCAAAGTTCTTGCAAATTTATTTTACTGACAAAGAATAAAAAAATGTCGAACAGTGCGGCGCAATTAGTACTGGAAACAGACACGAAATCATTTCAAACTTACAAGCAATGTTTCACAAACACCACAGATTGATTCGATTATTTAAAACTACTATATAGTTCAGATGACTATAAAAATCAAATAAAAGCAGACAAAATGCCGTTGGGTGAAGAAGAATGATGATTCGTACGATACACTCCAAAATCCAGTGCACTTAACTATATTCGCACTCAACTTCCACGAACCCCCAAATACTACACTAGGCACACATCGACAAAAACATATGCCAAAAGAAAGCGAGGTGCAATTTCAGGGGATGTTGGTGTACGTTCGTCGGATGTATCAGAATGTGTATACACAGTACATCCTAATAACGCTGAGTGTTATTATTCTGAGTATAAATACGTTCTTTGGTCACAACCATTTTAGCAACATGCTCACCATTTAATCAACTAGAACTCTCGGAAACGCATCATGGCAAGACAGAGATCTGGTATGAAAACAGCAATTCGATGTAAACCAGCAATGACATTTCGTGGAAACACAAACAAATCTTTTAGTTGCTTATTAAAAAATGTCTATATGACCAAATCTAAGATTTGGTCATATAGACAACGTGTAGATAAAGGAAACGACAGAATTTTTTGCCTTGATGCTTCACGAGGCACCGAAAAAACATTTCTGATCAATTTAATACTGGCGTCGGTTCGAATGCTGAATGTGCACTTGCTATTTTATGTTGAAGAGAGAGAGAAACTGACAGTTCTTGTATTATACTTGCACCTTTTTTAATAATTGTAATTTTCAAGTTTAATTTCCATTTTGGTGTAATTCAGCCACAAAAATTTTAATTCTTGAATTCATGTTGTTGAAGTTGGAAATGCAATGCCTTTAAATATTTCGATGGTTATGTTATCTCTTCTCAATGTCATTTACTCAACTACTCTATTTAAGGTATATACATGTACTGACATCTAGTAATTTATAGCGAACCTCTGTAAGATAATGTAGATAATATTATAAAGTTCTGTATTATCGTTATCTAAAATCACGTCAACATCAGTCAAATATTTGTTTTTTTTGCGAGTCAGTAATAACATCTATATAGTTCATTATTTAAATTTAAGGTAAGTAATTTAGTATAGTTCATTTAAGAATTGAAATTATTGATTTACCAATAAATTATTTAAAGCCAACTAATTAGCATTGGGCATATTTATTATACGATGTTCTCTCGTGTTGAGTCATGTTTATTGGAAATAAGCAATGAAGAAAGTAATCAGAAGGCGAATCTAGCGAAAGATGAACCAAAAATCCTGTTTCTGACACATCAAATAGGTGATGACCGGATTCTCGATTCAAATGCCACGTGTCACATTGCCAGTTCTAAAGATATTTTCGTCAATATTGGCATGAATTGTAGAGATAAAGTAAGCGTTGCAAGTGGTTAATAATTAACAGCTGCGGGTAAAGGCACAATTAAGGTCAATTTTCTGAACGAGGAAAATCAAATTGTTCCAGTAAGAATCACAAACGTGTTGCTAATGCTAGATATCAAGGGAAATTTACTTTTAGTCAAAAAACTAACGGAAAAAGGTTTTCAAGGAAATTTCAAAGGAAACAAGTGTGAAATAAGGGAGAACAGTCGGCAAATGGCAGTTGGGGAAATCAGCGGTAAACTTTACACACTAAAGGAACCTCACAAAGTTTACTCGGTCGAAAATGAACTCAATGGCTACATGCATTATTGGCATAAGGTTCTAGACCATAGACACATAAAAGTAGTGAAATCATTGGTGAAACAAATTTTGGTTAACGGCATCAACTTCAGCAAGTGTACAGCGGATGGCGAAATCAACTCCAAGTGCAGAGCGTGTCTTGAAGGAAAAACAACTCGAATCAAGTTTCCGGTCAAGTCGAGTAATAAAACAGTTGCAGTTATGGATCTGATTCATTCGGATGTTTATGGTCCGATTCAAACGACCACACCATCATGTAATCGTTACATTGTGACATTCAAAGACCATTACTCAAAAATTGCAGTCAGCTACCTAATCGCAAAAAAATCATCAGTTTACAGCAAATTCAAGGAATATATTGCGATGGTAAAGGTTCGATTCGGAAAGAAACCTAAGTGCATCCGTACAGATGGAGGAGGAGAGTACCTCAGTAATGAATTCGTGAATTATTTAAAGTCAAGCGGAATTCAAATCCAGAGAACTACTGCTTACACACCTAAACAAAACGGAACAGCGGAACGCAAAAACAGAACGTTGGTAGAAATGGCTTACTATTTTAATTGATGCAGGTCTAGAGAAAAAGTTTTTGGGTGAAGCTGTAATGATGGCTAACTATGTCCAGAATCGTTTGCCAACAAAGGGTACAGAAACAACACCTTATGAAGGCTGTTTTCAGAAAAGTCCGAATGTGCATTACTTCATAAAATTCGGATCACAATGTTATATGCATGTACCAAAGCAAACAAGGTGCAAATTCGCCTCAAAGGGTGCTGGTCGGTTATGATTACGAATAAAAGGCATATCGTTGTTACATTCCGGAAACCAATCGAGTCACAGTAAGTCGAGATGTTCAGTTCGTCGAAAGGGGCCATTTGTACCCTATCAAGTCCAGCAAAAATTGATGAAGAAGTTCAGGAAAAGAATTCAATACAGAATCACGTTCAGAATGAAGATGAAGAGCAAACTGTTAGACGATCACAACGCGCTAACAAAAGAATTTCTGGGGTGGATTCAGTCATTCAAGAACGTAAGTATGCTACGTAGAAGCTATCAAGGGTGATCAAAAGAGGCTATAGATTCAAACAATGATAGATGAGATGATGTCATTGATGGAGAATCAAACATGGAAGTTTGTGAAAATTCCAGAAGGTGCAAATCTAGTTGACTGCAAATGGATTTACAAGCTAATGTGCAATTTAGATGGAGAAGTAGTCAGACACCAGGCAAGGCTTGTTGCTCTAAGTTTTTCGCAGAAATACGGTACTGATTATGATCAGGTGCTTGCACCAGTTCGTCAAACTACGTTTCGATCATTGCTTCAGTGACAGCAAACAAGGACATGAAGGTTTATCATCTAGGTGCGAAAACGGCTTTTCTTAACAGTGAATTGAAGATTTAGTGTGTCTACTAAAAAGGAGTACATATGGTAAAGCAATCATCACGCAATTGGAACAAAACAATTCATCAAATTCTCATTGATTTCGGTTTTGTTCAAAGCAAGAAAGATCCATGCTTGTACACCTACAAACAAAATGGAAAAATATGCTACGTATTAATCTACGTTGACGATATGGTCATTGCTGGTGAAAACAACGAGATAATCTCCTAGTGCAAAATATTTTTAAGTTCGATTAAGAAATTGGGAGAGATTAAGAATTTCTTGAGTCTTCAAGTCAAGAAGGAAGCAGATGGCCATTACACGTTGAATCAGACTGCTTATAATTGGAAAAGTACTAAAGGATTTCCAAATGTCTGATGCAAAGGAGTCCTCAGTTCCATTATCAGTTGGATATGGTAAAGAAGGAAATACGGATTTATTGTTGGGCAACGGCAAATATCAAAAGTTGCTCGGTTGCTTACAATACATCTCAGTCAACACGAGACCTGATATATCGGCAGAGGTTTCAATTCTCGCACAAAGGTTGTCCAGTCTAAACCAGGAGGATTGGAACGAATTGAAACGGGTATTAAAGTATCTCAAGGGTACTGTCGAATTGCGAACTTGGGAAGAGTGATAGTTCGGATCAGTTAATCGGATATGCAGATGCAAGTTGGGCTGATGATCGTGCAAGTAGAAAGTCACAATCTGGTTACATATTCAAGTATTGTAGCGGTATTCTCAGTTGGTGCAGTCGAAGACAGGATTGCATTGCGCTATCTTCAACGGAAGTAGAATTTATTGCGTAGTTTGAAGAATGTCAAGAGGTGGATTGTATTCGTCGTTACTAAACGATTTTGATTAACGCATTGGGAAACCGGCGACAATTTTCGAAGACAATCAAAGTTGTTTGAAATTCATTAAGGAGGAGAAATTGTCGTCACGTACCAAACATATTGATGTTCGAGAGGCATTTGTCAAGGATTACATCGACAAATGTATTGTTACATATATCGACATGTCCTACGAAAACTATGGTGGCAGATTTATTGACAAAACCATTGGCGGGACCTCGTGTCAATATTTTTCGGAATGCATGTGGAGTTAACTGGTGATTTAAATGAGGAGGAGTATTGGAAATAAGCATGGAACGTATTCGAATCATTGCATATGTTCCACTGTATTTAACTTTTGTAGCTAACTTCACTTCTGATTGAACCATTAATCAAGTGACACGTTAAAATCATAAAGCTAAATAAAAGATTTTGCATAATTAAAATTTAATCGAGAAACATCCGTATTTCTGTTCAAGTTTCCAGATCTGCTTAGCATTAATTCCATCAAAATATTGCTTCATAGGCATAAATGGGAGAATCTTTTTCATCGTATAGTCACTTGGCCATGGCTCAACATCGACATCCAAGTCGAATATTAATGAAAATAAAACTTATGTTGTATATTTAGTGGGTTCAGTTTTGTGTCGTGTATATGAGTTGCTCAATCCAAACGAAACAAATTCTGGCGCTCTCTTTCGGAACATAATTTTTTAATATTTGTGGGCTATAGCTTTTAGTGTTTTATGTTTTTGTGACATTGCATAAACTTTGAAGGAGTTCTTTTAATTTTAATTTTCCTAATAAGGTTTCGCACTTCTAAGACATTCGTGTTATTGCTACTATCTATAATGTAGAGGTAGTTTGAAGGAAGCGGAAAAATTCACAATGGATTTGTTAATTGAGTGACATTACACTTTACACTGATTACCGAGTCATAGTAGTCAGCTACCTTATTTGAAATGATTTCATTGTCAATAATTGGGCTCGTGTGCACCAATTGGGGGAACTTATTTGCAAGTTGCCGGTTTTACAGAATTTGAAAATTTGCTTACCGTCTAGGTTTTCATTTGAACAATTGCACAGAGGTCAAATATTTCTAACCTCCAGAAATCGACTGAAATAATATTGAACAACTGATCAGCCTTACCAATCAGTACAGAAGTGGTCATATAGTGCTCTCGGATAATAGCTTTTGGGTTTGAGTGGAAAACCTAGTTATGAACCAAAATTGCGGCTCCATCGAATCTTCCTAAGTTTAGAACAGTTCTATATACTGAGTAGTTATTGAAGAACGGCCGGTGGCTGTTTAAGAGTTTAGTCTCATTGGGGTATACAACTTGAGGAGAGAGTTCATTTAAAAGGAGTGATGAATACCTCTCGCTATCATAACTTTAGGTTTTTGATTCTTTGGTGCATACGCATATGTAAAGAACAAATGTTTGACCTCTGTTAATTCTTCAACCAGCTTTATTTAGTTATTTTTAATAAAACACTAGCGTATTGGTTAATAGTGGCTTTAAGTTCACTTACTTTTCCATGGGAGAACCTCGGCAGGACTAACGGAGGAGGTTTAATAATTTGCTTTCGTTGTTGGCAATTAGAGCTGAATCAGCAGGTACATTGGCGGCAAGTTTATGATATTTTCCGCTCACCAGGTGTTAGGAAAATTATAAATTTCAGGATTCAATTCAATTTGATTGTCGGAATATATCTTCCCATTCTTTAAGAATACTTTTTACTTCATTTTGAAGATTGTTGGAATGGGGGAGGTTCTCTTAATATTCTTAATCTTGTTATTGTTTTAAGCCAAAGTCTGTGAGGTTTTCCGGCATCACATTTAAGGTAGTATTTTTTAAACTACTTAAATTAAGCTGTAGTGAATCAGTCAATATTGCCTATACTAGTTATATTGATATAACTGACACCCACAACATTCTCAAGATTTAGCCTCCTGTACATTTTTGTGTTCTCAAACTTGAAGAAATCCATTGATACAAAGATATTTAGTCAAGTGACTTATCATACGACTATAGTATTTTACGTTTTCGGAACTTTTTAAACATTCGAGATATAAATGAATGTTAATGGATCGTAAATAACCAGAGGAAAAAGGCAAAACATCGAATTACTCATAATATAGAAAAACAAAACATAAAACACTGGTGCTATTTCGAAATATTTTGTTTTGAAAGATTGATAGAAAAACCAAAAAGTTTAGATAGATAACCCCTATCTGGCCGTGTATAAACTTTCATACACAAAACTTAACAGTCACGCCTCTATCGAATACACTTTTAATTCAAGGGTTTCCAAACACCAAATTATATTTTTTTTTGTTTTTGTTTGTCTATTTGTGTACGCTACACTTTTGTTTGTGTTGTCATACTCGTATAATATCGCATGCTACAATCAATTAAATTTTATTTGGCCTTCAGTTACGATCATGGACACAACGCCAAAATTTTGTTTGGATTACTTTTGTGTATTTGTGGTTAAGAAATATTTCTTTTTTAACTCTAGATACGAATCTGGAAAGGAAAGAACACAAATAATAGAAAATAAACCAGTTATGGGCTAGTATTGTATTGTATCTACTCGTAGTTAAAGTACTTACAGGGTGGTTGTATGAGGCTGTAATTTTCACGAAATCAACCATATCTTGTGTGTGGACCTGACTCAGAAGTCAAGTCGATTAGAAGCACATCCGCTTTAAACATATGACTTGCCTTAATTTGGGCTATCTGCAATTCTGAAACGACTCATATTGGTATCAAAAATAGGCTATATATATATAGAATCTGTTGCTCTACAAGTTTAACCGTTATGTTTTCCAATCGCTCCAGCTGGTGATTAAAACTTTTCTTGGCAGCTTTATTATCATCTCGAATTATGTCTGTGATGGTATAGTACGAGTCTTACAGTAACTATATTTTTTTGAAGGTTCTACCGAGATTTTTGTTAGTTGTGTTGGAAATACACATTTTTAATTTAAAAGTGATTACATGACTTAACGGTTAAATTCAGCATTATCGAGGACAGAATTATGTCGCATGAAAATCAGTTTTTTGAATAGCTAAAGCAATTCTAGAACGACAAATCAATACACGGAATAATTTAGAAACAGCTGGCAGTGATCATCGAATTAACCGATAAGCAAGGCTCTTAAATTTCAATAATTGGAAGGTGTATTATGTGATTATGTTGCATTACTAATCAGAAATATAAAAAATACTGCAACAAATTACGACGAAGCGTGGAACAAAATAGTCGAGCGATATGACAAGAAAAAATCAATTGTCACAAAATATAGTCAAATGTTTCTAGACATTTCTCCAGTTAAACGGTCAAATCAAACACAATTCAAAACATTACATATTACAGCAGAGCAGACGAGGATTACTCTTTAGAGGACAGTTACAGCTACAAAGAGGTCAGCTACAAATAATTTAGAAGTAGGAAATTTAAGAATAACTGCATACATCATCTGAAATATCTGAAGATTTAAAAAAAGGCGTTTTGGGCAGTATTTTTTTTAGTCTTGTAAGATGTAGAACTCGTTGCTCTCCCAGCCCAAAAAAAGGAAGTCACTGTCGCTTTTAATAGGTTTTCCGCTCTTTAGGCGATCGAATTCGTCAGCAAATGATTCTTTCTGCCTATGCTTAATGATAATGTCACTGGCAGCTTGAATTTCCTTTATGGCTAGGAAATTTAAATTTCTGTTACTCGCAAAGAGCTCCGCATTCTTTCTCTCTTCAGTCAGACATCCTCTTCCATCAGAAATTGGATCTTGAGAAGAAAAATCACAGTTTGGATCCCTCAACCATTCTGGGCCATTCTACCATTGATCTAATTTAACAAGCTAGGATGGAAGTACTCCTCTCGAAGCGCAATTTGCTGGATTGTTTTCATAGCTTACATGGCTCCAACACTTTCTTGGCAGCTAACTTAGAATCCGTCCACCCATAACATTTCACTGGCTGTTTTACCGTTTCTTTTACTAACGTCAGAAGCTTGGTTACCAATTGTGCCCCACACAACTCAAGTCTTGGCAAGGAGATTTGCCTAATGGGTGCCACTTTCGTTTTTAAAACCATTGAACTTACAGTTACGGCACCGTTTGCATGATGTACTCTACAAAACACGACTTGCATCGGAGAATCCGTGCAACTCTATCCTGCAGTCCTGTGGAATGTAACCTGGAGTACTCAGATATCACTCTTCACTTCGTTGGTTCACTGTTGCACTTTAAAGTTAGCTTGAACGTAAATTCATATTCAAAAGCATTCCATTGAAGGCCTAATACTTTTGTCTCCATCAACGTATTGGGAAACATCAAAATTTCATCGGTATTTTTGGTCGCCGTAATATTCGATGCGTTAGACTTCCATTTTCTTAAATTAAAACCTCCATTAAGTAATACTTTACTTATGTTTACTTATAGATTTTTTGCTTCTTTTACAGTATCCGGCCCTGAGATAAAATCATCAACATAAAAATCATTCAAAATTCGTGGAACAATATCTGGATACTCTTGCTGATTGTCATGAGCAATCTGGTGCAAAGTTTTAATTGCCATAAATAATGAGCTGGCTAACCCAAAAGTGACAGTATTTAGCTTATAATGTCTAAGATCATTAGTTACCTCACGTCGCCACAGAATTAGCTGAAATTGCGTATCGTCTTCGCAAACCGAAACTTGATTATACATTATCAAGGTCTCCGACCAAAGCTATTTTGTGGTTGCGGAATCTCATCAAAATTGTCCATAAAGTTGGCTGTATGGTAGGATCCACCTGCATTGTTTCATTTAGTGAAACTCCACTGTAAGATTTTGTCAAGCCAACAAACACCACTCTCAGCTTGGTTATTTCGCTAGGTTTCTTAAGTACAATGATGTGGCAAATAAAAACATCTCGAATCATTTATAGAGTGATCTGCTGATCTTAGGGGTACTAAAATGCCTAAATTTATATATTTATTTATAAACTTTGAATATTCCTCTTTAAGCGATGGATTAACTTGCAGCTTCCGTTCCAACGCCAAAAATTCTCGGTTGGAAGCGTGCACCGAATTCCCGAGTTGCGCAGCATTTTTTTTTAAATGGGATTGCTACCATACATCGCCCATTAATACTTCGCCGGTGTGTGTCTTTGTGTTTTTCGCACTCAGCCGCCTCTGGACCTGCAATACGTGGGCTGGGTAAATCTTCTTGCTTGAAAAAACGTTTCAGTGTGCTGTTGATCTCAACGTCTAAGTGTAAATTTCAGGTATTGAGAGCTTCAAAAACTGGTCACATTTTCTTAAATAATGCTGCCCTGAACATAACGAACATACAATATTTTCAACATGCGATATCAAAGAGCTCAGCCGCTTTGTTGAAGGAGCCTTCTGTCTTTGCATTGAGTTTAGGCTTTCTAGCACATCGCTTCTTTTATTTAGAAACGCCAATATTTTATTCAAAGTTCGTCCAACTTGTTGACCAAAATATAAAAAAGCCAGGGATCACGCTCCTCTGCTTGCGCACCCAGAACCTTTAAGCCCCGTACAATCTCGTCTGAGGTATCCGATAGATGGCGGATAGATTTCGCGCAACTTTGCTGCAAGCTTGGTTGGTCCAAAAATCGCTTTAAAAGCGTATTCACCATGTGTTTGCGTTTGTCATGTCTGCTCTTTACCTTTTCCCAAGCTTCATCGTAATTGGTATCGGTCACTGTAAGATGCTTGATTAATGTATTCGCATCTCCTTCGATTAAGCATTTAAAATATTGCAGTTTATGCACTTTGGAAATTCTTTCGTTGTTATGAACTGAATTTTCAAAAAGGTCACGAAAAGATGGAAAACTTAGACATTTCTTGTAGGAAATTGCTTTGATTGTACATTAATTCATCAATAGAGGGGTTACTCAGGTTAGGATTATTTTCTTCATGCCTTTTTTCCATTCTTAATAAATACAGTTTTAGTTCAGCATGCATTTCTTCAATTTTTTCCTCTGCTTTCATGTTCGTTTCATCAAAGTTACTGCTCAAGAGATTGAAATTTTTTCCACTCGTCAGCCAAAATCGCAATAAAGGCTTTAATCTCACTCATATGTGTGTCAGCCGTAAATTTCGCAATTTGAGTTTCTAAACTATCCAAACTCTTCACCATTCACCTTAATGCTCGACGATTCGCTTTAGAAAGACCAAGCAATTATTTTTTATTGCATGCTACTATAATTCGGCTAATATACCGAAAATAAAAAATTAAATAAAACAGGCCAAAGACATCTGTGATTTCAGATAGCAAACTATCTAACTATCTTAAAAAAATAGTTTTGGATTTCTTTCAAAGCAGTCGATTTTCGGATGAGTAAGCATTTTTTACACAATCATGTGTCACAGCATAGGTAACAAAAATAATTGGCAAGAATGTTACGCTCCTAGTTCACTTTAAAATGATTGCATTTCAATTTATCGATAAACGATTGGTTCTGAATAGTAGGTAATGTTTTAAGGATGTTTTCGCTTCGCCTAGAAGCATTTTGGTTTGGAAAATCTATTTGGGAACAGTTTTGGTTATATTTTGTGCATTTTACTTTTTCACTTTTCTCATAAAATTCATATCATTTACATCAGAAATCCAACACGAAAATGTGTCACGCATTATATGACAGGATCAATAAATAATTCGTTTGTGATTAATAGCGCCAAAAACACATAAATAAACAAGGCAGTGACATCGCGTGACAAACAAAAAATATTTTGCCAAAAAACAAAAGATGTTGCAAAATGATTTATAAAATCAAAGCCATCTTAATAAAATTTTTAAAATGGTTTTGCGTTATGTTGAACACTCTATTGTTGGTATATAGGGTTGTAGGACGAGAAATTTAAAGGGTGTCCTTTGGAGCAAATCATTTTTGTTTTTTTTTAGAACTTTTTCGTATCTGAGAGGCAGTGGCTAGGTTTAAAGAAAAATGTTGACATAGGATTTATTATGTTTTTTTAATGATGTAGGGATCATATGGGTACAGAAAGGGCCGATGGTTTTGAAAGGGTAGTAAGAGATATAATTGTGTGTCAGGCATCATATGATATAACAAGATGCCCCATGTTTATAAAAATGACAGTAATAGAAAGGTCTAAACTTGTAACAGGGACAACTTGTGCAGAATTTGTTTAATCGCAACGCTTAGCAAATGTCTCAGCAAAGAAACCTGTGTGATGTGTGTGGGAAATCACAACATGTTACTACACATAACGGAGGTTACAACTTCACTCCTTACTGCCAAGAACGCTCCCTCAATAAATAATGGAATACAGCTACTCTCTTTAATAGACCCAGAGTCACAATCATCGTTCATTACTCAAGAAGCTACCGAGTTAATAAATTAACCAAAATTTCGTGTAAATGTGCAAGTCAGTGGCATTGGTGGAATGACGACTAGCAATATAAAATATAAGGTGTTTATTACAATATCACCACATTACCCATAAACTTTCAAGCAGGTGGTAGAAGCGTTCATTTTACCAAAATTGAATGAACGTCTGCCAGCTGAACCAATAAAAGGTGTCAACAACAATACGTGGAAGGAGCTAATATTGGCAGATCTACACTACGAGACACCTGAATCTATCGACATGATTCTAGGTGCAGATATTTATGGAAATATTTTAAAGGAAGGAGTAATTAAAACTTCACAAACCTATCCAGTAGCTCAAAAAACGGAGTTAGGATGGCTACTTATGGGGATGAAAATAACACAAATAACTTTAAACTCAGTGTCTTTGACTATGATATCTCGAAATAGTCTTGATTTGGAGCTGCGAAGATTCTGGGAAATTGAAGAAATAAGTAAAATACTTCATACTCCGAAGACGAAGAATTATGCGAAATGCCATATAAAGGCACCTCGATTAGCAGATGGAAGGTATGAAGTGACCATACCAATAAGGGACCATTTTAGCTTAGGAGAAAGCAAGAGCCAATCCATAGCAAGATTGCAACGAGTAGAGTGGAGATTAGAAAAGAACCCGCAATTAAATCAAGAATACCACAGCTTTTTAAATGAATTCGTTCAACTAGGACATATGGTTCCAATAAATCCTGGCGATGCAACATGCAAGAACAACATATGCTATCTACCACACCATGCAGTGTTTAAACCATTCAGTATAACAACAAAGGTTAGGGTAGTAGTTGATGCATCGATGAAATCACGAAATGCGGACTAAGCCTCAATGACATCCAACTAGTGGGGCCAACACTGCAGCAAAATCTAATTTTATATTCTGCATGTCTGATGAGCCTATCTTTTAATTGTGCAAAATTGGGTTGGGTAAATACAACAGAGTACAGAATAGAATACCTCAGCCATCAGCCGGGATGTTACTTCGAAAAAAAAGCTTAAATGAATCCTCTAGCTTCACACTGGAATATCATCATATATTATGATCTTAAAAGTTTTGACATGGAGCTGAAAAACATGAATATGCAATATAAATCGTTAAAACAAGTCTGCCAGGAAACTACTAAAAACAAGGATGAATCCGTTTTTGTGCGTCCTTTATTCATCAGTTCGCACACCAAATGGAAAACATTAAAGAAGCAAACTAAGCCATAAAGGATTCCAACAGGGACTGAAAACGTGTTAAGCGTGGATTTGGTGACACTAAAGTGTTGGTGAGACGTCGAACATTACGACCAACTGATATCAAATCTCGAGGATAAAATCGAAACACTGCTTAACTTGGCACGAAGTCAAACCTCGATTATTAACGCAACTATAAATATTATGAGACATAATAGTGTGTAAACAAGACAACAATTAAATACTATGAACAACCACATGAGTCTATTATTTGACACAGTGAATAATCTCACATCCGATAATGCGAACCTCCATAAAACTCAAATGATCAACATTTTAGCTATACACCTCATATTATTCATTAAAAACATAGAGGATACTCAGAGAACCATTATTGAAGTACTCACGCATGCGCATAATGGCATAATAAATTCAAAATTATCTCCATGACACAACTTGAAGAGGAACTACGGAAAATTAAGGATCATGCATCCATTTCAATCACTCTACCTGATTATCATCTAGCTGATGTTTACGAAGTGATAACAGTAAGAGCAAGAGTTGTGACAAACATGGTCATATTTAACAATCAGGTGTCCTTAATTTAATCAAATGCATACAACATTTACCGTATTATTCCGGTACCATTTGAACATCAAAGACAGCAATATATCATTAACCCATCAACTACATTTTTGGCAGTGAGTGATACTTGTGAATACTATTCACTAATGACAGACGTGGATCTAAATTGGTGTATTGTCATCAACATTGATAATTTAATATGTCTTATTGCTCCTGTCTACAACACAAAAATCGAAACCAGTATAGGTGAAATGAATATGTTCCAACATAAAAGCGAGCTTCACAACAGTTGCAATATTAAAGTATTCAACTCTATCAATTATTAGGCGAAGATTAACGAAAACCACAAGTGGATTTTTAGGATAGTAAATGAAATCGTTTTGATTTGAGTTGTAAAAGAACAATCACCGCAATCACATTAAAAGGGATTGGAATATTACAAATAAAGCATGGTTGTTCATTAAAGGATAAGGAATTTCGTATATCCGCCCCATTTAAAATATCGTCAAAAATGAATGCAGCTTTTATTCCGAGTATTAATGCGAGCATCACAAACCGCAGTTTTAATTATTTAAAAATTAATATAACCAAGATACCAATATCCAACATCGACACCACACAGCTGGAAACGCTAATTGGAGGACAACACAAGGAACTTCATTGGAATTCCCATACCAGTCGTCACGACATTCATCAATCCAGCGTAACATATCTCAACTTCGCAACAATAGTAGGAATAATTATTGCGTTCTTACTGTGGAGGAAGAAACAGAAGAATCAAGAACATCCATAAAATACTGCAATTTATAGAAAAAGGCCTTGGAAAAGTATTACAAAGTTAAAGAGGTTGAATCCCTATTAATCATTTTGCGCCTAATGTCATCGCATACGTTTAATAACGCAGTGGTTGTATTATGGTATTTTTTAAACCCAGATTAAACACAGCTAACTAAACTATTGCTATTAAGGTGTACCTGAATTTGATTTTTGATAACTAATTACTGGTCGAAAATGAGATAGTAATTTTAGCAAGAAATATGTTTGGATAGGTATTAGAATTATTAGAATTGTAAATGGTTAAAACATTTTAAAAATACTTTTATAAAACTGTGACGTTTTGATGTGCGTACAGGAAAAAAAAGTTTTGCAAGAATTCGGTTTTAAATTTAAAGATTGAAAAGGTGATCCTTGTGGGTTTTCTTGCTTAAATATTAAGTTCTCATATATCTATATAATTGTCTTAGACTTAAGAACCACCGCGTGCTTTTTACATACAATTCAAGAGGTATAAAAATCACCCTGTAATTTTATTATAACACATAGATATAACACATAGACAATGAGTCAAATGTTTTAAATCAATTGAATGTAATTTATTCAAAATATGTTTCGTGTTAGCCACAACTTTTTTTAAAGGGGTAAGAACGTAATATAACTTAACCTGACCACAATCTTAAAATAACAAAAATGTTGTTTTTTTGGGTTTGAAAGTTTTTCGACAAAGAATTGTCATTCTATTACCATGTTCTATGCGGGTTTGTGTTTGTATGTACATATTTGCAATCTAAATTGTTACGTGTGGCGCTTTATCTATGTATACATTGCGAGAGAAGGGTACACCCAAAATCCACCACTACATTTTCGTCGGTATTTGCAAACTTCCAAAACATTTTTAACCTTGGCCACCTGATATTGAGCACGATATGTTTAAATAATTAAAACGCATTTTGGCATACTATTGATATATGTACGAGATAAATTTCATTTCCGGTAAATATTGAAAGTAATCCCTTTCTATTTTGTACTAGTTTTTCCTATTTGTGTTTCATTTCCGTTTTTGTTTTTTAAATTTTACAATGACATACGTATTTGTTTTGTGAATCAGCACAATATTTACAATCATTCGTCCAATCTTGGACCTTGTTTTATGAAGGGTTAGTTGACTTAAGTTAATTACTGTTTGTGGTTTAACTTATGCAATGTAGTAATTGATCACCACTATGGGAAAATTAAAAAAACGTAAATGGTAGAAAGATGAAGCAGTAGATGCAGTTTGCTGTTTCAACTACTTACGTTGGTACCAAAATCAATAAACATTTAACCAAATATATGCTCACAGGCTCACAGATACAGTATCACATATACACATACGATTTACCTCGATTCCCTTGTCTTCCAAGTTGAAGCTGTATGTATAGAGTTAGTCTAGTCATTTAAAAGTTTTCAAATTTTAAAACGAATTTCTGGATTATTGCTAATATTGTACATGTATTTATATTAGAAATTTAGAACCATTATGGAAAGATTAATTGAACTTAGAAAAATCAAATTAAAGTCATTGAATAATGTTGACGTAAATGACGATCCATTAATCACTTGAAGAAATTCAATGTTTTAAAAAAATTAACACGAATATTATGTTTTAAGAAGAAATATACAAAAAATTGTAACGAATGAAATTACTGGATTTTGACATTATGTAATTATCAACCTGAATTAAATGGGATCTCGAAATTTCTTAGTATTGGATCAAATTTACATTATATTAATAATGCTGAATTGGGCGGTTGGTCGTATAGTAGCTTATCGAATTTTCTACAAACCATATGCTTAAAATAATAAGGGTGCGGTCAAGAATTCAGTCATTGCGCAGCTTATACTGCATAAAGTTAGCCGGTATGCTTTAAACTGTGGCTACATTTTTGGACGACCGGATGCCTGCTAGTAGGGAAATTTGACATTTATATTTCTAATTTGATACTCAATTTTTATAAAAAAATGAGAAATTAGAATAAAATAATTAAAAAACATTCTTATTCCATATCATCCATCTTGACATGGGGAGCATTCAAAAATTCGGCAACTGCGCAGATATTGCAGTCGGCAAAAACTGCAATGCAGTCAAACTGTTTTTTCTGACAACTTCATTTGTATGCGATTAACTGCAAGAAAAAGACAATTGAGTTTTGACGTTTTAAGCTAACCTACAAAAATTCAGTAGTCATGGAAAATATCATACAAAATTTAATTTTGGATTATTGTTCCGAAACAATTAAATTAGTTATTATTTAACTCATCGTTTTAAAAAGATAAATAGACAAAAAAAAATATGTATTATAATTGCAAATAATAAATCCATGAAAAACATTGTTAAAATAAGCAATTACTATGAAATAGTGAAACTGTATGATGCCGGTACTTTTAGATCGCACTTTAGAATGTCCATGAGTGTTGAAGTATTTCGTTTGAAATATAAAAATAAATAATTTTGTAATATATATAAAATAATTAATTAAATTTTAGGATTTGATGGTTGATGAGCTGAACGAATTGGTGATACCAGGAAAAAGACGTCCGAGAGTTGACACTAATACAGCTATTTTAATTATCCTTTGGCATCTTGGCAATCCAACAAGTTATCGTGATCTATACGACCGGTTTGGCGTATCACAAGGATGTTGTGCAGCCACTGTCTTATTCTTTTGTCAATTATTAACAAAATTAGCCAAAAAATTTATAAAATGGCACAATTTCGATGAATCAAAATTGGTAATCAAAAATTAAATAATTTCCGTGGGCCAAATAGCTTTTCTAATGTTGTAGGTTGCATTGATGGAATGCACATACCAATATCAGCTCCGTCAATTGAAGCTTCTAGCTATTATAATAGAAAAGGGTTTCATTCTCTAATTTTGCAAGTTAGTGAATTTATAAAGAAATTACCAAAGTACTGAATATTATAATTTAAAATTTCTTTCTTCCAGGGCATATGCAATAGTGAATATAAATTTCAAGATGTTTGTTTTTTGGATTGCCTGGTTGAAGCCACGATGCCAGTGTATGGAGTCACAGTTCAATTTGCAAAATGTTGCAAACCGGTTGTATGGCGATGCCAATGGAATGCCATTTATTAGGAGATTCCGCATACAACAATTAGAAATTACATTTTGAGCAAATTTCTAATTGTTCCTTACAAAGATAATGGTTGCCTCAGTAGCAAACAGATAAAATTTAATACCAAGCTTAGTTCTACAAGAACAGTTATTGAACAAGCTTTTATGATTGTTAAAAGTAGATTTAGAAGGCTTAAATTTTTACCTGTTACAAATCTACAGAATGCAAAATATTTTGTAATGGCATCAATAGTACTCCACAATTTCATAATTGGATTTGAAAATGACGCTGACGAATTTCTTATCCTCCAGAAAATGAGAAATCTGGTAAAATAAAACGCAACTATTTGTGTGAACTTATTTAAATGAATTTCAATATATATTTGTTATAATTACATAAAAAATATAAATAAATTCTATACTAAACTCTTTGGTTTACATAAAAATTAATAATAGTATATAATCCATTAATTATTATTTATCACAATAAATTCTTTGCCTTTATGGTTTATAAAAACTTATAACTAAAAATACCACAGTAATTCATTATTTGTTTATCACAACACTTTAACCTTTGTTTGAAATGACTTCCAAGATGGATTTTAAACATTCAACCTTTTGTTTCTCGATTTCATTTTTTTCTACTTCAACTTCTAACAATTTCTCGAATCGAACTTTTTCTTTTTTATCCTGGTCTTTCCAATATTCTAATAACTCGCAAACCTCCTCGTTTTCTTTTGCGTCGAGTTGACAATCTTCCAGTCGAGGGACATCTTCACTCGTGTCATAGGTTAATCCTTCAGGTGTTGTAATATTGTGGCGAACTCCGTACATACAGTCGAACTCTTCGAAGTAAAGCTAAAACACTGCACCACGTCCACTTTGAAGCCTGGTTTTTATTAAACATTTAGGGGCCTGGGGGCTCCATAGCTCCCTAAAAAATAATATGCTTAAAATTGTGGAAATCGTTTAGGTATTTCACTACTACCGTTTTGGCTGTTTTTTTTCTTCATTTAAATATATTTCGAATACATCATCCTCAGTTGTTTCGCATTGTCTATTTAATGGCGTCGATCTAAATAAAAACCAAAAACATATTATATTTTTTTACAATAAACAATAATTTATATGTTTTAAATTAAAATAAAATTTAACTAAATTTACTTACTTATAATTGGAAGCCATTTTTAAAATTTAAAATTTTGACAGCTTTTAATATTGCAGTTGTAGGTAATAGACTGCAATAACTGCGTTAGGCTGCGTTTGTAAATTAATTTTTGAACGCAAAATTACGCTGCTTTTTCTGCAAAACTTAATTTTTGAACGCAAAGCTGCATTACTGCGCAGTTGCTGCATTGTTGAATGCACCCATAAAATGAGGTTATAAAACAAAAAATAAATGATATTTGCAGCTGTCGCATCCTTTTTCAAATGGCTGCTTACAATGCGCATTTTGATTTAAATTGCTGAATGTTTTTGACCGAATTGCAGTATAAACTGCTCAGCGGCTTAATTCTTGACCGCAGCCTAAAACTTTTCTAAACTATATTATATTGGCGCCAAAATTGAAAGTTTTTTGGTCTATTAATTTAATTTTGATATTTTATAAGGCAAAACAAGAAATACGTAAATAAATTTACATTTAAATTCAAATTTTAATTCATGAAATATTTATGTTGTGGGAATATAAACCATTAAACATTTATATGTTATATAGATGATATGAGTTCCATAATATGTGTATCATATCATAATGTACAAATATAGGAGCCGTATTAAATCATCTCGTCCTATCTTTACGCTACTACAATTTACAGGATGGCCAGAGGTAAAACTGGAATATATATATGTGGGCAAAGTCTTGAGACAAAGTCTAGACTAGTCTTTGTAAATGTGGTGTGGGGGACAATAAGTCGAATGATTTTTGTTGTAGACACCATCGATGTACTAATAAGATGTAAATTTCATTCTCTATTGCAACAACATAGACATCCATCGTCAAATTTATGTAGAATCTATTTGTTGATAGATGGCTATTTCAATAGCCATCTATCTACATTACGCAAAGTAATTTATACCTTTTATAATTTACATTTTCATAAGTATTAAAAAAATAAAAATAATATCTCTTTTTAATTCAACCATCATACCGTCAAGTCGTAATTAATAAAAATTAAATCAAATCGAAGCCGAGGAATTTTTATTAGTGAATTTGGCATACCTATAGCCATCAATCAAAATATTACCTTCAATTTCATACCAAGGCTAATATAATCTTAATACCATAGATTGGTACGAAACATATGGTCCTTCGAGCCGGATTGAAAACATAACCTACATTTGGAAAAGTAAAACCGCAAGTATCGCATTTCACTGTCTAAAGACTAAATAAACGTGATAAAACTATAATTGTGTTTCAATCTACAAATCTATTATTCAATAAATATCCACTGTGTCATTTCACGTATTGTTTTGAACACGTTACCAACCATTTAATATTATCGGGCAACGAAAGTGTAATAATCAAAGAACATAATTTGTGAAGTGAAATTAATAGTGCGAGTTAAAGTTCGTTCCTTGCAGTCGTGGAAATAAATACTTTAACACAATTTTTAATTATAACTTTCTAAGATGTTTTTATTATGAGTTACAATCCAATTCTGATTGATTTTACATTTTTTCCACTATTTATAATGTTTTACTTTTCCTTATCTAAAATAGATTTCTTTATTCCTATTGGTTAAAAGATATATAATAAACATATGCAATATGTTTATTCTATATTATTTATCTATGTAAAAAAAATATAAATGCATAAAGAAATGCAAGTGTTCAAATTACTATTTTGTTTTCCTTTTTCTTATGTTCTAATAATTGTATTTTTTAATTAATTTAAATGATAAACATATGGAATGTCTATCTTACAGTTTTTTGTTATGGGAAAGTAAATGATAGAAAATATAAAATAGGAATTATATTACTATATGGATAAGAGAAAATACAATGTATTACAATGTTGTATGTTTCGTTATGTTGCATTGTGAATTGTTGCATTATGTTGCTTTGTGGATGTCATCAATATAGAATCTGGTGTAGTAGGAATACGTAACTTGCGTAAACCAAAAAAAAAAAAAATAAAATAAAATGACTGAACTCATTACCTTGAAGAAAAGGCGTGCGTACATAAAAGGTAATATGACCAAATTAATCAACTTCATTAACGCCATAACCAAAACTACAAGTATAGAAGAAATAAGGGCGAGATTAGTTAACGTTGAAAGATACCGACTGGAATTTAATGAAACGGAAGACAAAATAGTTTCCTTAAACAACGACGAAGAATTCGATCCAGAGTTTGAAGACAATTACTACAAAGTAGTAGCTGGGTTAAATTTAGCACTCAGAAAAAAGGATGAACCAACTATATCTCTCAACGATACCCTACTTGATGCGTCAGCAGGAGCAATGCATATGGATGTGAAACTCCCTAAATTGTCTACCCCGATATTTACAGGCGACTACACCGATTGGCAGTCGTTTTATGATTTATTTTGTGCAACCATTCACGACAACCCAAGAATTACTCCATCACAAAAACTGCAGTATCTCAAGGGATCATTGAGGGGAGAAGCCGCAAGCTTACTAAAACATTTTAGTACCACTGATGCGAATTATATCGAGGCATTGCAAAAACTGCGAGATCGCTATGATAGGAAGAAACATACCATTTACACATTCATCAAAAATTTTATGTTTCAACCATCCGTGACGACTGCAAATAGTACGAATGTGAGGCAACTCTTGGACACATCTGATGAAATTCTACGTGGACTAAAAGCTTTAGGCCAAGAAGCAGAAACTAGAGACCACTGGTTGATCCATATCCTAATCAGTAAACTAGACAGCGAAACCACGAATCAATGGGCTCAAATTTCGGCTAAATACACGATGCCTACTATGAAACAATTTTTTGATTTCCTTACACAAAGAATAGATGCGCTTAATTCAATAAAAAGTGCAGGTAAGCGAATTCATCCACAATATAATCAGCAAAAACCAAATGTTAGAAGCCACGTCGTCTCTTCTAAACATCTAACCTCTAACTATCCAGAATTACTAGAATGCTCTTTATGTCCCAAAGAGTTCCATAGGTTGTTTGCATGCAACAAATTTAAAGACATGATAATCGATCAAAGAAAAAATCTCCTGAAAACACAAAATCGATGTTTTAACTGCCTGAATGATAATCACCATGTTTCGATTTGTAAATCTAAATTTCGATGTAGGCAATGTAACCGAAGACACCACACTCTAGTGCATGACGATATACTAGAAAAGAATACATCAACCAATTGCGCTGTGTCTAGTATTTCAACGAAGGAAGACAACCCATCCAATGCTGACAGCCAAACTTACACCACAACAACTAATCAAATCGCGAGTGCATTACTACCAACAGCACTAGTTAAGGTGGCAGATAAAAACAACCAGTTCCAATTATGTCGAGTACTCCTTGATTCAGGATCACAGAGCTCGTTTATTACCGAGAGATGTGCACAAAAATTACAACTAAAGAGAAGAAACGTTAAGCTGTCCATATCAGGCATATGCGGAATCATGAACGGATACACGAGGGGCGCAGTATCGTTGATAATCACACCGTGGAACAAACCTAAACCAGAGTTTCAGATAGAAGCACTAGTATTGCATAAACTAACCGCTAAACCACCATCACACAATGAGTATATCAAAAAGGAAGATTACAAGCATTACGAATTGGCTGATCCATACTTTTACAAAGGCTACGAAATCGATATAATAATGGGAGCAGACACCTTCTTTGAAATTTTGTCTGATGGAAAGATCATCACCGAAAACAAGCTAATTATACAAAATACTAAGCTCGGGTGGATAATCGCTGGCAAAGCAACTGAAATATTCCCCAAAAAATCCTTTACTATTTCCGTTAATAAGAGCGAAGATAATCTGGACAGTTTATTGCGTCGATTTTGGGAAATTGAAAATATAACAATGACCCAAACACAATTATCTGATGAGGAAAAGTTATGTGAAAAACATTTTGCAGAAACCAAAACAGTCGATAACTATGGCCGAATCAAAGTAGGATTACCATTTAAAATATCACCGTCGGTATTAGGCGATTCGTACCCAAAGGCTGTGCAGAGAATGTATTCCATTGAACGAAGATTTCTGAAAAACCATGAGTTCGCAAAAATGTACAAGGACTTCATGCGGGAATATCTAGCACTGGGCCACATGAAGGAAATTGACAATGATCGAGAAAGAAATGATGAACACCAATATTACCTACCACATCATGGTGTCATCAAAAACTCAAGCAGCACTACAAAATTGAGAGTTGTCTTTGATGGCTCTTCAAAGACAACTACCGGAAAATCGCTGAATGATTGTTTAGCGGTCGGACCAACCGTACAATCAAGTCTCTATGATATTCTTTCTCGTTTCAGGAAATTCAAAGTAGCAATCACTGCTGACATTGAGAAAATGTATCGCCAGGTGCTCATAGCAGATGGTGACACCAAATTTCAAAAAATTATATGGCGAGAAGATCCAAGCAAATCATTTACCACATACGCATTGCAAACTGTTACCTACGGCACAGCTAGTGCAAGCTACTTAGCTACCCGATCGATCAATGAAGCGGCAGACAAATTTACCAAAACATTTCCTCAAGCAGTCAATAGCATCAAAACAAATATGTACGTAGACGATTTGATGACCGGCGCAAATACCTTGCATGAAGCCATTCATCTCAAAGAGCAAATACAGTCAATACTATCCAAGTCAGGATTTCAACTTCGAAAATGGTTATCAAATGAACGGGCATTGAATGATAGTATTGAACCCAGCGACAAATCAATAATATTTAAATCAGAGGAATCTTCAAATGAGACCACCAAAGTATTAGGGCTACATTGGGATCCTGTAAGCGACTGTTTCAAATTCAAGGTGCATTTGAATGAAGTACCCACCACTACAAAACGAGGCATTTTATCCGAAGCAAGTCGAATATTCGATCCCCTAGGATGGTTGGCACCCGTCACGATCAATATAAAAATTTTCTTTCAGTCACTCTGGGTTGAAAATCTAAACTGGGACGATCAATTACCTCCCAACATGCTAAACGATTGGCTAAAATTAAGAAGCAATCTTAATAGAACAGAGAAAATCCAAGTGCCAAGATATCTACACACCAATACAGAAAGTAAAATTGTGCTGCATGGATTTTCTGACGCATCCAAACAAGCCTATTCAGCAGTCGTATACGGCAAAATTACGAACCAAAACGGAGAATCTTTTGTCAAATTATTGTCAGCCAAAACCAAGGTAGCACCAGTCAAGCAACTATCAATTCCACGACTGGAACTATCCGGTGCACTGTTATTAAGCAAGCTACTATTAAATGTTAAACAAGCCTTGAAGACCGAAATTACCGAAATAGTCGCATGGACCGATTCCACCATAGTGTTAGATTGGTTAAACACTCACCCGAGCAAGTGGAATACCTTTGTTGGCAATAGAACCGGCGATATTCTGACCAATTTCAGCAGGTCTCAATGGAGACATGTAGATTCTCAGGATAACCCAGCCGACTGTGCTTCTAGGGGGCTTGATCCAGACAAACTACAGCATTTCAAGTTATGGTGGAACGGTCCAAAATGGCTCATAAACGAAGATGATTGGCCAATACAGAAAACAAATCGTTCAAATACCACAGAAGAACTTAATATTCAGTCGTTGAAAGTTCAAATTTACCAATCCAGTATAGTAGACAACCTGCTCGCTAATGTATCCAGTTTTAATTCCATAGTACGAATTCTTGCCTATACATATCGGTACATTAATTTAAAACTTAAACGAATTTCAAAGAGCTCTATATCATCGTATCTGGAAGTAAACGAAGTGCTAAAATCTCAACAAATCATTTTCCGTCACATTCAAGCCAAGTATTTCGCAATAGAGATACAACTGATCAAATCTCAGAAGGAAGTTCCCATATCAAGCATAATTAGACACCTCAAACCATTTATCGATGAATTCGGATTACTACGTGTGGGCGGAAGAATCACAAATGCAGATATCCCATACAACACAAAACACCCAATAATTCTCACAGCACAAGACAAGTTAGCAGAAACGATCGTAAGAGAACACCATATAACTCATCTACATGCTGGACCAACTCTAATGATGGCTACACTACGAATCAAATATTGGATAATAGGAGGCAGAAACCTGATTCGAAAGGTGGTACATAACTGCGTCAACTGTATCAAATATCGCGCAAAGACTCTCGAACAAATCATCGGTCAGTTACCAAATTCAAGGGTCGAGTTAGTAAGGCCTTTCCACAAAGTCGGTGTCGATTACGCGGGACCATTCCAAACATACATAACCAGAGGTAGAGGCCAAAAACCCCGCAAAAGCTATATTTGTATATTTGTTTGCCTAGCTACAAAGGCTGTTCATATCGAGCTTGTATCCGATCTAACCACAGAAGCGTATCTAGCGGCACTCAAAAGGTTCATTTCTCGAAGAGGTATTTGTAAGGAGATACACAGCGACAACGGGACGAATTTCATTGGGACACGCAATCATCTATACCAATTATTCACACTATTAAAACAAAATATTAATCCAATTTCAAAATTTTTATTGGCAGATCAAATTACATTTAAGATGATACCACCTAGCGCACCCCACTTCGGCGGGCTTTGGGAAGCCGCAGTAAAAAGCATTAAACACCACCTACAGCGAGTCACAAATGGGCATATCCTCACCATAGAGGAAATGACAACATTGATCGTTCAAATCGAGTCAATGCTTAACTCGAGACCACTTTGCATTCTCTCGGATGATGATATCGATTATCTAACACCCTCACATTTTCTAATTGGTCGATCATCAACTCAAGTTCCCGATCATGATTTAACGGACGTCAAGTTGTCCAGATTATCCAGATGGCAATTAGTAGACCAAATGAATCAGCATATATGGCGCAAATGGCACCTCGAATATTTAACCAGCCTACAAAAATCAAACAAATGGCGCAAAAATCAGCAAAACATAAGCATCGGTAACATAGTACTCGTGAAAGATGACAACTTACCTCCCTGTAAATGGTTATTGGGAGAAATATCGTGTCTTTATCCCGGTACAGATGAAAACATCAGGGTCGTTTCCGTACAAACAAAAAATGGAACAATTAAGCGGCCTATCCACAAGCTGTGTCTACTTCCAATAAATTGAATCAGCCGATTCAAGGCGACCGGTATGTTGTAGACACCATCGATGTACTAATAAGATGTAAATTTCATTCTCTATTGCAACAACATAGACATCCATCGTCAAATTTATGTAGAATCTATTTGTTGATAGATGGCTATTTCAATAGCCATCTATCTACATTACGCAAAGTAATTTATACCTTTTATAATTTACATTTTCATAAGTATTAAAAAAATAAAAATAATATCTCTTTTTAATTCAACCATCATACCGTCAAGTCGTAATTAATAAAAATTAAATCAAATCGAAGCCGAGGAATTTTTATTAGTGAATTTGGCATACCTATAGCCATCAATCAAAATATTACCTTCAATTTCATACCAAGGCTAATATAATCTTAATACCATAGATTGGTACGAAACAATTTTCATCGGCTCCGCAACCTATCACAGCACCCACTTTCTGTCCGCTGTGCTGGTCATGTTTTAGGCAGAGGTCAGGGGATGGGTGGTCACGAATGGATGTATATCAGGTATATCCAAGAGAGACTCGCAAGTGCATGTACGACCTCCACGTGGTGGCTACTGGTAACTAGGAATCTTCCTAGGCTGATGTACAGCGCTGAAGGAGTAAACCTTTCACAAATTCCTAAGTCACGGTGGAACAGCATATGCCAAGGAATGAATGGTTAGTGGAGATCAACAAATCTCTAATATGCGGGCTCTGGATTGCAGGCGACCTCCATTTTTAATCTGACTTACCCTCGTATACGGATCTCTGCGAGGGCGGAACGTTTATTTCTTCGAAACTCATGGGAACATAATGAACATAAATACAACTAAAACAAAAGAGACAGGCACTCTCAAAAAGCCAATAGAAAAAACGGATGGTGGCTCAACCTTAAAGGTGAAGTCAACAACGAAACAATAAGGCTCTTACAGACGACGGTGCCGAGTACCAGTGGAAGCCGAGGGCCTGCAGTGGCAAAAGGGAGCCTGGACCGTAAAGGGCAAGCTACCTTCACAGTAGGTTCGGTAAACTCGACCTTGGTACCTAAGCTGGAGACTGGCGCGAAAGTGTCCCTGAGGTAAGGCAGCGGTATAGGAACCAACGCGTGGCGCAGAGGATATTAGACAGGTCGGCTGACACCTCTGAAGAGCTGCTAACGAAAGAACAAAAAACCTTACCTACTTTGGCGACATTTCGGTGAGGGCACCAGCAGAGTCGAAAAAACAGTGGTCCCAAAACGAATTGGAAGCTGGGGATAGTAAGCGCCCTAGAATGCAGGGAGCCCAAAGTGACGTCCTTAAGGAGCATTCAGTGATACTAGCCGTCATTGACAGGAGTCAAGAAGATGGGAATATCACTCTTGATAAAAAGGAGACTAGTGTATAACGCACTAAGCTCCGTTTTCCTAACGATCATCGGAGAAAATCCGGAGCCACCTCCATCTTGTAGAAATGCAGAATGGCACCAAGGGCACGTGAAGCTAACGGCTTGCGCCGATCAAAGATTGTCAGACCTTTACCGTTTGGCGTAGCTAAGGTAGGGGAAGTGTGGGGAGGCGCGAAGCTGGCAGTGGTTGATAGGAACGAGAGCCCCAGCAGACCAAGGACACGCGTCTGGCTGCCAATCGAGCTATCCTGTCCGGTTGAAATAATTCGGATAATTCGGGCAAGCAATGTTGATATTCCGACGAACAATTGGAAGATCATTAAACAAGAGGAGGCGAAGGGGGGATCTAGGTTGTCCATTTTAGTGATGAACAGAAAGTCCCTAGCCCCTCTAGCTATAACAAAGAGCACAATCGGCTTCGGCTTCGGGTTGATTACCCTAAAAGTGTTTAAAAAGCGATTGTGGAAGACCTATCAATCAAAACAGTTGACATCCCACCAAGGACCGAAAGAGAAAACCCTGCCGTGACAGCGGAGGGTATATTTAGGAAAGTAAGTTAATCTGTTTATGCTTAGCACGGTTCAGATTAATCTTCACCATTCTAAGGCTGCTTCGGCAGCCGTGATCCTCAGACTGACCATATCAGATGAGGATATAATTCTAGTCCAAAAACCCTGGATTAGTAAAAACAAGATCTGTGGCCTCGATTTAAAAGGGTATATAATTTTATACTCTTCTAGGTCCGATAAGATCAGATCTTGCATTCTCGCTAAAAATAACTTGAATATTTTTCTTCTTCCACAATGTAGTAGTGGTGACATAACGGCAGTCGGCCTGGAGACGGGAGGCTGCGTATAATGGCTGGTTTCAGCCTACATGGACCGAGAGAATGAGTTTGTGCCGTTCCACTTCGAGTATCAGTTCCCCCAGTTCCTGGGGGAACTGATACTCGAAGTGGAACGTGAAAAGATCGGAGTAATACCGGTTTGTGATGCAAATGCGTATCATACAAGCTGGGGAAGTACCGACATCAATGATACGAGTGAGTACTTATTTGATTACTTATTTAGGACAAACCTTGTAGTGTGTAATGTGGCGCAGGAGCCATCTTTTATTATCAGTAACAGGCAGAAGGTACTGGATGTTACCTTTGCATCAGACTCTATTATACATATGTTTATAGAATGGAGGATGGCGAAGGAACTCTCCTTTTTAGACCATCGGTACGTGACGTTGAATATTGACACTCACCCAGTTACCCAGAAAGCCTTCAGGAATCCTAGAAGGACTAACTGGAACAAATCCGGGAAAGTGTAAGTACGACTCTTACCGACCGATGCTCCGAAGCCCCCAGCTACAGAGAAGGAGCTGGATTTCCTGGTGGTGGAAATCACAACTTGTACAGCCTATAACTTGTCCTTGGACACTGCTTGCCCCAAGAGAATACCTAAAGGGAAGCAGAAACCGGTATGATGGTCCAGGGACGCAGAGAGATGCAGAGGAGGTCTTGGAGACTATTCTGTGATAAAATGGAAGGTGTTTCGGAGACCTCGCGCCACAGGAAAATCGTATTTACGAGCCCAACGAGCCCTATAGTTACTTAATTAAACCAGATGGGCTATGGACAACGTCTAGTGGGGAACCATTGGCGCTCCTGTTGGAAACCCATTTCCCAGGTAGTGTGGATGTGTCGACGGAGCTTTGTAGGAATAGGGAAAAATTATCGTCGGGGTGCCCGGAGGAAATCGTATGCAAAAACCGGATCCTTAGGGACCTACCCAAAGAACCTAAGATCTATAACTCTATCATCCTTTCTGTTGAAAACATTGGAAAGACTGATTGACGTACATACGTGCAAAAATAAAACCTAGTAATTGGGCGACTTTACAGCATGCATACTGGAAAGGGAGATCTTTGAGCACGGCTCTGCATTCTCTGGAGCGAACAATTGAGAAATCAATCCACTCGAAAGAGTACTGTATGGTAGCCTTTTTCGATATAGAGGGCGCCTTTAACAATGTCAGGACAGAAGCAGTTTAGGAAGGCCTGTCTTTCTTAGATGTGGACTACCCTTAAAGGAGTTGATAAATCAGATGCTAGAATGCAATATTGTTAACGCGGAGATAGGGAAATCCACGTTAAGGAGGCGAGTAGTTAGAAGAAATCCACAAGGTGGTGTCCTATCACCTCTTCTCTGGAACATAGTAATCAATAGATTACTTTTGGAACTGGAGAGGGAGGGAAAAGGGGTGATAGCTTATGCAGATAACGTAGCGATCGTGATCTCGGGTAGGTACCTAAGCACGATTAGGGAAGCCATGCACAACGCGCTCTTAATCATTACCAAGTGGGCCAGCAAATGTGGGCTGGGTATAAATCCATCCAAAACAGAGCTTGTACTCTTCACCAAGAAAGCTAAAATTCCGGTAGTCGCCCCTTCTATTTTAAAAGGCACGGCACTGGCCTTTCCTGATAAGGCAAAATTTCTGGGCATAATTTTGGATAGTAGGCTAAATTGGAAGCCCAATATTTTAGAGAGAGTAAAGAAGTCTATCATGGCTCTATACTCATGTAGGAACGCCGTCGGTAGAAGTACCCATACACGTGCTCTGAAGGCTATGCTTTACCATCTTCCTGATGACAGCTTTGATAAGCAGAGAGCGGCAACTAGGGCTGCATGATTTTCTACCGTGTTTGAGTGGAAATGTCTACAGACGGGCCACTTGACGATTGGCAGTTCGCTTGGCGAATAGTGACTGCATAATTCCGATTGTATGCTTTGAAAAAGGCTTCCGAACCCTTATCCGCTCAAGGGAATCCTAGGGGAACAGGTCAACAACGGAAACTGGAAGTATACAATTCTACACGGACGGTTCTAAGCTAGACGGCAAAGTCGGACTTGGAGTCTATTGTGACAAATTAAATGCGAAAATATCCGTTCGTCTTCCTGATCACTGCAGTGTGTACCAGGCAGAGGTGGTAGCGATTAAGGCCCGGCCCTAGCTTACAGGAGGTACAAACATCTGGGCAAGTATTGTTTCGACGGCCTTATGGATCTCGAGGACTGCAATGTACGAGATATTTTACGCTACATAAGTAGCTTTGAATGGTTTCAATGAAGGTGAAAGAGGAGTAGGATCCTTTGGTATCACAATGGACCTTCACCGGTCTAAGTGTGCGTTAGCAGCCACTCTAACCTAACCTAACCTAACCTATGTGAGCAAAATGTATGCTTTTATCTATACTTATCTTGAAAAATTCGTTCACTAGTTGCTTCAAAGCTACAGGTACGTTTAGTTTAATACGTCAACCATTAAATATTAAATATAGAGCTGTCAAACAATTAAATTGTGAATTGTTACAATTAAATACCTATATAATTATACAATTATAACTATAGAATTATTACATGTATACAATGTATTGCGGTAATAAAATGATTAGATGCGACAGTGTTTTCAGGTAAAGTCCATCAACGATTATTTCCTTATCTGCTTTATATTCGACCAGTCCGCTTGGACTTTTGATCGGTTGTTTAGATAGCCGTTTAAAGGGATTCTAATTTCTTATCAATTTTTCTTTTAATTTTAATCATTTCTCTCACTTCTTCGGGATATGTAATATTTTGATTTGTCACACATTGTGAGGCATATTTTTTGCGTAAAGTCATCTCTAATTAAAAAATCACTTCCAATCTCGATATTTCATAACCTAATACTTCATGGCTGATTCAACAAAAGTGCAAATTACCAAACTAAGCGATGAAAATCGTCGACTTTTAAGACGACTTTAAAGTAAGTCTTTCAAAAGCGACTGTCGTAAATTTGCAGCATGGAAAAAGAAGAAGGATTCAGGAAACCAAAGCCAGAACCAAGCAAACACAGTTCAAAATGAAAATTACATAAAAGAACAAATCTACGAAACATTAGCCGATGGAAGAAATCTATCAATCAAAGGAACTGTCAGAATCGAAATCATGGATCCAGTCAACAAATTCAGATTGTATGATGTGCAGTTCGTGCCAGGACTTAAGTGTAATCTACTGTTAGCAAGCTGGCTAAAAGCGGTTGCATCGTCATGTTAAAAGTAGAAAAATGTGAAATCATCAAGAACGGGACAAAAGTTAATGGTTCTAAAATCAACCAACGACGTCTACAAAATGAATCATCAAGCACTCGACGTAATTCAACCAGGAACGTTAAAATGCATTCATGAATGGCATAAGGTACATGGCCATCGCAACTTAGTTGATATCAAGAAAATGGTGGAACTCGCAGTGAATATAAAGATAGAGGATTGTGATCACAGTAACACGTGTGAAATTTGTCTGCAGTGTAAGAAAAACAGAGATCCGTTTTCGCAACAATCGTACACTAAGTCAGCGAGTAAATTAGGCCTAATACACACCGACGTATAATTTATAATTTCTTACATCATTAAATTACGATATAAAATGGAAAAGATCTGCTGAAAATGCCAACGCTGCTGCCCGGTCAAGGTTGCCAACTAAACATCAAATCAAACCTATTAAATGTAGCAAGAAAGACATCAAAAAAGAATTATCAAACGTATTGAAAAAACTAGGGTGTTGGCATTGTATCATCAAACTTAACGACAATCGTATATGGAAGAGACATAATATAGAAGAAATAAGAGAATACGTCAGAACGTGGAATACAAACAAAATTGTGACAGTAATTTACACACAGATATAGCGGCACGCCAGAAGTAATTCCATCGAATTAACATGAACCCGTAACTAATAGTTTAATAGCATAGATTAAGATATAAAAAGATGATCCAAATATAACAAAAGATAAAAGTAAGTGACGGATACCTCTAACCTCTAATATGCTGGCTGGTACCACTAGTTTGAATAAAGAAAGATTTCATTGCATAGAAAAAGGCTACTTGCTTTTATTTTTTATGCCTTCATTGTCGAATTCATAATTTACAAACCTTGATTATACAGGGTGTGTTTTTTTTAATATCGGAGAAATCTGAGAGATAAATTTACTGTCAAATTTTCAGCGTTTTTTTGAATATCCGAGAAAAAAATTATCTCTCTGTGTCGTGTGTCGTTTTTTTACGCTCCGATAATTATCGGATACGATCTCTTTACTCTGAAAAAATGTACAGATTATTGTTTGACAGCAGTGTGTTGTATTTTATATTGTTGAGTAAATTCTAAAATGGCGACTCCGATTAATATTGGACTATCAGGTGACAAATACAACTTTAATTTAGGGAGTTTAATACTAAAATTTATTAAATAATTTATTATTTCTGATAATAACAAATACACAAAAAATATTTTTTTCGATCTGACTGATAAAAATATGATGAAAAAGATATCAGATATATCCAATAAATAATCTCTCTTATCTCTCCAATTTCTCCGATACCAAAAAAAAACACAGCCACAGTAACCAAGAAAAATGGTTTCTTCTTTTTATTTTTACTTTCTCTATTATTATTTCCCAATATACATTTTCGTTGCTTGTGTATGGGCTATCTTTATTACAGCTTAATCTATGCTAATGAAAAACCAGTAACTTTGGGAAGTTACTAATGGTTCTTATGAACCTGCTAGAATGTCAATAAGAAGAGACGACTACGAGAAGTATTACCATTAGGAATTTCATTTCAAATCAAAGGTAAAATGTCGCAGTTTAAAGTTTCGAAATTAAAATTCACTTTTATTAAGTCTCTTTGTCTCAATATATAATAATTATTAAATTTAATTAATTGCATATTCCTTAAGAATTTGAATATTGTTTACGAGGCAGAAGAGCTGTTGTGTCTTTTAAGTTAATTTTAGTTTTTTCCGAAGATGTCAGAAAAGTCATATGACAAAAATTTAGTACGTTTTATTATAAAAAAAAACGAGGGGGTAGTTCTTTTTGTAACATCGATCATCGCGGATTATATTTGTTATTTGTGCAAGTAAAATTGATATCATCAAAGATTTATATACGACACATTACTTAGTCAATTTAGTCAGCCACAAAATGTGCACAACTCAGAAATGTATTGATAGTAACATTGAACCATTCGATTACGAGACTATACTGATAAGCTGTGATAAGGATCAATGAACGTATTTTCAAAGTCTCATATTTTATGTGATAATTATGACAAAAATTTACACACGCGGTTTACGTTTAGCCTTGATCCACTAATTTTCGAAATATTATTTTGTTATAAAATATTTTTATAATTGCTGATGCTAAATTAAGTCTTCTTTGGTACAAACCAGCTATTTCTAGTTTAAAAATATTTAACTCGAGACAAGACAAAAACCTGAACCGTATTGTACGAGTATCATTATATTTTTATGTAAACACACTCGTATCATCTTCATGAATGAGTCCAATAAATGTCAAAAATATATAATTAAAGATTTAAAATTATAAATATGTACTAGGGTTGCATGGTAAGTTTCTGGCTCTTGTTAAGACATTTTTTTTTTCTAAAATATATTATCTTGGTAAAAAAATGTATTACGTCGTGAAATGATTTAAGAATTCATAATAATATTTCGCAGAAATCGTTTTTATTTTACGATGGAGTACTTGAATAGTGCTAGTTTATCGGTCAAATTTACTCAACAAATTCATTTTGCAAATTCATTTTGGAAGTCAATTTACATAAAAAAAAGGTTAAAAATGACGAATATCAGCCACATATAGCATGGACATTGTCATCATTTGACGTTTTTTATTTCATAAGAATGTCAACCAGGCTTAATCCATATACATTCTCGCGCCGTCGTGCTTGGTCTTATTAATTATTTTCAACGAATTTTTTATCTTGAAAAAAAAACGAGACACTACATGAAAAAATATGCAAGCCAAACCGAGAAAAAATTTCTTTTTGTAAAAATAAAAAGATGAAACCCGAGATCCAAACCCAAAAACTGGTATAAAAATGATATCTTGATATTGACAAGACGAAAAATATAAAAAGATGGCAATACAGGCATTAAATTAGTTTAATAAGCTATGTTTTGGTCACTCACACAAATAAAACCAAATGTTATTGCAATTTATTTATTTATTTCAATTTTAACATAATTTTTACTTGAGTGTCTTAATTTTTTTCAAGATACCAATTCTCGTTTAAAGTAAATCCGGAATTATAGCCGATTTATATTCAACAAATTTTCATCTTGAAAAAAACGAGTCACTAGATTGCACAATATGCAAGCCAAACCGAAAAAAAAATTCTTCTTGTAAAAATAAAAAGATGAAACCGGAGATCCAAACCCAAAAACTGTTATAAAAAAGATGATCTTGGTTTTTACAAGATGAACATTTTTTTCTTTTTGTAGCAAAATTTATAAAAAAATTATATCTTTAATTAGTTTAATATACTATGTTTTGGTCACCCACGCAAATAAAATCAAATGTCATTGCAATTTTTATTTTTATTTCAATTTGAACAAACTTGATTTCAAGATCAACTTCTTCAAAATTCGTTCAGCTATTATCAGCTACTAACCAGGTTGAAAACTGTTTTCGTTCCTGACACGAGGAAGCGAATATTTCTTATCTACTATCAAGCTCCATTGCCGAGGTGAAATGAGTAGACTTTTGAATGTTAAATAAATAGTCTAGTGTCAGAATTGTGTAGGAACTTGCTTTTCAATACTTTCATCGATGTTTGGAAGAAAACTATAGGTTGTTCTACCATCCAGTGAACTGTTCCATCTCTCTTGCCATATTGCAATATATGCTTTTCGCATCTGCCTCTTGAAATAACCAATAAGGTTTTCATTCATTTGTCCTGCTTGCCCCGTTCCCGTAGCTCATATTTTGGCGTTAGTTTATACTTATAGCAACTCTTTTTTCAACAATATAGCACTTCCTATCACACTGGCTAACATAGAAACTTATCTGTTGGATTATTTTATGTGCGTTTATGTAGGTTCTAGAGTAGTAACAATTCATTCTGTTACGTGACGCCGAGACATGTTTCGATACATGGATTTCAACCTAAATGAAGTTGAAAACATTATTCGTACTTTGGCCTAAAAAAAATGGGAAAGGAAAAAGGTATATCGTTGCGGATATACATGGCCAGCCTTTTATATGTTGAATAAGTCGATTGATCAAGGAGTAACCCTTAATACCGATGGCCGAAGAATAATCAGAGTCCAAAATTTTGGTCTCGGTGCGAAGTAAAACCGCTGGTTTTGTGGAAGCTGTATGGTGTTCTACGGCTGCAAACTTTGTCCGCAATTCACGAATATTACAGAACTGAAGAAAGCACACTCTTCCCATGACACAGGAATACAGAAACTCAAAGTTAAAGAACGTAAGAAAAGCGTTGGGCCAGCAAACAATGAAAAATGCATAATAGCAAAAATGTAAACACAACATCGTTTGCTTAACAACAGCTGTTTAATAGGCCACCACAAATTATCGAAAGCATCAGACACTACTTCAAGGAATCCTCTCAGAAAATATTTTTGATCTATTTAATTTACGTTGATTCTTTTTTATGTTGACCATTTTAACCTAGCATCTTCTGTGGACCGATTTTCTCCGAATCGGAACTACTTGTTTCACGCTGTCCTGGCAAACGCACATTGACCTACCAGCTATCAGTTTCGAGTAATTTACCCAAGACTGATAGTAGCATGATTGGCCTAAAGGATTTTGGGGCGATGGAATCACGGAGAAACTTCTCTTTTTAAACAGTCGTTCAGAAAGCGTGTGATACCATAGACCCTTTTGCTTAATACCTCATCAGTTTTAAGCCTTCCCATGCTAAATTTACACACAAAGTTCCATAGTTGTGCATTACCTTGCTCTGTAATATACTTCTCCAGAATAATTTGGCTTGTTCTGTTCACATCACTGAAGTAATCATTACGGCATGCTCATAGCTGCATTTCTTTTGCAGTCTTGCTGTTGGGTTCTTCTCTTTTTGTTATATTTTGCCTTGTCATTGTTGCTCTTTCTGTCCACCATGGTAATGTTCCTTTGTGAGCACGTTTTCATGGTATAATTTTATAACAGACCCCGATAAACGTGTTTGTTATACTATGTCCACATCCTCTTCGGATATGCAGATCATATTTTCAGATCATCTCTGCCAAGTTAAGTTCAACAAGTGTTCTAACTTTTCCCAATTTGCTCGTTTCAGTGCATATCGGGGAACCTTATTTTAAGGTTCATTGCTTTTATGTCGCTTTCAGATTTTGAAGTTAGAACTATCGCCCGGTGATCACTTGAAGACCAGTTTTCTTTTATTACCCAGTTGGTTATTTTACTCAACAGCTCACCACTCACAAGTGTAAGATCAATATTTGATTCGCCATGTGGCAATATGTGCTTGGCTGACCTTTTTTATTTATCAGAGTATTGAAAAAAGATTCTGATTAGATAAAAATAACCCAAAGCAGTCCTAACCTCAACAAAGAAATAGTGTGAGTCACCTTTAAGTCCTGTTTAAATATGTTTATGGCAACCTTACCATTATCACCATCAGTCATCACCATAGTGTCAATTCTGGTCGAAGTTCAGACAGTTTTTGACATTTTGCGTATTAAGTTAATCGTCAATTGACAGTTTATGTGATTTTTAATCGTCATAACAGTTTTTCAATTGACTAAGTTCAGGGCCGTGGCTTTTGATCATGTTTATCCTTTGGTTAATGTCGGCAAATTTGCCAAATTAACCTTTACATTATTTAAAAGTGACACTCCTAAGCAATGTGTGGTCAAATGATAATCTTTTACATAATCTTTTGACACCAGGATTGGATTCTCTGAAATTTATGCAACATTATGGTGCCAGTTCACGTCCCGGACTACTTTTTGGAATGACATCTAAAGAGCAAGGTTTATGTCAGCATACCAGAAGGCAACTTTAACATAAAATTCGCGACGAAATTATTGAATTATCGGTTGACATGGCTGAAATGTGTGGCTAATAGTGCCGGATGGTAACCTAACTCAAATCTCATGGTTTTTTAGTTTACCTGAATTAAAATGGATAGTTGGCATTCTCTTTGTTTTCAAGGTCAAATACTTATCATAAAACTTCCTGTTGGTATCATAATATTTTTCGTGTACCCAATTTAAATGTGATACCACCAAGTTTTGTTGATAGGTAATAAAAACGGACAACATCATTATCGAACTACTTAAACATGTTATGACCACATAATATTACTCGTATAATATTATAATTATAATATTTCGTAATCACTACGCGAATCACGTTTCTTTTAACTCTGCCAACTAAAATAGTTAAAATCTTAATAAAATCATGACTATGGTAATTATAATAAGTAACATATCGACACACGTATACATAGAAAAACACACGTTAAAGAAACCACATTTCATTTTCATCTTACATAATACTATACTATACTATACCATAGTCGCATATCTCGTATATATAAGATTATAAGTGCACAGGTGTACACTCGATCTGTCGTCTGAAATGTAAATTTTATTACTTAATTAGCATACCATTTTGTGACTTTATAAATCAATGAAATTGAAAGGAATTAATTTAATTATCTTAAGTTGCATTATTTACTATATGTCACATAAAAACGGAACTAAACATTTTCAAGGTTAATGTATTAGATAAAATTAATGGATGCAGATTTTATTAAGACATGCTCCAAATTAACGTAATAGCATCAAATTTTTCGTACACACTTCTGTGATTGGAAACCGTTTACATGTCAGAATTCAATGTCCAGGACAATCTAAAGGCTGCTATTAATATAAACAGCGTCTTTACTAAATTTAAACTATATCCTAATATGCAATTTGTCGCAAGTGCGACAATCGAGGTATATTTCCTTACTATTTTTCGTACTCCAAATTAAGCATAGACACAAAATTAATATTGTGGCAACAATACCATTTTGTATCGTTTTCGTTTTCGGTAAATACATTTTTTATCGATATACCTTTGACTTTTAATGTCATAAAATCATACTGTGAATATTTTACGTGCGTACATGAGGTTAGTTTCATATTTTTAATTTATATTCATAAAAATAATAATTTAAATTTTAGTTTATAATTTATATTAACTGTCAATATTCTTATGCCCATTTTAACATTTTGTATCCATTACGGGAAACTACCAAAATGTAAATTTGCATAGCTATAAAAAATGGGATTTATTGCAAATGTTAAAATGGCGTACAAATAATTTTTTTTATTGAATCGTGTTTAATATATCATTTATTTTTAGTTTTATTTATACCCACAACAGATCTAGAAATTTCTATCACAAGTGACGAGGAATTTTAATTTAATTAAAATATGGATCAAATTGGGGTGGACCGTTCGAAAAATATAAGCAGATCGACAAGTTAAATGTTTGTACATATATGTATAAATATATAAATATATGTATGTAATTATGTACAATATATATATATATATATATATATATATATATATATATATATATATATATATATATATATATATATATATATATATATATATATATATATATATATATATATATACATATATTTATTTATTTATTTATTTATTATTTATTTATTCAACATCAACGGGATGAAAATCCTTTTTTGATTACAATTATAATTTACAATTTTCCAATTTAGCTTTGACAAGCTTTTTCAAAGTACATTTGGAAATATTGAAATCAAACACATCAAAATTTTCATTAAATTGACGACAAATAGCCGGGATCGGAGCGTTATATTCGTAATTTAAATGTCGGCAAATATATAAAATTCCTGACGCGAGCAGGTTTGCAGGGCATATGAATATCAACCTTTGCAAGTAGTTCAGGGAAGTCAATAGAACAATTCAGCAAAACAGCGATGGATATTGAAGCAGCACATCTATGTCTTACAGGTAATTATCCCAATTCGGTAATTCTACAGCGTTTGCCGTAGGATGGCAAATTATTTTTATTCAGCCACATTGGAAGGTTCGGATCAAATGGCCAATTCAGTTTATGAAGGTAGTAAATTATAAATTTCTTCTGGATCCGTTCAATTCTATCAATATGAATATTTTAAGCAGGATCCCAAATAATCGACGCATATTCCAAATTACACCGAACAATAGAACAATACAAAGTTTTAATTGATTGTTGATTATGAAAACCCTTTGTCATACGATGAATGAAGCCAAGTAGAGAACTTGACTTAGCTACGATCAAATCAATATGGTCATGGAAATTCAACTGATGATCTAAGACAACACCCAAATCTTAGAATGGTACAACCTTTCAAGCTGGTGATTACCAATAAGATATTGAAAATAAAAAACTGATTTTTTCTTGGAGAAGCTCATAATCTTGCACTTAATCAAATTTAAATTTAATCTATTCTCAATTGACCATTTGTACAGTAAATCTAGATCACTCTGCATTTCAATACATTGTTGCTCGCTACGTACAGCTTTTGATATTTTCAAGTCGTTTGCATATAATTCACAGTCACAGTACTGGAACAGAGAAGCAATTTCATTAATGAATATATTAAACAACACAGAACCTAGGTGGGATCCATGAGGGACTGCATAATGAACTTGAATCATCTTAGATGTAAGCCCGTTAATTTTTACTACCTGCTTCCGATCACGCAGGTACGATCCAATCCAATCCAAAAATACTATGCGCACTCCAAATTTATCAAGTTTGGTAAGAAGTAGCTCAAACTGAGGTGAGTCAAATGCCTTCTCAAAATCAGTGAAAACCACATTTAGGTGACATTTAGAATCGAAGGCGCTGAACGCTTTTGATGTTAAACTTAACAGATTTGTAGTTGTAGAACTAAGCCTGACGAATCCATGTTGTTAACGAGTTGGAAAAGGATTCCATTACTGCACTGTAATTTACCTTCTTTTCGGTTGAAAGCTAAAACAAATTTCATACTAAAATGTGTACGAACGTGAGTCCTCAAATGAGTACACGAAATTTCGTGTGAATTGCATATGGGGACCAAGCATGAAACAATCCTGCTTTCGCTTAAAAAGTTTTTGAACTATTTAAAACTTATTTTGCAAAGTAAACGTTGTTTAGCTGAAACCAGGCAAACTTTTAAAAAAATATGGGCCCTGAAAGTGCGCCAAGCGAAACCGCTGTGAGCAAGCTTTTAACTGCCCATTAGTCGCACCAGCCTGAGAAGAATACTACAGGAAGACTTCGGATTACTCGCTTTCCTGGTCCAGATGACTAAGGCGTTGAAATCAAATGATCATCCTCTATGTAAACAAACAAAACTGCCGGGCTAGAATCTCGGAACAGTCGCACGTAATCGTAAAGAAGCCAATGAATTCACCAAGAGTAACAGTTTGGTGTAGATGGTGGAGTGGTGGCATTTTAGTATAAGATAACTAAAGCAACGCAATGTGTGGTTATAAACTTAAAGCAAACGTGTAGTCGTGCGTCCTTTATTTGCCTGGTGACGCTGTCAAGCGGTAAAAGTCAATCATGAAAAAGTTGGGAATGCTCAGCCTCAAAAATAGATTATATATGTATAATAAAGCATTAAAATAACAAAACAACACTTCAAACCGAAAATTCGGTACCAATCTATGCATTGTCCTTTTAAGGATGATCCTGTAAAGAATTACCAGTCCAAAATAAAAGCTTAATCGAGATAATTTATATAAAACGTATCATATGATAGGAGGCTTAAAGACTTTGATTTTACGTTGATCGGAAACTAGTACACGACCTTCTTAGGCGTCAGTGTGAATCATCCAAAATACAATATTATTGTCAGGGTCACTTTTTTGTCTCGTACATCATAGCTGTCGAGCATTGGAGATATGTAAAATTCAACCACTGTTTGACTAAAATTGGTTGGGCAATTAGATTGACGTGCCGCATCCATAGAAAAATGGGACAGTAATGAATCAATGTGCGATCATATATATCATCCTAAAATTACTAGCACTTGTAAATGTTTGATCACTTATCCGGTCTGGCATTTTATTATTGCTGCTCCTCACTAACTTCTAAGAATTATCATGTACCATTTGTTTTAGAAGAATTCTAAGATCACTTAACCTAGTATGCGAGAGTGATAAGTCTTCAACGTCTTCATAAAAATGTTTAATATTGCATGTAGCTACCAACTGAACGATCAATCGTTGTATAATTATTTACCGCTTATATGATCATTGTCATAATGTTATGATCACAATTTGTAAACCAAATCGGTTAACTTTATACGTAATACCATTGAGCAAAACTATCGTTTGTTATTTAGAGGAACCTTCATTCTATATAAGATACACACGAGTGCGTGATACAATTAGATCAAACTCAAAAAACTTTTTAATTGACATCAATTGATTGCGGCTACGATCACGATTTAATTTTTTTTTTTTAATTGTATCTAATTTATTATGTGACATTTTTGTTTGTTTTATGTTTATTACTTACTGACAGTTAATTATGTATAATGTGTATGATCGACGATCATTAGTGTAGTGCTAGTTAACATGGTTATCTTTCACTTGCGATATACATAATACATATATAGGTTACGAATATATGATAGATTTAATGATCGACGATCTCACCCAAATAAAAATATATGTCAAAATTTTTGATTTTCATCTGATTTTAAATAATTGTAACTCCGTTAATGATCGGTGTTTAAGAATTTTTAGTTTATAGGGTCATTTGAAAAATAATTTTAGATCATTTTTAAAGATCAGCGATGAACAGTTAGTTGGTTAGTTTTAGGTGGCCGCCCAACAAAAGGACGAGGCATAGACACATATGGTCCGTAGCCTTACCACAGAAAATGCTTCTCCGCACTACCCTACTATAACGAAAATGAAAAGAAAATGAAAATGAAAGAGAGTACCAAGTTTACTGGCATGCTTTCCAATAAGACAGTGTCCAGTAATGACACCCACAACCGAGCTAATACTATGCCGTTGCATAGATATTAGCTGATTAGACCTTTTTAAGACCAAATTAGGCCAAATTTGCCTAGTAATTACACATGAGGTGCAATTTGTCCATCTATTGTTTGTAATTTTACGAGCTTCTTCTTTAAGGAGTAATTTGCATGTAGCAAGTGGTATTTCAATGTCGACCTTGCTCGGTAAGATGAGGCAAGTAATACTTTGTCGCGTGAGTTCATCGGCTTTCATATTTTCCGTAATATTGAAATTCCCTGGCACCCATATAAGATGGATATTGAACTGTTCAGCCATCTCGTTAAGAGATGAAAAATAACTCCGGGCTACTTTCGACGTTTTAAAGCCTGATTGTAAAACTTTAATAGCAGCCTGACTGTCCTTAAAAATGCCAATATCTCTTACAGATATTACACGATACTTCAACCAGTCTATGGCTTCCTTGATTGCTATAAGCTCTGCCTGAAAAATACTGCAATGATCAGGGAGGTGGAAAGAGAGATTTACATTTAGTTCTTCGCAGAAAACCCCTCCGCAGACCTTTCCATCAATTTTCGAGTCATCTGTAAAAAAGTTAATAAAGCCTGACTTTAAAACTGTTCTCCCAGTCCTCTCTGGAAGGAGTATCAGTTGTGAATTTAACTTCGAGACATGATGTCGATAGATTAAGGGATTTCTTTGTTCGTTAGAATAGATGAGTGTCCCATAATGTTACAGGACAACATAGCAATTGATTTAAGCCTTATGGCTGTACTAGCAGCCACTTGCTTAGCCAGGATATCCAAAAAGAAAGCCAATGCACAATGTAAGGCTTAAGCCCCCATCCTTTTCCAATGACATTTTTACACGAGTAGAGTGCTATCGTAGCCTTTTCTACTCTTTCCAGGTTATTAGGCTTCCAGCTTATTTTACTATTCAAAATGAGACCCAAGAATTTACTTTATCTGTGATGTTCAAAAACTCCATTGAGAGTTGGAGGGTCAAAGCGAGGAAGTTTGTACTTCCTGGAAAAAAAACCAACTCAGTCGTCAGTGGGTTAACACTAAGACCAAAACTATTGGTCCATTGAGTTAGAATGCCAAGAGCATTCTGCATAACATCTCTGAGGAGACAAGGATATTTACCGAAGGCGCCAATAGCAACATCATCTGCCTAAGCCACCACTTTAAAGCCAGTACCTTCCAGGTTTAGTAATAGGTGCTTTATGACCAAATTCCAAAGGAGGGATAATACACCACTTTGCGGTGTACCCCTACTTACAAATCTACAGGTGGAGGATATACCTAGATTCGCCGTTATGGCCCTGCCTTTAAGCATTTGATCAATCTAACTTCTAAGTGTCACATCCACCCCCAAATTTGAAAGTGCTTGCGTGATAGCCTCTGGTATGGCATTATTAAAGGCACCCTCAATATCACAAAAGGTCACCAAAGAGAATTCCTTATATTCGAGGACTTCTCTATAGGACATAAGAGAAGTCCCTTACTATATACATGCTGAGACGCTGACAGCTTTGCAGGCTCGATTGAGTCTTTGAGGTAAACCTCTATCTGTCTTTCTAGAATTTTCAAGAAATAAGAAGATAAGCTAATAGGCCTAAGGTCTTTGGGATTGCAACGAGAGCGTTTTCCCGTCTTTGGTATACAAATTACATTTACTTCAGTCCATTTCTTTAGAATGTGTCATAGTTCGAGGCTATACTTTTGAAAATCACCTCAAGCCAGGGAACAGTTAAGTCAGTGGTTTTCTGAATATAGGCAGACTTGAAAGGCTTGAAACTGTTTACTGCCAACAAGATAGTTATCCTATTGACAATTTTCCCCGCGAGGCCAGTAGCCTTATTTGCCTTGGCAAAATAGGAGGAGAATTGGAACAACCAAGGATTCCCTACTTATTGTAGTCCATTGTCCATCCGGTCGTTAGAGATAACTTGGAATGACAGGACAAGTGGATAATACTTTACGTAACCTAGCTGCCTCAGAGGATTCCTGTATTTTAAGACAAAAAAGTCTCCAGGAATTGCTTTTGGCACTTCTTAGTTCATATTTATACGCTTTAAGGACCTCCTTATAGAAGGCCCAGTCTATGTCAGTTTTTGTTCTTTTCGCGATTTTAAAGAGCCGTTTGCAGTTTAAGCGCGTTACTTGTAGTTCCTTCGACCACCATTGTGGACGAGGTTTACCCTTTAGCAATGAACACTATAGCAAAACATTATCATGGCAAATCTTCATAAATTAGGAAACGAATAGACTTTTTTCTTGACAATGTCAATTTTTGACAAGGCCTCGTATCATTTGATGCATCAGCCATTTTCATTACTAAAGTATACCACAAACGATGCATTCATTGAATCAATCGAAGGGTTTAAAATGTCAACAAAAAATCTAACCAATTCGTTACACTGACCATAACTATTGTAATATTTTATATTATATGATACGCACTGTTTAATAATAACAACAGCACCAATAACTAATTACCTTTAATATTATGTTTAATTAATTTGCAGAGCGATTAAGTAAAATTTGTATAAATGCTTTAATTAAATTTGGGGACGTGCTTTAGTTTATAAATACACAAAATATGTTTCGTATCAATTTTATGTGCTTACCAAACAATGGTCGTGGTAGTATGCGAGTACATTTTTTGTTATTTATTTATACAAAATTATGTTGAACCTAATCAATTTACCATTTGATAAAATTTACCCATGGTATAGCCGTAATATAGCACGAATGTTGATAATGACAGTGACAATGATAAGTTTTTTTTTTTAATTTGTATACTGTTACAATTTGAACTATCAAGGTGACCGATTGAGTTAGCAATATGTCGAAAGTACTCTTCTGTTGAATAAGATTATAATAAGATTGATCAACTTTCGCTCCAGTGTGGTAATTAATTCGAGATATCGGAAACCCACTGCTTCTCCAAATGTGTTGTTGTCTCTAAAACCTGTGTTTAAAAATTGGTCTTTTATAATTGATGTTCCATTTTTGTGGGATATAAACCCATTGGTTAAATGCTGTCCAAAGCTGAATACCGTAGGTTCTTATTGGTTTTAGAATTTGCCTATATAGCACAGCAATATATTATTTAGTGATAGCTTGGAATTCCTACCGCCAGTACATTTTTCTGCATTTGATGTTAGGTTCCTCTTTTTTCTTTTTGACATGCTCTTGTCACCTAAGCTTAGCGTCAATTGTCATGCCCAGATATTTAGCTGTATTTGCATGTGAAACTTGCCGTTAGTTGATTTCACACTGGTATCCAGTTAACTGTTTTGTTGTTGAAGTTAACATCAATTGATTTGGTTTCATTTAGCTAGATTCACCATTTCTACTGGCTTCTTCTAAATTTTTACCAATTGCTAATATTGCAGTATCATCAGCAAGTGTTGCTATGTGTGTTTTATCTGTATTTAGCAAATTTCTTGTATATAGGACATAAAGAATTGGCCCCAAGACACTACCTTGTGGTACTCCTCCTGTTTGTTTTATCTTCAATAAAAATGCTAAACGTGTTTCTGTTTATTCATTGGACGTTCAGCTTGGACTGACTTCCTTTTTATTTACTCAATTCGCCTTTAAAATGCCGCGGGAGGCGCTACAATCTGTAAGAGCCAAAGATGGTCAACTTTTGTTTATTTATGTCATATTACTTACAAAACTAGCGTATGGTTTTATGAGCCAAAATCTACTAATCCACAATCATATGTTTATTAGAAAAATCTATCAAATATATTATTACATTATTTTTCGAAAATCGAAGTATTATTCACACATTTAGAGTGCTTTGAAATTTTTATTTTGCAAAGTTAGGTTATGTTGGACACTTGGATGTTTTCTTAATAAATTAAAAGTTTTACGTATGTAACCACATAAATGCTGTGTCATTCTACATAGACGAGGCTAATTTATGTTCGTAGTTGGTATGTGAGTATTTTATTGGACGTGATGTACCTTCTGCAAAGAGCTATGTATTTGCAAAACCAATAGTAAAGACTCATTTTGCTTTGCAGGAGTTCTATTTTAATAATTATCCAACTTAAACTAATAAAAAAATTTTAAATTAAAATTTTATCAAAATTAATTTTTATGACAGTCACAACAAGATTGTTTAAATATTATGACCACCTTAGGCGTAGTTTTAAAAAAATCGCTAGATGCCACCCAATTCGCGTTAAAAAGCGAATACACCGACTGATAATGTGTCTACATGTATCAGTCTATATAAGGTTACATGTATACATAACACTCCTCCTCATATAAACAAGATTTAATATACTTTTAAATTTTTATTACTATTACAAAAAGTTTCTTATAGCTAAAGTAATCCCTTAACTGTAGATGGGGTAAAACGAAACTTAAACAAAAATGCCGAAACTTGATCAACTAAACTTTTTTTATCATTTAGACGTAAATTCTTTTTTAAAACTTCCTTAACAATCCTTACTGCACGTTCGGCAGCACCATTACTTTGCGGATGGTACGGAGAGGAATTCGACTTACAAAATTCGCTAAATTCTCTTCCTCGGTTTCAAAGGGAAACCCAAAAATAGAAAACTGAACTTTTAGTTTTGACACTACAGCAGGAGCTTTACTATTCATTGACAGTAAATAAAGTTCTAGCCATTTGCTAAAATCATCCTCGGAAATCAGAATCGTTTGATTACCAAAATAAAATAAATCAAGGTGTATCCTTTCAAATAGATAACTGGTTTTAGGCCACTGAACATTTCCACAATCAGTTTTAGCTTCCTCACCATCAAGAAAATGGGCCAAAACACCACCAACACCATAGGGGCTCGCATCACACGCAATAATTAGAGGTTTATTGGGGCCAAAAATTGTTAAAACATTAACCACTCTTTCTAAACCCAATAACAATTTGTCCATAATGCTCTGAAATATTGAGCCGAAGACACCCCAAATGGTAACCGCTGAAATTGAAATAATCCCTTTTGTGTGTTAATCGTAACAAACTTCGTTCAAATAAAGCTAACTGCTGATACGCCCCTGACAAATCCAAAACACAAAAACAACTAAAATTAGCCAAGCTAGCAAAAATATCCTCTCCTAACGGAAGGAGATAATCTAACGGAAGGAGATAATGCTCATACTCAATATTTTATTAATCGAAACTTTAAAGTCTCCACAAATTCTACCGTAGCCCGACTGTTTGAAAGTATTACAATGGGTGACGTCCAATCGCTATGTCTTATCGGAACCAAAACACCTTCCCAAACTAACTTGTCTAATTCCTCACTAACTTTATCTCTTAAATGAAACGGTACTGAATAAGTCTTACAGAATTTAGGTTGAACATCACCTTCTATTATAATCTCTGCTTCATGTCCCACTATTGGATTTTTATTACTAGTATTAACTATGTTCGGAGCAATTTTTCTAACCTCGTCTAAACTATGCTGGGAAACATCAACACAATTCACTATATTTACTTCGTCTGCCTTCTCTGGATTATAACAATCAATATTTATAAACAAAATACTCCATTTTGGAAAAAAATTTGATAGCCAATCCCGCCTCATAATTGTTCTAAAATCGGCTTCTATGCACAACCTTGTTAACATTAAATTAAACTTTTTCTTTCGCAACTACAGTTACATCAATAACTCCCCGAACATCTACCCTTGGCCCCGAAAGTACCTGAACGGAATTTAATTTTTGCTTATCGACAATTTGGTTTTGGCTAAAATACTTATTATAAAACGGAGAGCTTATTACCGATAAACAAGCACCACTATCAACCTCCGTATCATGTAAAAACATACTGTCGATTTTAATTTCAGTCACATAAGTCATTAATTTCAGTCATACCTCCTTACGACTCCTACAAAACGTGCTATGTGACCAGGTTTACTACATACAAAACATATCCATACACGCCTACCTGCGTTATACTGATAATTAGATCGCCGGCCTCCGTCATGTTGATGATTAAACTGTCGACCGCCATTGTTAAATTTTGCTTTATCTTGATCTGATCCAACGCTGCAACTTCAAAAATTGCTTTTCTTCATCTGTCCTTTACCAATTTGTAATTGTATTTTCACCTGTAATTACTTTCTGCTCCTGTCTCGACATTTTCATACCACATGCCTTATCGCAGGCTTTTTGGAAAGTTAACTCTAATTCACTCATGCCATTCAAAATACGTTCATTTCACAGCCCAAACACAAATTTTCTCGTAGCGCTCGTTCCAAAAATGCTCCAAAATTACACGATGCCGCTAACATTTTAAGTACCACTATATATTCACTTTGGGACTCGGTCGTCTTTTGTTCTCGCTTGAAAAATTTATAGCTGTCAGCTATTTCAATCGTTTTGGGCGTGAAGTGTGCTTTTAATATTTTCACTACTTCAGCGTACGTCTTTTTACGGTAAATCCGGATAACTCAAAGTACACAAAATTTAAAAACTCTCCGGTCCATTACCGTAATTAACAGAGAAAGTTTCTTCTCCTCTTTAATTTCACTCACCGTGAAAAATTCCTCCATGCGATATACATTTTCAATTTTACCGATCAACGCCATGATCAAATCACTTTTTTTTAATATATATATATTTTAAAACCTTAAAATCACACCCGTACAAATTCTTTAAATATTAACCGCTCACTACCTGTTTGACTATCAATTTTATTTGGTTTTGATCCTCGACGCCATTGTTTTATCTTCAATAAAAATGCTAAACGTGTTTCTGTCTTTATTCATTAGACGTTCAGTTTGGACTGACTTTCCTTTTATTTACCCTATACATCGACTAATAATATGTCTACATGTATCAATCTATATAAAGTTACATGTATACATAACACTGTTATGTTCGTCAATGCTATCGTGTTTGATCGTGTTCACTTTTCTCTAAATTTATAGTAGGTTTCCTTTCAACAGGTTTTGTTGTTGCGCTTTGTTTCTTATTTCTTTTAGTACTTTAGCTATACTTCACATTCTATATAATTTGCTGGATGCATTTTGCTGGAATGTTTTTACTTAAATGACATGATTGGGTGATGTTTCCCTGGACATCTGATACATATAGGCTCTCGTCTACAAAATCTTTGGGTGTGGTTATAGCCGTGGCATTTTTTACTTTGAGGGATTTGCCCAGTTGAATTTTCAACGGTTCTGTTCTGACGCTCATATTGAGGTTGGCCTCAACACGTTTGCCTATTAAGTCTTCTATTATATCCTTCTTTGAACAAGTTGGATGGAGGCCCTTAGCCGTAACTATAACTGGGCAGTCATTCTTATTTTCATAAGTAAACCGCTTATTAATTTTCCATATATCATTGTTATGGTATTATGACACAAATGGTATTATGACACTGACTAGTTTTCCAACTTTTTAAGCGGATAAAAAATCAAATGAAGTGAGAAAAAAATGGGTATACCAAGTACTTATTGGAGTAGGCGCATACAACATAGGCCGTGTTTTTTTTTGATATCGGAGAAATCGGAGAGATCAGAGAGATTATTTATCGGATATATCTGATAATTTTTTTCTCCGATTTTTATCTATCAGATCGAAAAAAATATTTTTTGTGTTATTTTTTAGTACCAAAAATAATAAATTATTTTATGAATTTTAGCATTAAACTCTCTAAATTAAAGTTTTATTTATCACCTGATAGCTCAACATTAATCGGAGTCGCCATTTTAGAATTTACTAAAAAATATAAAATAATCTGTACATTTTTTCAGAGTAAAAAGATCGTATCCGATAATTATCGGAGCGTAAAAAAAAACGACACAGAGAGATAATTTTTTTCTCGGATATTAAAAAAAAACGCATATCTGAAAATTTGACAGTAAATTTATCTCTCCGATTTCTCCGATATCAAAAAAAAACAGACCCATAGTGTATAAAAAAAGTAAAAATTGTCAAAAAAATGTGTAGCTCATTTTTTCGTGCAGTTCAGTGAGCACAATTCTAGCAAAAATAATTTTAACTGTAATTATTTTTAAGACGATAGATTCTTTTTTTGACATTTTATGATTTTTGTGTCAACAAATTGTGTGTCAGAATTTTTTTTTACATTAAAAGGATAAATACATTTTAATTTTTTAAAATTATCTTGTTCAATGTCATATAATTTCGCAATTATGTCGGACCTACATATAATTGTGAATATCTATTGAAAAAGAAAATACTTTTTGTGTTGCTTGACGTTTTTATTTCTCAAAGATAATGCAATGAGGTAATTTAAAATTCAAAACATAAATGAAAAATAGAAAAACAATTGTTTGACATTTAACAAATACGTATAGCGATGTTACACCCGAAATGATTGTTTGTCTCTGATTGGTTTTACTAAATTTGTAACGCTAGTTAATTTGAAAACTAGTCAGTGTCATAATACCACAAAGTGATGAAATTCTTTATTCTTTATCAGTGACTGATTTCATTATTGTTTGCACGGAAGCATAATTGGATATGCCAATAATATTAATTGGTAGTGGCATCTTCTCTTTAAGTTTGCCTGGCTGTTTTACTTCGTCAGATGTCTTTCAATGTAGTTCAGCTACTTCATCAGGGATTAGGAGAGCCTTTTGTTGAATCTCACCACTTTTCTTTGACGACTCCGCTTTTCTTTTCTTGTTTTTCCTTTCCTTTTTTAAGACTTAATATGTTTCTCTTTGCCAGAATGTGCCCTAACTAAGCAACGTTACTTTAAATTTAAAATGAGAGGGGCAAGCTAGAAAGGTTCAAAGAATTTAACTATTCAATTGGGGAATTTACTTGAAATTCAGAGTTACATATCCCATCACCATTTTATACTGTGTCAAACGATGAGAAGGAACTTTTTCGGAAACCAATTTTTCAAAAATTCAAAAGCATTCAGTAACCAGAGAAGCGGGGGCCACTCCTGAAATATAATCCAGACTGATGCAAGACAGATAAACGCATCAAGTATCCAGATAAAATAAAGATTGCTAAGATTAGATAAGAAAAATCAATCAAAAAAGAAGACAAGCTTAAACAACCTCCAAAAGAGAATCAGGACTTCAGCTTCTTAGAACTGGTACAAGTGCTGCTCGAATACGTATCTGGAGAAATTTACAAAATGCAGCTTTTAATTACATCCCATCTGTAGATTATGCCTCTGATCATTTGTGCATCAATGGATCAATATCTGTGACATGCCAACACTGTTAGGCAAAGAAGTAGAAAAATGAATTCAGGAATGTTATGCAGTGGACGAAAGATTCAACTTCCACAGTTATTGGATCCTCCCGAGCCCCTAGGTACTTTTCTGCTTAGATAGTCAACATAAGATAAACATTTCCTGGAAAACATCAGAAGGTACAACAACTGTTTCCAGATGACATCTTTCGGCACAACCAAAGAAATTATAAAGAGCATGCCGATATTTAAGGTGTAGGATCAAGAATATCACCGCATCGGGAGTCTACAACCATTGACAAACGAAGAGCCTAGATTTTTGCAAGTATATTTTGTTGGATATAGTGAACAACAAGCAGACTAGCGTTGCAGGAATGTACCACAAACAAGGCAAGAAATTGTTCTTCATTTGCAAGACATGCTGCAAAATCATAACTCCTACGTTTCAATGCACCGACAACATCAGAAGTGACTGTCATCATGTCGGGTGTACAACATGGAGCAAGATACATAGTTTTAGAAAAAAGGAGTGACACCATCGAGCGAGTTCCCAACACGCACAGGTCCTACAGTATACCCTACAGTATCCGCTCCTATTCTGGCAGGGGGTGGATAGATATCATTTTGAACTGACAAAGAAACCTGATTACAGGAATACCACAGGGAAAGAATATTTTTGCCATGGACTTCTACGTATACAGGGTGTGATGCGCTCTTCCAGCTTGAACATTTTACCGAAAAGCAATTACCTGTTTCATCAATTTATCCTGAATATATACCCCAAGATAGAGTCTGAAAGGCTTAGGTACGTCCGACAGAATCGGAGGAATGCCGTAGCCGGTTGACCTTCTTGCCTTCGAGCTTCACTGGGGGATCCAAATATGCCATGACCTACGGCAGAAACTACAATAGACCTGACCTCTTTATCTCCTTCACATGTAATATTGGCCACGATTTGTCTGCAAGAGTGTTTCACCAAAAGCTTAAAGAACTAAAGAGTCTCATCAAAAACGGTAAGATTTTTGGCTACGTTTAATGTCACATGTACACAATAGAGTGGTAGAAGCAATGACTCCCTCATGCCCACATTTTTCCACAACTTTTCATAAGTGTAATGAAACATAGAGTGCACGGACCTTGTGGATTTATAACTAAACGCTCTCCATGCATGAAAGACGGAATGTGCACGAAGCGATTCCTACGCCGATTTTTGAAAGTCACGCAAGCTTGAGTGGATATCCGTCCTGTTGGGACAGGACGGATATCTACTCTATCGTTATAGATGGTCAGAAGACGGTGGATCCACCTCATATTCTTTTCCGACGACCAGAAATTTCTGTAGGCAACTTTTGGATTGTTCCGTATTCACCTCTTTTGACGAACATTTTAATGCGCATATCAACGTTGAATTTTGCAATTCGGTAAAGTCCATAAAATACGTCTATAAGTATGTCAACAAAGAATCAGACATTGCTGTGTTCAAAGTCACCAGCGAACGGAATGACAGGGATGAACTTCATCAGCATAAAATACTCTTTTTGGTGAAACACTCTTGCAGCCTAATCGTGACGATCCTATGTATTTTTTGTCTATCAAACAGTTTCTGCTATATTTCTGGCCAATTCGGATTGCATGTTAAGGTGATGAAAAGGTGATGACTTAGGTCATGGCGTATTGAGTGCCAAAAGATAAAGTCCCGTTTGCGTGTGTTCCTAAAATTCGGCGTGGGAATCGCTTCGTGCAAATCCCGTCTTTCATGCGTGGATAAATAATTATTTTAGGCAAAACATCGTTTGCCGGGTCAGCTAGTAATATAGAATTTGAGATTTGTCGAATCTTAAGATTGGTTCCACATCGAGGATTATAACCATAAATAGTTATATCATTGTTATATCATCATATCATTTCTGTCAGTATGGCAGCCCTATCATTGGGTCACCTACACTGTAAGACATTAAAACACATCCTTACCACTTTTTTCCCCTTTAGAGGAAGTTTTTAATGCCGAACCTTCGTAGTTTTAAGTTTCTTTGACTAGACGAATGTACTATTTTCAGATTTACGTGAGAAATTCTGAGAATATACTTTTTGCTGCATGTCAACATGTTTGTGTGTTAGCAGACCGTTAATTTGGTAAACCAAATAGTTGAGTCACCTTATGGGATCACTCTCAATACTGGTTTGGTAATACATATCCTAGCTCGCCCATTACATTATCTATTACCAGCGCCAGCTTCAGGCTTTTAAGTGCCCTGCGCAATAGTAGTGTGTGATTTTAACCTAAACTTATTTAATTCAAATAATCCATCAATTAGGGAATGGTTACACTTAACCTCTATAAATGGTTTCATAGTTAATAAAATAGACTTGGATTACGCAACACGCATATCATTTACTACTTCAACCTTGAATGATTGTGTGCTAACCCGTCAAATTAGATCCAGATAAAAGTGAGTCTGCAGATTTAGAAGTGTACCCAATTCCAAAATATAAAGATTATGAATTAGCTGCAGAAAGTTTCTTCTAATAATTCGATCAACGGTACAAATTGGGCAAAGAACTCGTACTTCGTCTTTACGTGTGATTGTTTTTGGCCGCAGATTGATTTAAATATTAAGGAATATAAGTATTCGAAATCTAAAAACAGCAGCAGCCACGGAGTGGGACAAACTTGATTAATAAATCCATCTCGCATAGTTAGTCTAAATACTTAAACTGAAAACTTTAAGAATTATACCGATTTATAAGGACAGCGATCGACTCGACCCGAGTCAATAGTGACCCGAGTTTAAGAGTAATAAGCAACCACCTTGTGGACTTTATAGAAAGTAATAGTGTAACAGCGATATAGTTTTACAAAATTTACAAAATACTACAAAGCAGCATGCCTTGCACTCACAGACTTTATTTCTGAGATAGTCGACAAAAAACTAATTGTGGCTAGCCTTTCCCGCCGTCTTCGCTATGAAATTTTTCTGAAATTTTATTTCATGGTTTTCATGATTATATTTGTTTCTTTCAATGCATTAGTAAATTTCTGCCGGTGAAATTTCATCACTGGGCATTTTGCTTTCATGAAAAATTTCATGAAAACTATATAGCATTAACCAGCGAGTCTGTAAGAAATTTCCGTAAGAATGCGACAATAGGAAAATTTATGTTAATGACCAGCGGCTCTTTAAGAAAGTTTCGTTCAGTTTCGTTAAATTTGAACTGTCACGTAACAATGCTGTATCGAGCGAAAATTACCGCACAAACTGTTTCAAACAGTTGGCATATCAAAACAGTTGCGTGTTGTTAATTGTTTTAGATTGGTTATTGGTATGTAAATATTTAATTATTTAAATTTTAATATTGTATCTATTATTATATTTACTTTTTAAATACATAATATAATATATTATTAGTTGTATAATGTGATAAAATATTATATTGCCGGAAAATAATAAAATATGAATATGTATTTTATCTGCACTTCACAAAACCATAACCTAAAATAATTTTATATTTATTTGTATTATAGAGATTACAAGATGGATTACGACACTCTTATCAAAGCAGTAGAAACACATAGATGTTTATACGACAAAAAATATTGTTGTTAAAGAGGCCGCTTGGGGTGAAATAGCTGAAATCACCGACATACCAAGTAAGTTTTTATTTTATTTTATATTATCTAAATTACCGGAGCTAACCCATAATAATTTATTACAGGAGAAGATTGCAAAAAGCGGTGGAATCTGCTAAGGGACAAATTCGCAAAAGAAAAAAAGAAACAAGAATTAGTTTCTGGAAACGCTCCATGGCCATACGAGGAAGTATGGCCATACATGGATAGCACGATGTTTTTAGAAAAGTTCATTCAAGCCAGAAAGTTTGTATTATAGTAATATATACTTATTGTTGTTTGTTTGTAATAAAATACATATACTTACTTTATTTTTAGAACCAAATCTAATCATTTTGATGAGGAAATAGCCGATACTGAAAACCAGAGCAATAGTAGTTTCACGGAAAACGAAATATTGCCGGCGCCAAAACGGGCAAAAATGATCCTTTTAATGATACATGTAAAACTTTTCAGGAAACAATAAGCAGCTTCAAAGCCCGACAAGATGGTGCAGCACAATGTAAACTAGCACCACTAGCTGATGCTGACGAACTCTTCCTTCAATCAATTAGAGAGTTGATGAAGGACTTACCGGAGCCTGTTAAAGGTCAGGCTCGCATAGACATGTTGTGACATCATTAAGAACGGAGCACTTGGCTCCAAATAATCCGTCCTCAATTTGAATTTAAGTTAATTTTTTATGACTTAATTGTAATATTATTTATTTTTTTTTTTAACCTAGTTTTATTTTATTTAACATTATTAAAATTACAAATATAAATACATAATTTTAAAAACTAGTTAGTAAACTCCATATTTATGAAAAATGTAGTGGAGCTACGATTCAAATACAAAATTGTAGATACATATAAAATAATAAGACAATTAACTAAAAAATAAATAAAATTTTATAAATAAAAATAAATTAATAAAAGATATTGAACAATTTCAACACACAGCCATATATATTTATATATTAAAGTGATAAAAAAAACGTATAAATTTCAAATTACAAAACAATAAGAGTATTAAATTATTTAACAAAACTATACTTTATAAACAAACAATACTTTTTGCTTTTTGTCAATGTTTAAGCAACAAAATAAAATTTAAATATAATATTAAATAGTATTTTTAAACAAAACTTCTACATCGCGAAATGTAAATAACCACTCTTTTAATAATTTGCAAAACTTTATCAAATGTTTAGTTATCATAATGTTGGGTGGTAGTTGCCTGTACAACTTTGGAGAAGTAAACGAGAAAAACTTTTTAAAATGTTCCTTATTAGGAAAAGGAATTTTAACACTATGAGCTTTTCAAAGCAAATAAGGCCCACTTTTTAAATTATTTAAATTATTTAGCAAACGATTACCGCTAATAATATAAAATGTTTTGAGAACTTTAAAAATATACAAATACCGAAGTGGTAGTATGCTTAAGTTGACAAAAAGCGGAAATGACGGTATTCTTTTTGGCAAGAAATGAATAATCTTTAAAACTGCTTTTTGAAGCGAGACTAGGGATTTTAAATTTGATAAGTAAATGCCACCCCAACATATTATACCGTATTGTAAGTGCGAGTCAACTAAGGCATAATACAGACATTTTAAAAATGTTGGACTACAATTATTTCTCAAATAGAAAAAAATTCTTATGTGATCTTTAAAGTTAAGTTGAGAGTCTAAGTGTAATCCAAGATATTTAAAAGAATCTACTCTATCAATTGGGACGCACATTAATAATTGTGAGGGAATCACAATTATTAATGTTGCAGGATAATGAGTGATAAATGAATCTATACGAAGAACCACTTACCACAGAGCTCACATTAAAATTCATTATTTTCTATTTATCACTTAAGATCATATCATGCACGGAAAACCATTTTTCAATGACAACATATCCTGTTCTAGGGCAATATTTAAGGAGTACACATCAGAACTTGAATATAATAGTGCCATATCATCGGCAAACGCGACATTACTGCTATGCAATTCAAGGCTAAAAATTGAATTGCAGTATATTAAAAAAAGCAAAGGCCCCAAAACTGATCCTTGTGGAACTCCAACATAGACAATTTTCACATCGCTAAAAGAATTATTAATACATACGCTTTGTTTTCTATTATACAGATATGATTTAATCAAATTCAGAGCATCGCCTCTAACACCAATATTAAATAGTTTAGATAATAGAATATTGTGATTAACAGTATCGAAAGCTTTCGAGATATCAATGAAAAAGTCTGAAGTTTTTAAATTGTCATTTAAATATTGATGTACAGGAGTTAAAAATGCGATAAGGGCTTTTTCCGTTGATGAATTTTTTATAAACCCATACTGTCGATCATCAAGAAATTTAATTTTATCTAGATAACCACAAAGTCTGATTTTAACTAATTTTTCAAATATTTTTGAAAATGAGCTTAACAACGTTATTGGTCGATAGTTATTTAATTTTAGACGAGAACCTTTTTTAAAAAGTGGTTTAACAACACCCAATTTAAGTTGATCTGGAAAAATACCTTTCGATAAGCAATTATTAAAAATAAAAACCAACACGTGAACAATACTGAATATAATATGTTTAATGGTAATATGTGAGACTTCATCATTACCGTATGCACTACTAGTTTTCAATTAGTTACGACAGTCAATATTTCGTTATTACTGACAGGAAAAAATAAACAATTCTGAATGTTATAGTCGGATAAAATCATCTTAGATCTTACATCAACGTCAATGAAGGTATTTTCTTGATTGTATAATAGTGTAAGGAATATTAATAAAATAATCATTAAAAATATTTGCAATTGCTGTCGGATCTGTCACAATATTGTCATCACTAGTTTCAATTGAGTAAATACTGTTAGTCAGAATCAGTCATATAAGGCTTAATTCTGAAATTTTTCCGTTTAATTTAAGATGTAGACTTACTTTTATTTAAATAAAAAACAAATTTGTAAAAAAAAATTGAATAAGCCAAATTAGGATCATCAGTAGAGAATACTGCACTCCAATCGCAAGCATTTAAACTTTCAGATAAATCATTATAATTTATCTTAGTTTGAACTCTCGGTTTGTAGTGGGGAATGTCTTTCATAGTCTTAAATATTTTCAAGGCTAACAAGACAGAATTATGATCAGTTCCATGCAGATCTAGGTTATTGGCCTCAAGCGAGAAACGAAAATCGTATGATTCCGAAAACACATGATCAATACAAGTATTTGAAAAAGTTCTAGTAACAGTATTCAATAAAGACTTCAGACCAAACGAAGCACACAACAACAAATATTTGTCTCTCAAAAGCGAATCTTTCAATAAATCAATATTTATATCTCCAAGCAAAATTCTATGCTTTGATTTGTCTTCCTGAAGAAAATCGTTTAATTCTTTTAAAAATTTATCTGTAGAAATAAAATTGAGTCATGTTAACTAAAATAAACGAAAAACTATCACTTCCAAGATTCATTGTTAATTTCATAATATCAGCTGATATAAATTTAAATAATGTTACTTAACAATTAAAGGACGATTTAACAAAAACCCCAACACCTCCAGCCCTATAACGATCATTACAATCCGCAAAGAAGGTATAGCCATCTAAATTATAATGATTGATTTCAAGGCTGGAAATCCACGTCTCCGTTAAAAATATAATATCAAAATCCGTATTTATTGAATTAATATTTGCTAAAAGAATATCGAAATTTCTACGGAGACTCCGAATGTTTTGAAAATAAAATTGTACTGACAAAAATTATGAGTTGTCGATTAAATTGCCCGTAGAAAAATGTTGGTTGCTTTTAGTTTAAATAATAATTGTATTTTTAGTTTCCAGCGATGCTAATTTTAGTGTGGTGTTTTTGTTATCCTTGTATTAGTGGTAACTTTATTAATATCAACGATATCGGCATTGTTGATGGAAGGATGAACTTTTGACAGAACATTCATAATTAGTTCTTCGTTGTCATAGTTATTCATTGGAATACCAGTAATAACAATGTTGTTTACTAGTTTCGTTTGAACTGATGTATCATTTAGGGCTTCTAGAATGTTTACTTTATGACGTAGAGATATACATTCAGATTTGACTTTAGTGATGTGGTTTTTTAAATGTTTCATTTCACTTAACGCTGCTTTTAGATCAGCACGTAATAAATCCATGGAATCAGAAACAAACTGCTGTGAATTTTCTAAACCTCCGAATCTATTAAACAGTTAACTGATGTTGCGTAGGAGATCATCATAGTTAGCTCCAGCATATACATTTTAAATATTGGGTGATCTTGTAGCGCAATCACTACCGATGTTAAATGGAGTTTGGTTATTAGTTTTGCATACGGTGCAAGATCATATAATTAAACCATTTTCAAGCGACTCATTAAGATTTCCAGTAACATTAATGCACTTTAGATGGAAATATTTTTTACAGGCGCCTATACACTGAATTCCAGGGAATCTGGTTGCCGTAATTTTACCTGAACATTTAACACAAGTATTCGACATGATCAAAAAAAAAATAAAAAATTTAATTATGGATCGAATTTGGCGCCAAAAATTTTCACAAATATTTAACTATTATTTTCTATAACTATTATTATTTATTATATTATTTACTATTATATATATATATATATATATATATATATATATATATATATATATATATATATATATATATATATATATATATATATATATATATATATATATATATATATATATATATATATATACATATATATATATATATATATATATATATATATATATATATATATATATATATATATATATATATATATATATATATATATATATATATATAAACAACGAAATGTGATTTTAAATATTGGGCTGTGATACTCCATTTGGCTGGATTTGAATAAAAACTCTTTTTGTTATTTACTTATTATATATTTTATTTAAAAAAAATCCTTGTATTACGCCATCCAACTTAAACGTCCTTCGTTATTGACGTAGCTACAGATGTTATTTCGTACCTGGAGAGCATTGCTACCCCTAATAAATGCATATTGCGAGATGGGTGGATACTTTGCCAACTGTAGTTCACTTCTTGTCTCCACGCCACTGGCTGCATGTTATGATTGAGATCCTCATAATCGACAAAGTTTGAAGGTGCGTATACATTTTTGGTCTCGCGACCGTAGCGACGTAGAAATGTGGTATGGTAATACTGGTTTTTGGTAACTGTGATGGCTCCGGAATTAAAAGATCACCCTTTAATAGCCTTTTACCGAAACTGGTTTTACTGAAAATTCCTAAAACAGAATGAAAATTAAATACAAATATTGTTGTTATAGATGAACATTATCAATATATACCACCATTATGCTGCGATCCATACGCGCCCACGTTTACATGCACGCACCCATCAATACGATGCTGTGAAAACCCTTATAATTGTAAAATTGGCTTCCACTGTCAGGAGGGCATTGTATAGCAATATGCTTGCCGTCGATTGCACCTACACAATTGGGAAAATCCCATAAATGTTGGAAATCACATGCTATTGATCACTTGCTATTGCATCTTATAGATTTGGCTCTGTAACATATAAAGCGCCTAGTGATGTCCATAAGGCATCACAAATCTCGTATATTATTTGCCTCGCTGTCTCTTTCCCGACTTTCCAACTCCACGCCAACCTTTGGAAAGATGAACCCTGGGATAGGTATCTATAAATGTATATTTAATATTATAACCCTATTGTAGTTTTTAATTTATTAACAACTTACATCAAAGTTAGAGCTAGGCAAAATTCGCAGCTTCGATGATTTTCCATTTGTGCGGCCGCACTAAATTTAACAGCATTTCAAATACATCTCGCGTCATTCGAGTATATATAAAAAATTGTTGGGGGTCGTGTATTTTAATTTCTGTAAATGTAACCTGAAAAAAAATAATTCACATTAATTTTATACAGTTTACAATTAAAATAATAATTATTTCTAGATTGTAAAGCAACACATACCTTGAAATATCCAATATAAATATATTTCTTGTTTTATTTATTTTTCTCACTGCACAAGAACGTTTTTTTTTTTTTTTATTTTATTTCTCATCATATGTAAGGGTTTTAATCCTTTAAATAGGATGAACAGTTCCTCCAACTCTTCAATACTCTGAATATCCATTTAAGATAATGTATAAATTATTTCTAATAATATTTTTTGAATAAGAAAGTTTATTTTCGCTTTGTACACACACTTCACAAATAAATTTGAAATTTTGTAGGTTAAAGTTTATTGTAATTCGCGTATTGAGTTACAAATCAATGGTCGCACTGTCAAATTTTCTGTAAAAAATCTCTTCGTTCAATTTCGTAAGGTTTCGTTACAGATTCTTATAGACTCGCTGGTTAATTCTTATAATAGAATATTAGAAACTAAAAATAAAAAGTAAAAATAAAAAACAAAAACAAATCTATACATATAGATATTTCATGAAATTTTTTTGAGAAATTTTTGCATTTTTGTAATATACACACGGCACGGGTGTGAAGTTTTCAACAAATAACAAAAAATAACAAAACGTATATGTATACGAAATTTGTTAAATTAACAAAAAAATGTACATGTATTAGTAAAACAGTCGGTAAAAGAAATGTCGTAAAATAAGGAAGAGTAAATTAAAATAAACTAACATTTAATCAAATTATTAATGAAAATTGTTTATTGTTATTCTTGTTAAAATAAAATTAGCCCCATTCTGATATGATGGATTATAGACCTTGTTATTTAGGTCGATAAATGGTAATTTTTGATCTTTTTTATATGGATTTAAGTGGTTCACTATATATATATATATATATATATATATATATATATATATATATATATATATATATATATATATATATATATATATATATATATATATATATATATATATAATATATATATATATATAATATATATATATATATATATATATATATATATATATATATATATATATATATATATTATATATATATATATATATATATATATATATATATATATATATATATATATATATATATATATATATATATATATATATTTATATATATATATATATATATATATATATATATATATATATATATATATATATATATATATATATATATATATATATATATTTAGGTGAAAAAACCTTCAATAGGCGAGGAGTGATTACGGACCACTCAACAGTGTGCGATTTTACGCACTAAAAACTAAAAAATAGCCACTAGCCACGGTTCTTTCTTTATAGACGATAAAATATGTTGTCTAACTGAACCATAAGATCTGAAATGTGGGCTAATTTACTCGTTTTTAAAACGTCTTTTGTTCCTGCCTAAAATGGCTAGCATTGCGACCTAAAAGATCTTTTGTGCTGTTGGGATTGACTATACTAAAAGCTTCTACACCTTCAGTGACCTGAAAGAAAACTCACTTGTTTTCTAATATTTCCTTTACTTAAATTAACTACTTCACTGAAAGTCCTTATGATGAAATAGTCTAATCAAAGATTTGTCCTGTCTATGGCCGGGAATACTGTTCCAATAAGTTAATCACTGTATTCTACCCATTTAATAATTGTGTCGGATGCGGAAGACCACGGGATGTCACAGAAAGGCTCAAGGCCAATAAGTGTAGTCGACGAGCCAGTTCGTGCAAGCTTGTCGGCTATCTCATTACCAGTGATGTCCTTGTGACCAGGTACCCACCACAACCTAACTTTGTTATGGCAAGAAAGAGATTGTAGAAGTTTATAAAAACTTTTAACCGACTTAGAATCTAGGCAGTTAGAAGCCAGTGCTTTCAATGCTGCTTGGCCAGTACTTTCAATGCTGCCGGAGAAAACGTGGATGGAGGCGCCTTTAAGACTCATAATAGTTGAGACGCAGGTTTCAACATTTGGAGTGAATTTCGGCTAGAAAAACACTGGGATAAGTTCCCAGTGATTTCGACATTTTGTGGTTTGGTCAGTATAGTCCAGCTCAGCAGCTGGTAATGTTGATGCTTTTAAAGAGGTATTAAACTCTATAATTAAACTTTCTGAATTCATAGCAGCGATCGGTATACTGTGGGAAGGCAACATTAAAATCGGAGGTTGCCTGGTATCCGAAATTCACATACTAACGACTAAGCTAGCCCTTAGCCACTCAGCTCTCAGCGTATGATGTTCCACCAAAGCTTGGAGCAATGGATTGTCCGCCATTGGGCGGTCGTGTCAGTTACTTAGCTACATTCTAGGATGCATTGCCCAGTTGTTGCCACGAGAAGGTGCAAATAAACTAGGGAGAAGTCTTATGAGAATCACTTATGCCTAGTAGCTTTATTCTCCTTAAAAGGGGACATCACTTAATATGCTACTCACATAAGCGAAATCCCGGTGATAACTTAAACAACTAAATTTGACGTATTTAAATATTCTTAAGAGCTTTTATTTGTCGGATAGTATTAAGAATTTATATTGTTTTTGATTTTAGAAGAGATTTTGTTTTACATGTATTTAGGAATAATAAGATTCGAACTTTTTTTGAGTTTACGAATATATTATAATATATTATTATAATAAATTATTATTATATATTATAATATATAATAATATATAATATATATAATATATATAATGATAGTTAGTAAATTAACATAGAAATTAACATGAAATAACAAATTTTTGGCCTACTGTAAAATAAATTACCAATACACATACAGATTTTGCTATTTGTCGAAAACTTCACACCCGTCACACGGCGTACAATGCGTGTGTATATTATAACAAAATTTTGTTTCATGAAATCAAATTGATTTCGGCGAGTTTTCCTGGACCTTAGAAAGGTCTTTCGACTCAATAGTCCATGACATTTTGCTCGCCATAAGCTTTAGCTAGCACTGAAGTTTGACCTGATGCATATTTTGTGGTTCCAGTCGCAGCTTAAATCTCGTCCTCAGGTTGTTACTGTTAATTAGACGAAGAGTAAACTTCTATATTCCTTAAGAGGTATCCCGCAATGATCTATACTATGGTCCTGTTCTTTTAATATTTATATTAATGATATTATTCGTTCTGTTGATTGATATTCAGTTTCAGCATTGAAAAGTCGGCCTAGGCGAGTAAAATAAAACCGGTGGCGACATGTTTTTCCATCACTTCGTTTCACTTCTATAAAATCCATCGCATCGAAAAAAGTGATAAATGGTATGTTGTAAATTTTTCGCTGATTCTGTATACCTTTTCGGAATTAAAATTTGCCATCCTTAGTTATTTTCAGCGTCAAACAAAATATATCTTTATGTAAATTTCTTGTTCTGGGCAGTAGTTTTTTTTTAATTATTATAATTAATCTAAATCAATAAAACTGTTCAGTAGCATTAATTTTGGTGCAGAAATTTCCACATCGCATGATGTCGACGAAGGGAGTGAAAACGAAATGAATAACTACGTTGAACGCAGGTATCTTAGAAAAAGATATAATATTATGGATCTGTCAGACAAAAAGTTAGAAAACGTTTTTATGAAATAATTTGGTATATTTATTATATGTTTATTTTTTATTTATATTTTTAAATTTACTGAATCGTTCCGTGTTAACAACATTACTGAATCGTTCCGTGTTAACAACGTAGGACACTAAGTCTACTAGCTGTCGGTTGCTCGTTTATTTTTTGTTGTAATAAATAATAATAATAATAAATTCGAATAAAAAAAAAACAAGCAATTGTTTAAATATTTGGTAGAAATAATACGGCCACTTGTAGATACGGGAATAAAATCTACAAAAATCCCCATCGAAACTAAATTAGCTGCAGTTTTAAATTTTTATGCTACCGGCTCTTACCAGCGAACTGTTGGCGATGTGATATTGCATACCATTCATCAATCTCTTGTAACTCAATCTTTTGCGGAGTATACAAGCATTTTGGAATCGACTATTTGCGCAAAACACATTAAATTTCCCGATGCGCGTGAGAGACGGGTATTCAAACAAACATTTTTTGAGAAAACCAGCCATCCGGGTGTAATCGGTTGTGTTGATTGCACCCATGTCAAAATAATTGCACCCCGAGAAAATGAGAACATATTCGTATATAGGAGGAGTTGTCACTCGATAAATGTTCAACCCTCAAGACACACTCATTCATTCTTGTCAAAGTGATGACCCTTTCCTCGAACGGCGTTAATCGGATTCTAGCCGTACCTCGTCCTGTTTAGTTACGATCAATGTGCTCCTTTCGCAATTTTTTTTAATTTGATTTTTGATATCTGCCCAAACCTTTTAAATATTTTAATAAAGAAACGATATTTACAATTAAAATAAACAGCTACCTTTTTCCAACCTTCCTCATTTCGCATTGGGGGACCTTCACAATTTAATTTAATATTTAGCTCGTTCCATAAATCAATAACCGAAATGTTGGCATTTACAATGTTGAATGATCCCGTAACCATTTCAGGATGGCCTTCCAAAAATTCAAGCATAATCTCAAACGGAATGTTTGTTGTGATTTTTTTTGTTTATCCCTAGGTAGGTAGATAAAATTATTTACGATTTTATAATACAAAAACTTTATAGAAAATGCGAGAATACTTACATTTTAATGAATTCAAAAATATAATATATATATATATATATATATATATATATATATATATATATATATATATATATATATATATATATATATATATATATATATATATATATATATATATATAGTATATATTATAAAATATAGCTATGTATTATAACAAAAATCGACCTATCAATATCACTTATTATCACATTTGACATTAAATTCAAAATATAATGTGAGGTTATGAATCATTTTCGCTGAGTATCACAAGAAAAAAATTTGAATCGATAGAGAATCGAAAAATGTGATGGTCGAAAACGATGCATCATATACCATTTCATCGATATTTTCGAAATTTTGTCGAAGATCGAAACAAGTGATGGAAGAACATGTCGCCACGGTTTGTTTGTAATCTTTGAAAATATTAGTACATCCTTTGATTGAATCAGGGGTTTTGTTGACATCGATATTTTGATTCAGCATAGATTTTCTGAGAATATTTATTTGAAATAAAACGTCATATAAAATGATAAACGAATACAAAAAAAATAAAGTAAAATAAACTTCTTTATCATGCTTTTCATCGTTCTTACCAAGTGTAACAAGACCATCGTGAACTTCGTCTACAAGACGATAGATAGTAAACATCTTTCAAGATTTTGAGTTATTTCTTAGGACTACTCATTTCAAAGACGGCTTTCTAGACGGCGCTCCTATTAAACAAATATAATGTACGTTAAAAGTCCACGAAGAGTATAGGTATAGTAATGTGGTGAGTTCTATTTGTTATATTGTTCGTTGAAGATGCGAATTGCGTTAATGTGATCTGTACAGATTTTTACAGCTTTTTACAGCCATTACTTTTATTATACTCTGGCAGAGAGAGATACCGCTCCATTATTTATATTCTATTAGGTTTTGTTTTGTCCTGATTTGTGTTCGGTTGTCTGGCACTTCGAACTTCATGCTCCGTTCCTTCGGCACTCTCAAGGATGTCTTCTATGTATTTTTCGGTCATATCTAGACATTTTCTTTATTTGTCATATCTTTATATTTTTTCAAATTTGCTTTGTATTTTGAGGACACTGTTTTAACTTAAACCATCTTGCTAGTTTTCTTTTTTTCCACTTATCATTCCTAATCCATTGTGTTTTGGTGTAATCTTGAGGGCCAAGTATACTGAAAGCAGTTTTGATCGATAGTGTTTATTTCGTTACTTCCAAGATGTTCGAACAATTCTCATCCTATCAGTATTAAAGCTCCTTCGATTATTATTTATATCTTTCACAACTTCTGGTTAGTGATCAATTCTTGTGAGAAGGATATTAATTTCTTATTAACCAATACACGATCGATTTATTTTTTTGTTCTGCCATATTGAGCCAATGATTAAACTAATGAAGGTACTATAAGATTTCTGATATAGGTGTAGAACAATACTTGGAAAAAACCTTCTTCTCTGGTGCATATGACTGATTGCTGTATTCCATATATCTTGATATGGCAGCGTGCTGTTATTATAGATTTATAGAGTTATAAACGTGCATGTTCTCCTTTAAATTCATCCACTGCATCCTTGACTTGTCGTAAGACACAAAGGGTGGATCGGTGGCTGACAATCGGCTTCCTTAGAAAAACATCAATAAAATATCTACAAAAATTAGTATGGATGCCATCAAAACTTTGCCATGCTCCCACTCACGTTAAAGGACACGCCGATACCCGAAGGACAATAAGTGTAAACCATGAGCCTCAAGGCTACAAGCTGCTTTACAATGAAAATGAACTCGGCAATCTTGATGTTGATTTTCTTCTATAGGGACCCAGGCGAAAAGGTTGTTGTAATTTCAAAGCAATCGATAATCGTATGTGTAAGCTCCGTTTGCGCATGACAGGAGTCAACCTGTTAAGTCAATCATTTGTTTTCACGCGCCCACTGATATAAACGAAGATGAGAAAGCGTGAATGATAGAAGGCTTAAGTCTTAAATTTACAACATCTCAGCAATGAGCGCAATTCACGTTCTTAAGAGACAGAGGACTACATCATAGCTTCAGTCCTAGGCCTTTTGCCATTCGGGATCAGAATAGATAGTGATATCTGTGTAATTACTTAAATGTCAACGGTGTGAAAGAACTACTGGCTTCACTTGTACGATTTAAGGTGTTGGTCTCAAAATCAATAACTCTACTAATGATAATTGTGTGAGAGAGGATATAGAAATTTGTTTTGTCGCTGGCAGCCGTGCTGTATACACTGTACGTCAACTGCTTAAGTCTAAATACCTTTCAAATACCGACATGATGAAGTTCTACAAGGTGTTAATCAGATCCGTATCATGTATAGGGGTAAGAGTTTGACTCAGTCGGATGAGTATAAGATATCGCTCATGAAGTAAAAGAACTGCGATTACGCTCGATCGATAATGTTCTGTCGATCCTCAGCGGGTGATGCAACGATCTCTAGGCGACGATGGCTGCTCGGGATAGAGACATTTTTTTTCGGGTTGTCTGAAACAATACGAAGAACAAGCTCGGAATCGAATCCGATACAAATGACAGCATCCTGATTATTGATATGGTACGGGCCAGCAGTGGCCCGTAAAACCCGTTTTATTATTATCATAAATTTCTATTCCATTAGATTTTTTTTTTTTTTTTTGCTTGTGACTTGTCATGAGATAATTGCCTAAGCTTATTAGTATATCGTCACTATAACTGTTTCATCTTATTCCACTGAGCCATTGTAGTTCGATGTCACAGCGTTTTATTTCCTGCGGTGATATTAATTAAGTTGTGCTAACATTGATGTTTCCGATTCGTGTCCGCGCATGTTCTATTTATGTGTGGTTTGCCGATTTGTATTATTTATTTTTCTAGAATTCGTGTTTAAATTATTTTAAATTCGCAGATTCGATTTCGTACACCGGCACACAGACGTCACAACTCACAATTACGAACACAGATTCCGCCTGCACATCAAACATCCAACTGACACATTAATTGGTTCAGTTCAATTGATTAAAGTCAACACTTATTATAGATTTAGCTTATTCATGTATAAAAAACATAACCGCGTTGTTTTATTTACTAAGCCTAAGAATTTGAAGGTCATTTAATCAACATAATTTCGACAAACCGTATTTCGATAAATGTATCGGCTACGCGATCACTGCATGTATGCGTGTTAAACCGCAAAATTTAATGTGAAACAAAAGAAAAATATTTTCGCTAGGTTACTTTATAAAAAATAAAAAAATAAAAAAACAAAATAAAAATTTTCCAGTTTTAAATAATAATTGTAGTAGTAGATGTTGTTGCTGTTATAATAAAACTTCCTTCTTCAATTTTTTCGTTTTCAAGTAGTTTAGTTATGTTTAGCTAGTTAGCTAGTTAGTTAACTTTTATTTTTCATTTTCTTAAGTATTATAAAATATTGTTTTATTTTATTTTAATTTGTTAGTTTCTAAAATTTGTTTGTTACGTTCGGTTGAAATTTTAATTTAAATAAAAAAAATTTATTTTAGTTTTTCATCTTCGACTCGATTCGATCCAATCGAGTAAAATAATAATAATAATAGTAATAAAATTAAAGTTTAATCAAAATGATATTTGTAAAATTAATTTAAATTAAAATAAATTTTATTTAAAAAATTTTAATTTATTATTTTATAAAAATAAACGTTTATTGTGAAAAAAAAATATTTTTATAGTTTCGTTAAAAAGGTTGGTGAATTTTAATTGATATAGTGATTTATATTTATATATGAATATATTAAAGTGAATAAAATTAATTTGTTATAAAATGTTGTCCTAAATAATTAACAGAGACAAAACAACGTGGTTTTATATTTCTCTTAAAATTATACAGTTTCAAAAAAATTAATAACGGACTAAACTATGTATTTGTCTATCAAGTTAATATTGTGAAATTTTTGTATTGTGTTCGAAACTAAAATTAAATTAATTGATTGCAATTAACATGTGGTTGCAAAATTAATCATTCCATATTCGAGAATTTATTCATCATCGAAATGTACAAATTGCGGATTATATATCGATAAAGTGACTTACAGTGAAAATGATCTACCATATAATAAAGTATCATTTTTTTCACAGGTCGATATTAAAAACAGTATAGTTTTTGACATAATCGATCCGCTTCAGAATGTGGCACATGTAAATGAAGAAATATTTCTTCTAAGTGTCCCAGTGCATCGATAGCGTTAATGGGCTCTTTTTAATCTATTGGCATAAGACTAAAGGATTTAATCTGATATTTATAAAAATACGCGGACTGAACTGATAACTATTAAGTGGCAATTTTCTTGTCAGAACTCCACAGTATAAACATTTTAAGCTAATAATCACTGCTCATAAATTTAGTAGTTAACTAACTGGGCGTCTTCCAGAAGTGTGCCAATTGTGTATAAATTATTGTTTTTATGGGAACGCGTTAGTCACTAGCAACTCCAGTTTCCTGTTTACGTTTTGTTACTATCATATTTTCAAGACATCTTCGGAATAAATTTCTTTTTCGTTTATTCACTTGATTACAATCGACGATGACATGATGGGTGAAGTAGAGCATTACTGTTCTGCATAACTGTTACAATCAAAGAAATAGAAAAAACGTTCAACGTTTAAAGTTTATAGCATTCAATATAGTATTGTTGATGCGCGGCACGAGATGAAATGGACTTCGTTTATTTATCTGATATTTTTCAAGCATGCTATTTATTCCTTCTTTCAAGGCATATCTGACAGGTAATTCTTAAAGACTACTGCCATGAGTTTAAAACATATTTTTCTTATATTGTGCAAAGCAGTCTTTATATTAAAAGATTTCACAAACTGCCTAATACAACTACGATTTGACTCATTGGTATAGTTGATATTAGTGCAATAGTTTTTGAAAACTAATATGCTTTAAAGATTATAACCACTTCCTAATCTGTCCGCTAAATTAGATCAGTTGTATTTTTGCCATCAAGGATCTGGTCAATATTGAGATTCATCGCAACAAGCTCCGTTCATTATATAAAAGACCCTACTTCTATCCAGCTTTTGAATGCTTCTGTAAGGAATACTAGGACGTGGATTGCTTCTTTTATAACAAATATCTGTTTGCAGTCGAATGATAGCTAATCTGAAGGAGTTTTGGAGGTGAACAATTTTGGTTTTCCATCATCCATGTGCTCTCCATACGAAAAGCCCGCGGCCAATAGCTTGTGTCTGAAGTACTCTGAAACTCAAATTTTATAATCACATAAAATTTACAAAAAAGGAAGTTTATGATTGCTGGTGCCTACTGGACGCTACCAATGGTTCTGAGAGTTAGGCTCTACCGATTTCCTTTATATTCAACGAAAACCTCAGTGGAAGATATTTCCCTGATCGTTGGAAAACATCTGTTATTCATCCGATTTTCAAGTCAGGGAAGAGGGACGAGATATCTAACTATCGTGGTATAGCTTTTTCATCCGTTGTTCTAAGCTTTTTTAATCCATGGTCTATAGTTTTTTGTGTTTCCGCCGCTGGCCTTATATTTCGACGGTTTCGAGTTCAGTCTAATACTGAGGTCATAAATCTTTTTAAAAACGTAAACGCCAGAGTACAGTTCGATGCCATTTATACCGATTTCGCTAAAGTCAACGATAAAATTGATCATTCTTTCTGCTAAGTTACAAAATTTGAACTGTGGATTTATTTTCGTTAAGTGGTTGCTGTCCTACCTTTTTGGCCGACAGCAATTGGTCAACATTCTTGATTGCTTTTCTTGTTGCTTTAATTCAACGTCTTGTGTTTCACAGTGTAGTTATATTGGTCCACTAAATGTGAACATTGAATACTTTTACTTCAATCAGAGATGGCAAAGAGATCTTGAGAGCTTTTGTAGTTGGGCGACCAAAACAAGATGGTTTTGAACGTGAGTAAGTTCAAGGTTATTTTAATCTATCGCTCCCATTTTTCATTAACTATTACTGAGTAGTATATGACAACGCCATAAATATAAGGTAAAGTGTTTGGCAGACCTGAGTGTTATTTTTTCTTCTAATCTTACCTTTACTATAGGCACCTCGATTACGTTATCAATAAAGCCAATTCGAAATTGTTACAATGTTTCCAACCCACCTACTCTGGAAACACTGTATAACACTTTTGTTCGATCTATTTTAGAGTATGCCTCCGCAGTCTGGACCCCTTCAACAGATGTTATTTGGACAGGATTGAAAGTGTCCTCTAAATGGCTTGTTTCATATGCACTTCAACGGTTACCCAGCGTCAGTATTGATCAATATGTTCAGCCAACATATCATCAGCTTTGCAATTTGTTGAAGTGGCAACGTCTAGATTTCCGTTGTGATGATGTATCTCTAATATTCGATTATCACATATTATATTTGACATATTATGATGTATATATTGCACTGAGTTGGCTGATTTTAAAATTGTTGCTTCCGAACGTTGTTTGCAACTGACTATGTCGTGTCTGAATTGCTGTGTGAATCAACTATAAGGTCTTTCGGAGTCAGTATTGAGTAGGTCACGTCTATCCAATGGCATGTACCAGGTCTTTAACTTTAATATTTCAAGAGATTCGAACAGAGACGCACTAAAGTCACTATTATAGATGGTGTACATATTTTATTTTGACATTTGAGCTTCATTATATCACTAGATTGGTTATGGCTTATGCAAGACCTACACCAAGTTTTATAAATTTAAAAATTTTCTTAAATATCGTATTTACGGACCCAAAATTCATGCTATACTATTTTGTATGTGTTAAGCAGCAACTTCACTGGTACTGGTACCTTAGTAGAAATCTAAAATAATAATCCGAATTTTTAAAAAAGTTTTGATTTAAAAGTCAATATATAAAGCAGGCTGTGACCGAAACTAAATCAAAATATTCGTAACTTGTCACAGTTAACTATTCAAAAGCTTTAAAACATAGCTTCATCGTTCTATTGGTGATATTTATTGGTGACCCTGACGCGATTTAAACCTCACATCGGTACTTGTCTTTCATAGGACTGGGCACCTAGGCGTCCAATGGCTTTCACAAAAAGGATAGTTTCACTTAGCAATCATTTTAATGCTGTATACCAAGGACAGTTTATCGATTGAAATATCAAATATCGCACTCATGATAAATCACCTTGGGTAAAACAATAAAAATGTATATCGAATCGAGATACAAAATAAAATTCTTTAACCACTCGATATAAATTTACAAGATAAAATTACCGTTAACATTGAAGTTAACAAGGAACGGAGATAATTAAGTGGAAGTTTCTAATTCCATAAAAAATGATGATGTATTTTCATTGTCACCAGAAATCGTGAAAGTGATCGTCTAACTGATTAAGGTGGGCACGATCTTGCCTTATACTAACTAAAGAACAAATCTATATACTACTTATGTATTAAGATTGGATTAGCCTTGATATGATACACAAAGTATTTAGTTTTCTTCTTTAGTAAAACTTGATAGCTTGTACGATCATCAAAACCTAATATGTTACGATTTTTTGTATTTTTTACTATTCAAATTAAAGGTCAAATAACCTGAAAATAGAAACCTATTAGCCTAATTAATAAATGCCGCATAATATGCAATATCCGTGTGTGATGCGAAACAACATTTTTCGATAAAGTAATTCGGACCATTAGATAGTTTGTAATATAACCTGTTCGAAAACAACATTGTAAACAAATTGCATAAGAGCTTCGAATAAAAAACGTGATGTTGCCGTCTATTGCAATGATGCCGATTTATTTATCTCAATTTACAAATAATTGCATTATAGTTCTATCTGAACTATAGGTCAGCATTTATTTTTTAGTGCGGTGGTGCAAGCGCAGCAATAAATTAGCAAAATTCAAAAAGGATTACTAATCACTTTATTATGTATTGTGTTTTAAAAAATGTAATCGGTATTTCAACTGTCAGATATTCGTTTAAAAAAAAAAATTAGTAAGAACAACAAGTTGCTCAAATATTTATATAAGTACAATTCAAGTTATAGACACGAATATTTACAAAACATAAAAATACTTAAATCAATATTTCATATATTGGCCCTTATGGTGTTTAAATATATGCTTAGGCATTTATTTTGATAATTTTTGTAAAGGTTATTCCACGATATTTTCGCAACTCGTCGTAATATGCGGCTTTAATTCAGTTTATAATTAGAGACCATTCTCATACTCCTTGCTGCAAGAAAGCCCCATACATTTTTGATCGGATTACTAGCAAAACTGCATGCAAGCCAATCCAAATCAGTATTTTTAGCCCAATCACAGCAATTGCTTTAAAACCGGGATGGTCGCATGTTTGATACAGGGATTATCAACTCATAATACATTAAATTCTTCGCCACTTTATTTAGCTCATATTTATTTAGCTGGTAGGAGATGTAACCTTTGGTAAATGGTAAAAGTGGTGATCTAGATCCTATTAATTGAGCAACAGTCTGTTTAATGGCAATATACAGTAAAACCAGAATGACATTTTTACGGATTAGTAAAGTGCGCGTCATATATATCCCCAATGAAAGTGATACTCGGCATAAATTTAAAGTTTTCATGGATATCCATCATGCATTTTCTGCATTTTGGAAAGTTTTGATTTTTGGCTTGAAATCAAGGTTTCCATGGGTTAACAATCATGGATTTTCTGGATTTTGGGGATTTTCGGATTTGTGGCAAAACATCATTAGCATAACCATCAACAGACGGTTAGCTCATGAAAACTGAGAAATTTGTGCCTCAAATTGAAAATTCCCAGAGTTCAGAAAATGCGTGATGGTTTAGCCCATGAAAACTGTGAAATTTTTGTCACCATTTGAAAATTTTCAAAATCCAGAAAATTCATGATGGTTAGCCGATGAAGCTGTGAAATGTTTACCTCAAATCGAAAGTTCCTAAAACCCAGAAAATGCATAATAGGTTAGCTCACGAAAATTTGTTCGTAATTTGTGTACCGAGTTTTTGCATCATCTGCAATTGAAGTTCTATCGTAGAACTATCGAACTTCATCAGAACAGAACATCCACTTGTTATTGCAAGGTAAATCTTGGTTCTATGGGTGCAAATTCTGTAACATTTAGCTTATCTCCAGTACCAATCTTTCAATATGGATGCAAATTCCGCGTTTCCTTGCTTCTAAAGTTCTCCATAATTGACCCCCAACTAACAGTTAACCGTTGCTTCTTCTGTTTATAAATTAGGGTTGCTCTAACGACGTACAATTGCCACAAATCTCCTATGAAAAGCACATGCATTTCCTCCAAAGCTTCTCATCTATTTTGTCTAAAGTTTAAGCCCCGATATACTAACTTCATCGATGAAGATTATTTTCATATATTTGGATAAACTCGATGATACATTTCTCATCTCCATTTATAGAGGCATTTAGAGGCCTCTTATGGTGATTTTAAATGCATTATGAACGGTTGCACCCCTAATAGCTTCCGCAGCTTTACCCGTTGATGCACAGCCTAGATATACGTTTGTATATCTGTTTGTTACCGCAAATCTGTTAAAAATGTCCTTAATCAACCTAAATGTGAATGTCTTGCTGCATCCTGACGGGCTCGTCAAAATAGACGTTGTGGGGTGGATTCTTGGTATATATAATTGCCGTGGAATGCTGGAAAAGCTCAAATTGTTTTTCGTTGTGGTCGTCCTCATAAGTGCTAGAAATGCTGGAACCTGCATAGAAAGATTCCTATTTTTCGCAAACGCACCCAACTTACGCCATTGTTTTATTTCAGTTATGGGAATCTTCAAGTGACCTAGACATGGGCTCACGCAACAACAACCAAGCAGTCTCCTGACTTGTCATCTCACCGCAGGTTAGGACGTCGGCACTTACTTTTTTTTCTTGTTGCCTCAAAATTGCTAATTCCTCGGTTGATTTTGTTGTCGTTTTCTACCATGTATTGTACGTATGATTATTCTTCGATGGCGAATTGTAAATTCAGGTTTGAATGGATTGGGCCACTTTTCTGAAGGCTATCTTTTAATGAATACGCGGGGTCCGATTATGCCAGCTTCATTGATGTTAATGTACTTTTCATCTGGAAAAATAAAAGTATCAATTAGAGATAAAAGTATCGATTAGCGTATCGATTAGCTCAATGACTGCATTGTAATTTGTACCTAGTGCATCTTTAGTTGCATTATTGAACCGTAGTAAAATATGCGCTTAAGGCCTACTTCAGTGCTAAAATTCGATCCGCTGGAAAAAGTTAATAGCGCAATATTTCTCGAATGAAGCTCAGTTTTTTGGATTATAGGGTTGCGATGACGTGACAACAGTAACTAATTTGTTGAACTAAATTGCGAAAGTGACGGCTTTCTCATTGACCAAGGTTGTTTTTACAAAATAGTTTGAAACTTGGTCTTCAAGACTCAGCTCTCCTCGTTGCCTCTTGATATTATGGAAAATCTTCAATTTACATTCTATAGATATTTAGATATTACACTCTTGCAATTTTTTAACTGCAACTTTTAATTTCCGTTCGTTATCCTCTGAATCAAAAACACCCGTGACCTCCTTGTATTCCTAACAAGACCTAGTTTTAAAATTGTGGCTAATTAAAATGTTTGAATCATCAAACATTATGCGCGCAGCCATTTTTAACTAATTTAATAAATTAGTTACCTTAATTAAATTAACGACTCCTCATTAGCTCCGTTTGGCCTCCTAGTGGGTCATTTTAACAACAACAAGCCAACATTACTCCAATCTGGTTATATTATTTCCAACCAATCACGTCCTATAATAGCAACAAACGGAGCAACAGTGTCCAAAACCATCAACATCAAACGGACAACTTCGCTTCCTACGGTAACAGTCACCTGAATTTATTTATTCATTCATTCGCCAACACTATGTAAAAGACGCGGCGGTACAATACAAAATAAAATTATAATTAAAATTATAGTTAAAATCAAAATTACCCGAAAACAAATTAAAAATTAAATTACGGGCCACTGAATCATCCCTACCATAATTTGTGCGGTGAAAATCAACCTACAGTATATTTTGTGTTGGGCAAAGTACCCTAGTGGGTACATAAAAAGAGTATGAATAAAGTAAATCAGAAGAGTCAATTTTCGAACATAATACGTCTCGAGTGAACATTGCCTGCATAATATCTCTCTAATAACATGCAATGTCCATCATAAGGGGGCAGGATACAACTATTTGATAACCGAGGAAGTCGTCTCAGGGCAAATTTCAAGAATTTCTTTTGAATGCTTTCAATACGGTCGCTGTGGCAGCCATAACTGGAACTCTAAATAACCGAAGCGTACTCCAAAACTGGTTTAACAAAAGAAATGTATAATGTTTTAAGAGTGTATGGGTCAGAAAAGTCGCTAACAAACCTCTTAATAAAACCTAGCATCGAATTAGCATTGGCCACAATCTTGTCTATGTGCTTAGAAAAATTAAGATTGAATATAAACAGGACACCCATAGATCGCTAATCTCCCACACCACCTCAAGTATAACGTCGTCGATTCTGTACAAAGAAGCAATAGGTATTCTCTTTTTGGAATATGTCATAGATTTACATTTGGATACATTTAGAGCAAGACGGTTTTCCACAGTCCAATTAAAAAAACAATTTAGACCCTGTTGAGCTAAGAGCACATCCTCGATATTACGTACCTCCGCAAAAATTTTAATATCGTCTGCAAAAAGCAAACATTTGCAGAACCGAAAGCAGTCTACTACATTATTTACAAATAGAATGAAAAGTAATGGACTAAGATGACTACCCTAAAGTACGCCAGATGAAACCTGGATTTGCCTACAAAATGTATCCCCAATACGGACAAATTGAGACCTACGTGACAAATAGTATGATATCCATTTCACTGGAACTTTATTCGTGTTCAGCTTTGTGAGTTTATCAATAAGTAAGTTATGGTTTATTTTGTCAAACGCCTTGCTAAAATCAGTGTATTTTACATCCATTTGAATGCCTTTTTCCAAACAACAAACTGTATCTTTTCCAAATAATGCAAGAATCGTTTTAGTTGATCTACCCGCACAGAAACCATGCTGTCGAGGAACAATTAAGTTTTTCACGTCAAATATTAAAGAGTCTCTTACTAATTTTTCAAAAAGTTTTAGGGATCACAGACAAAATTGCTATCCCTCTATAGTTTTCCACCCAAACTGGGAATTGTTCTTCCTGGGAATTGTTCCCAGGATTACAATTTTACCACCTGAAATTACATTGCAATTCTCTATTACAATCTAATTAAAATTTGTATCATAAAAATATTTCACTAAAGGTAAAGCGCCATTATCAACTTCCATCATTATACTGATCTTCTAAATTCTAACCTCAATGTGCTTCATAACTACTTCTAATTGTATTTACTGTTAGATTTTTATTTGAATTTACTTCTCTTAAACTAGCAAACACACATTTTTAGAGAGACCCTAGCGACCGCAGTGAAAACACGTCCAATTTTTATCTAATCATGACATGATTTCTCCCACATTTGTCACAATTAAGATTATTGCAAATGATCGTAATGTGTAGGTACCATTTTATTATGTTAATCCCAAAAGAATGAACCAAACATTAGTAAGAAAAATGCACTGTATGCCATTTGATACAAAGCTAAACGTGAAATACAGGAGGCAGTCGAGTTTCGCAGCCACGGAAAACCATGTACTTTTTTTACATCACCTGATTGACAACTATGACTCCCTTTTGGAGTGCAGAATCAAAGAATACTATGACTGGAGCAAATCAGTGGTCCACGGGAATCTGTCACAATGATATTAATCGTTAAGAAATTCTTCAATGTAGAATGTCTAAGCAACTCATTGGGATGTGCCACATTATCAGTAACACTTCTGTAACTTATGTTGAATTAGAGCTACTTTTTTTTGCACTGTCCCACCGATCAGCGCTACAGTGTTTTTATGTAAATGACATCTGACAAACTTCACATACCAAAATGTTTAAAGAATCAGGCCCACATCTTCTTTTACTGAATAATTTCGTCAAGTTATGAAGTCGGAAACAGTCGAAGGTGACAAAGTCATGAGAATATGATGGAAGTGGCAACACTAATGCGATGATTTTTTTTATGGAAGAATACAGACGAAGGAATCCGTCACTTACACTAACTTGCACTTATTTAATTTATTCGGTTTCATTTCGTCTTTTGTTTTTTTTTTAATAATAAACTCATACTGACTGAACATTTTACAGTTATCACTCAAGTTCAAAGTATTGTGTTAGTATTAATCGATGGCATCTGCCTGAGTGTAATGCAGAAACTTTCACTGAGCTTAACAAAAAATTGGTAGGATGGTGCGTGTTATATCGATTTACTGATTTTAACCGCTTTTGACCTTTGGTGCGTTTATCTTCAACAAAACTTAAGTTTGAGATTGAGATTACGTTATTGAAATCACAAGATGGGTTTATTATCATACATGATTTGTTACCTAAACTTGTTTATTATTTATGTGACGTAATTTGGGTAAATTTGCCATGCATATAATTTAATTCATCGACTGTTAAATATTTGTAAAAATCCCCCTTATTTTGGAAAAATAGTCCAACAACAAAGTGATGTAAATATATTTGAACGAGTTTTTCAAGAATTGGGGTTTAAAACTTATGAATGATACAACAATAATTTGTTACATCAATATTTACCAAATTAGGGAATAATAACAATAAAAATAATCGGGTTAAAAAGGCCATTGCTGGTCCATACCGTATCAACAATCGTGTTAAATAAGCCGAAATAGCAACCATAGGCTACGAAATGGTGCTTATCCAACACCATTTGACAAAGTGTAAAAAACTGGTATATATGGCTTCTCGAGTTTATCCAAATTGTTGTAATTTGAGCCTTTGGGTTAGCTAAAATATGTGCATGAACACGAACGAATGCTAATAAGCGTAAACATAGCTTTGAAAACTAAAATAGTTTTTATCCTTTGGTCCTAAAACACATCGAGGTTGAGAACCATGGTCTTATGAGAGATATGAAACCACGCTATGTTTTGATGGTATCCTGTTTTTCCTTTTTTTATAATTGTAAAAAAATTTTTTTTAACAAAACATAAAACTGCTCTCGAACCACAGGCATCGTGTTAAGGAATACAAATTGATTAATGGACGTTCAATTTACACAAACTATATATAAAATAGACCGTAAAACTATAAAATTGTATTAGTATAGGAGTGCTAGTAATACATTCCGTCGACATAGCTCGTTTACAAAACCTAAATATATTCTACACTAATCCCCATTAAAAAAGTTAACGACTGACTCATAAAAAATCAACTTAAAAAATGTTAACGATCAAAGCAAGAAAGTAAAAGCTAAACATGCGACATCAATCAACCGACTCGTATAATTGCTACGGAAGTTTATAATCAAACTTTGACATTTTAATTAAAAATAAATTTCTTGTAGACAGGATACAGTTTTGCTTTTTTGTCCTTGAACGTATTTCAAATACTTTTAAAATTCTTCAATGGCATCGTAGTACTATTTCGTTTTTTTATTGGTAATTTGAATGTAGTTTAACTGTTAGAATAGTTTTGGTACCTAATAGTTAGGTTGAATGGCTACTCCTGAGCCTAGGACCACTTTGAAATCCTTTGGTAGCATATTTAGTTATTTTAGAAAAAACTTTTGGAAAATTGTTTTGTAAAATGTTTCTGATTCACGATCCTATTTTTGCATTGGTTTATGTTTAGTACTTAGTAGTAATATGTTTTTCACAGTCCAACTAGACCATTACTTCAGATCACTTTGCAGACATTTGAAACAGTCAAACAGTTTATTGATGGTTAGTCGACATCAATAGTGGCCCGATGTGGCTACGTTTAGGAACTCCGCAAGATACATTAAGCAAGCGAAAAAGTAAATCGTGACATTTAACGAATTGCTAACGATCCTTAAGATAGGACCACAACCATCTGACTGTTTGGGTGAAATATGCGTTTTATGAGAAAGTACTAAAATCGATGAACCATTGACTCAAACAGTTTATACAAAGTTACGAAGGTTTTCAAAGTAATCGACTCACTTAAGTTTTGAGCTCCGTTTCTAATAATTATTGGGCGAAACCATCTACAATAAACGATGGTTGAGTAAAACCATAAATTGACACACAAGCAGCCTACTGCCTACACCAATCTATGATTCGAACCATTTTTATATTCTAGGTGCGATAAGCAATAAAAATTGTGTTCAGAACATTAAATCAAGAATGTTATTTTCTAAACTCTCATATTCTAAAACCACTCTGTTTCCCTTTAAAACAAAAGACATGTTTGACCTTAGTTTCCCAAACCTAAACAAAAAATAACAATTTTTTTTTAATTTTACCAAATCTTTTACACACCTTTGGAAATCTTTGAGATATTTTCACAGACAAATATTATGTAGTTTGTGTCATTACATTCAATTTATAGTGTGTTATTTTGTCATTAAGAGCTATTTAGAAGGTTAATATACAGCTGGCATTATTCGTTCTTAAACAGATTGATAAAATTTGAAATATTTTCAATATTAAGTCAACTATCGCCAAAAGTTTATTAAGGCTGTGTCCGAAACCCATGATTAATATTTGAAATGAATAAAATTTATTTGAAAAATATTCCCCTACATTCCTAATTTTTTATTACGCTGTCCGAAAAGTATAATAATTGATTGAAATATTTCCCCGCCTTATTTGTTTTGAAATTAATTTTTTGCGACGTAAAAAACTATGAAGAAAAATTACATTTGATTTTATCAAATAAATGTCAAAAATTTGTATTCATGAATATTTATTATAGGTTTCGGACACAGCCTTAGTAACTAAATAATTCTTTCTAGATAACTTATTTTAAAATTTGCAAAAACTTGCTCGAATATATCAAAGCTGCAATTTTTGTTTTTGTAAAGGGGGTGTAACGGTTTTTCGATGAACTGACATTCGTAAACAGATAAAAGAAATTCGCGTAGCGGTTTCAGAACGGTGTTTTTGTAGCCAACCATCGCTCATGGGCTGTGGATGTGGGATTTACCAGAAGCCTGTGTGAAACAACACACAACAACAATTAAAGCATCACAAAATAACAAATTATTACCTCTTTCCCCATCATCGCAACGTTGTTTTAAACATTGCGACGACCGATCACCGTGCAAAAGTCTATAATAGCCGGGCATATATTGACAAAAGGAAGAAAAGAGATGACAAGATCAATTTACATCTTAATCCCGAATATCCTAAAGAGATACACAATGATTTTCTATCTAAACTTTTTAGAATAAAAGCAACATTTCCCACTTTTGAGACTTTACTAGAGCTGGTAAGAATTTAGCCGCTGGCTTATTGCAAAATTTATCAGCCGCATTACTTTGTACAAAGGATCTTACGAAGACCGACTATCCTGGTATAAAGCTTCTATTTCGGCTACGGAGATTATATCGCCTCGCATTTTTATCGTAAGCGACCCAAAAGCACTTATATCAAATAATGAGCTGTTAATATATGTGGTAATATTTTTCGAGTAATTCACCAAATAATATCGAGATGAATTATTTTCCACTGTTAGAAATAAGAACAGCTGGGGCTAAGAAAAAAGCTGACGCTATAAGCCTAAAAATTATAAGCCTAAAAATTCCAATATAACTGTTGGCCTTGTTCATTTTGCACTGGTGACAGTTGGAAATAAAGTCTTTTAAGGCGACTTCAAGACATCGAATATTATGCTAGCATTTTAAATTCATACTGTGACGTCATAGTTGTCATTTGTATAAAAATCAAACAAACATGAGGTTTTTGTATGATTAAGTTGGCCGTCTGCAAATTTTTTACATAAAGTTGAAAATATTTTAACTCGAAAGGGCGTGGTGTTTTTAAATTTAGTTGATGTGGTTGGTCGAGAGCATGAATTTAATATGCTAGCAAAATATTCGATGTCATGAAGTTGCTTTTACTACTAGAGATAGATGTGGCCAATAGTAATCCATTTGTAGTCGTTCTAATGTCTTAGCAATGCCGTGTATGTGCTGAGGTTAGTGCAACATGTGCTTGCTCAATTAAATTTTCCATCATAGAGACTAGTATTATCAATTTCCAATTGGTCACATGCTCTTCGTCTGAGGGTGGTTTTAAATCCGTATGTAATATAGGTATTTCGGTGGCTTTTGTTGGATACTGTTTGGTTATTTGTGTTGGTGTCTTTGAAGGTAAATGAAAACACTTTTTAATGACGATGCAAAACTTTCAATAATCCGCACACTGGGTTGGTAGGATATAGGATTAGTATTATCAGATGCAGTCTGTAGGCTACTGCCGTTTAATTGTTGGAATCAATCGTTTGATTGTTGGTGTTGAAGTTTGATTTTGATCCCGTTTTCTATGACATTATTAACAGATATCGTGGTTGCTGAGTGGTAACAACTTTCTCTATCACTTGCAGCTCCAAATAAACTGCCTACTAGAAATATTGAATTTTCGTTGATCTCGTCAAGCTTGGATGCTTCTATAGACTCATTTAATTTGTCTTCAAGTAAAAAGCAAGTGAAACAATCGCATGGGCTTTAAAAATTGCTTATCCGGAGATAGAGACTGTAACTCTATGTTATTCTAAGTTGTAAGTAAAACAATTTTGTACGAAAAGTATTGATTTCGATATCAGGTATTTTACTTGCCTTGGGATGCACTTTTCGTAGCTATGGAATTGCGTCTCTGATTGTCTTTTCCACAGTTGATTGTTCGATTAAACATTTCATTCCGTTTAGAAAACCCGAAGAAATCCCGCGGAGTTTAAGTTTGACCTCAATTTCAGTGGGTTTTAAAACGGTAGGTCCATATTAATTGTTTTACCCCTTTAAAGCAAAATCAAAAACTGACTGATAATTCTTTAAATCTTTACTAAACTGACAAAAATATTGGTCTATCGGGGTAAACTTAAATTATTGAATCTTAAAATTTTGCAACTTTTATGAAATTATTTCAAAATTACAGTAATGACGGTAAACAAAAGCCTATTAAACATTTACAAAAAAATTAAGCTTTTGCATAAAGATTGAATAAATCTTTGTTTTTTAACTTTTTCTTAGAATTGACATATTTTACAGACTTTTGCCACATTTTTAAACTTTAGAACCTTTTCTCTTATTTAACCAAAACGAAATTAGAAATTAAAATTTTCGTGTTTGTTTTCGTCAAGTGGTACTTAGTTCAGCGACAAAACAAAGTAATTTTTATTCTATGCATTATAGATGGCGCGCAACACTCTCCAAACAAATTTCACGCGAAAAGAATGTTTTTTCGCGAACATTCTTTTTGCGTGAAATTTTGACATTTTCATTGTTTAAGAAAAATAAATTATTTCGTTTCTATTTCACTAGAAAAGAAATGTAAATTTGGAGACCGCGTAAAATGTAAATTTTATTTTTAAATACAAATCGAAGTTGCGGTGTAATAGTAGCGTGACTTGTCGCCTAGTTGGTTTCACTATTAGAGGTATTACAAGCTCTCAATTCATTCGTCAGTCCATCTCAGTTAAGATGTATTGTTTGCCACGCAGTACTAATGTAGTAGTGCGTCTCATCCAAGAAACATAAATTGAAAATTATTAAAAATTAGATCAAGCAAAACGAAATGGAGCAGCATTCAGTCAGTATAACCATAGATAAAGATATAAAAAGATGATCCAATTAGAACAAAAAATAAAAGTAAGTGACGGGCACCTCTAATATGCTGACGGATACCACTAGTTAAAACTTTAAAAGCATTTTTTACAAAAATATATTATTCAACTACAAAAAAAGATTTCATTGCATAGAACGGCTACTTGGTTATATTTTTATTCTTTCATTGTCGAATGCATTTTTTACAAACATTCATTTTACAATAATCAAGAAAAATGGTTTCTTCTTTTTATTTTTCTTTCTTAATTATTATTTCTAAATATACATTTTTGTTGCTTGGGTATGGGCTATCTTTATTATAGTTTAATCTATGGTATAACTTTAAATTAATGGGTCAGTACAAGACCGGTATTCCACAATGAAACATTTACTGTCAGTATTTTTTTTACTGTGAAACTAGAAGGAGAAAAAATACTAAATTACTTTAAAGCGACAAGAGAATCGTTTTTGTTTTTTTTTTGTATTTTGTATTTCGTTTTTGTTGTTACAACAAAAAAAACAAAAACGATTGTCTTTGCCGCTCTAAAGTAATTTAGTATTATTTCTCCTTCTGGTTTCACAGAAAAAAGATACTAACAGTAAATGTTTCATTTTGGAATACCAGTCTAGAGTCGTCGTTTAATAAATACTAATTAGGTATGGTATTTAATCAGGTGCTTATACGAACTACCGGTAGTTGTGCGGTAATAATGGTTTTGTCAACCGTAAAGGCGATGATTCAGGTATATATTTTATCTGACAGACATAAATTATAATCGTTTTGATTGGTTGAAGGTCCGCCATATTTTTTTATCGTACGACAAAATTTTTAAATTGAACATTGCTTATTTTGTATAAGATGTCGTTTTAAACTTGGCCTGCTTTACGATGACAAAACTAACAAAACTATATTGTAAAATCAAAAATTTATTAAACTGTCAAATGTTTTATTAAACTGACAGAAAAATATCCTTACGACAAAATTCTGTACATGTATCGCTTGCTGTGAATTTCATTTTTATCGTATAAGGCAAAAAAATTATTACCCAATCCAGAGCGATCAAAAGGTATGTCGATCAGACAAAAGTTATACATGAATTATCGCCTTAACTGATTTCTTGAGTAGTTTCAAAATATCACTCGGGAATGATATAGTAGCAACGACAAACGACGGGTTATAGTTGTTATTCGTAAATATGCTATCAATTCTTTAGTGGAAGATTACCTCCTGCTCTGCATCTAGCGGTGTGTGATATGTTTCACCAAAAAAAGGTCAACGGTGAAATTTATGAAAATGTTACAGAAGATGACAATTCTGTTGAAGATATTGAGGGCGATTATAGCTTGGATGAATTGGATACAGGATGGTGATGTTCATTATATGAAAGGCACTGGTAAGAGATGTCAGATTGATTCCAAATATGCAACCTAATTAAAACTCCCTCTTTGAGTGCTTTTGAAGTAATTGGACAAAGCTTTTGAATCATACTATTGCGCTATTGATATATTATACCGATTTCAGAGTTGGTCAAATTGATGGTGATCGGTCGTTGACTGGATATGAGCTGTGGGGCATCATAATATAAAAATTGCGCAACAACCATTATTTAAGGATTGATTCACAATTTAATGCCGTTTAGATTACCCGAAAGCCGCCAAAAAGAAGAGATAGAAGAGTCATTCATAATTTACCAACGAAGTCAAGCAATCAAATGCCAGGCTGGTGACCAACATGCGTGGCCGCTAGGGAATATCACGAAGTGAAAGTACAGAAAAAACAGTGAAGTGAGAAATTCCTCCGATATGCCACGATACAAGCAACCAATTATTCTTTAATTTGAAACCAAATCATTACGGATACACTAGAAGACATAATACCGCATCTGGACACTAACCAAAATGGCAAAACTAACACAAGTTGAAAAAGAAATGAAACGATATGGGATTCCGGATTACTAGGCCTCACAGAAATAAGGAAAAGCAGCTGAAGAAAATATAACTCTAGCGGATCAACGATTATCGTGGTTGACCAAGCCAATGACCAAACCATTGGTGACGATAACATTGGTGACAGTTCATGAATAGAAACATTATTATTTTAAAGGCAAACAATCTGCAGATATTTGCTTGCTAACTAACCAAAAATTACAGAAATAAAATCTGTGTTCCGAAATTAAAGTTCCGCTAATGGGATACGAGACAGAAATGATGACGTTTCAGGGAAAAGCTATACGTAAATAATGGCCTCAAGCATAATATATGCGGAATTCTCTAAAACCACGCAATCAGAAATTGAATAAAAACGGTTGTTACAAATAATTTCTACTTCCTGTACTGAATGTGAAATTATTTTCGGTTAACTACACAGGTTACCACTTGTTAATATGAAGTTTAAGGTTAATAATTATACCACTAGCAAGGCCTTAACGTAACTATATAAAGCAATAAAAAAGTTGTATTTCTTTACTTTTATTGCACACACACACCAGATGGTTAATCCTAACCATATAAAGCTTCATGATAAAGTTTTTTTTTTGACGAACAATGAAACCTGTTTCGACCCTTATCTGCCACATGTGTTAAACCAGAAATAAATGTTGTATATACTTAAGATTTGACTACCAAAAGCATAAATTAAAATGCTTGACCTTGTCTATCTTCTTATGTGTATAGAAACTATGAGCGCTGTAAACATAAGGCGGTTGTTTATGCGATTATTACGTCAGTAAAATATACCGATGACAACATAAAAACGTGATCTTGTGCTCATTTAATTTTATGGTTGTGGTATGTAAGACGTAACATTAGAAAATGTAATTTGATCAGATGATGGGAAAAACCTAATACATAAAAAAATGTAAGCCACAAAAACCAATGAACTTGATTTTGTACATATTTTTGTACGAATATGTACTTGTTTATAAGATGAACGTAAAAAATGAAGAAGATAGTAAATAAAAATTAAAAAGTGAAAGCTTTCTATTTCCATATACATAAAATAAAGTATCTATTTATAGGTGTTGGTCTTTAAAGTAGATGGCAAATTAACACAAATTCATTGTTTGCTGTATTTACCAGAATTCAATACATTTTCGATTTAAGGTAACATGTCTAATCGAATTATCTATGAATAAAATGCATAATTTATTTAATTATAAAAAATACGTCGCGCAATTGTTTAAAAAAAATCTCGGTCATCTTATAATCACGCAAAGTTAGTTTGCAAAACGATTTTGTACGACGACATTTAACAATCTAAGCATCAATTATTGGCACATTTTATTAAAAATTATGCTAATTCAGGACAGGTTATGGTATTTGACGTTGAAACATCGATACATGCGTGTTACCGCATTTGCAACATTGTTACGGTGTATACCAGTTTTTGGAAAATGGGACTAAAATTCCACATAAATATTTATGTGCATAACTTTTAGTATCACAGCAATAGTGGAGAGGTATCATTGAGCCCAAGATTTTTCTTTAAAACATTCAAGATTTTTTGGAAAATCTTTAAGCAAAAGTTGTTAGTATACAAATCTAAAAATAGCAACATAATCTTTTTAATGAAACATAATTAAGTTTATTAAATTATATAAAAGTTTAACTTCTGAATATAAGAAACGTTTTACAAAATATTACTCAAAATTAGGAAGTTTAAGTCATTTAAGTGAGGTTTAAGTCGGTAAATTATGCAAAAATATATAAAATGTTAACAAAGTCTAAGAGAAATCTTCATTAGTTTGTTCAAATTACAAAATATTTAAAAATTGCAAAAAAAATTTGAAATAAAATTTAAAAATGTATAGAAATTTTAAAGGCACTAGTGTCATGTTGTGGGCTTTGTTACTACGATTTGTAATGACGGTATTCCGTCAATTTTTCACTTTTATTCGCAGGTTATGTTTTTTCTTTTCGCACGTGTTTTTATTAATACCAAAAAATAATTTGTATATTTTATATTACGATAGGTTATGATTTAAACAATATTCAAGTGTTACTTTTTATTGGATTTATGATTAATATTTATTAAAGATTATGAACTAAACCTATCCAACCTTGCTTACTCCTTTTTTTGTTGTTTTTTCTACTGACGTCTATTAACCCAATAAACCAAAAAAATGATGTTGTATTATCGATGTTAGTGTTGCCGCCTCACTATTCTTCCCCCAGTAAATACAGTAAACGATAGAAAATTATCGAAAACGAGCCGGTTTATGGATGGTGCGGGCCCCTCTGGATTTGGATTATTCAGTAAGTTTGGGATGAAATGTTACTATTTTCTCAAGAGATCTGCCTGCTTTGTTGGTATGTGACGGTGATAAAAGTGTTGTTTCCAGCGTCGAGTTCAGTTTGGTTGGTATTTCGCCCGATGTATTTGTATGATTATCAGGTTGCGGCGCCTCTATGAAACAAGGTTTAAGCCGGTTTATTAAAACCGTCGATTCGGTACCTTTGATCCGTAGTGTGTAATATTTTTCATTGCATTTGATTACCGGAAATGGTCCCTCGTATGGAGGTTGTAGAGACTGGCGAACTGCGTCTGTTCGTAACAGCACGAATTCGCAAGTTGACAACTCTTTAAATACGAATGTTTTTGTTCTTTAAAATGTCGTGATGTTGATGAAAGTTGAATGTCTTTAAATTGATTCCGCACCTGTGTAGCGAAATCGGATTGATGAATGTTCCTGCTTGGCTGAATGAAAGCCGAGGGTAGTTGTATATGTTCTTCGTAAACGAGTTCGGACGACGTTCCAGTTCTACTTCTGACGTGTTTCGTAATTTTACACTTTTGGCAACGTAAGCAGTGTTTAGCCCAAGAACGTATTTCTTGGTTCATCGCTGGCCACATGAATTTTCTGCTGATTTGTTTTGCTGTGGTGCGGATCCCGGGGTGGGAGATATTGTGCAATGATTCGTAAATTTGGCGACGAAATGATTTAGGGATAAACAGCCTTTGTGTTCACGTTGAAACATCGCACAAAATTTATTAATCGGTTCCAAGAACTGTAAATTTTTGGAGTTTTTAAGACGTGTTTGATCCAATCAGTTTCATCATTTATTTGTTCCTCAGCTATTGCTTCGTAGTCAATTGTGCTTCCAATTTGAATTTGTTCGATACGTGAAAGTGTATCCGCGACGATGTTGTTGTTCCCCTAAATGTGACGAATGTCCGATATATGACTGTGCTATAAAGTCTAAATGCCGACGTTGTCTAGGCGATACTTTTTCGAGACTTGGACGTAGTGAGAATATCAATGGTTTATGGTCAAAGAATAATATGTATTCTCGACCTTCGACGAAATTTTTAAAATGTTTGGTAGCTGAGTAAGCGTCTAAGAGTTCCTTGTCATGAGTACTGTAACGGGTCTCGGTATCACTTAGCTTTCGTGAGTAGAAGAACAGTGGTTGCCATCCTTTTTGTGTCTGTTATTGCAATACTGCTCCTATTGCTGTATTCGACGCGTCGACAAAAATGGTAAATTTGGCATTGGAATCGGATATTTCACGTTTCGAATGCTTTGATATAGATCCGTCAGTCCAATTTATTGGTGATTTATCCTCCTTCTTCTTTCGCCCTTTTAAAAATTCGTATAAAATCGCCTGGTCGTGTGCTGCATTCGGTAAAAAAATTCGGTAATAATTTACCATCCCCAAAAATCGAAGAATTCCGTCTTTTGTAGTTAGTAGTGGAAAATTTTAAATAGCTTCCACCCTGTGTTTATCAGGGTACATGCCGCTTGCGGTGATGTGAAATCCAAGGAAAGATATTTCGTTCTTCATAAATTCGCACTTGTAAATATTAATGACTAGTCCCGCTTCACTTAGGCGATGGAAAACGATACGTATGTTGTTCAGATGCTCTTCTGAGTTTTATGAGGCGATTAGAAGGTCGTCGATATACGGAAATACAAATGCCAGATCTCGAAATATTGCGTGAATCAGACGTTGGAACGTTTGAGCCGCTTTACGTAATCCAAACGTCATCCGGGTGAACTTAAATAATTCGAACGGAGTGATGATTGCATAATCGCCAGTTTCCGTCTTTCTTTTTTGCAATATGAAGCAGACTTGCCCAGTTGCTGTTAGAAGGTCAGCTCATTCCTTGTGCAGTCCAAACTTCAATTTCGGATTTAGCGATCTTATCCGCGTTCAACCGACGTACTTTTGCATGGCATGGTTGACCGGATGTTTCGATACAGTGCGTGACGTTGGGTTTTACTGTATTTAGATTTTTCTATTCGCGAGGTACTGTCATGAATTCGTGTAGTAGTTCTAGAATTTCGGGAAGTATTGAATCGGGGTTTATTGTTTGAACGCCGTATGAAGAAATTTGAATTGGCTCTCCTTTGACGTCAAGATTCGTGTTGGGGTCGATGAGCTTGTTATTTTTAATGACGACCAATAAACCGAAATGTGATAGGAATGCACCGAACGATTTTTGCTATGATGAACTTCCATGTAAATAGTCTACGAAGACCTATGTTGAGTATGAGGTCTTTACAACCGTATGTATCAATCGTGGTAGAGTTTGCCGCGAATAATTTAAATGTAGATGAATTAGACTTTTCGGGTTTTGTTGGTGGTATTATTGAAACCTCGGCCCCGGTGTCGATCAAGAATTGTAGTTTGTTTTGCGAATCAACTATGATTAGGCTACTGTATGAGATTTGGCTACAATTACTTGCCGCGTAAAGTGCGGCGCCTACCGGTTTTCCGGATTCGTTGTCGATTGGTTCAGTTCTTTGAAGTAGCATGGTTTTAGACACTTTCGCGCTTGGAAATCGTATTTGTGAAGGTGCCAGTAATTCGAGTGTTTAGCCACTTGTTCATTGGATCGCGAACTACTGCGCTGACGACAGTTGTCATTGGGCATGCGGCTTTGAGAACGTCCGCGGGATGTTTTATTTTTAGATTTCTCATAATGACTGAACAGTTCTTCCACTCGTTGTGTTAGTATATTGATCTGAGCCGTTAAATTATTTTGGTGTGCCCTCTATTCGCCTCGTATTGAAGTTTTCAGGTTGTAAATATTAGACGGTTTTTGTACATCGACTATTTTGTCAACGGTGTTCGCAAGTTTTTGAAGGTTCGAACAGTCCATACAGGACAAAATCTCTTGGGCATGTGCGGGAGTCGCTGTAACCACAAATTTTTTAAAACTGGCTCAGTAACCTGACTAATAGATAGTGTTTCCATTTCCCTCAAAAGCTAAGATGGCTTTTTATCGCCGAGCTGCATTCCTGGTAGGAGTCGATCGAGTTTTATTTTTGCTGATTCGCATAAGCGTTCGATTATGACCCGTTTTAATGTTTCGTATTTGTCACTTTTTGGCGGTATGCGAATTTGATCGCGCACACATTTTACTGTTTCTGGATCAAGAGCTCCGATAAGATGGCCGTATTTAGTCGAATTCGTTATGGGTTTTGTTACTACGATTTGTAATGACGATATTCCGTCAATTTTTCACTCCACTTTTATTCGCAGGTTATGTTTTTTCTTTTCGCACGTGTTTTTATTAATACCAAAAAATAATTTGTATATTTTATATTTCGATAGGTTATGATTTAAACAATGTGTTACTTTTTATTGGATTGATGATTAATATTTATTAAAGATTATAAACTAAACCTATCCAACCTAATTTTGATTATTGTACCAGCATTGAATTACTTCCTTCTTTTTTTGTTGTTTTTTCTACTGACGTCTATTAACCCAATAAACCAAAAAAATGATGTTGTATTATCGATGTTAGTGTTGCCGCCACAGTGGTACTATCCAAGAATTCAACATTAATGTATCATTCATTACCTTGTGATCAAAACAGTTGTAACCCCATTTTGCGTTCCTATTGAAACTATGAACTCGTTCAAATATCTTGGCTTGCAGTTAAACTCTCAGCTCAATTTTAAGGAGCACCTTAATAATTTAAAAAGTAACTCAAGGATGACATTAAGAACATTTTACTATCTGCGGAACATTTATAGTCCTATACATTTTTGTTAAATATGGAGCTTTCTATACTAGTTTGTTTTTTTTCATTTCCATTGACAATTAAACTGAAAACAAATTTTGAAACTAAACAAAATACAGTTAATAGTAGCAACAACAACATCAAAGTTAGCCTGAAGTTATCCCATACGTTTGTAAATACGTGTTTTACACGAGGAATTTTATTCCCGGTATTTTTCGTGTTCCATACAAACCCGGTTTTGTTTTACGATAATTTTGGTATCTTTTTTGTTGGTTTCTTGGGATTTTTCGCAACCAAACAAACAAAAATGAATAAAAAAAATTCTCAACGACACATTTTTTCATATTTTGTTTTTCTTGTCAGTATTAATTTTAAATTTTTTTTTTACACATACATTTGAAAACAATCCGGTATTTTTTTGAATCGTCTAAACGATGAGGGAATTTGTTGCTGAAAAATCCGGAATAAAATGCGTCGTATAAACACACGGATTAGGTGGATAACTTTGATGTTCGAAACTTAGCCTGGATCTATTTACGAAAATGCCTATTATCCAACATTGGATCAATGGAACTCCATTTATGTTTAACATCGGGCTGAAGTAGAAGTCCGTGTCCAATTAGATAGCATAATTTCTTTAGCAGAATCTCATTTCTTATTTATTTATTTAATCAAAGTTCTAACTGCTTTCAAGTTTTCTAAAATCGAGAATTCTTTGACATGTTCTTCATCATTAATGATCGTTTAGCCTGAACTCGTGCCGAGCTGTACTGTGATTTTGCCGTTATTGGGGGGCGACACAAATGGAAGGATAATGATGTTGACTTGATTACGTTCATAAGCCTTTGTGTAATTATCCATTGAGTCTTCTATAATGTTCCAATTACAAACTTTTGTCACGTATGAGATCTTTTTTGGCCTATGTATTGCGTTCTTGGAAATATCATGCCAAAACAGCAAGCAAAGGCATCTCATCTAAATGTTTATGGACGAATCGGTAGGAATATTTCACTATACCAACGTTCGTTTAATCTCACGATCTTGAGACTGCTTAATTTTACAGCTTCAAACTTATACGTCGATCTTGGAAAATATATCATTGAGTGGTTCAGTAGTTAGAAATTATGGATAGGTAAATCTTGCCATCTGATTGTGATACTAACTCTTCTCGGTTCCGCAAAGCGATGATTGGCTGCTGGTGGTCAATTTAAAGTCGGCGCGTCACGGATGAAACCATTTGCGAAATAAGATATTAGTAATAATTTGAGGTGCAAGCCACTGTGCAATCGCAAATTACACTTCTGTCTTAATTGTATCCACTGTAAAATTAAATTCACGGGACTACACACTCGGCCATTAAATAAAACTTGTTTGTTAATTTTATTAAATATTTCTAATCAGTATTATACTTCTATTTCCAGATTGATCATCTAAAATGATAGCGGTATTTAAGAAATTTGAATTCTTATATAAATCATATGTACTTTTCATCCTAACAATTGGCTACGTGTTAGGAGAGTTAGGGCATTACTTAATCGGTGTCACATCGAAACAAACAGCAATCGAACTAGATTATGGTGATCATGCATGCCAATTGAACACAACCGATTATAATCGACATGAATTACCCCAACAATGTGGCGATGTCCTCGATGAATCAAGGTAAATATAACAAAAATCTAGGTGAGCGTTCCAGATCTAAACTAAAATTTTATTATCTTTTACAGCTGTTTAAATTTGAATATAAGCGGTACTACATATTGTGAATGGAATTATAATGGTCTCGGAATCGAATATCAATTATTGGCTGGACCATGTTTTATCGCCGTATTTACTGTAGTCGGTATATTTATGGGTATTGCGGCCGATAAATATAATCGTGTACGAATTTTATGGATATGTACAATTGTGTTTGCTGTTGCCATATTCCTACAAGGTTCAGTAGAAAAATTCTGGCAATTGATTTTATTACGTATGGTTATGGCAGCTGGTGAATCTGGTTGTAATCCATTGGCAACAGGAATTATGTCCGATATCTTTCCGGAAGATAAACGTGCATTGGTAATGGCAATTTTTAATTGGGGTATTTACGGTGGATACGGTATTGCATTCCCCGTTGGTAGATATATTTCACGTTTAAATATTTGGGATTTGGGATGGAGAATTTGTTATTATGGTGCCGGTGTACTAGCCCTTATTGTAGGTGCGCTAACGGCTGTTACACTTAAAGAGCCCGAACGTCAAACAATTGGTGAAGAAAATCTAGACACTGCCAATAAAGCAAAAGCTTCGATTGTAGATGTAATTAAACAACCTCGTGTAATTATGTTGGTGATCGCCGCCTCGATCCGACATTGCGGTGGAATGGCATTTGCATATAATGCCGATTTATATTATAACACATATTTCCCTGATGTTGATTTGGGATGGTGGTTATTCGGTGTCACAATTGGAATTGGAAGTATTGGAGTGGTTGTCGGCGGTATTGTATCGGATAAAATTGTTGCTAAAATGGGCATTAGATCAAGAGTGGCTGTGCTTGCCATTAGTCAATTGATTTCGACACCATTTGCGTTTGGATCAGTTTTATTGGAACCTGTACCTGCTATGATTACGCTCGGAATTAGTTATTTCTTCGGTAAGTGATCCATGCCATCTAATTATCTCGTTAATTCTTTAATTTTATAATTGTTTTTATTTTTTTAGCCGAAATGTGGTTTGGAATTGTATTCGCCATTTTGGTCGAAATTGTACCACTATCAGTTCGTTCAACAACCGTAGGAATGTTCTTATTTGTTATGAACAACATTGGAGGAAATTTACCAATTCTTGTTGATCCCGTTGCTAAATCGATTGGATATCGGGCATCGATTGCCATCTTTTATGCCGGTTTTTATCTCCTCAGCTCAGCATTATTCTTTATTACAATCTTTTTGATGGAAAATGATGGAAACAAACCTAAATCAACTGAAACTACAAATAAAGTTGAACATGGAAAAGGATACGACAATAATATGTTTACCACAGATGAAAATGGCTTACAATATATAACAAATGGTCGGCCACAAATGATTCGTCCTGTCGAGAGTAGTAGACTGTAATTATAATTGTATTAATTAAGTTATGTGTATGTGAATAAAATTTTAAGAAACTGAAAAGAATCTCACAAAATAAAAAATGTAAATAAATTTATTTTGTTTAAAAAATATTCGTTGCAATTTTTTATTTATAATTTATTATGAATTAGGGCACTCCTCAATATTTAACACTCTACTTTTATAGATTTACCATAATTTGTATCGAGGAGGAAACAGGTTAAAGTACATTTACCATATATGTAATGAAGAGTTCTCTTCATTACATATATGGTAAACTCTTTTTTTTTAACTCTTTTTTTTTTTAATTTTTAATTTATTTTACTTGGCCGAAGCAGTACTGCTTATATCACCAATTTTAAAGTACATTTTACCACTTGCGCATTGCATAGCTCCATGTCACCCTGTACCACGATAACATGGAAGATGGATCGGCCCATGAGTTCTGCACACCAATAGGGGGTCATAGTTGTGTTTATCAATATCACCGAACATAATCTGGTGAGAAAAATTGCCTTTTGCATCCTGCCTCTGTTGGGATTTGAACTCGGTACCTCCCGCTCCAAGCGGCACAACGCTAACCACTGAGCCACTCACTCGGTAATAAAAATAGATTTGTCAGAAGTGGGATTTGAACCCACGCCCTCAGAGAGGACCAGAACGCCCAATATCACTCGTTTTACAAGCAAGAGGTTATCTTGAGTCTGGCGCCTTAGACCGCTCGGCCATCCTGACATTTAAACCCTTTAAAATTAAGTAAAGTTGAATCAAAATGGGACGCCGATCAGTAATAATAGTATTTGGAACACCAAAACGAGGAATACAAGTAAAGAATACAGGAAATATAATGGTGATTTCAGTCATATTTAAAACAGTAACAATCTTAGGTTTAGGTGGCCGTCCAACAAGGACGAGGCATAGACACATGTGGTCCATATCCTTACCACAAAATTTTCTTCTCCGCACTACCTTACTGAAACCAGTTTCAGCTTCTCACGAAGCGGTGGATATCTTTAAGACTCAAATTGCTGAGATCCGTTAGATCCATTAGGAAACGAGCTCCAAAAAACTTAAGTCTATTTTGAGACAAACAAGGACAGGTGCATAAAAATGAAGTATTTTTTCCTCTTCTCCTTCGTCTTTGCAACTTTGACAGTAATCATGAGAGAAGACGCCAAGTCTACTAGCATGTTTACCTATAAGACAGTGACCAGTAATGACACCCACGATTGTGCTAATGTTTTTTGTAATTTTATAAGCTTCCTCTTTAAGGAGCAGTTTGCACGTAGCAAGTGGAACTCCAATGTCCATCTTGCATGGTAATAAAAGGCAAGTAGTATCTTGCGGCGCAAGTTCATCGGCTTTTATATTCCCCGTAATATTGAAATGCCCTGGCACCCAAATAAGATGGATGTTGAACTGTTCAGTCATCTCGTTAAGAGATGAAAGACAGTTCCGGGCTACTTTGATATAGCCTGATTGTAGAACTTTAATTGCAGCCTGACTGTCCGTAAAAATGCGAATATCTCTCAGATATTACATAATACTTCATCCAGTCTATGGCTTCCTTGATTGCTATAAGCTCTGCCTGAAAAATACTGCAATGATCAGGGAGGCTGAAAGATAGGTTTAAATTTAGTTCTTGGCAGAAAACCCCACCACCGACCTTTCCATCACTTTTCGATCCATCTAAAGAAGTTATTAAAACCTGCCTTTGAAACTGTTCCCCTCACCCAGTCCTCTCTGGAAGGAATATCAGCTAAAAATTTAACTTCAAGGTATGATGTCGAGATGGTATAGTCAATAGATTTAGGAATTTCTTTGTTCGTAAGAATAGACGAGTGGCCCATAATGTTACAGGGCCACAAGGAAATAGATTTAAGCCTTATATAGCTGTACTTGCAGCTACTTGTTTGGCCAGGATATCAAGAGGGATGAGATGAAAGAGAATTTCCAGTGCTTGAGTAGAGGTTAGAAGTACCTCTAATATACAAGGCACCACTGTGCACCACTAATACACAAGGCAGCAGTTCTTTTCACTTTCATCAACAATTTTTGGTTCGCCACTGTACTTGGCATTTTTGCAAGATAGAGTGCTATCGTAGCTTGTTTTACTCTTTCCATAATATTTGGCTTCTAGCTTAGTTTGCTGCCCAAGATAAGACCTAAGATTTCACTTTGTTTGCGATGTTCAAAACAACTCCATTAAGAGTTGGAGGGTCGAAGGTGATGTCCAAAACTTCCTGTCTATTACTTGTTATAAAAGTAGGCTTACAACCCACATTACAAATTGATAGGTTTGTACTAAGAATGTAATCAAAAAGTGACTCACCTCATTTATATTAGTGCTTCCCCAGATCGTATGATGTGAGTTCGCATTTCAACCAAGGATGACTCCAACTTTCCATTTTTGAGCATCCATTACAAGACCGCACACATTTGCAGGAGGGAGAATTACCCCGTCGTGTGGCAAGTACGCTGATATTAGCCAGAAATTTTCTTTTCCGATCTCGATGCTAGCTGCTACTGCAGCTGCGTCGCTGTAATTCTAGCTTTTTACAAGAATGCATGAACGAATCTTACCTTCTTGCTCTACAAACAATAATTTGTAATTTGGAGCTCCGAGCCTGTCTGATTCCGTGGAATCAGAGTCTGAACCGAGTCCGCAAAGTGACTCCATTGATGTAGACAACTCATTGTCCAAATTCGTAACCTCTGTCTTTTTAGGGTGTGACTGCATGCCAATTGAGCAACCGTCCCCAGATGAGGTTGCGTACAATGCGGAAGTATCCTCATCTGGTTTTGATGCCCCTGATTTTGCAGCCCCATCCTTTTTGTAGACTTTGAGAGTCACCGCGCTAAATTCATAGCTCACTAGACCACCTGTCTTGGCTAGTACATCCAATGATTCGGTGTTAATAATAATGACGGCTAACCTATTGTCATCTTTTGCTTCCTCCACCTTGGCTATCTTCCAATTTGAAGTTGGTAATTCTGGATTGTTGATTTGCAGCAATTCTAAAATGGTTTTCGGATTACTCGGTTCAGCCGGAACCCACGCACGAGCTCTCGGTCTACTAGGAATATCTTCCAATGGTATTACCTTAAGGTTGGCTCCAAGCCAAACCTCTCCTAGGCTGCTAATCGCCTTCCTATAGAAATCCAGAGATCTCTGATTGGCACAGGCTGTCAACTTTACGTGGTTCCTATACCAACCTCCATCTCGACGTGTAGGAGCCACACCAGGGTTCTCTCTCATAACTGTGAGGAAAGAGGAGGCTAATGCCTTTTTCAACTTCCTCCAATTAGAAGGAGTGATGCTACCATCTTCCTGTGCTCCATCAATCACTGCTATTACTAGTGGATCTTTAAGAACATCACTAAAAGACCTACCTGCCGGTACCTGCAGTTTAGTTCTTTTAGTGGCCTTCGGAGATTCATCCTGTGATCTCTGTCTTTTGGAGACAGACCCTTCAGATGAAGTTCCTGGCATCGTCCTAATAACCTCAGTAGTCCATTTATGTGTCGCTACTTGTTTATCCGTTCTTACTTCCGACGGAATTTCCTCAATCCTTTTTAAGGCTCTCCATGCTTTCTTTCTGGCATTAAAAGATGGTTTGGAAGGACCTGCATTTTTTTTTGCACATATTCCCTTCCTCAATTTTAGGGAGAGAGGGCCTAAAGACCCATGTCTCCTTCATAAAATTTTCCGGCTTTTTAAGAGTTCCGGACTCTTTATTCTTATTTTTTTGGATCCATAATATTTCCCACGAGTAGCGGAGAAAAATGGGGTCCATCCTTGCAGAGATCCGCAATACAAGGATAAGGCTAAGAGCAACTGGAGGTCGCCAGCTATCCAGAGGCTCCGTTCAAGACTGGGCTTTTTGGAAGGGCCCCCAGCCAGGTTGATCATCGGCACGGGTCGCATGACACCTTAATCCGGTCCTTGTTTTATAGTGCAAAACACTCGCATCTAATATTTAGCCGACCGAGGTTGTTGCCCGGGTGGTACCACTAGGAGGTATATTAGATACAATTGGTGGACTCCACATAGTTGAAACAGTGGAGAATAAGTTGTAACAAGTTACAATTAAAAACCACTGCCTACCCTATTGAGATTCACCCACACCACCCAGTAACAACCTTAGTCCATCGAAATGAAACTGATGATTTTTGAGATGCTAAACAACATCGAGTCATAATTGGTGAATCTTGAACCATACTGTACTGAGTTAGACAAATGCACAATTTTAAAGACTGGCTCCGATAGACCATAGTTAGTGGGCCCAGAGACAATGTGCAGATTATCACCAAGTTGACGTATACAAGACGTTCTGGAGCGTAAATGGTAATTTACCAGTTACGAAATCTATATAAATCGTTTTGTAACTTCTTGCAATCGTGCCAGTAATTTCATGTCATTGGTGAAAATGAAGCAATTCTCAAACCTGAAGCAGTCCGTAACATCGTTTATAAATATTGTGAAAATAACAGTGTATAGATATGGCTACCCTGTGGACTGTGGTATTCCAGAAATAACTCGAAATAACTAAAAGCATAAATCAACAACCTTAACGAATTGCCAACGATTAGATAGATAAGACAGGGCCGACCTGTAGGGAACAAATTTTCAATTCAATTTCTCCAGCTTATGAATAAGAATTGAATCATCAATTTTATCGAAGGTCTCAGTTTAGTCGGAACAAATTAGGCCAAGTTACAGTCTAGAATTCATAGTTCTTAATAGATCTCTACAAAATGAAATAAGATTCGTACCTGTTGACCTACCGGGAAAAAAGCGATGTTGCTCTGTATGAAGACAAAATGGTAATACCACAATAAATAAAAATCTCATTTCTTTTACCTGTTTGTGAGAAGCAGAGTCCTAATTTAAAACCGCCTCGTGGTACTATACCTATAGATAACGCTAATTGAAACAGTTGCTGTTGATATAAGAGGCACAGGTGAAATTTTGTAAATCCTCAATGAACTGATTGTAAATCGTATCTCAGGCGAGCGTTTGGTGCTTAAAAACTAATCTTACTCAAGCGTGTATTCTCCATGTCAGGTATGGGTTGGAGCGGACGACGTCTGTTCGTCGATCAAGCGCCTCTCTATATATAAATGTGACATTAACGCTCAACGATGGGTAATTTTGGAACCCAATCTAAAGTGGATCAGCATCTGACGATAATTGCGTGGCTATGGGAAAGCGTGGTTGTTAATATGTCAACTCCATAGATGCCGGATGATTCCTGTATTAATGAAGAGCTCTGCTATAGGTGACCGTTATTTCCCGTGCTGTTCGTAGGACCAAAAAGATTAAAAATAATAACTTAGATAATTTAGAGTGTGGTAATTCTCTAAAAGAATTAAGGCGTAACTATGTGAATCCATTCGAACGCAACGTCATATTACAAGACAGATCGTCATCTGGACAGCCGCAATAAATAAGTAATAGACTCGTTCACATCGCCATAGAAAACCTTATTCTGATATGGACTACTCGCTGTGGAGAGCCACAAAGCAACTAAAACTTAGGCTAACATACCACTACTGTATGATGCGGAAATAAATTTTGTAACTAAAATGTTTTTCCAGATACATGAAAAGTAGCAGAAATGACTAAAGACATCACCCAAGTAGCTTCTTACAGGCCAATAAGCATACTATCGATTCTGGCGAAGATTGAAAAACAGTTTTTCAGAATTTAACACCAATCCTAGAGCAAATTCGCATTATTCCGGATCCCCAAATTGGATTTCGCAAAAAGAATAACACAACGAAACAAGTGGAATGTCCTTAAAAATAGGAGCTATTGCTGTATTCTTAGATTTAACCTAAGCGTTTGCTAACTTGGAATTATTATAAAGATTTCGATCTTAAATGTAGCACAGTATATCGTGAATGCTCCTGGGTACGTGCGTAATTTCGTCAGACGAGTACAAAGTAAAGACATCGTCAACATCAAATCAAACTATGTCGGGAAGGTTAAAGTCAACGACAATAATAAAGGGATTCTATAAACCTTATAAGCGCTTTCTATGAAGCTTGATAGAGTCCCAAGGCTCCCCTGTATCAATAATACCACGAAACGGCAAGGTGCTAATTGAATTTAAGTCAGTAACAGCCACTGGAACTTTATCAAATCTTTTTAATAGCTCGGATTCAATTTTTTGACGTCAATAATACACGCCGCATGGCGATCCATTTTTTGTCACGTGAAACCTGATTATTTTTCAGCCAAATTTTGCAGCAATTGATTTTTACTACTAAGACGGATTCTTCATTGGATTCGATCCCGAAGTTGCTCTTCGTATTGTTCTAGACAAGACAAAATTAACAAGAAGAAGACAAATTGTTCTCTACCACGAGAACGTGCTTTTATATCCTCTCCCACACAATTATCATAAGTGACAAGGAACCCGAGATATCGAAAACTTGTCATTCCTTCAAATGTATGGACATCGAAAAATCCATTACGTCGTATTTTGAGACCAACGGAAGTCTAAAATCGTACAAGTGCATCCAGTAGTTTTATAACATCGTTGTCATTCTGAGGTGTTTCGCTTTATAAATTCTAGAAATATAAATTCTAACACTAGATTAAAGACTATCAGAGTGATTCTCTCCAATACAATGTAAGATAGTAATTTGTATGTTGTCAGCTGTGCAAGGAATGGCTATGACGCGAAAGTTTTCGCATTTTGAGCGATCTAATTTTTTAACGATAGGGTATGGCATAATGCGGTCAATTTCTAATTATCAGGCATCACTTCGCTTTGCCATACTAATCGAAAAAGGTCGGATAGATTGTTCCATAAAATATCCCTCCGAATATCAAGAGCCCGGAGTTAATGCAAATACGTAATCAATACCAGACGAACGGTTTCTTTTTAGTTTTTAAGAGACCCAGTGTGAATTCCTTGTAGAATGGGTCCGCTAGGCACATCTCCGCATTGAAACGCCATCTTAGCTTTGCTGTGACTAATTGATGATCACTGACTACACATTTGATAGCCGACCGATAAGATCTCACATCTTGGATGACCCGAGACCCTTTCCCTTAGTAATTAACACATGGTCAATTTGACTGCGGGACGTCTTACGAGGATGCGTCCATGTTTCCAAGTGGATATTTTTAGGAGAAAAGAATGTGCTAGCCACAATGAGGTCACGCGCGATCGCAAAGTACATCATTCTTTCCCCATTATCAGTTGCTAGATCGTGTCGGGAGAAGGGACCTATGTTTTCAAATAAGTTAGTTTGATTTTTGTCAGCTCTAGCATTAAAGTCACCAATCACTACTCTGACGTCGTGCTCCGGATGTAATTTTTGTAAAATGAGTATTTTTGGGTTGGCTTACATCAGTGATGGGCGCATGAACACAAATGATTGACAAGATCGCTAGTACAAAACAACCTTTTTCACCTGTAGCCCAAGAAGAAAACCAACACCAAGATTGCAGAGGTCATCTATACTGTAAAGCAATGTATAGCCTTGGGACACATGGACTCCACGTTTTGGCCATCGAAATTCTTGGAGAGCAACGAGTTCCGAGCGATATTCTTTTATGGCTGATAAAGTGCCATCAAATGCGCCTGGTTTTCTTAGCGACTGCATGTTCCACGTACCAATCCTAAACCGGATGTCCTTTAACATAAGAGAGAGTTGGGTTAAATTTTGGCAATTTCCATATTTCCTTTTGTTGATTAATTTATCATTGAAGCACAGAAGTTTTTACGAATGCGGGTAGTCAGCCCAGGGATCCAACCTTTGTTTAGTCGCCTCCTACGACAAGCCAAGGATGCTGTGGTTGATTTCTAGATACCATACTCGTTTTGAACTATTTTATGAAGCATGGTAGTGCCCCTCAATCACCAGGTTTCATACATACATAGATATTAATAAGCGCTTGCTAATAGAGGCTTAACCAGAATCTACTGTAGAATTCATCGACCGAACAATCTTTTCTACTGTCTGATCTGGTAATCTTTTACAACAAAAATAAAATTTAGTGACAATCTAAGCAAGATATTTTATTAAACAACAACCGGTACACAATTAAGAATTACACCCGACTTTTTATAATTAAAAATTTTTTTGAATGCCTTAAAATTTTTCGTATTTTTGGAATTACCTTCACAATCTTTTAAATTTTGATGGTAATACACGTTTTCACTGTTGTTAAGGACAATCGCGGTATTTTCCACTTTAAAACTACTTTTCATCGATTCAACGAACAAGTCAGTTTCATTTGGCTTGATATCTTTCAAAGTATCATCCCCGGCCGTTTCGCTTTGTGTTATATTCATTGATTTAACCAACTCCCTGGATAGCCATTGACCTGTGTTCACATTAACCGGTTTGATATAATCACTTAAATCTATCATTGAGCCTTGTGTATCATTTGAAAAAAATTTAATGTTACGTTGACCATCGACTGAATCATTTGGCAACGGCACCAATGTATTCTGTGTGACAAATAAACAAGACGAGGCTAACGATGATTGTGAGGCTGAAGATCGGTCTAGTCTTGTTTTACGTTTGAAATTAAATTCACCATCCAAAAATGGGTTATCATTAGCCACTTCAGTGGCTTGTTTCGATTTTTTGGCTGGTTTTTTGAATGAGAATAAATCTCCATCGTCATTTTCGGTATCTGATAAATCGTTAATACGACTTGATAAATTACGTTTAGTCGCCGCTACAGATTTTGCTGGAGGCTTTGTTAAATTTGGTTTTTTGGCCAGAAAATCCTCGAGCGGTTTATATTGACTCGGTGTTAAATCAATATCATCCTCAAGATTTATTCTCTTATTTTTAGAGGATTCCGTATTATCATCGTTCTTTCTTTTTGACGATGTATTCGTTGTCTCGGGCATTATAAATTTCTGAGTAGCCTCTAAATCATCAACATCCATTACATTTAAATTAGGTAAGGCGGTGCCTGCTTTTTGCTTGTCGTTAATGTTTACATCGACTACGTTCAAATGTTTTTTTATTAATTCGCTATCTGGTATCTCACATGAAGCCGTAAATTGCTTACTATCTTTTGATGATGACTCGGTTGGTGTATCAATTGCTAAAAGAGTTGACGTTTGTAAATTATTTGTAGTTGTACTAATATTTTCAGTTGTTATCACTTTGAACTCGGGATTACAGTACTTTTCTAGCGAACAGTATATGATTGCTAATCCAATTTCAACATCTGGTATGGGACGTTTTCCCATTTTCTTTATTATATCGTATACCTTTTCACAATCACTTAAGCTTTGTGAATGTGGAGTTTGAGTAAGGCCACTTGCAACATACTGAATCACAATCGCATCGGATTTGATTATTTCGGATTTTGAAAGTTTTTCACCTAAATGTTTGCAAGTTCCTCCCGCCTTTCGGATAAGCAACTCATATCGGGCCATATGATGTGACAACATGAAAATAAATCGTTTTCCAGCGAATAGTGTTTTACGCATTGTATTAATATCAAAATTTAGTTCACTCGTTCGTAAAAACGTTTCGTTTATCGGAGGCAAATACTGTCTGTAATCAATTAATTTTTGTTTGCCTTGTATACATTTGACAAATTCTCGCCAGTATTCGGGTGTTACAATTGGTATGCCACCCGATAATGATAATAACACTTTCATCGTGATCGACAACATAGGCATTGTAAGATGTGTACAGGTATCTGTAAATTCGTTAGAAGTCGAACCTTTAATTAATGACATTGTTTTGCTTAGCTCGCTTTTAATATTTTCCGATAGTGTCGAAACAACGGTTTTAAAAATTGTATTGGTCACCGTCCACTTGCTATCTTTACAACCAAAAACGATTTGATCATTAGACTTCAAAACAATCGGAGTCTTAACCTTTACCTTTTGTAATCCTCCAATACCTTGATCTATAATATATGTTCCATATTTCGATTCACAATCTACAAGCTCTAATTTATTTTTGGCATTCAATTTTAAATTGGCATGTATCCGACTTATCGAATTGTCGTCTAGAATTACTATATCAGCATTATTCCGGCCCACAATGTAAGCATCCTGGCACGGTGTAATGTAATAAATTAAACCTAAACGAAAACAAAAATGTATATTAGTTCAATTTTAAAATTTACTAAATATAATAATAGTACGAACCTGTTTTTACATTTGTTAACGACCACATAATTGGAAATAAATTTAACAATAATTAATAATAATAAATTTGTCTTCAGTACCGCGAAAACACTAAACCATAGACGTATAAGAGATATAGACCGGTTTCAAATATTTTTTCCATAGTAAATCTTCTATTTCACGTGTGATCGGTTGGAGAGGGACGGATATCTAAAAAATTGTATGTCTTATTCAACAATTTGAAAAAAAAAACAAAAAAAAAATTTTTTTTTCGCCAATTCAAAACAAAGCTTGGCTTGGATTTGTTCTTTTTTTAGAAAAAAGAGTGATAAAATTAATTAAAACTTATTAAAATTAATAAATTTTTGTTAAAAAATCATAAACTCTATACTATCGTGTATCAAAATTAAAAAAAAACTTGAAAAAATGAAGTGTTTGGTGAAAAATTGTCGGAATTTTAACTCAATAAAGTAGAAGGAATTTCGTTTCATAAGTAAGTTAATTACTAAATTAGATTAAATATAATGTATGTTGTGATTGTAATCTAGTGATTAGTGAAAAACAAAATTAAGTTTTAATTCAAAAATATTAAAAATTTTAAAAAATAATAATGTTATTTTTGTGGTCCCTAAAATCGTAATATACTGTACACTTTCATTTTTTGTTTACAGTCCCTTCTTTTGAATGTAGTGTACTATTCCAGGACCGAATTGTATAATTAGTTCGGAAAAACGCCGTTAAATTACCCACTAATTTTATGATTTTCAAAATATAATACATACGGAGTTTTGTCATATAAAATCATATAAAATTAATATAAAATGCATGATGTGTTTATGTCCTGAATGGACAGAGTCATGAAGCTCATTAGCACTTCGTTTATATGTTGAGCTTTTGTCTAAGGAAATGACTACTGTTCATTTTTTTGTAAATTTGTAGCTATAATGTAAATAATATTTCTTTCTTTTTAGGTTACCAAAATGTAATAAAACGAAAGAACTGTGGTTAAACATGTTAAGTCTTGACCAACCAGGACCTTTAAGTAGCTATAGTATAGTTTGCTCGGAACTAGAAAGCTTAAAATTCTTTAAAAAGATATGTTATAATGTTCATCATAATCTTCTTGATGAAAATATTTTTACCGACAATTTAGAATTTCAATATAGCCATTCTCAAGAACATTTACATTTATTATCTCAGTCCATTATAGAAAAATATTACGATATTCGGTTAAATTTCTTTTGCAACGAAAAATCTGCAAAGCTATCACAAAGGAACAAATTTGTCTCATTACTCCATTTCCATGGCATGTAGGCTAAAATCTCAAATTCCCCTATTTTTCTAGTTTCAATCTAAGTGGATTAGACCTACTGGGGATACCACACTAAAAAAAATGCGCTAAGTACTCTTCCTCTTGGGAAGTGTGGAAATGAGTACTCTCAAGTAAACTATAGTCCTAAAAAGAAACCTTAAAACTTTTTTTAATATTAAAATACATATATCTACTAAAATATCTAATTGCCATACCATCACAAAAAAAATTATTAAATTTATTTTTTATTTAGCAACTAACTTCATTATAATCAAATAGTAAATTTCTAATTGCGGCCCTGGTATTATTATAGTCTTTCTCTTTTACCCTTGAAAATTTCCTCACTTGACGTTTGCTTGATTCTTGTCTAAATCTATTATACGTCTATGCACTAAACAAATCAAATTTATTATTATTGTGATTTGTGATATCGAAATTTTCGCATATTTCACTTTTATTTTTTGACCAGTAAGCAGTGATGCGTCGAAGTAAAAAATAGTACGCGAGAAGAAATTACTTAAATAAACGTACGGTAAAGGCCTGTTAGAATTGAGACAATTATTATACATAACATCAATATTTTTAAAATCGTATTTTACTTGGTTATGGAATTGGAATTGGAATTCAAATTAAACAGGTTATGATTTCTTTTGCGGGATACTTTATTAATCGGAATAACTTTATTAATTATAATAAAATGTGGGTGAAGTTTTGAGTATCGGTCAACAAAGCCCTTACCTCAGTCGTGTACTCGTCTCACCTGTAACTTAATACGACAGTCAAACTTTGATATTCTTTAGACAATCTTCACTTGAAGTGACAGAAATGGTATTGAATCAGCTATGGCCAAAATTGTACCTAAATTCCTGACATGTTTGCTAATCTTACCTCCCCTAAAATTTAAATCGAAAGTAAATTGGAGGGCTAAGCGAAGGGGAGTGTTATCTGTCCGATGACGCACTGACAATGCAGCAATTAAGTTATCTTGAGCTATTGATATAGGCTTAACTAAGCACTTAAATTCAACGCAACACCAAGACCAGAAACAACAAATCTTCGAAATAAATAGGGAAGGAAACGCGGACTATAAACATTTACCGTAATAAATCATAATGATAGCGCAAACGATACTTTTCAGTATAGCTGATGTAAAAATAGGCATAGCCTTTAAAACTTCTAGGCTTACGGTAAAAGATATCAATCCTGCAAAAAATTCGGTCAACGAACCTATTCCAGGGGTGTCTCATAAGATGATAATTAAGAAAAGCGGAGAAAACGGATATGCATCGTTCTTTTCCAGATTATTAAGAATATATTGAAGAAGCGCTTCCTACTGAAAACACTAAAAGAAATAATATTTTCCAATTAAAGGATTTTCGCAACCGAGAGAACACAAAAATCGGCTTAATCAAATATCGAACATATTTTAGGCTACATCATATCCGCAAACGGGTTAGAACCAGACAATGGAAAAATTAAATCCTATAAAATCTTAAGACGAGCATCTCGGTATTTAAATCACGGGGAGACGGACGAGATAATTATTTGACTGTCTCACTGTACTTTGATCATACAAATCAAAGGAATAATGTCAGTCTCACTATGGATAAATCAAACCAGAGTCAACGGACTGCATTATACCTTCAGACTTCAGGTCAATTGCCATTGATTTGTCAATTAGACCAGGATGAAAACTTCTGAGTTAACTTTAATACAATGCTCGTCACTTGGAAGGTGCATTTCTCTAATTTACTCAATGTTCAATAAGTGTCAAATGTTGTATTTGAAAGTTGTCAAATAAAGACAGCGGAGATGTGTTTGGAGGACTCATCCTACGAGGAATTTACACTTACCGTGTGGAGACTAAAAAAGGAACCCCATTTCTCCCCCTTGGGTTGATCCCATTAACTTTGAGCTCTTGATATTCGTATCAGTGTGCTTACATTTGGTCTCATGGTACCGGATTCATTCTTCATTCCTTTCCCCTTTACCTACAAAATTGGTTTCAACGAAACCGGTTTTGTTGGAAAATGAAAAGGAATGAAGAATGAATTCGGTATCATGAGTCCAAGTGTAAATTGGGTACATAGGATACTCTGTAGAGCTATTTTGTCGACCTTATGCGATTAGTATAAGTGAAATTATTAATGCATCAGTTGAATTTAGTTGAAATAAAAAAGCTTATGATTGTAAACGGGGTTTTTAATGTTTTGACATTTTTGTTTATTATTAAAGACTTTTCTTGTAGTCCACATTTTTTATGTTACTAATAAAATTGATTTTGTGAAATATGGGCAATATGGCTTCTTAAATGTTGGAACTTAACCATAAAAAAAATATTTTAGAATGCTGAATTTTATTTCCAATTAAGTTTGTTTGTTGAGTGAAAAATCCAAAATCATCTGGTCATCTAACAGGTTATGGGCCCAGAAGTGATACTAATCTGAAAATTTGCTTTTATCAACCGGCATTATGATGGGCTCAACTAAAATACAGATTAAAAAACTGAATAATAATAATTATCAAGTGTAGAAATATAAATTGACCTTATTAGCACATTGTTGAGTCAACACCACTAGATCCAGTGACAACAGCATAATCTACAAAAATGTGTACACATTGGTCTTATTGTCCAAGATGATCAATTAATCCACATCAAGAAGAAGTTCAAAAAAACCATGTCGAAAGGCTTACGTAAATACCACGAAAAATCGACACTGTCAAATAATGACCGAAAGAGCACAGTCAAAAAGGAAGAACCAGAAAATTAAGACGGATATGTTTACTTGATGGTCAACAAATCGAAACAACTATGGTGTACAAAAAAAGCACCAATAACATTTCGTTCGGACAGAGGCAGAGAATATATGGATCAAAGACTACAAAGTTTTATCAGAAAGATCGGAACCAACAAACCGGTGTAGTTGAACGCAAAAAACATTATGCTCTTGACACTATAAGAATTACGGCATAACTAAAAACCAGCTCTAGTTTATTTGCGAAAGTTTAAAGCACTTACTGTAGTGAATATTCCGAAAAATTAGTGAAAATTAGACAGTACTTGTACTATCAAGATGAACAAGTAAGACGTTCAAATAGAACAAACTTTGGTTCGTCATTTGGTCGATTGATACAAAAAATGAATAAAGCATCAAAATGTCACAAAATTTAAAGTAATAATAGTTTCTCCAGGATTCGCCTAAAAGTTTGATCAATTAATTCAAAAACCTATACAAATATTTGAAGATAACCAAGGTTGTAACAAATCATTACAGAATGATGGCGGAGATCAACGTGCAAACCGTACAGACATAAAATATAAATTTGCGCTTGATTTAGTAACATCAAAATAAAAAGAGTTAAAATAAAAAGGCTTTTAAATGTAAACGCAGTTATTAATATTTTGACAGTTTTGTTTTTTATAAAAGTCTCTTCTTCGGCACTAATAAAATATATCTCGTGGGATACAGATGCTGAATTTTATTTCCAATTAAGTTTGTTTGTTGAGTGAAAAATCCAAAATCATCTGCTCATCTAACAGTTATGCGCTATGTGGTAGAGAAATTGTAGGTGACTACCAAGAAGGATTTCATCCAAATTGGTCAGATCAAGTTTTTTCGCTGAGAATGATTCTTTCTAAATAATACGAAACATCTCTTGACGTGCATCAAGTATTCGTGAATTTCCAGATAGCCTATGACTCAATTCTTCGGGATAGTTCATGATTTGCTTTGCGATGCCTTTAAGTATCAGTCATTTTTGCAGTTAGCTCTGGTGTACGGCAAGGAGATGCTATGTCCCCGATACTCATTAATCTCATGTTAGAATTTATCTTTTGTAAAAGCGGAACACCTTAGGACAAAATCTTGTACCTTTATTTTAACCAGGTTCTGACATATATGTAGATAACATATGTGTAATTAGGCTGAATAGCAACTGTGTAAAATAACAACTAAATCCACTGTACGATTCTTAGCTTTCGTTGGTCTCAAAATCAATGAATCCAAACCCAAATATATGATCACTGATTTTAGAAACCAAAACGGATTGGATTTTAAAAGTGTGGGAGGAAATATAAAAGCGCGTCTTGTCACCGACAACCGTACTTGATATGGTTACGTCCACTGCTCAAGTCTTAAATACTATGGAAATGCCGACAAGCTGAAGTTGAACAAAGTGTTGATCAGAAACGTTATCATGGAGGAATGGATCCTAACAGATGAGTATGAGAGGTGGCTAATTAAATTGGAGATAACAGTCATTCGCATGATGTATTGCTCCAAACGCCATGATGACAACACTTACCAAATTGTGTTTACCAAATAGTAATATTTCCAAGTTACGGTGCTGAAAGGCTTTTTTCACGACGTTAAAATGAAAATTTCAACAATATTATTTGGTCGTTTATTAATACCTTACTTTTCCAAGTTCACATGCTGACCGCAGTACGTCGTTTTTTTTAAATTGACAATTTGACAGAAAACTAGACATTTCACGTAAGTGCGAAAAATTCTTTGAGGATAGTGGAACTATCTACAATTTTTTAAGTTAAAAACTTTATTTGTTTAAATAAGTCTAAACGGATTTATAATATAATATAAGTGTAATATATTAATAAAATGAACACAATAGCAAGACGATGTGCTCGGCTGGACTTTGTAAAAAATTTGCTAAATAATCGAACGAGATTAGGAATTTCACCAAATGTCTTAATTGATAATCGGACAAGATTTCTGACGACATCGATACCCTTGCCACAAAAAGACGAGTAAGATAAGAGATGATAAAAAAAACGTAATTGAAATAGTTAATTGATGATATGAAATAATTTTCCAGAGTCGAAGTAACATTCGTACGAGCAAATGGTGAACGTATCAATGCCAAGGGAAAAGTTGGAGACTCGTTACTCGATGTTGTTGTTAATAGTAATATAGATTTAGATGGATTTGGTGCTTGTGAAGGAACCCTTACGTGTTCGACGTGCCATTTAATATTTAGTAAAAAAGTATACGATAGTTTACCGGAAAAACCAAGTGACGAAGAATTAGATATGTTGGACTTAGCATACGATTTAACCGATACGTCGCGTTTAGGCTGCCAAATAACATTAACAAAAGAATTAAATGGTCTTGAGATACAGGTGCCGACGACAATAAACGATGCAAGAAGTTAAATCTATCTGTATACGTTATATATTGATTGGAGTGGTAAATACTTATAGGGTCACAAAATAATGTAAATAATCTTGATCAAATTGTTCAAATCGATAATAAACCAAGCATGTAAATATATTTTTTTATATATTCTAAAAAAACAAAATTGGCTCTATCGTTGAATTATTATCAATTTATATGAATTATATATCGCACTATTTCAAGGTTAACTTTATTTAAATAAATCAATTGGCGAGCGAGAACAACTTACAACAAAACCATAGGAAATTTCACTTTAAATTTGGTAATCCAAACATAAGTAAATAAAACGTAGTGCGTGTGTGTACATCGTATTGACTATAAACTTTCTCTTCAACATTTTTTTTACTTTACTGCTGTGAACCGAATTTAATCCACGAATTTACTTTATTTGGTTTAAGAATTTTTAAATAATTTATTATGCTAAATTTGTCTCATAATTTGAATTCATTATTCTTGGATTACAAATTTAAATGATTTAATCTATTGCTAACGACAATTTTATTAATTTATTCCGAATATTCAATGACTTAACTTGGTATGTATAAATATTCGGAATTGGTTTCCCCTAAATGTTGATGTATTGTCTAATTCCTAAATGTATAATTTGATTTATGTATTTTAATGTGGTCAGTATGTGTCTTCTAATCGTCTGGCAAAGCAGATGAGTGTTGATAATATTATGAAATCTGAGCTTAATTTTCAATTGGTTCAGTACTTTCAAACTCACTGTATTTATTTATGAAAGTGTTGGCCATAGTTAAGCTCGCTTAATTTTCTTCCGCTGATCGGTTACCGGCTTTAGTTACTCAAAATGGTCCAGTAATATCAATCGCTATTCGTTCGAATGACATTGTAATTCTCACATTGTACTTCTCTTCTCTAATTCATTATTGCTCTTTTCTGACATCGCACACTAGAAGCTCCTGTGATTAACATATAAGAAGTGCCGTTACAGTATGCCCTTACAAACGTAGTTGTAGTATAGTTCTTCTCTTGTAGTATTTGAACATTAACCCTAGGTAGGAGCCTACTGCATATTCTTACATTCATCAGGTTGTGAAACTTAGTTAGTTTGTTCTATATTCAAAAAAGCGAGTTAACCATCAGCATTTGCCTTCATAAGCCTGATTCCGAAGCATCGTGACGATAAACGGAATCTCCAGCGACAATTCTTCTAGAAACCTCGAGTTGGTTATCTCATCTTCCTTTCCATTATTGGTTATCCTGCTTTTGACTCCACCGGCTACGTAGCCAAACTTAGACGTCTTTCAAAGAGCTGCAATTTCTACAAGGATAGCGTGGACCGAATGCTATGAGATCGTCTGGTTTGCGGTTTGTGAAATATTCAGTTGCAGCAGATGTTTCTGGCTAAAAAAGATTTACAGTTAGACACCACTATCGATCGCAGCGCTGCCGCAGAAACTGGCAAGAAGGTCATTGCCGCGGCACACCAAGTGAAGCAAATCGTGCCTAACATAAAAAAGCCCGGCAAAATTTAAGATTTATTTTTGGTTTCAACAGAAGAAATCGTTACGATCACAATGGTGTTTTAGCTGCGGTGAGGATTATGACCGATCCACCTGCCAATACCGTGTTACAAACCGAAGAATTCCAAAGAATTATTCGAAAATCGCCACCACTTCGTGAGACAAATCAAAAGCTGGTACGACATTGCCACAGGCAATAAAATCTTTGGGGTTTCCATTCAAGGAGCCCATGCAATCTCAGGAACCAATTTTTCCGATGTACTGGTGAAATTTAGCCGTCTATTTTTACCAGAACTGGGTTCGTACAGTGAACGTTATGTTATTCTTCAGGTAGATCCGAAAAGTGTTCCGATAAGTTTGCCAGCATAAAAAGTTCCAATAGCCATACGAGCGGCATTAAAATAGAGCTGGGTAAACTAATTAGACACGGAATTCTGGAGCCGGTTGAATACAGCGAGTGGGCTACGCCAATAGTAGCTGTTCCAAAGTCCGATGGCAGCGTTAGAATTTGCGGCGACTACAATTCGACAGAACCAAACGGTTCCATTTTTGCAAAACTCGACCTTGCCCAGGTGGGCAAAATGTTGATGAGCATGAACAGCTCATCGTAGATGATGCATCTGCGCTGGTACAAACAACTATGATACACAAGGATGCCTCTACAAGTATTGTGAGAATGAAGGTGTTAGCGAAGAATTACATATGGTGGTCCAAACTATAGATGAAGGCATGGAGTCGTCCAGAGATGGCACAGGCTCCCGTGCACCCATGGGACGGGACTGCTATTTAATTGTAGAATTCGAACTTGCTTCAACCATCTTCACCCCGATGTTTTGAAAATATTCGCGATCACAAGACAAAATCAGCGGTCGAACAGCCACTGTCTGAAGGTTTCACAGTTTGGGTATGAAACCACTAGTCCGGTCCGAAATCTATACCTTGCATTTGTGCAAACCACTCTCACTTGTAACTTTCCAATGACAAACCCCATCGCTCCAACTCTTTTCAAAGCTGTTGAGATGTTTATTTGTTTAAATTTGACATTTCTGATTCACCTTGCGAAATTCCACTTTAAACACCAATTTGTTACGAATTCTGGCAAATTTAGATTCGTTTTGTATTTTGTGTAAAAAATACTCCAATATTTAGTATTTCAATATATATTTTTAAATTTTAAAAATAAAAAATATTTTATATATAAAATATATGCTCCTGAACTCCCAAACTCATTTTGTATAAAATTAAATTTTTTTAAACTCGAGTATAAAAGGAGAAGTCTTTATCATATGCTGTGTTTTGATTGGTTTGAGCTCGGGAGATCGGAAATTATTTCCGATATAAGAACCAAGCTTAAACGTAAGGAATTTGGTAGATCTACCAAGATTGCCAAGGTTATCTATACTTTTAAGTATATAATAGCCTTGATGATGATCTCCATTTTTTGGCCATCGAGTTTCTTGGAGAAAACCGAGTTCCTAGCAATCTTGACTGAAATAGTGCCTTCAAATGCACCTGGCTTTCTTAGCGCCTACACGTTCATTGTACCAATCCTAAACCAACTATCACGGTTGAGAAAATAATTGTATTTTTGAGTTTAGTTTTAACTTTTTACGTCTGTCACAAAAAAGTGCGTTTCATTGAGAATCCCAATGTCCCCACGTATACTTGTAAGTTTCAATTTATTCTGCTTGCTGGGTTCTTATTATATTTCACACATATTGTACGCAATTCATGTTCCATCTGTAAAGAGACATAAAATTGCATTACTACTCCACTCATTATATAATATGACGTTTAAAATATTTGTGTAGTCCAAAATTATTTTATATGGAGTTTTTTGTACATAAAAACGAAGAATTTTATGATTTTTATAATAAAATTATTGTGTTTTGTTTTTAAAATATAATCATTATTTATAAATATATACATATAATAATATAGAATTACTTGTAATCGAATAGTTTAATCAACAAAATGCTTAATGATACGTCCATGCATGATAACGAGACGATATGTCGTGCTTGTTTGGAAAATGCAGATAACATGAAGTCAATTTTTCAAACCGAAAACATCTTGAATAAAAACATTAGATTGTGTACTGTTCTTAATTATTGCACGAATTTAGATGTAATTATGATTATACTGAATAATTTATACTTTCATTTATAATATAGATTAATGATATTTATTTATTTCGGCGTAGATATACGAAGGGGACGGTTTACCTGGTAAAATATGTCACAGCTGTGTCGCCGAAGTCCTTAAGGCATTCACATTTAAACAACAATTTATACGGGCAAATACAATATTACGAGATAAATTATTGATTGTCGTAAACGATGATGATGATGATAAAAATGCCGTTAATTGTACATTCGAACATGTGATAGTGAAACAGGAATCTGATGACGAACATGGCAAGCTGCCACATGAATATGATACAGCCGAACCTAAAACCGAAGCCAACGGTTCAGATTCAGATGGATTACCGGATGCGTTGCACGATCATTTCGATGATGGTCTGGAACATGATGACTTGTCTCTCGATGGCAAAGATTCAAAAGAACGTAGAAAACGAATCAAAAATGAGAATAATTTTGATGATGATGACGATGATAATGTTGTAGATAAGGAATATCTTGAGAACTATTTTAAGGATCATGAGTCGGACGATGAATTTATGAAAAATAAAAAAATAGAAATACGAGAAAAATTAAAAAAATTAGCAGGCAACAATGAAAAATCCATTCTTACCGATCGTGCATTACGTTCGTATTTACGCGAATTGAAAAAACGGCCAAGAACCAAAAAAGAAGAGAAAACAGAAAAAACAGTCACGTACAACTGTAAAGTGTGTAGCAAACAGTTGAGTAGTTCGAGCTCGCTTAAAACGCATATGTCTACCCACAGCAAAGATAAGCAACATTTGTGTAGTACGTGTGGTGAAGGTTTTCGCACAAAATCCGCATACGATGACCATCTAATGACCCACAGTACTACAGACCCGTTTAAGTGTTCAAAATGTAGTAAGATCTTTAAAAATAAACGTTCGCTACGCGATCATCTGCGAATACATGTCGATGTCAAACCATACTTGTGCGGTGTTTGCGGTAAAGGATTAACACAAAAAGTTGCACTAAAAAAACATTTAATGATTCATACTGGCGAGAAACCGTATGAATGTGATTTATGCGGGAAAAAATTCCGCTACATGAATGTGTTAAAACTACATAAACGATATCACACGGGCGAAAGGCCATTCCCGTGCACTGTAAGTTTACTCGATAATCTTCCTAAAATGATGGTTTGTTATGTAATGTTGAAATATTTTTTTAGGAATGCGGTAAACGATTCAAAGAACGAACACATTTACGAAAGCATATGATGATCCACACGGGAGAAAAGCCATTCGAATGTGAATACTGTGGTAAACGGTTCAATACTAAAACATATCTAACGGTAATTAGTATGGTCCTAAGTGATGTAATTCGATAATTAATTTCTTATTTTGTTATGTAGGCACATCGAAAAACGCATACCGGCGAACGAAATCATTTCTGTGCGGTTTGTGGCAAAGGTTTTATACAAAGAAATGTGATGCGAAATCATATGGCAACACATCAACAGCCAATGCCACCGATTGAACCATATGCTGTCCCAATAATCATACCAGGCATAACAGATAAAAAAACAACAGAATCGATACCAGAAGAAGAATCAACACAACAACAATCAACATCACAAACGACAACAATACATGTACAACAACAAAAACCAATATCGCAACATACTGTAATACCGCAACAAGAAAATATACCTCCGCTACAACCAATAGTGCAACATACACCGTCACCACCACAGCAGATGCAACAGCAGCAACAAATAATAGTGCAACATGTATCATCGCATGAAGCAACATCACCTCAACACACCGTACTACAATCAATGCATTCGCCACAAATGCAAACGATACACAACACATTAATACAAACGCAGCAGCATCAAACAATGTCATCACATTCTCAAATTCAACTGCATAATATGCCAATGTCACATCAAATGCAACATCATTAAATTTTTACCAGGATCTGAGGTAAATCAAAAATCTCGATATGAATTTTGGATAGGTTTTCGGATCCCTCAACTCAACACATATTATGTATTCTTGTTTATCCAAAATATCATTACTAAAAACGATAAATATATTTTAATTTGCATAAATCTTTTGTTTTGGTTTGATTTCAAATTGGTACTGTATAAAAAATGCTACGATTTCCGATTACCAAAACTATGTAGCCAACCTGCCAGGCATCTGTATTCAGGCGGCGACTGACGTTAGAAGACCCAAAGATAGGCTCATTTCACAATAATTTAGAAATTACACTTATGAACACATTCCGTGCAAGATGTCCCGAAGTCAGTTGTGTTCATTTCTAAGAGATGCTTCCGTCGGTTCACCTAAGATACGATCTCTTACCAAATTCGTAGGAAGTGATCATCAATTGGTCACTGTAAAGCTGTTGAGTTATTAAGTGTGAGAGAGCCTTTATTTTGTTTTGTTTTTAATACTAGCCGCTTGTGGCGTTCTATTTCCTTCTTGTACTTATTCTCTAAAATAAATACCTCGTGTATGGACGCTTGTCTTTTTTATTCGGATTATATTTCTTTTTATTTAAGTACATAATCACATCAGGTTATGGGCCCAGACCCACTTAAATAATAAAAAAAAGAAGTTCAATTTGTTAAATTTCGTAGTTAACGAGTTTAGCGTAATTATTTTTTTTTGTGTAAACATTAATAAAAAAAAAAAATTAAAATGGCGGCAAAGTTTGCGTCCATAAAAAAATTGCATGGAAGAGATAAATAAGAGACATGGAAATTTGCTGCACAAGCATATCTTCAAATGAATGACCTTTGGAGTCATGTTGAGGGCACATGTAAGGAAAGAGATCCAGAAAAAAAATTGAAGATTCAAAAGCCAAGGCATCGATTGTTTTATTAGTGGACAGTGTGAATTTTTCACATATTCAAAAAGCAAATACGGCGAAGGATATTTGGGACAGTCTGAAAGTGGCGTTTGAAGATTCCGGTCTACTTTTTCGTGTAGCATTATTGCGTAAACTAGTTCCAACAAGACTAGTGGATTGCGCTACGATGAAATTTTTCGTCAACAAAATTATTATGACCGCCCACAAGTTAAAAGGTGCCGGCATGGAAATAGACGATGAGTGGATTGGCACAGTGTTGTTGGCCGGATTAAGCAACGAGTACAAGCCCATGATTATGGTGATAGAAAATTCTGGTACACAAATTTTGGCTGACTTAATAAAAATCAAACTACTTCAAGAAATTCGTTGGGATGATAGAGTTGTGGGCTCTGTCTCTGCCAGCAGAGACAATTGTGAAGCCAGCACAGTCAAACAATTATAAGAAGAATAAAAAACATGTAAAGGACGGGACATGTTTTGGATGTGGCTTAGTTGGTCACTTCAAAAACAAATGTCCGAATACGAAGATGGCTAATTATTACGTCAGTTTTTTCGTGTTTGACGGCATGCAATATTAAATCTAATGAGTGGTATATAGACTCTAGTGCCTCTGCACACATGACACGTGAACAACTTTGGATGGAAAATCTCAAACCAGTGCCAGAATCAGGGGAGGTCACGATTGCAAATCAATCAAAATTGAAGGCTGAATTGATTGGCAATGTTTTACTCCTGCTACGGGTGAATAATCGTATAGCAAATACTAGAGTTCATGATGTTCTATACGTGCCAGGGCTTTGCACAAACTTATTGTCAGTTAGTAGGCAAAGGTTTAATATTCAAGTTTAGTGCAAATGATTGCAAAGTTTTTGACAAAAACTAGAAATTACTGATTGAGGCAAAAGTAAATGCAGGGATGTTCAAAGTGACACATACGAGTAAAACATGTTTGAGGGTCAAAGTTGAGAATACATGGGAATTATGGCATCGACGTCTAGGACATGTGGGTCACGATAGCTTGATGAGATTACGAAAAGGATTTGTGGACTGAATGAGTTTTGTCGGAGGTCAACAGGACAAGTGTGAAACTTGTATAACGGGGAAACAGACTCGCCTTCCGTTCAAGGACAGCAAATTTCGGGCTTCCAGAGTACTAGAACTGGTGCAAACTGACCTGTGTGGTCCAATGCCAGTTGATTCATTTGGCGGCTCGCGATATTTTTTGACTTTCTTGGATGATTTTAGCCAGATTTCCGTGTATTTCATAAAAACAAATCAAACACCTTGAATGTTTTCAAGAAGTTCAAAGCTTTTGAATGGTATTTTTGAATGTGTATTTCTGTAATGGAACAGAATACTGCAACAAGGAGAGGAGTTTTCTAAATTCCTCCGAGATTCAGGGATACAACATCAAACTATACCCTTTACGTCAGAACAAATCGGCAAGGCGGAAGGGATGAATCGTACATTGGTGGATCGTGCGAGATGTATGCTTTTTGATGCAAAGCTTGACAACAGATTTTTAGGTGAAGCTGTCAATTCAGCTGCTTATCTTGTGAATCGTTTACCATATCGTGGGGCTATCGATAAAACGCCCAAAGAAATTTGGTCCAATATAAAACCAGATTTATCCAACCTGAAAGTTTTTGGATGCAGGGCAATGGTCCATTATTCAAAAACGATAATCGTTAATCGAAAACGAGACGTGGTCGCTTATAGAGTTGCCACCTGATCGTAGAGCAATTAAAAGCAAATGGGTTTTCAAGACCAAGTAAAACGGAAAAGGAGTGGTAGATCGATACAAGGCTCGTTTGGTAATGAAGGGCTGTGCTCAGCGTAAGGGCATTGACTATGAGGAGACATTCTCGCCCGTAGTTCGTTACTCGTCGATACGTTTTTTGATTGCGGTAGCTGTGAGTTACCATTTAGAGATCGATCAGATGAATGCAGATTACAGCGTTTCTTAATGGCGATTTGAGCGGGAAAATCTGTATGATTCAACCTGAAAAATTTAGTGATGGAAGTCAACGTGTTTGTTGTTTGAAGAAGTCGTTATACGGACTCAAGCAGTCCAGTCGTGTGTGGAATCAGCGTTTGGACACTGCCTTGAAGATTTTTGGCATGAAATGCTCAAATTACGAAGCATGCATTTACTATTTAATGGATGGTATTAAGATGTTGATTGTGGCAGTATATGTTGACGACTTGCTCATTTTTTCCAACGATAAAGTTTTGAAAGCTGAATTGAAGTTGTGTCTTCAAAAGCAATTTAAAATAAGGACATTGGCGAAGCCAAATGTGCGCTGGGCATGCAGATTACGCGAAACCGCAAGACCGGAACGATTTCAATAAATCAAAGCCAGTATATTCAAAATATACTAGAACGTTTCCAAATGGTCGATTGTAAGTGTTCCAGCTGATCGAAATCAGAAACTTAATTCTGAAATGTCTTCTAAGAATGAGTCAGATCGTGAATCCATGATGGATGTGCCATATAAAGAAGCCGTATAGGGAGCTTGTTGTTTGCTGCCCAGGTATCACGACCAGATATACAGTTCGCAGGAGGACCTGTCAGCAGATTTAATAACAGTCCAGGTGTTGCTCATTGGAAACTGACTTATTCAAAAAATGGAAATGAAGTAGTGCAAGGTTATTGCGATTCAGATTGGGCAAGTGATTCAGTAGATCGACGTTCGACAACAGGCTATGTATTCAACCTGCAAGGTGGAGCAATTTCATGGGCGTCAAAGAAGCAACCAACAGTTGCTTTGTCTACAACAGAGTCCGAATACATGGCTATGTCTTTGGCAACCCAAGAGGCTTTTTGGTGGCGGGGTATATGTCAGGAGTTGTTAAGTGAAAATAAATGTTCAATTATCATTAACTGCGACAACAAAGGAGCGATCCAACTAACGGAGAAGACTGCTTTTTCACCCAAAACAAAGCATATAGATGTACGTCATCATTTTCTGCGCGAGAAGGTTAATGACAAGGTGGTTAAATTTGTTAACGTCAACACAAACAATATGTTAGCTGACAGCCTTACCAAACCGGTGACAGCAGAAAAACACAGGTTCTGTTCAAAGGGAGTAAATCTTGTAAAGAGTTGAGTGCTGGAAAATATGGCTCTAGTGGAGGTGTTAAGTTATTAAGTGTGAGATAGCCTTTATTTTGTTTTGTTTTTACTACTAGCCGCTTGTAGCGTTCTATTTACTTGTACTTTTTCTCTAAAATAAGTACCTTGTGTATGGTCGCTTGTCTTTTTTATTCAGATTATATTTCTTTTTATTTAAGTACATAATCACATCAGCTAATATTTGCAAGTGCTTTAGCAACCTCTCTAGGCCTGAATCTAATGCGGCCCATCGATGAGCTAGAGTTTGCTAAATTAAGGTTTGCAGCAAATTTTCGGACGAGTAGATTAGCTTTTTCTGTGGAAGTAACAAACATACCCATCATTCAGAGGTGGTATAGATGATTTCCCACTATCCAAGAAGTTTTCCTCGACTTTACGAGCAAAAGACCAAAAGGTCTGCTTACTTGGCATGACCACGTCGTTAGAAATTTCGCTGTAATAAGCCGATAGCCAGAAATATTCAAAGGCAATACATTTACAAGTGCAAAAGCATTAACACGATTTATACAAGTTTGGAATTTTGGCAAAATACCATAAAAATGGATAGAAGGTTTGTGATCACAATAATCAATTCGTACTCCATAATAGAATCTAGATACAAACTCTCTCAATGTGCTCTGACAATAAGTTTTCGCAGATTAAGAGCTATTCTGCGTGACCGTCTAATGGTAAGGTTAGTAACCGCACATCAAATAAATTGAATTTTCAAGGTGCTTCTAAAAATAGTATATACTTATATAAACACAAACAGTCGTAAGTGCGTAGACCGGGTATGACCTCCTCAACGATCTCTAATATAAAATAGCATTTTCAGGCGCAGTTTAAAACTAATACCTCTATGGGAAACAAATAAAATTTACGACAAGCGTTTCAATTTCAATCAAAGTGAATATAATGAATACATCACCTTCATAGATTTCGTTAACCTTCTCGTGTACATACACATATTTAAATGATCTGAAATTGGTACAGCTAGTAATCGAATATGGTTCACGTATATGAATGTTGTGTAACCTCCATCAAGATCTTTTACAATTTAACATTTTTTCGTTTGTGATTTTTACCTTTTGCAAATCGTCGAGGTAATACCAAGTCATTCACATGCTTTTTATTAAGATAAATGTTGTTGGAACCATTTCCCTTGAACCTATCATTTTGATATATAATTTAAAATGCGGAAATGGTTAGCGGGTAAATGATTGTTGATAAATAGGTCGACTTGTTATTGTACACACGATGATATGCACGCAAATATACTGCGAGGTGCTAATATATTCAATGTCGTGTAGCTTTCAGTACAAATAAGTGTTATGGGCTATAATATAATATAATAGTATGGGCTGTTGCTGGCCCTTAACGTAACAACAATCCAGTTCCACTAATTTTGATCCTAAAGTTGTTTTTCATATTTTATGATTAGAGAACTAGAAGAAATACAAGATGGTGGTCATCAACAAATTCCTTCGATTTTAATGGATTCACACGATATATTTGCTATATTATTGGAATTTCCAATTTGTGACAAAACTGCTCTGCATTTCGGAAATTTTCAAGTTGTAGCATTATTTCTCAGTTAGGAAAAGTGGCCTTCCACATGTCTCGTAACGTGTTTTTTACCAGCAAGATATCCTTAAAACTACATACCACTGTGGTGGTATTCTAAAAATCCTAGGGTCGTTTGCTTGTCTTTTAGAACAACGTGACTATAACGCGGTTTATGAGTAACACCTGGGGCGTGTAGTTGCTGAAAACCCAAGGTGCGTTTGATGTTACTATATTAGCCGTTAAAATAGTAGCATTTTGAACTCCAAGAAACTCGATGGCACAATATCAAGTTCTTGTTAGTAATAGCACTGTGGAAATCAATCACCATTCTACAGTAGTGAATGGTTTATGGGAGGTATACTTTAGTTATGGCGAAAATTAAACCCTAAAATGATTAGTTGGATAAAGTGTGTCATCTTGCTGTCATGCTTTTGAATATAGCTTTTGAGAGAAGCTCGAATACGTTTCATAATCGCACACAACAATAAAGCCGTCCTTGCTAGGAGAATTGCCAAGCGAATTTGCAGACGGGAGAAACATGAATGGTGAAAGGCTGAAGTCTTAAGAAGACAACAACTCATCAATGAGTACAGTTTAGGTATCTTCTTTAAAGGAGTCACCAGAAAGTGGCAGCGTTATGCCCTATCTTTCAGATAGAAGATCCTCAAAATATCAAAACTTTTACGGCCTAGCTCTTTTTGCATGGCTTACAAATTTCTGTCTTACATAATATTGAAGAGAATCATCCCCCTGGCAGAGGAAATTATAGGTGACAACAAAGGAGGATTTCGTCTAAACCAGTCACTCACTGATTAAGATTTTTTCGTTGAAGTTGAGGATGATTCTTTTTAAATATTATGAAACATCTTATTAAGCCATCAGGTGTTCCGGGATTTTCAGCAAGCGTATAACTCAATCAGCAGGTTATTTTGATTTTGATGTGGCATTTAAATTTTCTTCCTATTCAGTACATTTATCATTCGGTCGAAGTGTAAACCTAAATATTTAACCTTTATTTGTTGAGGAATACTTACACCATTTAACCGGTGGGCAAGCATTTGTTAAGACTGAACATGATGTACACTGAATTATCTTCGTTCACTTTTATTCGCCAGTTCTTTAGCCATTCCTCAATTTTACACTAATGAATTTGCAATTTTCTTGATGCAGTGTGAGAGATTTTGTGTGGCAATATGGATGTATCATTACATCAGCAAATGTTGATATTATTAATTTTTTAGTAATAGATAGATCGGCTGAGTATAACAAGTATACTTCTTTACAAGGACGCTACTTTGTGGAACATCTGCTCTAATATCATTTAAGCCAGTTTTTGTAAAAAGTTTTCCGTAAAAAAATCAAGTTTCTGGATGTCTTGTTCGATGACTAGCCTCCTATATTTATCCCATTTGGTTCGCGCGCTTGTGAAACGTTTTGGCATTTCTACCCTTAGGACACCGGTACTGAACATTGGTTATTTGTTGGCAAATAGGTGGGTTTATCAGCTGATGAGTAATTCAAACTTTGTTCCTCTATAGCTTGAAAAAATTATCTACCTTTCGGCGATATTAGTCGTGACCCGCCAATGAATATGTTAAGCATTGTAATCTCCCCCACAAGGAGTTTATTATCCAACTGAATTTATAAATGATTACAGAAGTAAATTTTTAGAAAAAAACCCAAAAAATCCTAACAGATGTGCATTAAAGCTATCACAATTAGAGAAAGAAATGAAACATTACGAAATAGAAATCCTGAACAAGCCTACATCAAAACAGCTACTAACCCAGACGGGAACCAACAACACAGACGCAACCCCTGGATCAGTGATAATACTTGGAAGAAAATAGAAGAACACCGACAAGTCAAGTGGCAAACATTCCAAAAGACATGTCAAAATTCAATATACATGACAATAAAAGGATCGTGAAATTAAGAAAATGACAAGTAATGGTCGTATACAGTACACTGGAAACATTCTCAAAGCAGCAGAAGAGGTTACATGTGCGCTACATTAATGCGTACGAACGGCCACTGGAGTGGAAGGACTATTTCGGAAAGAACACCACCAACAATACACAAATCTTCGAATTAATCACTAGTGCCATTGACGTAACTAGCAACACCCATCCACCAACGGAGTGGGATGGTAGCGGTTCCATTGCTAAAATGAAGAATAACTAGGCTTCTGGAATGACAAACAGATTAACTGAAATATTCAAAGGGAACATATCCACAACTGCAAGTGCTTTAACATTAATAATACCAGAAGTATGGAATTCCGGTAAATTACCGCAAAAATGGAAAGAAGGCTTGTCCATAAAGATCCCTAAGAAAGGTGACACAAGTATAAAGATATTGGCAATAATCATTCTGGACAGAATTTCACTGACAACTAACTCGAAACTTAGGAACGAGCAAGCTGAAGACCTGGATGAAGTTGCACTAATCATATCAATACAACACGTATCATCATAAAGCAATCTAATGAATGAAATTAATTAGATTGCTTTATGATTATACGTGTTGTATCAATGGCAATGAAAGTGCAGAAGCTATCAGATCTAGCAAAAGAAGTTGGCCTCAACATAAATATCAAGAAAACCAAGGCAAGGAGGCTAAACACACCAACATTAACATCGATCTCTATCAACCAAGAAAAAATAGAAGAGAATAATGAATTCGTATGCTTTGGTTGCACACTGAAAAAAAACGGGTGGAACAGATGAAGACATCAATAAACGGATCAACAAAACTAGAACAACGTACAGCACGCTACATAAAGTTTGGAACTTATCTGTCCTATCCCGCAACTTTCACATCAAGCTAAGAATGTTCAATCCACGTGTGAAATCGGTGTTGCTCTATATGGCTGTGAAACCTAGAAGCATAGGCAAAAAATCAATAGCGAGCTACAAGTGTTTGTAAACAAATGTCTTAGGAGAATACTGAGGTGCTTCTGGTCCAACAAAATTCCAAACGTTGAGCTCCTAAGGCAAACAAATTGTCAACAGTCATTGAGACCGAAATTAGGAAACGCAAATGAAAATGGATTGGCCACACGCTAAGGAAATAACCTAATGATGTCACAAGAAGAGCACTGGAGTGAAATCCGCAAGGACAGAAGAAAGTTGGACGACCACCTGTAAAATAAAAAATAACGATGCTAGAAGAAGTAATCTCTATGCTCCTAAACTGGAGTTAAAGTAAAAATAGTTCTGCTGATATTACATCAGACCATTCTTGCAGGCAGATTCTCGCTGATTGAATATGTTTTAACTATATTTATTAAGCTCAGCTTTGTGTCGTGCTAGGCAGTTTGCATTCCATATTGCTATTTTAAGGACATTCATTTTTGAGTTGTAACAACTACCTGCTTCAGCATATTCATGTTTAGCATCATTAAATCCATAGTTCTCTCCATCATTACCATTTAACTTTTATCTATGAAAGATGAATGCAGTTTAAGCTTTCGTCACTCTTTTCGCTACCGAAGGTTAATTTTTCGTTTCAGTTTCAAATATATTATGCAACCACTATACTTTGCCGTATGATTTCCTCTGCAGTTGCTACATCTTTTCACAGAAGTATCAGCTTTGTTTTTTGTTGCATCACTTTGAATTATGTAAGTCTTCGCTGAGAACAAAGATATCGCTTAACGTATAATAAGCTTTACTGTGTCCGTATTCTTGGCACTTAATACACTGTATTGACTAGGTTGCTTCCTGACCCCAACATTTTTTTGAACTCATAGAATCGCTATCGCTAATAACCTTGATGGCCAAGATTATGTTACAGGATATTTGGAAGCAGGCATAAAGTGGGATGAACATTTACCAGAAAAAATAAACACCAAACGGGAGAATTACAGGGATGACCTGAATGAAATATCAAAAATAAAAATTCCGAGATGGGTCAACATAACGTCGAGGTGCAAAATGGAACTGCATTGTTTTGGTAATGCTTCAGAGAACACTTATGTGGCAGTGGTTTATTGTAGGACAGTAGATGATAACGATGAAACAACGACTCAGCTATTAATGTCCAAAACACGAGTTGCACCAGGGAAAACGAAGATAACAATCCCTCGCCTCGAGTTAAATGCAGCCCTATTATTGGCAAAATATTGAAACACATACAAAACACCATGAAACTTGGAGACGTTTAATGGCACGGTTGGTCAGACTCAACTATAACACTGTGGTAGTTTAAATGAGAGCCAAGTTGCTTCTACACATTTGTGGCAAATAGGATTTCAACCATTAAGAAAATATTACCAACGACAAGATGACTTCACGTGGCATAACTCCCAAAGAACTTATCTTCAACAATTTATGGTGGCATGCACTAACCCTCCTAAAAACTACTTCACCATAGTAGAATCCTGAATCACAGAGCTGGAACAAAAGCTAGTGCTGGTGACGGTGATAAAGAGTTTGCAAGTATTTTCTACAAAATTTAGCAATTTGTCTATATACGACAAAAGCCAGTGTACAGTAATAATTGTCTACGATTTATAAATAACCGCCAAAAATATGTTAATTGGTTGACCGGTAATGAAATAAAGGTTGCAGAAACAACAATAATAAAAATAACCCAATAACAAGATTTGTTGACGTTGTGACGGAATGTCTTCAAAACTCGAAGCTGGCGACCGCCAGCAAACCACCTTGTAATCCTAAGCAAAAACTACATAATCACGCAACGGATAATCGAGGATACCATATAAAAACCCTTTACATGGTGGCACACAACTAACTTTGGCAACTCTGAGACAAAAATATTGGATCATTGATGGGAGGCGAGTCATAAGACAATTGATACAAAGGTGCAAAGGCCATCCAACTAAGAACGACTAAGAACGGTCAAGGTAACAAATCCTACAAGGAATACATCGCCCTATTCGTATGCATAGCAAAAAAAAAGAGCCATCTACATCGAAATAGTGAGCAACCGTACAACAAAAGCATTCATAGCGGCCAGCAAACGAATCGTTTCCAGACGTGTGATTTGCATGGATGTATTCTCTGACAACGGAACCTATTTTCAAATTCAGTAATGGAGAAGACGAACCCTGCAGCTATGACCACACTGCTTGAGGACATAGCAGTCATATTAGGCAGTGATAAAATAACGTGGCACTTTAAACCGCATCACACCCCGCACTTTCACGTAATATGAAAAGCAGGAATAAAATCCGTAAAATTTCATTTTAAGAGAGTGCAATAGGTAATTGAACTTTAACATTCGAAGAACTAAACACTCTCACCAAGCAAATCGAAGTGGTTCTCAATTCTCGACCACTAACGCCACTAACCAATGACGCTTTGGATAAAACAGCGCTAACACCAAGGCACTTTCTGATTAACAATTCTCTTAAGGCGATTCCAGAGGTAACATAGGATTAAGAACAAAATGGCACATGATCGAAAAATGGCACAAGACTTTTGGAAACGCTGGTCTTCTGAATATCTTTACCAACTTCAACAACGGAGTAAATGGAAAACCGCCCAACCAAATCTAGCAATAAATGATCTGGTATTAGTAAATGACGATTAACTACCGGTCACTCGATGGAAATTGAAACAGGTTCTTGCCACTCATGCCGGAAAAGATATTTTGGTGCGAGTTGTAACAATTAAATGTCACAGACGCGACATATAGATGTCCAATCACAAAACAGTGCAAACTACCTATATTAGTGATGATTCAAAAAAAACATTACCTATGCAGTCGCATTGCTGAAAAGCAACCAAGAATGCCAGTACATCTTTACATCTTTGACTGAGAACAACACCCCACCACCTAGACAACAACTTAAACGTCGGGACAACGCCATTAGAAGGATGAACCACATACGCAATAGCCATCTTATTAGTGTGCTTCCTATTCGAACTCGTCAGTCTCAACATCGAAATAAAACCGTTCAACCAGCCTACTGGCATATATTTCGAGAAGTTAGGCATGTTAGAAATTGTCGCTATGGAGTGGACTGTCGAAATCCAGTACAACATAAGCAGCTACTGGGAGGAAATCAAAAAGTATAAGGTGGCTCACGATGAGCTACAAGCAACCTGTAAGGAGTTATCTGGATTGCTGAACTACAACATTATGGAACAGTTGCAATGGCAATTCAGCAACCTGGTTGCTGATAATGAGCTACTACTAGGCAGTAACAAGGAAATACAATTCGTTAAATAGAGTTTAGGAGTTTCAAAAGGTATTCTACTGGGAGATATGTTCGGGAATCTTACTTATCGTGAATATTACACCCGCCAATACTCGCGCCAAGTCAGTTAGAGTAGCACTTGCACTTGATTTGCAGCAGAGTAACCCAACAGGTTATTATCATTGAAATATCTATACCAATCGCATTCACATAGGATAATGCGTTGTTATCCTTAGTTCCCGTACCAGTTAATCATCATGATACTACACAGTTGCAAATTGTTATATCAACCCAATATCTCGCATAGATGACCACAGGATTATTTCGCAACATTGACAAGGGATGATGTGAGCCGTTGTATAGCCAGCTAGACACACTTTACAATCAAGGGTTAAGCGAGTAGGCCATATTACAATGAAATAAGAACCTCAACACTGTATGCCATAGCCGCGACGACCAACCATTGGATTAAGCTTCACGAACCTACTCAATGGATATATGTAGTACCACACGAAAGTACAGTCGATGTCACCTGCAATCATGTGATCGAGTCATACAGCTTCAAAAACTCTGGCTTAATTAAGATTGATGCTGGCTCTAAGCTAAGAGATGCCGAGTCACAAAATATATGACAAAATCATTTCATTGCTCATATGCGGACTGTTACTTGGAGGTAATCATCTACAGGACTTCAATACATTATAAATAGAACAAAGATGAACCATTCACTCTAACTTATTATTACACCACCAACAAGCGACATCAAAGGGCAAATTGCAACATTGCAGAAGGCTGAAGACGTTTTACCAGACCATAGGTTTCACAGTTTTAGTAGGTTAATTATCAAGTGTTTTCTAGGTTTTGCAAATGTTTGATATTTTGCTAGATTTTGGAAATTCCAATTTGTGGTATCTATTTCACAGTTTTTATGGGATACTGGATTTTCAATATTTTTTATGGGTGTCGTAAATTTTACAGTTTAACGGACTAACCATCACATATTTTTTGGTTTTGGTATAATAATGACGTGAATTAGTAGATATTTTCATAATTAAGCTTCTCCGGTGTTACAATTACCGAAGTGGAATTTAGTTTTGTGACAAATATGAGGAAATATATAAGCCTGTAACGCAAAACACCTACATTACCTATAATATTGGTAACTATATAAAACACTCCATATTTGTCAACTTTTCTACACTGTATGCCTTGTGACAATTACCTTCTAAATACCTAATCCAAATCAAATAATAATGTAAATAACATAATCTTGTTAACCTTCGACAAATAATCAATATCTCGGTCTCGACATACAAAACTAAAAGCAAAACAACTATATGTATAACGTTTAGAATAAATCGTTAAGAGTAATGTCGATTATATAATTATATAAGATATTCGTACAGTACACTTAATCGTATGTATAGACGTTATAATATTTATAAAAATACAAAAATTTGCCATCACCTTGATTTAAGGTTATGTCCTCATACAAGTACACATGATTTGATACAAGATTTATACTTTTCCTTTTCATATGCTACAAATTTATGCCTCTTTAAGATTTTTTTTTTTTTTTTTTGTTTTTCTTGAACGTCTTATTTCGTATAAAAATTGTTTTAAAATCTCTTTTACTTTCAGTATTAAATCATTAGTGCTAAAGATATCATAACATTAACATATTTTAAGTTTTACCTATAAGTGAGGTGAGTAAATTGATTTAAAAAAAAAAAAGTTAAGTGTTTTGTAACCGAAAAATGATTAAATTTTATGTGAAAATTATTTAAAGTGATTAATGTGGTTTAAAAATATTACCTAATCTAATGCATGTTTTGTATGTTATTTTCACTGCTGCACGATGAATGTGAACTGAATATTAAAGTTACTAGTTTGTAATATTTAAATGGCATTCCAACATTAAGGTGCCAGTGCATCTCGTCTGGACTACTAGAATACGCCAAGTTTTACTCTACTCTGAGCCATCTTCACATATAGTAACCTCTTCACCTATCAACCTGAGGTTCTCCTATTAAAACTCACATCACCTGTTTAGCCAGATTAATCCGAGATTAGTACACGTGTCATACGATTATTTAAATGGTTTGTATCTTTAAATTAGCTAATCTCATGTGTAAACCTTACTAATCTCATATGTAAATATATGATTCACCCTTACGTTTGGCCCAAAAGGTTATTTTAGAGACGCGGTAAGGGGCGTTTACAGACTCTACACCAAAGCTTAGGTTAATCAGTAGGTTTAATTTGGCTACTCCCAAGTTAAAATACTCACGATATTTAGAAATAAAATTATGACAGTTTTAACTATAACACGCTAAAGAGATTAGCTATTCCTATTAATCCAATGTAACATTTTATACCTGCTTAATTTCTTGTCAGTTTATTCTGTTGACTATATATTGGTCAACAGCATTTCGGCATATTTTCTTTTAGTTTGTGGTAACGATAAATGTTACAATTGATTACATTTAACTTGCATCATCTAGTAATTTGTTCAGCTATCTTAAGGCCAAGTTTGCAGAGATATAACGCATTTGTTAGTCTCTAAAACTGTTGGACTTCTTATTGTAGACTTCCCAATTTCAACAGCTTGTTTATTTTTATCCATCGCACTCTATTTCTGTTACTGAGCATGACACGAATTTCAGCATTTTCGTGTTATCCGAGATGTAGTATGTGTTTCCTGGCATGATTGGTGATTTATTAATTGACGAATTCCATCCGAACGTCCCTATGATTTCTTATGTACCAAGGAGCTTTTATTATTCCATGTAACACTTATTACTTTTCTTACTACAGCCCCAAATCTGGATACCGTAAGTATCTGCAAGTCTTAAAACTTGTTGCAATAATAGCAACTTATTAAGTATTGGCAGCTTTGAATATCTTCCAATTAGCCAATTCATTCTCCTAAATTTGATGTAAGTTGCATCTTTTTTATTTTTGACATGCTCTTTCCATTTAAACTCAGCATCAAGAGTTATGCCAAATTATTTAGCTGTGTTCGCAAATAGTATTTTTTGGAATTAAACTCTATTGGTATCCAGTTAGATTTCTGATTAGTGAAGTTAACATGAGTTGATTGTTCTTCATTTAGCTCAATGCGCCACTTTTTAGTCATTAACAAAGTTCGTAGTCCTTTGCAGTTTCTAGTTTTCTACTTTAGATCCGTTAATAGAATTACAGTGTTATCCGCGAAGGTATCTATTATTGTCTCACTTATGTTAACCAAGTCACCTGTATAAATTAAATATAATAGTGGTCCCAGGACACTATCTTAAGGAACCCCTGTTAATATTTGATTTAGTTAGAAAATCTTCTTTTCATATTTAGCGCGAAAATTTCGGTTACAAATATAGGATTCTAGAAAATGGAAAGAATTTTGATAAATTCGGTACGTAATATATATTCCAACTCAGGATGCTATATATTACGAAGGCTTCGGTTTCATCCAGAAAGATTGCAAAACATATTATCTTATTTTCAAGCACATCTTCTATGTTCGTGATCTTGTGAACTTGTTCAATGGTAGAGTGATTCTCTCAAAATCCAGATTAATAAAGCGGAATTAAATTTCTTTGAAATATTAAAGGCTTCATCCTTTTAAGCAGCTGTTTCTTAAAGATTTCTTAAAGATTGAGCGAGCATTGTTAAAAGGGAAATTGACCTTTATTATGTTTTATCGTTAGAAGGCTTGTTTGAAGTGACTTTATTATTTCACCTGTAATTAAATATTTCTCTATAATATATTCTCTAATATACTTCCGGCTATCGTTATAGATTTAGCCTTTCTTGCATTGCACTATCAGTTCAAGTGTTTCTGATCGAATTCCCGCATTTTAAAGATATCTCTTATATTGAAGATGGCGTCAATAGTTTGTTATTGAAAGTATCAAAGCAAAGACATCCAGTATCTTCTTTGACTTTCTCTTTTTTTTTTAAATATTTGCTGCATTTTCTATTTGTAGCCTTTTCTATTTGTCGTTTGTGATCTTCTATTATATTCTCTTTTGTATAGGTTGAATGAATAACCCTTGCCATGACCTTTATTGGACGGTTGTTTTCATTTTCAAATGTAGCACATCGTTCAATAAGACCCGAGACTAATTACTAAAACAACATTTTTTTGGCAAAATTCTTCTTTATAATACTGGTTGATGGGCCAAATACGGTTGAGGGAAAATGGATACAAAGCCCAATTCATGTAGTTTGGCCATCGTGTTTAACGAATTGTGACACAATGCTTTGTTTTGGTGGAAGATCACCCTTTCTTCATTTGTACCGTTTTTTTAGCGATTTCGTCCTCAAACGCACCAATAATGCTATATAATATTCGCTTTTGATGGTTTTTTCTATTTTCAATCTTCATTCTTTCTGACTGCCGATTTCGGAGTGAAATCGCGAATCCATTGTCACATACCGATGTAAAAAATCGAGTTAGCAGTGAAAAAGTTTTATTTCGAGTAAGCAGCGTAAAACAGCGCTCTGAATCATCGACGCGTTGTTATTTTTGTTCCACTGAGAGAAAAGACGGCACCCATTTGAAAAAAGCGTTTTTCTGGCCAAACTTGTCTGAAAAATATTGTATACAAAACCAATTTATATCTTTATGATCTCAGCTATCTTTATGATCTTTTACTACGATTTTTAAGAATTGCTTGATGTTTTCTTGGGTCACTACTTCATTTGGACGACCAGAACGTTCAGCATAATTTATGTCTGTACGACCACGTTTGAAATCAGCATACCACCGATAAATGGTTTGTTTTGACGGAACAGAGTCTGAATAATACTTTTCAAGCCATTGCTGAGCTTGAGTGCTGTTTTCCCCACTTAAAAACAATATTTTATCAACACATGACACTCATTTTTTTCATTGTTTTCAAAATTGCAAAAGTAGTTCGATTGTTATGAAAATTTGACACATATTGTTCGAAGATTGCTGCGTTCTAAAATTCATAAAAAAGTTTCATGCAAAGTGCTATCTCTGGGTTGGTCTCGGGACTTATTGAATGATTATATATATGTATATATATATGTATATATATATATATATATATATATATATATATATATATATATATATATATATATATATATATATATATATATATATATATATATATACTCATGACTTTCCATCTATACATTATCATAAACTGTCGATAGTTTTGTAATGTTTAAACTTCGAAACTATATATAAAACAATTACAATTAATTAAATATTAAATTGTGTTTGTTCAACGCTAAGAATTAATTAAAAATAAACGAAATTTTTTGATTAAGGAGAAATTAATGTAAATATTTAAATAAATTTTATTTATTTTTTCCAATTTCAGAAATCATTTATACCAAACACTCTATACGCAAGATGAATTCAATTGTATTAATTTTCTGTGCCACATTAACAGTTGTGGCATCACAACTTATATTACACAGTTCAGTGCCATATACAATTCAAAAACATTCACTTTATCAACAAGGTGCACCTGTAGCCCATCAAGCCGTCGTAGAAAATTCGTATCGTGAATCGCAACTACCATCCGAGTTGCGTAACGATTTTTATAAAGATCCAAAAATTGCCGATGCTTTAGCCAAAGAATCGTGGTTTACGAGCAAAGAAATGCCAGTGCTTGAACGCGAAGCTGATAAAATTCCCCGTGATCGTGTATATAAAATATTCAAAAATGCCGGTTGGGTACAACGGCGACGTCGTTAGTGAATTTACGAAATTATTTGTTAAATTTAGTTTTAATTAATTTATTTATTTTTTTGTACAGAGTAATAAAATGTTGATTTATTAAGTTTTAAAAATGTATTTGTCCTAAATTATTTACTGAATTTGTTTTGTCCATCATTTGGCGAATCTCGAAGTTTCCTCACTTGCTTCCTTATTTCTTCGATGACGATTTCCACCTTTAACTCTCTAAGGAGATTGTCATTCCTTACGTACCATGGTGTATTTACAATACCACGTAAACTATGTTTTATAAGGGAACCCTCTCAGTTTTAAAATGTCAACTGGACATTTTAAAACTGAATATTTCAAAATATGATTTGACAAAACGAGATAAGGTACAAAACTGGATATTTCAAAATTGGATATTTCAAAACGAGATAAGGTACAAAACGAGATATGTGATTTAAACTTAGAATGATGTTTTAGGAAAGTTCTGGAATATGGGAACTCGGTGAGTTTTTAACCGATTATGATGAAATTCGATAGGTAGGATGAAAATGGGATTTTAAAATGATTTTTAAGTTATTTCAATTGGTCTTCTAATTGAGCCGAGTTCCTAACTGCTACTTGAAAATTGTCATTGTTACTGACTAGTTTCTGGGAAAGTTTTCAATTAGTTTTATTAGTTGCACAACAGGATGACCTGATAATAGTCCATATCTGTCTTCTATGAACACGTAGTTTTCCGAAATCCTTTTTGTAAAATATATGAGATCTGGAGTTTTATTCGAATCCCAAATATTTGATAATGTTGGTTTACCTAAATAGTAAAATACAAATTTTAATGCTTCAAAAACGATGGTAAACGATTCTTCCCAGGATTGAAGTTTTACGGAGACTATAAACAATGGACAAGCTTTCAAATCGCCTATTTAATAAAATTATCCATTGTAATGATGAGTTAACTGGTCAAGAGAAGATATATTACCTATTATTGGTAATTGGAAGAGATCCAGCCAAGCCACCTCAACATCTCGCAGAATAGTTATGACACTGCTCGGAATGGTCTATGGTCCAGATGAATATATTAACACGGGATATGCCAGAATAGCGTTTAGACCCTTGGAACTGAAAACATGCCAAAAATATGTTATGGAATGACCCATCATTTTATACTCCTGGTTTAATCGACATATTATTGGGTAATAATTGAAACCAAATTAGACTAGTTATTTCTAAGCCGTGCCTCAGTCTAAAGTGGAAGAGGGATTACATAATTAAGTACGTGAGGGCATATTTGTCAAGGTTGACCGTAGCAAATGGGCCACCCCATTGGTGCCCGTCATAAAGGCGAATGGGGCAGTACGTTTGTGTGACGACTACAAGATAACGATCAACAAATATTTGATCGTTTATGATCACCCATTGCCTAAAGTAAGGTGGAAGAACTATTTGCATCGCCAGCGGGAGGCGATAAGTTTAACAAATTAGATTTGACAAAGGCCTATTTGGAACTCGAGGTCCGTTCGGAGGACAGACACTTATTGACGGTTAATACCCATAAGGGGTTGTTCCAAGCTACAAGGCTAATATATGGAGTGGCATCAGCATCTGCCATTTGGCAGCGGCACATGGAGATGTTATTGCAAGAGATCGAAGGAGTAGCAGTATTCCTTGGTGACATTTGTATAACAGGGCTGGACGAGGAAACACATTTATATCGATTAAGAACAGTATTAGAGCGATTGAGAGATCATAATATGCGGGTAAATGTCAAGAAGTGTGAATGTTTAACAAAATTTAAGTGCGACGTTATATCCAATAAATAATTTGCTGAAAAAGAATGTTGATTTCTGTTGAGCTGCTAGTTGTAAAAAAGCATTTATACAAGTGAAAAAAGAAATGCAATCGGACGGTTTCTTGGTTTACTACAACCCGAGATTACATTTGGTATTGGCCACCGATGCGAGTAGTTCCACTACTGGCAAACGCCAACCAATCCTTTTGACAGGGTCCATGTGGATTTTGCGGGTCCATTCCACAATTTATATTTTTTTATTTTGGTGGACGCATATAGCAAGTGGCCGGAGGTTCACATACTACAAAACATAACTACCTATAAGACAATTGAGATTTGTCGGAAAATTTCTCTACACATGGTTTACCGCTTGTTTTAGTGAGTGACCACGGCTCCCAATTTACGTCTAAAAATTTTCAGGATTTCTTAAGAGTGAATGGTATTATTCACAAAATAGGTGCTCCATATCACCCGGCGACAAATGAACGGTATGCACGTACCATCAAAGAAAAGTTTAAAAAAATTAGATTGCCCAAGAGAGGACATAGAAAAACAGGTACAAAATATTTTATTAACATATCGAAAGATGGTTCATCCAAGTACAGGGAAATCCCTTGCCGTGGGCATGTTCAACCGGGATATAAGATCAAGGTTGGATTTGTTAATTTCGTTCAAAAATATACATACAGAAAAGAATGCGAACATATCAAATAGATAAAACCAGCCACAGGTGTTTCCGACCTTACCGATGGAGAGAATTCGGAGTAAGCACTGGATGCTGCAGTTGAGGATGCATTTTTGGGTGGTACAGTTCGAAAATCTAGTAGAGTTAGAAAGATACCAACAAGTTTGAATTCATACAGGGAGTATTAGGTTAAAATAATTAATTCCTTTTAGAGAGGGGACAATGGGGAGTATTGTTCCCTCTCCAGTGAAATGGCATGTAACGTAAAAAAGGTAAGTGAAATAAAATTGATTACAAAAAGTAAATGATAGATAATTAATTCTAAAATTTATGTTGATAATAGGAAATAATCTCATCAACTATCGTGCTTGACTCAACGGATTGTAATAGTCGAAGAGGAGTTATAACTATTCGACCTGAGTGGTAAGATTATGGAAAATTGGTTAAAGTTCTGGCGTTAAATTAAAAGAAACTTTCTTTTTTACTTTTAGGTTTTATTCTGGTATTATCTACTGACGATGATGCAGATAAGAAAAAATCTAGATTTTCGTTGAATACAGGTTTTAACTTGTCGATAGAGATTTTTGTTGATTTACCATGTAAATCGACGTCGAACAATTTTTCGTATCGTTTAATGACAAAATAAGGGCCTTTATAAGGAGGTTGTAAAGATTTCCTTACAGAATCGGTACGAATGAAAACATGAGAACAAGTATTGAGTTCTTTGTGAACACATATTTTGTTCGCAGAATGTCTCGAGGCAGGAGTAGGTCGAATTTGGCAAACGCAGTGATTCTCCGTAAACCAATTCAGCGGCTGAAGATTGAATGTCGTCTTTTAAGGTTGCTCTTAAACCTAAGAGAATGGACGGTAGAAATTGTGTCCAATCAGGCCGATTGTAGCACATTAAGGAACTTTTGAGAGTCCTATGCCATCTCTCAATGATGCCATTGCATTTCGGGTTATAACTCGTGGTCCTTTTGTGTTCAAAACTCAAGAGTTTTGAAAGTTCGGCGAAGAGATGTGACTCGAATTGTGAACCTTGGTCGGTGACTATGGAAGCAGGACCACCGAATTAAGCGATCCAGCCTGAGTAAACAGCAAAAGCGACTGTTGGTGCTGTAAAGTCCGGAATAGGGATAGCCTCAGGCCAACGAGTGTATCTATCAATCAGTGTAACGCAATACCGCTGGTTGTCTGAAAGTGGAAGTGGACCAATGATATCCAAATGAATATTTGTGAAACGTTGAGAAGGTACTTCAAACGAATCCAGAGGGGATTTGGTATGTCTTGAGACTTTTGCTTGCTGACAAGTTGTGTCATAATTTGTGTTACTTTTTCTGTAAGGAGTTTAACAGAAGCTTGAATTCCCGGATGCGACAAGTTGTGAAATAAATTAAAAACAGATTGTCTAAACTGTTTGGGAATGAAGTGTCGTGCAATTTTAGTAGATATGTCGCAAAAAATAGATTTTGTCGAATTAAGACAAATTGGGAATCTTAACGAATTTGAGTGAGTTGTTACTCGAAATGGATTGTTGAAGTTCTTCGTCCGTCACCACAGCATTTGCAATGCTTTCATAATCAATTGATTCCGGTAAAGAAATCTGATCGATTCTTGAAAGTGCATCAGCTTCGACGTTGTCTACACCCGAAATATGTCTAATGTCTATGGTGAACTGACCAATAAAATCTAAGTGACGAAATTGTCGAGGCGATGCTTTTGTTAGAGTTTGTTGAAATGCAAAAGAGGTTTATGGTCAGTGTAAAAAGTGAAACTACGACCTTCGAGAAGATATCGGAAGTATTTAATGCCTGAATAAGCGGCAAGTAGTTTTCGGTCGTAAGTCTACCATGACTTACGAAGCGTCTACCACTCGAAGCGTCTACCATGATTGCCAACCGAGCTGACATGGAAGGATGTGCAAGAGTTGTGGCTTAACACAACTTAGTCTTGCAATTCTCGAAAGCCTCCATGGATGCCTCGGACCAATTAATTAAAATTTTCCTATTTGTTTTGTAGTCCCTAAGAAAATTGTTAAGTATTAATTGGTCTTTTGCAGCACCAGGAATGAAGCGTTGGTAGAAATTTATCATTCCTAAAAAGCGTTTAAGTTGACCGACTAGTTTGGGTCGTTCAAAGCTTACAATAGCATCTACACGCTGCTTTAGTGGAAGAATACCGACGGCGTTGACGGAGTGGCTGAGAAAGTCAACTTGAGATTTAGCAAAAATGCATTTCTCTAAGTTGATGAATAAACCAAATTCAGATAATTTGGAGAAAATTATTCTCAAATGGGCAATGTGTTCCTGAAGAGATTTGGAAGCTACTAAAATGTCGTCTAAATAACAGAAACAGAATGAAAATCCAGCTAACACTCTGTGCATGTTAACCATGTTAACCATGTGAAGAGGACTTGCCCAATCGGAATCGCTTGACCAGCAATTGCCTCTATTCACCATGTTTTGGAACTCTTCTTTAGCTAAAGCTAGTTTATCCGCTGGTAAACGTCTAGCTTTAGTTAAGATTGGAGGACCATTTGTTACAAGACCATGAGTGACGTTGTGGAGTATTGGTTTAATTTCGAAGTCATCTCTGGTTACTTCAGAGAATTAACTTAGAGATTGGGGAGGGAAGTTGGGTCTTGTCGAGGTTAGTGAGAGAAAAATGAGTCGACCTTAACACTGCACAAACGGACGAAAGTGTGGTCAATGGATCGATGAGTTTCTTTTTTTGAATGTCAACGATAAGACCACTTTTTTAAGAAAGTCAGCTCCTAAAATTGGCAACGAGACTTCTGCGACTATGAAATTCCAAACGAAGTTTCTTCTAAGTCCCAAATCCAACTCTAACAAACTGGTACCAAAAGCTTTAACTTTTGTACCATTCGCAGCGAAAAGATTGAATGCTGAGTCAGAAGAAGACGTATAAGTGATTGTTTTAAATATATTAGGAGGGATAACAGAAATATCCGCTCCTATCTATGAGAAAATTTTGATTTGAAAAAATTTCTCGCACCATGAGGCGACAGGAAATGTCATCAACACATGCTGCCATGTGCTGATGATTTACATGTTTTTTGAGTTGTTTTCGGAAGTGTTTTTAACGAAATGTTTACAAAATGGTAATCATTTATTTGCCATGTTGCCGAATCTTTGGTGGTAATAGCATTCTTTGTTTCGTGAGTTGGAACGGAGCCTTCTGTTTCTGCTGTTGGAACAAACAGGAGTTCGAGTTCTATGATTCTTTATCTCAGCGATATCTGTAATGATTTCTTTTTTTAATTGTTTGAATAGGTCTGTGATGTCGGTATTGGAATTAATAGATGTACTGGTGGGTTTCTCGATGGAATTGATGAGTATCCCCATCATCGTTTCCATGACGTTATCAGCTCTTTCTGCCAGGGTGTTGAGCGGAAAATCGTTCTCAAAAGGTGTGAGAACCATCTGTACCTGTTGAGGCAGACGTTTTAACCAAAGCTGCATTACCGGTTCTTCGTTAAAATTAGCTCCAGCGTTTAGGCGGAACTTGGCTAATAATTAGGTAGGTTTTAAATCACTTAATACAAGACCATGTAGAAGGTTATTTAATTTAGTTTTTTTCAGACTCGCCGAGACCCTTAATTAAGGCGGTTTTGAAAGTTGTGTGTGGCATGGGACCTTTATCTCGAATAATTAGGTCTGCAAAAACATCGTGTAATCTGCTGTCCAATGCTCCGACGGCATGGGAGTATTTGGTTTTTTTAGCTACAATATTAGAATCCAGAAATTTCTGTTCCAATATCTCGAACCATACTGCCGGATTTTGATGGTACAACGGTTGTGGTACTCTAAATGCAATATGTGACACGGAACCAGACGTAGCGATAGTTGAAACCGTAGTTGGTGTTTCAATGCTGTCACGACCAGCGCTAGATCTAGTGCCTGGGTTATCTACAGTCAATAGTGCCGCAGCGACACTATTTTCGATTAATCTTGTTAATTGCACATTAGTTAATAAGATTGATTCCGAAATAGAGAAAGACGAGCTTGCTGAAAGTGGAATATTGTCGCCCTCGTTTTCTAAAGTCATTATAAAGAATTATGTTGTTAAAATTTGGAAATAATGTAAATTAAAAATTGAGACAATAAAAGTAACCAAAATATTGAATGAGCAATGCGTTTTTATTTAATTACCACAATCAACTTACAATTTTGGGTACTTACAATTTTGAAATGTTGATCTATTGGTTGCCGGATGTGCTGTTGTTTTGTTGTTGCTATGAAGTTATTGCAACAATATTGCTGAGTTGCTGCTGTGATGTTGCTGTTGTGTAGGTTGTTGATAGTGGAGGTCTCAAAATTAATTGGATTCCTTAAACGAACGGTAATTATTGCGTGTTGCTTTCGAATCACGTCGGGCTCACCAATTTATGGTTATCAATTATTGTTAACCCATAAAAGAATTATTGAATCTTGATTTGATACATCACTGCCAAATTAATAATTTGAAGCAATCTTCTTATTTATTTAAAAATAATTATTTAATATTTTAATTTATTTTAAATACGTTATAATTTTTTATTGTGTACATATTTAATTTTATTTTTAATATACATTATTATTGTTTAATGTGTACGTATTTTAATTTACTTTTGAACATTTAAAAGAATGATTTATCGACTTCATTTATTTTTTTAACTAATGTTCTTGTTAACGTTTTTTTATTCTTTCTATTTTTTATTCAAAATTCCCTTTTATATCCAAAATTTTGTTATAAAAAAGAAAACTTGAACTAAAAAATAATTTGTAACCGTTGTTGTCAGCAACCAAAATAAAAACGACTAATTTGCTCAAAAAAAATATATGGTCGTGTAAAATTATTGAGACGTCAATTTTGGCATTAATGACGCCCCACAAATATAACATTTTTTTAAATTAGTAAAAAGGACAATAAAACACAATCAATGAGACATCTTTATCTTAAATTAATCCATTTTAGAGGAATGTAAAATTTAGTTAAATGTAAAATGTGTAAAATTATAAAGTAATATATCTTATGTACAGTAAATTAATAAAAATTTCTAAATATTTTTGTTAATACGAAATCGATATTATATTTTTTTCATTTGAATTAAAAAACATTAAAAAAAAAAAATTTGTAACGCCACTGGTGAAAAAAAAATGTTTTGTTTATGTTTTGAAGTCTGCCATCTTAGTAGCCTAAAAGTGATTTCACTATTTTAATCTAGTTTCTCTTCTCCATCTTATAATCCTATGCGAAGGCCAGCAGAAATGATGCTTTAATTCAATTTGAAGAATCGAATTTATTTAGTACAAGTATCAGACACAGCTGAATGACAAAGATGGCATAACGATTACTAAAGGGATATTCAGAAAATAATGGAATAGTTTATTAATTAGCAGCCTGAACCTATTCCTCACCGAGCCATTGGCGCAGTGGTTAAAGCTGCGATGTTTGGGACGGGAGGTACCGGGTTCGAATCCCAACGGGGGAGGGTTGCAAAAGGGATTTTTCATCACTTGATTACGATCGGTGATGACGATGAACACAACTATGACCCCCCGTTGGAGTGCAGAATTCATGGGCCGAACCATCGTCCATGCCAGTACTGGCTGGCTGGAGCAATGCAATGTGCAGATGGATATTTGAAAAACGCGAACCTGTATTCGCGCGTCCTCAATTTGGCTAGTTATGGCGTAAAGCAGGACGTTAGTTAACCGCGAAAGAGTTGGGTGAGCTTCGGCCCCAAAACAGATTGCATAGAAATAAACAAACAAACAAACAAACAAACAAAACCTATTCCTCTAATTCAAACAGGACAGATAATTGCACGTCGAGATGAATGTATAGCTGAGAGCTTGGTGGTACCAAATATAAGTACACCAGTACAAGCTATACCGGAACAAGAGATTTAACCAGTAAGAAGATCTACAAGAATCAGAAGTCCAATAACATATCTTAATCTATAAATTCAGCAAGAAAGACATAAAAATATACTGATCTGAAGTGTTGCCAGGTCATACTTACTATGTGTCTACATTGACAACTCTCCTAAATCCTAATAAATAGATACCCAACAAGTTAACTTTTTGGGCATTCTGGAAGTGTAAACATTATTGTTTTCAATAATTGTATTTATAGTTTTATTTATTACGATCTGGTTCCATCATATCTCATCTCAAACTCATCTTCATTCCCTTTTTATGGTTCTATAGACAATCAAATGAAGTTAAATTTTTCTCTGCTTTTACCAATCGGGAACTTTTTCTCACATATCACTATAGCAAACGCACATCCATCTCTCATCCAACTGATAATTGTATGCTAAGGCTGCGGCCAAATTGTCGGGTAAATCGTTCCTTTACCTCATTTTTACAGTGTACAGGGTAAATTGGAATACCGTAATATGGGGCTAATGTAGCTATTTATATAACCCATTATTTAATATAATCCATTTTTGGATAATTATTTTAAATAAAAATTACCAAACACTTTGTATACCAAAAGTTATTTGACATTTAGCAATATATCAGTGAAATTAACCGTTCAAACCTTTACATTTTATCCTTCAAGCCGATTTTGACCAATTTATGTACCAAAGAATTCGGACACTACTAAAGGTAAATGTGTACTAAAATTTCAATTTGCTGTACTAAAAGATTTACCCGACTATTCGGCCCAAGCCTAAGTAGTACAATGCTTGAACTAGTATAGCTACTACAGTACCACTTTAAAACTAAAACATCGATTTACTATGATTTTTCTTTAATTCTGACCATTTTTTGAATTAATTTACTATACATAAAATTATACAAAATTTTCTTAATAATAATTACGTAGACACTTATATAATAGCAATATAGAACACTTCCACCTGCGCAGGTGTAAAATATTCCGAAGTCGACAAATCCTTAAATTTAATAATTATTCACGTTTAATTACGCGGGCGGGGTTGACAAATTATTTATCAATGGTGAAAACCAGTATATTGGCCATGAATTGGAAGAGTTGGAACACTTGTTTGTACCCGTTGGTAACCAAGACGAGCGGTTTTAAAAATAGTGGGTTCATTGACCGCTACTTGATGAATTTTAGTAATTGGTTCGACAACTTCGATTTCTTGAACGGTTTCGATTGGACGAGATAGTACAAAACGTCGTGTGTTGACACGTTCATCGGTTGCTTTTGCATTTGGTCCAGCTTGATTAAATTGTAAGACACGGGCACGAAGTAATCCTGAATCACCGCGGAAACTAAATTTACGTCCATCGGATTGATCTAGTTCGGATATACCATCGTTTTCGGTCAACAATCTAATAAAACGTTGTTGATTGCTTAACGATTCTTCTTCGCTGATCGAATTTCGGAATACAACGTTACCCGATGGGCCGGCTTGGTTTAGTTCTTGTTGTTCAAAATTTTCCCTTTGTAATTGTCTGGGTTGATTTTCCGAACGTTGTTGTTGTTCTTGTTCAGGTTCGCGTTGTTGTTGTTGTTGATTTTGATCATTATTTTGTTCCGGTTGGAAAAATTGAGGTGCATTTCTCGATTGTGGCTCATTTTGTTGTTGTTGTTGTTGTTGTTGTTGGTTTTGTTCACGTTGTGGTAAAAATTGTGGACTATTGAAGTTTCGTTGCTCGTTTGATCGAGCATTTTCTTGTTCCTGTTGTTGTTGCTGTTGGTCTTGTTGTTCATCACTTGATTGAGCTAGATTAAAACGTGGTGCTGGTGGAGGTGATCCTAAGCTACGGAATCTTACTTCGGTTTCTAATTGTGAATTTGGCTGTGGTTGTTCTTGTCGTTGAGGCTGTTGTGGGTTAATTTGCCCAAAATTACTACGAGCTTCAACTACAACGGAGTCATTATTATCTTCATTATCAGATGGGTTAAATGTATTTTGAGATTGTTGTTCTGGTTGAGGTTGTTGTGGTTGTTGGACTTGTTGTGGATTTAATTGTTGTTGCGGAGCAAATTGAATTGGACTAGTGGAGGAAACTCCGGAAACTGTCGAATAAATAAATGGTGATGGTGTTGAGCTGACAAAAACTGTTTGGTGTGGAAGAGCTAATCGTGCTGGAACTGCTACTGCTGGTAAAACTGGAGTAATAATATCTGCACCTCTTTGATTTTTAGATGTAGGTTGATCTAATTCAACAAGTGCAGATCCGGCTGGACGAACAATAATACGCTCTTCGATATCATAAAAATGTTTTTGAATTGCTGGTCGTCTTACTTCATATTTTCTTGTTTTTAATGCTGGTTTAGCCACATCTACAAGTTTTTGTACAAATCCATGATGAGCTTCGTATTGTGTTACAGGAATATCAGCAACGGCTGGTATGTGTGGTACTGGAGCAGACCTTAAAAGTGGTGCAGCAAATAGTGGAGCACCAAACGACTGTTGGGCAGCATATGAGGCTGGAGCGGCATATTGACTTGGCACAGGATACTGAGCTTGTGCAGAATATTGAAGTGGAGCTGCATATTGTGCTGGACCGACGTATTGATTTGGACCACCAAATTGTGGCTGAGCATAACGTGCGGGTATTGCTACCGGACCAGCAACTAATCCAGTTGGTGTGGGACCATTAATATATGTTACGCCAGCGGGACTAAGAAATGGTAATCGAACATTAACCAACGAACCACTTAGCGCACATTGGGAGTATAATCCTATGACTAATATAATCGTTGCTTTAATCCTGCCGTTAAGAATTTAAATAGAAAATTATTATGCACTATATATTATAGTATTGTGATAGTTTAGTTTATAAATGTACTTACATATTTGATTATTTTGACTTTCTTGTGTTCGTCAATGGACAAGTAATTTCAAAATGATTATCAATTCAAATAATTTCTTCTTTTTATATTATTATGTAAATCGATCGATATGTAACACTTAAATTATTTGATTTGACCATAAGTAATTTTAAACCTCCCTTTCTCCACCTTAATTTATGCGTATACCAATTATAAATTATACTCCCCCACTATCCTTATCAGTATCGCACATTTATCGCGTACAAATGAAAGGTAAATTAATTGTTGTCTAGTATTTTGTAGTAAATATATGATGGTCGCGTGATAAGTACCTATTTCAACCAGACCTCATAATTTTCGGCATATTAAATAAGTTGTATAAATTTCCAGCAATGGAAATAAAATTCCCCTCGGTAATTCCACTTCAAAGATTTTTCTATGTTTTCTCTACAATTATCTATAGAAATGTTATGGTCAATCTGTCAAATTTGTCTTTCCCCGATTGAATAAAAATCCACACCCTTTGACCCTCACCAAGGCATTGAACGTTTTTCATCATAAATATAGATATAATTCTTTTATTAAACAATTTTTTTTAAATCTGTTAAACTACAAAAGTTGTTCGCTTTCGATGCAACCATCAAATATTAACAGTACAGCGCAACTGGCCAGATATTTATCATACGACCCTCGTATTATTGCAAATTTTTATGCAAAACCTTTTCATTTTTTTCGGATGTGCATATATTAAGTTGCGGCGGGTTGATTTAAATATAAGATCGTTTCAACATTTGAATTAAACTTAAAATTTTGTAATACAATTATGATAATTAAATTACTGCATGAAAGAAATTTTAATAAGTTACCACCAGCTTACAAAAAAATGATCGTTTATCGCGAAAAAATATTTACGCACTCGCAAGTATCAATTAAAATTCCATTTCAATTCAAATAACAGAATATGCCCTTGACGGAAAATTTAAATCATTTTTAAACTCGGCAGGTTTGGGCTGATATATCATTTGGAATAATCATTTTGTTGAGACAAATTTTAAATATCGTAGAAATATCGTCAAATTTGGACAAAATTTGAGATCGAGTTAAATTTTGAGCCAATCTTAGACGACTTTCAACCTTTAATATGGTCTATGAAATGAGCTTTAGCCTTTGCGGTCGAAGTTTGAGTTGGCTAAAAATGTTAAAGATTTCTAAAGATTTGTATATCAACATACATCAAATACTCACAATCTATCCGTACAGTTTCACCCATCAAGATAAATGCAATATTGCAAATTTATTTTAATTATCAAAGGGGAATAATTTATTCCCAGGGCTCGATTCATTTTTGCGCATGGCGTGATGGTTTGATATGTTCACGTGACTGAACATCTTCCGGGGCGACTTAAGGTGGTATGAACCGACAAGGCAATGCTAGCAGTTGTAGTGGCTGTACTGATGAAGGTGCTTTTGTCTTCATGCAGTGATATGCAGCTTAGATGTAAGTTGATCTATATCCGCAAGAATATTGTCGGTTTCATGATGACTCCTCACCTTCCTATTGGTGGTTTAAAGCTGGTGGGTAGAATGATTTCACACGTGTATATTGAAGTTTTGGATGGAATGAATAATTATCGTTCCATCCCTGATTGTGCAGGCTTCATGTACCGTAATAATACCCGTTCTGATGAGCTCAAATTGTCGCGAAATAAAGATACTCCCTTTCTCTCCTAAAATTGAACTAGCTGAGAATTACAACATTCAATATCTAAGTAGCCCAGAAACTACTATCAATCACACCGACTACCGACGTCAAGAAGGCATGCACATGATAAACGAGAAATTAGACGATGATTTGAATAGTGAAGAACGTAGTTCTATACTAGAAGTCCAAATACACAGATCTATTTCACTTAAAAAACGAAAAACTGTCGTGCATTCCAGGAGTGCATCATTCCATTCAATTATACACGGACATATCCCCTATTAATGTTAAACAGTATCGTCTTCCCCACATTCTAAAAGAAGAAATCAACAAACAAGTAGAAAAAATGTCCGAAGAAAGACAAATTTACCATAGCACTAGTCCATTTAAAAAAGCCGACGAAAATGGTAAAAAACAATGGAGAATAGTTGTTGACTTTCGGAAGTTAAATAATGCCACAATTGGTGACACATTTCCACTACAAAATATAACAAATATATTCGACCAGTTAGGTCATTCCAGATACTTCTCAACGTTAGATTTAGCCAGTGGCTACCATCAGATTAAAATGGACCCAAATGACCAACATAAAACAGCATTTAGTACAGAATATGGACATTACGAATTCAGCAGGATGCCTTTTGGCTTAAAAAACTCGCAAACCACATTTAAAAGAACAATGAACCACATTCTTACTGGGTTCCAGGGTCTTAAATGCTTTGTCTACTTAGATGATGCCATAATTTACGGAAAAAACTTGGACGACCACAATAAAACACTTACGGACATTTTTGGAATTTTTCAGAATCAAAGTGCGTTTTCTAAGAAAAGAAATCAATTATTTAGGACATATCATATCAGACAGAGGTATTCAACCAAACCCAAAGACAGTTGAGCACGTTATTAAATATCCAACACCCAGAAACAAACGCGAAATTCAATCATTTTTGAGTCTTGCGAACTATTATACTGGACAGAAAACTTTGAAAACTCTCTCGAAATTCTTAAACAAAAACTTACCCTGATTTCGACAAAACATTCATTCTAACAACTGACGCGAGTGATTATAGTCTCGGTGCCGTTTTGAGTCAAAAACAGAACACTGATGACTTACCGGTAGCTTTTGCTAGCCGTTCATTAAATCAGCCTAATCGAAACTATTCTTCAGTAGAAAAGGAAATGTTAGCTGTGATATGGGCTGTGCAGAACTTCAGATAATACCTGTACGGACGAAAATTTGTAATAATAACGAATCATAAACCTTTGATAGGATAAATAAAGAATACTCTAACACATTTATTACGATGGCGATTGAAATTAGCGGAATATGATTTTACAATACAACATAAATCTGGTTCAAAAAACACAAATGCCGATGCATGAATATGTTCACGTTACGACTAGAGCACAACAACGTAAAGAAGCTTTAGAGACATCAAGAAAAATTGACAAAACAGTGTCATCAGACTTCGAAAATTTAAATGACAGTAATAAACATAAAACGAACTCGAAAATAAATCTGACGACAAACGACATCAACAATAGCAACCCGACAATTTTTAAAAGACATACTAGAATAATTTTAAATCCAAATCAAAAAACAAAAATACTAGAAGAATTTCAAAACTCACTTGTTGTTCCTGTTACGAATTTTATGTTTTACATTGACAAGAAATATTATTGTAATGGTTCACAACAGTCAGATGAAGGGATCTTTTCATTCATGAGATAGATTAATCTCGCAAGATCTTGGATTATTTTGAATATTATGAATAACGTTGTGGATTTTATATAGAGTTACATTCTCACAATTCTGTTTCTTCGTTCATTTATTCCTTCAAACAATTTTTTCAACCAATTGTATAGCTCAAAACAATCATGTGACTTTCTTAAGAGAATTTTCACAAGAGTTGGTTTAATTTTATATTTTTGTTTGAACGAACATCGAGTAAAAGAAAAAGCATAATAAAAATAAAAAGAGAAAGATACAAAGCCAACCCATTTGTTTTGAAAAATATTGTTTGACGCGATAATAATATGTATATTGACATATAAATAATATATTGAATATTTTATTGCGATTTATTGTATATTAATAAGCAAATCACAATATATATTTATTAAACCCTACTATATTTATAACCTCACAATTTCTTTATCAAATCACAATATGTTTAACCTCAAATAATATGAATGATGTCAAAAAATTTCAATTTTAAACAAGATGGGAACCAAATCGTTCGGATATTCGTTCTGAAATTTCACAAGAAGTGTGAATCGTCAAAATAAAATTACTGAATAAACGAAGCAAATTGAATGAATGAATGAACAAAGAAATTGAACTGTGAAGTCGCCTTTAAACCATCAAAGTGTAAACAAATTTATTATAATAAAATAAAAGAAAACAAATCCGAAGGAAATTATAATTATAGATATTCTGATGATCGTTTGTAGGTTGTGAGTTCGTCTTCTGAGATGGGATAGAAGGATTCCCTATTTAAACTGATGAATGATAGTTCACTTGGTGGTTGTATGTAAGCATACATCTTTTTATGCTTGGTTGAGATTACGATTGGCTTTATGGCCTGATATATTTTATTCTGGAACAAGGGCATAAAGGCATATCAAAAATTAAGGCATCCTTTACATGGCCAACATTCGCCTTTATCATTTGGTACAAGGTTATCTTGTTATTTTCCCCACATATTACATTACATATATTATTATATAGTGGCATCCGTTGAGATGACTTCACGAAATTGTTCAAACTCCGTCCGAAGTTGATCGGGCCTTAGAATGAATGTGTTTATATTGCCAATTATTTATTGTTGTGAATTATTTAACGATGCCAATTATTTATTGTTGTGTTGAATAAAAGTTTGGTATTTCTATTGACAGGTGAACTTTCGTACTGCTCGGTTCTCGTTCTTGTTTCTTTGTAGTAAGTTGATCATTGTCATTTTTTGTGTGTTAATTTCTTGAAGTTGCTGGGTTCAATGTTCTCCAGTTCTTTTTTATAATGTTCACTGCTGATTCCCTAATTCTAATTTGTTCTTTTAGCAGGTTATACATGTGTTGTTCTTTTTTTAAGGTGGTGATTTCATTATTGTACCGTTGCGCGTCATCTTGGTGAAAGAATTCCAAATAATTGATTTGTAAGAGGTCCGATCAAATTTACTAAACCTCTTTTTGCCCGAGCAAGATTATAAGTCGGTTAAAGTATTTTATTGTTGAGGTTTATGTTGAATATTTGTTGTTTCATTTATGATAATACCGGTCTGCAAACTTGCCTGAGTTGTAATCATCCCTTATCGTTGCCACAGATTTGAGCCATTCTGTTTACATCAACGTTGTATCCGTCGATTTCTAATATTTCTAAATATTTCTAAATATTTTCGAAGTGCTACGACGAGACGTGTTACAATGTTTAAAACTCTATACGGAACATATACCAAGTATATTTAGTAATGGGATCGTAGTGTATAACAGCAATTTGGACTGAAAGCAATGTTGAATTTTTTTTATTTTTTTCTGCAGTATCTGTTACTGCATCGTCTATTTGCCCTCTAGTTGTTTCTTTTTCTGTACGGCTGTTCTAACGCTTTCTAGAGTTACAGTTGTTACTAATTGTAGTTGACAATATTATTGAAGTTTTCAATTGTGAGGGAAGCTAACTTTGTCACTGGCCTTTTTATTAGGGCCCTTCGGAGCCAGCGAATTGTCGCAACATGAACAATTCCATATTGCCCTGGATGAGTTTCCACTATACGTCCATCTTGATGCTGGAATGTTGTTGACTCGTACCAAAACTGTAGTTGTCCAATTTTCAAATCCGGAGTTTTTATGGTCCATTTCGCTCCTTGTTGTAGTTGATGCAAATATTCTTAATACCATTTTTTCCAAAAATGTTCTTTCATCTTTTGGACTAGTTTCCACCTGGTCAATGATTTTATTTTTTCTTCTGAAACACTGGTTTCAGGTTATGTTTTAATTGGTTCGCCAATTAAAAACTATCCTGGAGTTAAGAAGGTCGGGTCACTTGAATATCTTTGCTCATCGGTGATATTGATCTTGAATTAAGGCAGACCTCTATTTGGCATGTCAATGTTATCAATTCCTCGAATTTTAAGTGATTTTTAACCGACTTTACTGCAGCCTCCCATAAGTCACAGAAATGCGGTGCGCCAGGGGAAATGAAATGCCTTTTAGTACCGTGTTCGACAGTAGAGGTTACAATGATCGAGCCTTGTTCCACTCTTTTTGATTTTAAATACATTAATTTAGTAGCTCCTACAAAATGAGTGCCATTGTAGCAAAAAATGTTGGTGCATATTCCTCTTCGAGATATTCCTCTTCAATTTACACGGCTTTCGTTATCATACAAACAAAAATTGCAAGGCAACCTTTGTATGATTTATTGCTTCTATCCTTTGATACTCTGACACTGAATGGTCCAGCGTAATCAACTCCTGACTTCAAAAATAGCCTTGCAGGAGTTATTCTAGCTTTTGATTTATAAGTTTGATGTCAGACAATATTTCTTCCATTTATGATCCAGAATTTTGTTCGGATGTGCGCTAATGTTAATTGAGCTAATGTTTATTTATGGCCTTCGTGAATAATAAGATAAACAATTGCATCATATGGAGGAAGAATTATAGAAAGTTTTTCATCAAACGAATTATGTAGTCGACCCTCTGCTCTCTGTAACCCATCCCTTAGAAATAGTGATAGTTTCATTGTCCACTATTTTGGTGATGGCTACGTACTGCAACTAATTTTTTGTTTGGAATTTCTTCGAGTTCTGTCTTTGAATTATGAACTGGCCAATTTGCTGGAGTAGTTCTAACCAGTTTGGGCCACCCCACCATAATTTACATTTTTAGGATCCTCTGGTTCTACACCCCTTGATGCACAATCAGCTAGATTATCAGATGATTTAATATAGTGCCATGCAGACGGGTTGGTTAGACTGTGAATTTTGGATATACTCTGCCACAAATGTTTTGAATCGATGTAGTTCTGTTTTAATCCATGCAAGAACGATTTTTGAATCTGTCCAAGTGTAAGGAGCTATTAAAGCGCATATCATTGCCTGCAACCGAGCTTTGCATGCCTGACGCCCGCTGCTAAAGTCAAAATACCTTGCAAATGCCAAAAAAATTAAGTTTTAAATGAAGGTGTTGATCAAACGTCCGTTTTCATGTAAGGATGTGAGAGTTGAACCCTGACGGCTGAGTATGAGAGATGGCCGCAAACCCGATGATGACGACCCTTACCAAGTTTTATTCAACCACGAGACCAGGAATTTAATGAAAATTCCTAATTTTAAGTTGTTAGAGGAATCATTGGCCTTTTTAATGTCACTATACTGTCTAAGTGGCCTTGTGGTTATCTGATTAGTGGTATCGATAGATCTGGCCTTCTTAATTTTTATGTTGCCTTCCATAGTAAATAATTGTTTTTTTTTCAATTGCTGAAAGGTCATTCAGGTAACTCATTTCAAAGCTTAATTTCCTTTTGAGTAGTGGCGATTTTATGTGCTGAAAAAATCATTTCAATATCTTCTGGTGTGAAGATTAGCATATTGAGTTGGCAGTTCTGTTCTACGACATTTCTTTATGCATCCTATTTAGATAATTTGTATGTTAGACGTATAAACGTATTGTTGGATGCAACTCAAAGTCAACTCTTGGTGTAAACGCAATCATCATCAATTTGTTTTTTTTTTACTTTTTGTGGCCATCTTGTTTTGTCAATTTCTTACTTACTTCCGTTCCGTCATATGTAAAAATTGTATTGCATAATTTTGTTACTAAAAATAAATATTCTAAAATCATCAAGTGTTTCAATTAATTAAAAGAGTTAGATTGATTACACTCTAACAGGTTATGGGCCCAGTGATCGTTATACAGGCTAAGTTTGTTAAAAACAAGTGGATAAAATAAATTTTATTAATTACAAAAACTATACATCACTGTCTGTTTTTTTTGAGACACATGATGGCGGACGTAATCGATGGAAAGTATCGCATAGAAAAGTTGGACAACGAAAATTACTTTAATTGGAAGTTTGTGATGGAAATGCTGCTGAAAAAAGAATAGTTGGGATGCAATAATTGGTGAAACGCCAGCCGAAGCAGCACAATTGACCGTGTGGAATAAAGCAAACGACATAGCGATGTCTTCAATCGTTTTAAGTGTGCAAAAGAGTCAATTTGTTCACATTAGAAAAGCTAAATCTGCAAAAGAGATGTGGAATGTGTTGCAGCAATATTACGAAAAGGGTGCAGGCAATAGTATGTGCAACTAATAAAGGAAATTTAAACAAAGAAGCTTACGGAGAACGATAACCTCGAAGAACATATTCATTGGTTGTTGCACAAGTTTCAACGGATTGACGATTTCGGAGAGGAAAAGTTATTGGAAAAATGGCAGATTGGGCTGCTGTTTGGGCAACTACCGCACAGCTATGACACAATCATGACGGCACTTCAAACTCAGAAAACGGAAAACCTGGACATGAAAATGGTTCAGGCAAAACTGATTGACGAGTATAAACGTTTAATTACACGCAAGTGAAACGAAAATGGTGATAGCGCAGGCGACGCTGTACTAAAGATCGACAAGCAAAAAGAAAAATGTCGGGTTTGCACAAACTGGGACATTTTAAACAGAATGCCATAAGTATACAAGATGGCTTCAAAAGGATTAGGTCAAACAACCATTGGGAAAATCTGAAAAGGCGGCGGCTGTTGAGAAATCAAATGACGATATGTTGATCATGACCGAACACATCGAAAGTCAAAGTGCAGACGATTGGATCATTGATAGCGGTGCTACGTGTCACATTTGCGTGAATAAATCTAAGTTCGAGAATTGGATTTTCAACAATCAAGAAAAAGTCAGGGTGGCTGATGGATGCACATATTCGTCACGTGGTACCGGATCCGTCAAATTACAGTTGTTTGATGATAAAGGTAATTCGGTATCGGCCATATTAACGAATGTATTATATATACCAGAAATTTCATCAAACATCTTATCGGTAAAATTAATGGCGGCTGGTGGATATGAGATCACGTTTGGCACGCATAAGTGTTCAGTGCAAAAGAATGCGCTACATTCTAACGTTCATAGACGATTTTTCGCGATACACGGTAATTTATTTGCTGAAGGAAAAATCGCAATGTTTCATGAGGCTTAAGGAATTCAGTCAAATGGCGCGAACTATGTTTTCAAAGACCATAAAAAATTATTCACTCAGACCGCGGAACAGAATATAAAAACAAACAGGTCATTGAATACTTAAAGGGCATCAGGACTAAAGTAGAATACACTGCCGCATATTCACCGGAACAAAATGGAGTAGCAGAGCGCAGAACCGAACGCTAATCGAAATGGCTCGATGTATGATGATTGAGGCTAAATTGGACCATTCGTTCTGGGCGGAATCAGTTACAACGGCTAATTTCATGCAGAACCGTTTGCCAACAAAAGGAGCTCCGAAGATACCACCGAAATATGGTCGAGTACATTTCCAATTTTGAAAAATTTTCAAATCTTCGGGAAAACACGTTTTGTTCATATCCCTAAGGAGAAACGAAGAAAATTGGACATAAAGGTAGTGGAGAAAACTCAAAGACGTATCGATGTTTCGTTGTAAAGACAAACAAGTTGATTATAAGCCGCGATATTCGTTTCATGGAAGGGGAAGATAATACCGTAACTGTCGAAATAAAACCACAAGTTGACAATTCCACTAATGAAAGTAAACAAATAGTGGAGGCACCAGACGCTATGTCAGTTTAAGAACATATCAAGCGAAATAATGAGGGCCGCGAAGAAGGGACTGTTTCAATCCCAATTGCCAAAAACCCATTTAGATGCTCGGAACGAGAAACTAAGGGGGTCAAATGAAAACGATTAATCGAGGAAATCGAAAATATTAATTCAATAATTACTGAGCCGAAAACACTGGCAGACGTACTGGAGACCACAGAAAAGGATCAAAAGCTTGCGGCTATGCATGATGAAATGAAATGACTTGCAGAAAATGGCACCTGGGAAATAGTTGAATTACCAAGTAATCGAAAAGCAGTAGGTTGCAAATGGGTGTTTAAATAGAAAGCTAACGTAGACGGAACTGTAAAGCGGTTTAAGGCTAGACTGGTTGCCCAGTCGGGGGTTACGCAACGGTTTGGCCAGGATTACAATGCGGTATTTGCATCAGTTGCTAAGCAAACAACTTTTAGAACGTTGTTGACGGTGGCAGGCAGAGAGCAAATGCAGGTCATCCATTTGGATACAGAAACGGCTTTCTTAAACAGCAACTGGAGGAGGAAATCTACATGAAGCAGCCGCCATGTTTCGAAACGGATGATAAAAGCATGGTATGTCGATTAAAAAGGAGCTTGTATGGACTAAAGCAGTCGGCACGCACCTGGATCATGTCATTAAACAAGATAATCGTTGACGCAGGATTTCATCGCAGTGAAGCAGACCCATGCAAATTGTCTAAATTGTCCAAATTGTGCAAAAGACAAATTGTCCGAATGAAGAAGATTGAACAGAGCTGAAGAGAGTTGTACGTTATCTAAAGGGTACAAACGATTTAAAATTACGCATGGGAGATGTTAAATGCGAGAACATATTTTTTGGGTACGCAGATGCTAGCTGGGCCGAAGACAAATGCGATCGAAAATCAAACACCAGTTATTTATTCAAGTTATTCGGAGCAACGATAAGTTGGAGTTGCAAGAAGCAATAATGCGTTTCACTATCATCAACAGAGGCCGCGTTTGTTGCATTGTCCGAAGCATGTAAGGAGGCGATTTGGCTGCGTATGTTGTTGAACGATTTTAATGTCAACATAAACAACTCGACTTTCATATACGAAGACAATCAAAGCTGCTTAACACTGATCAACCAAGAAGGTTTCTCTAGCCGATCTAAGCACATCGACACTAGGCGACATTTTATTAAGGATCACATCGAAAAGCATTCGATGTGAATATTGTGCTACCAACGAGATGCCGGCAGATATGTGCACCAAGCCGCTGGGCATAAATCGGTTACAATCACTTCGAAAGGACAGCGGGTTGTTTTAATTTCACTTATTATTCAAGGAAAGAGGAAGCAGTTGTTATAAAGTAGAAATTGAGGAGGAGTGTTGGATGCAACTCAAAGTCAACTCTTGGTGTAAACGCAATCATCATCAATTTGGTTTTTTTTTTACTTTTCGTGGCCATCTTGTTTTGTCAATTTCTTACTTACTTCCGTTCCGTCATATGTAAAAGTTGTATTGCATAATTTTGTTACTAAAAATAAATATTCTTAAATCATCAAGTGTTTCAATTGATTAAATGAGTTAGATTGATTACACTCTAACACGTATTATATCTATGTGGGTCAGTTTTTAAGGCTTCGGTACTCAGAGTGACTATAAATCGAGATTGATCAGATTATAGGTCATAACAATTGTCTACTTGAGTATTAATGCGGGCGATTTCTTTTATTACGCAGAACTCTATTATTCATGACTTGGTGAGTTCCATTCGTTGGTTTGTTCGATAATGAACCGAATTACACTTAGTGGTCGGTAGAGCTCTTTCTAATTTGTTCGAGTTTCAATATCGCAAAATAATAGTTTATCAATAATAACGATAAAATCGAAAACTATACATAAACGACAGTATATCATGACTTGGTTGCATATGAGTTTAATTAAGTGTACTATCAACTCAAACAAATGCGCGATACGATAAATTGAACAATAACGGATTCACAACATTAAGGTGTATTGTATTGCTCAGGAATATTAAACGAAATTTGATTGCATAATTGCCTAATTTATATTCGATAGACATCTTAAAAATTGTTTATACTACATAATATATAGAATTGAATGTTGTCTGAATTTGTAGGAAGTCGTTTGATTATATAAATATTATACTTTCAGCTTTAAGATTATTAGTACTTAATGAGCCCTAAGGTAAACAGAAATTATTTACAGGTATGCTAATTTGCCATTTGATACTTATACAATAGGCTTGACTTTACAGTCAGTTGATCTCATTTAAGAGAATATACTATACTATACTTACTTATAGTCTCCATTTTTAAGCCATATACAGTTTCTTAGAAAGCGATGGTTTTCAACTAATACTGTTTCAATACTGAGATCAGTCAATAAACTTGCTTTCAGTAACTATTCCACGTGCTAATCCTGTAAATCGATGATAATTGTACTAGCTCAGAATCGGATATATATAGGCAGGATTGCGCAAAACCGACGGCCAAGTTTCTTAATTTATTTCTCTTGAACAATTTTTTAATTATATTTTGTTGGTAGGGTAATAAAATTATAAAACTTTAATGAAATTTCATTGTGTAAACTCAATGCTAACAACGGTTTCTGCACTTACTATAAACGGACTTACTTTTGATCAATCCATCAGCTAATGTAAAACCATAGTAGACAGCAATCCATATGTAGTGACAAAAAAGTTAAATTTAGATAGTTTAGTTTGTATGCAACGTAATTGATCTATTTGAACATTGCACAAAGTTTCCATCTAAACAACCGTTTTGCAGACAAAACTTCACAGATTTTTTCGTGGTTAACCATACCTGCTTTACAATGGGTGAACAGGTTTGCTTTAATTTTTCATCTACACCCCGCGTGGGACTTGAAATGAAGTCTTGCAAAATTTTTTCAAATCTCTCCCTCATTGGGATTCAAACTCTCTTTTCGATCTAACCACTCCAACTTTAGCATCATTGTTTCTCATTCTAATAACTATTTACCTGCAGGTGAAAGATATATCATGATATATATATATATATATATATATATATATATATATATATATATATATATATATATATATATATATATATATATATATATTTCATTCATTGGTCATCGTTTCGATATTAAGATATTTAAGGTTACCATACTGGCCCTGATAGCAGTTGTTCATATAGCACAGAAAACATGCCAATGGCTCTCATCACATAAATTGCTAATTGTTGTCCTCTACTAAATTTAGCCACTTCCTTTTACACAAATGTACAATTGTGGTGGTAGTTTTGGGCTACTCTGGCCATGTTTTGCTATTTAAGAATCATAAAAGCTCCCGGAATATTTGATTTAAAAATTATATACTGAGTAATAAATTTTGCCAAGTATAAGTGCCCCAAATTTAATGGTTAAAGTCAACAATATTTAACGTAACAAATTTAACTTGATTAAGCATATGGCAATCATCCAGATTTTTGATATTTAAAAGTCATGCCACGCCTTTCTCTAATAAATTCATTCAATATTGCATAATTAAAGAATTTAAAAATAAAAATTTATTAATGAAGTTAATGAAATAAATTGACATAAATTAAAATCAAATCGATTCCATGTTGGCATCAGTTCATTATTATGTTACGCTAAGTGAATGGCGTTAAGCGATAAACCCTAACAAAATTAACTAAATTCTGAAATTAATTAATACAAATAATGATGATCGGTCTTTACAGGTCATTGCTGGCATGTACTGTATCAACAATCCGGCACCAGTCTAGACAACCAGAAGAAGCCAAGTGGTTCTCAACTTCGAAAAGAAATCACCACTGACCCCTCCACCTATAGCTTCTATATTTATTAGCTTTCTTCTTAGAGATCACTGCATCATCGATTTAGCATCAGCACATATTACGTTGGCGAAGCAGTGTAAAAAAAAACATCCTGATTCATAAGAAACCGGTAGTTGATGTCACAGTTGCGTTTGGGGATGTATATCGTGCACGCATTATCTTGAATGTCATTAGTACTCGTCTCATACTTGTTTATCAGGGTTCAACTCCTATATCCATACAGGACAAGAGGTTTCTTAAACCACTTGCACCACTTCAAATAGACGGCATTTGCAAGTATGGCCATTATTACTAAGAGACATTGCGTCTTGGTTTTTTGAAAATTAAACCAGTTCAGTTTTAACGAAGAACGAATCCAGTAGTTCTTTTGCACCGTTGCTATTCAATCCATTTTCAAGCGAGCTTGTTTCTTGAAGACTTTAAGATAGGGCAGTACTTTGCATAACCATTCTAATCTAATAAGTTCAAACATTGCCTTAAAGTCCAGAGCTCCAAATTAATTAATTCATTAGTAATGCAATCACCTATGCAATCATTAATGCAATGCGCCAGTAGCCTTATGGATCGAGAGATCGACTTGTCTGTCTATAGAAGCCAGTGTTTTTAATTTGGCATCCTTAGTATTTAGCGGTATTTGCATTCGGCACTTTTTATAAATTGAACATTATTAGCATGTGCTCAACTCTCAGATTAGTAAAGTTCACCCATGTTCATTCAGTTTAATTCGCTATTTTTTGGTCCAATTGCTTATTTTGTTTGAGGGTCTCTGCAGTTTGTTAATATAGTCAGGCATGGTTTGTGCTGGAGCTAATATTGCAGTGCCATCGTATATTTCAGACCCGATATTATCAAACGCTTGGACATCTTTAGAAATATCCCAGAGCATATTTGGTTTCCAGTGATTTTTTGATTACATCGCAACTGTGGACAACCTTGCGGATGCATTCTCACAAATACCTCCTGTCCAACCTGATATTCAACTGGTCGTGTCGTTAAGTTATAACGTTGGGTCTACTCTTTGTCAATCTTGAACGCTAAATAACCAGCATTAATTTTTAGAAGCAGACTTGCATATTCATGTTCCTTAAATTATTTTGCGCCATATACATTTGAACTTGATGTTGTTTGTAAAATCTTAGATACACTGTCAGCAATTTTCTCGATTTCGTAACAATATATTCTCGAGAGCATATAAGACACAACGTTATCTTGACCCCGTTGGTGCACTATTGAAAATTCGAAGCACTGGAGCTTCAAACACCACCTTGCTAACCTTCCAATTAAGTCGCGTCTCATTAATTATTTTAGACTAGCATGGTCTGTGATTAAGGTGAATTCGTGCATTTTAATGGATAAAATCACTGCTAAACATTCCAATTCGGTAGTGAAATAGTTTTTCTGCGCCTTGTTAAGTTTTTGAGACATAAAACAAATTGGTCTCTCGTCTTTTTGAAACAATACGGCTCCCAGTCGTTCTGTACAGGCATCAAATCTTATAGAAAACCGAACTGTGTAGTCTGATGTTCTGAGAACTGGACCTGATGTATGTAACTTTTTCAATTGTTCGAATGAATCATGAGGTTATACAAGCAAAATTTTCAATAAAACGTCGGTTTTATAGTCTTCATATATGTTTCGTACTCGTCGGTGCTGCTAGATTAGGTATTGACCAGGATCTAGTTTCAACCCTTGTTATCCAACTAAATATCCCAGATATTTAATTATTTTCATTAGAAATTTGCTTTTGTCAACGTTTATAGTTAATCCAGCTGCCCATTCTAAGTCGCTACCAATTCTATTAGTTCAAGGTAATCCTTCAATGATGATCAGATTACCATTAATGATGATCAGATCATCTAGGTATACAAATATCCGATCATGAAACACATGTGGTATGAGTTATGACCTTATGCATTATGCGGTACATTAATTTGGCTGCACTACGTAACCTAAACGGTGTTACATTGAACTGATAAGGTGGCTGTCCTGGTACTATAAAAGCTGCCTTGTCTCTGGCAGGTTTTGCAAGTTGAATCTGCCAAAATGCTTCTTTTAAGTCAGTCCAGTGCTGTATTAAATTTCCTGGATAGTCGTCCTAATTGTCCATGAGATACAGCCAAGATTTTATATTCGCTTTCGGGACAATAAATTGTTACCGGTGAATTCCATGAGCTCTTGCTGATCTCGATGACACCCACACACAACATTCTGTCAATTTCCTTATAAAGTTCATGCAGTTTAGCTGGGAAGAGCAGTGCCTCTGTTTCACCGACTTGCTACCTTTGATCAACTCATTGTCATGCTCATGCAAGGTGGTTCTTCCTAGTCCTTCTCTAGTATAGAAGAAGGAAATAGATCGATAATTCGTTCGGGATTGCTTTGATATTTCATCTATAATTTCACTAAGAGAAACAGAAGGTAAAATTTTGAATGTTCTCCAAAAATTGTCTCCTATAGTTGACACTGTGATTGGAGCGAAGTAACAATGTTAAATCGGATATTTTTCAGTCTGTTTACCAAAAGTTACTTGCAACCATATAGCCCTTAATTTTATTTGCGGTTCCTTCAACAGTTTTGATTTGTGACTTCAGTCGCAGAAATTTTAACTTCTCACCAGATAAAAATCCATTGAAGTCTTTATGTATGCTAACTGAAGATCCTCTGCCTGAAGATCAATGAATTAAGGGCCCATTCGAATGATATTTCGTTTCTTGTGAAAGTATCGAATAGTCCGTTTTATTTTATTATATTTTAAGTTAGAGATACTTGTCTATGAGAGTTAGTTGTTGCTGGGACCCTTTGAGGTTTCGTTTATCCCGAGGCGTAGCTCTCTTATGTTGCTTGCACTCGGTTGTAAGTTTCCTATTTGTATTGTTATACAAATTTGACAGGATGGCTTGCAGACATTACTAGCACCACAACCAAAACACATTTAAGAATGGCTCACTACAATTCTGATGTTTGTAGCCTATATCCTGACAATTCCAACAAATTAAGTATGTATTACCGTTGGGTGCGTTTTTATCGATAGTTTTGTTACCTTGTATCCTATTAAATGCTTCTATGGTCCTTTTTCTAAATGTTCAAAATAACGATCAGAACAAACTGAATTAATGTTAGGCTTTTGTTGACTTATAATATTCAAATTATTCAATTCAACCTCCAATTCGTTGATAGATGCTCGTCGCCTATTAGTTTATTACCTGGATCTCCAAATCGCCTTGGATCGTATCCTGATTGTTCCCAAATTTTTTCGTATTCTCTACACAGTAAACGTAGCACCTCCACTGTGTCATATAGTATTGTGCTAAGATGGTATAGTATTGGCCGGATACATGAGTTGGCACAATCGATGATACATCAGTTGCTGCTCAGTTAACCAGGATTGAAGTATCCAGCAGAAATTGTGTGGTTCGTATTGGCTGGTCTTTAGTAGGTTCAATAAAGTTAGAGCACACATTTGGAATCACTGGCGCACTACTATTTATTTGGTTCTTATTTTGGCAAGGTCCAATTTGTGTAAAAAAAATCTGCCATTGAACTTTTTAAATTTGACTCTTGCAGTGGAATGTACCTTATTCTATCGATATTAGGTTGGGTTGGTAAAGAAGTGAACTTTGAAAGATGAGCTGAAAAAATCAACAGCATTACAGGCCAAAGTTGATCCTTTACTGAAATCTTTCTAATGGAGTTAATGCTAAGCAGAGCTGGAAACTTGAAAAAGAAATACGGATGTTTCTCGATTAAATTTTAATTATGAAAAATCTCTTATTTAGCTTTATGATTTTAACGTATCATCTGATTGGTGGTTTAATCAGAAGTGAAGTTAGCTACAAAAATTAAATACAGTGGAACATATACAATAATTCGAATGCGTATTTCAAAGCTTATTTCAAATACTCCTCATTTGAATCATCAGTTAATTCCACATGCATTCCGTAAAACCTTGACACGAGGTCCCGCCAATGGTTTTGCCAATTAATCTGACACCATAGTTTCCGTAGGACAATATCGACATGTAACAATACATTTGTCGAAGTAATCTTTGACAAATGCCTCTCGAACATCAATATGTTTGGTACGTGACGACAATTTCTCCTCTTTAATGAATTTCAAACAACTTTGATTGTTGATCAAAATCGTTGAGTAAACGATGAATCCAATTCGCCTCTTGACATGCTTCAGACAACGCAATAAATCCTACTTCCGTTGATGATAGCGCAATGCAATCCTGTCTTCGACTGCACCAACTGAGAATACCGTTACAATACTTGAATATGTAACCAGATTGTGACTTTCTACTTGCACGATCATCAGCTCAACTTGCATCTGCATATCCGATTAACTGATCCGAACCGCATCACTCTTCCCAAGTGACAATCGCAATTCGGCAGTACCCTTGAGATACTTTAATACTCGTTTCGATTCGTTCCAATCTTCCTGGTTTGGACTGGACAACTTTTGTGCGAGAATTGAAACCGCTGCCGATATGTCAGGTCTTGTGTTGACTGATATGTACAGTAAACAACCGAGCAACTTTTGATATTTGCCATTTCTCAACAATAAATCCGTATCTCCTACTTTACCATATCCAACTGATAATGGAACTGAGGACTCCTTTGCATCAGACATTTGGAAATCCTTTAGTATTTTTCCAATGTAAGCAGTCTGATTCGATGCTAAGCAGAGCTGAAAACTTGAAAAAGAAATACGGATGTTTCTCGATTCAATTTTATTTATGAAATATCTTTTATTTAGCTTTATGATTTTAACGTGTCACTTGATTAAAAGATTAATCAGAAGTGAAGTTAGCCGCAAAAGTTAAATACAGTGGAACATATGCAATTATTCGAATGCGTTTAAAGCTTATTTTCAATACTTTCAGACCATATTTGGTTTTTGACAACTGCTATTAAACTTAATTACACGTTCCTGATAATTTAGAGATACCAAAAATAGTACTGATAAATTATACAATACATGACCTTTAAGAGACGCAGTTCTATGCTCACAGTAGTGCACTTTTGTGATTAGTTTAAGTGATCATGACTATTTTAAATGTTTGATTAATTGGCTCAGCTAATTTAGCCTATTCAGCAGTTAAATATTCTATTACAAGATTATGAGACTTAACTATTTTCACTTGCCTGTACGCCAAATTGAGAACGTGACGATAGGTTCGGATTATTCATTTATCTGCACCTTTTACTATCCAGTTACCCTGTACTAGTGTCTATGTAAGAGAGCCCCAAAAACCGATTGCATGTGTACGCTGACATAAAATACAAAACACTTGCTCAAATTAAAATCCAATTAACTACATATTGAAAAAGTTTTATTAATTTTTATGGTAGATTAAAAATTTTTGCAGTTTTATCTTCAGACGTCGATAAAATTAAATTTGATTCTTTGTGATACTTTAAATCATATATTTCGGCTAAATGTCCTTGCAGTGTAAACTTCATTTGTCCTGTGCGTCCGTCAAATCCTTTGATTGTACCATCTAGTGTACCAACAATTAATGTAAAATTTGGCAACCATCTCGCCGTTGTAATACCAACCGGGTTTGGATCTTTACATTCGGCACGTACAGTTTGTTTTGATATATCCCAAATAGTAATTTTACCATCTAGTGTACCTGATGCAGCGATTTTTAATGTTGAATCGGATTCATCACAAATTGTAACTGCTTCTACGGAACTACCGTTACAATTAAGATTTGCCACTGCACCAGATCTACTTCCGATCAATATTTTTCCATCCTCGGCACCAGACATAAACATTTGATTGTCTCGATCAGTACATAAACTAGTTATGGCTTCGGTATGTCCTAATGGATTTTTACTGTCAACCTCAAATTCAACTGTGTTTGTTTTAAAGTCCCAAAATTTAACAACGCCATCACTATAACCAGCAACCAGTTTTTTTCCATCAGCTGTAAACGAAGCAATTTCCGATTTTTTTCCATGTCCTGTAAAAACTTTACATTCACCAGTTGGTAATCGCCATGCATAAATTTCACCTGATTCGGCCCCGGCAAGTAGAATATTGATCTTAGGATGCCATTTCATCCAACTCATATCACCCATTTGAAAGTCCCAAACACGTTCATAATTACTACTCACACTAAATAATTGTAATTCACCAGCCATATCACCGGTAGCCAAATAATTACCATCACTACTAAATGCTGCTCCTATTACAGTATCCTTGTGGCCTAAACATTCAAACACCACGTCGCCGGTTTCCAGGTCCCATACATAGGCTGTGTCATCTTCTCCTCCAGTTACAATAAGGTTTTTACTAGGATGGAATTCACCACAAAACACTGGCGAATTATGTTTTTTAAATGTGATTATAGCATCGTCGTGTTCTGGAATCTCAGGTAAATCATTTTGATTGGGGGGTTCGCCCATTAATTCTTCTTCATCATCGTCATTACTATCTAACGCTTCATCTTCTCGTTGTTGCCTTTCCAATTCTTCAATTACTTCATCCGCTTCACCAATATAAATTAACTCATTGTCATCATCATCTTCATCTGCTTCGTTTACAATATCAGCATCTGTGTATGGTGAAGCTGGTGGTGTATTATCACGCATTTTTAAGTTTTATTTGGAAATATGTATAATTCTTAACTTTCGACTCGACCACGTTTCCTTAGCACATCACATTCACAACAAATTAATCCAAAATTTCATGTTCTTGTGACACTAATGACAGATGCGAAATGCATGGTTTGACCTGCCCATAAAACAAATACTTGTTTTTGAAAACCCTGGAAACCACACGATTCGTTTCCGATATATTCATATTATTGATATCGACATTGTCCTATTTAATTGAATGAATGTTTTGTTATAACGGGTGTTTTTTAGAAGCGGAGAATTTTAAGTCGAATTAAAATACAGAAAAATGTTTTTAGTATCCTTGGAATTGGTTTTATTTGACAGATAATTTTATAACATTAATATTTGAGTATTATTTCGGGCATGTGGGTGGCACTTACGTTATGGCGTAAGTAAGCTGGAGATCTTCTAAAAAACACCCTCTACATATTTAAACGTTAGTGTTAAGCGTTTAGCTATTAAAATATTTGTCTCTGTTGTGATTATGCGGCTTCCGCTGGTATCAACATTAATAAGTCTAAAACAAATTATATAATCACAAGGATGATCTTGGAGGTTGCATTCGAAAATTTTCACTAGCGATCTGGAATACAATCTGCCGAGGCAATTCGAATCTATCCCAGATATAGAACTCGTTTTATATCCCGAGATGCCGATCTCGACCTCTGTGCTTACCAGCTGGTGCATTTTCGCTCAGAGATCGCTACACAATCCGCTCAGGATCAGTTCGCAGAACGTGGCTGAGCCAGCGTATTCGCTGGGCGACGTCAAGAATTTTTATTAAATTTCTGATCTCATGGTTGAACAGAACTTGGTAAGTGTCGTCCTCGTCGCGTTTGGGGTCATATATCATGTACATTTCTATTTCTTCGAATGTCATTATCGATCTCTCATAGAGAGAGGGTCAGGGTCAAACTATCACATCCGTACATGACAACGAGTCTGGTCAACACCTTGTACAATTTTAGATTGTCGGCATATTTGCAAGTTTTTTCGACTTTAGCAGTAGATATAAGACATACAAAGCACGGTTTCCAGTAACCAGACGCGCTAGTATATCCCATAATAATGGAATGAATAAGAGACCGAAAGTATTAGAAACTTCTTAAAATATGAGGTCACCCACTACTAAAATCAAAGATACATTTTTTACATGAGATTAAAGAGCATCTCCTTGCCGTTACAAGAGCTTATTGCAAACATTTGTAGTAGCTTGTTCTCAACTTTGACACAGCATTGTGGCTGCATTTTACATGAACGCACATATTTTTCGAGTATTCACAGATATCGCAAAGCAAATAATAAGCTATCCGGATGGACTGAGTCCATAGGCTTGCTTAAAGTCCAAGAACACCTGATGGACGTCTCAAGATGTTTCGTAATATTTAGAAAGAATTATAGCGAAAAAACTTGATCAGTGATTGACCGATTCGGACAAAATCATCCTTGTTCTCCGACGTCGGAGATATTCTTTTCTATGGAAGACAAAAATTTGTATTCTGTGTAAAGGAGAGCTCCTACCGTGATAGCTTTCGCATTTTGAGCTATCTCCTTTTAAAAGGACCAGACGTAGTTTTGGTTCGGGATAACTTAGCTTTGCCAAACGAATGAGGACAAAAAAATAGTTCCGCAAATATTCCCACCGAATATCAAGAGCTCGGAGTTAATGCTATCAACCCCAGTGAAGTGGTTTCTTTATAGTCTATGCATAGCCAGAATGAGTTTTTCTGGGTGCACATCTTTGCAGTGTTTATTATACAACTTTCATCTTCAGCATTTGACACATGAACACTAAGTAAATTAGAGAAATAGTCCTTCCAAAAGTCAAGTACCACATCGATATTAAAAAGATTGCCACCATGGTCCTGGATGGCATTAGACCTACGTCTGAAGGTAGAGGTCAGGTGACTCCATTAATGAAGTTACGTGAACTGTGCTCATTGCTGTATCGTTGACTTCCACCATTCTCGCTTTTTCAGTCAAGAAATTTGCTTGGCGGTTTTTCTAACAAGGAACGCTGTTGTTTCGTGCGATTGTAAAATGAATTCGCACTTGTTTATATTCTGTTGCTCGGCAGCAAGACGAAACTTATCAAACCAGTTATTTTTACTATTCATTATTCTGCCGTCATGCTTCGGTAAGGATCCCATCAGATTATACAAATTGATGTAAAATGAATTTTTATTTTTGCTTACATCAGTGAACGCATGATTACAAATGTTTAACAGGATGGCCAGTCTCATACGTAAACGTAGCTTACACTTACGATTATCAACTGGTTTGAAATCCAAAACAATGTTTTTTATTCTTCTGAGGCACAGCTTTAGGACGCATGGTCTGCACTTTTTGGCCATAGAGTTTCTTGGAGTGCAACGAGTTCATGGCTGATAATCATAAATCGCGTGTCAGTTAACGTAAGCAGAGGTCTTATTTATAAAATCCCTTAGACATTTTCGAGTTAAATGTGCCGATAAATACATCAAACTATAGAAAATTTCCATTGGTGGAGACTGGCTCGGTCCATAGAATCTGCATTACATCAGAGGGTTATAGTTATGTTCATCATCATGATCGCAATCAAGTGTTGAAAAATCCCTTGCCCGCTGTTATTCGAATTCAATTCCTCCCGACCCAAACACCACAGCTTTAACCTCTGCGGCAATTGCTCCGTATCTTTTCCGTTTTTACTGACACAACTTAAAAATATTTGAATAGTTTTATGTTATACATTTCGCCATAAAATAAAACTCGGCTTATAAGGTGTTTCCCAGACACCGACTTATTTATTTAACATAAAGTAGGCTGTCAAAATAGAATGATGTATGACCAATTTATTCAAGATGGTGCAAAATAAGCCTAAAATAGGTCGGTGTTTGGAAAAAATTTAATCTGCCAAAAATTTATGTCATAATCACGTAATCAATAGACAATTCCTTCAATGGAATTAATTAAAAACAATCACAAAATTTTGTTTTGATTTTACGAAAGATTCGTTTTTATAATATGATGAAAGCGATAACGCTGTATACTCTCAATAATTGTAACTTTTCATCGTGCAGAAAATGTATTCTAGGGCTTTTACTTTAATAAAAATTATAACACTGTTCGATTCATTTTAATTATGTAATTTAATTTACATATTGTGGCAAAAACCATTTTCGATAATTTTTCTAGAATGCACATTTTATGACAAAATCATTTTAATTGTTATGAAAATTAATTTATTTGTATGACTATTGAACTACACAATTTATTCTTCTATTCATTCTATTTTTTGTTATACCTGTCGTTATACGCTTGGTATGCACACGAAAAATATTCAACGAAATTATTGAATAGATATAATATATTTAAATAATAAATAAATATAACTACTAGTATAATTATCAGCAATATAATTATATTAAATGCTTCATGATAGCAGTAAACAATTTACGCACACAAAACGTGTTTTTCTATTGCCTTCAAAATGGAAAATGAATGAAGTGACAGACAGATTATAATTTATATTACCAAAAATAATTAACGGCGTTCACACGTGTATTATATAATTCCACTAGCTCACACTGAGTCTACCTGGTGGAATTTTTCAAAACTATTTCAAGAATCGCCTGTTTCTACGTGGGCTCATCCATTTTGTTTCATTTTCAATTATCTTCTTTTTTTTTTTCGTCAATTCTTCACTACAGTTGTGCATTTCGCAGTGAAAATACATATTCAATTCATTTTCAATAGTGTAAAAAAAAAAATAGATTAAAATAAACATTTTAGTTATATCAATTGTTATTTTTTTTTCCTCTTACATTTTATTATATGTTAAATTATACGCTTTGGACAATATACTAGTATTATTTATAAGATCATTTTAATGTCAATTAGAAAATTAAGTTTTTTACGTTTGATATATTATATTAGGAAGTTTTTCCTTTGTTAAATTTTTTTTCTTAGTTCTTCAATGTCTTCCGTGTGTAGCAAATATACATTAAAAAACAGGTAAATCAATTATTATGAAATGCATTTGCATGTTTTATGTGCTTTCTTGACCAAAACAATATAAAAAGATCGTACATACATTGTATCTTAATAGAACGTAGTTAGTAAAAAATAGGGTCGCCATAAAGAATTTTGGTATACAAGTAATGGCCGAAATATTTTACACGAAAAAATTTAAGTTAGCTTTTTTTACGACTTTACAAAAAAAAAAGTGCACTTAGTTTTCTTGAAGATGATAATATTTTAAGTTTTGATACCATATCAAGAATATTAAAAAAAATTAAAATAAAATGGTTGTAGCTACAGTTAAAAATGCAGACTGGGCAATCGAACCGGAGGTTAGAGTTGCTGTGTTTAGGCTTAGAGTAGAAAGTAAATTCCGAAAAAGAAGATTGAGAGAAGAATTTTCATTATTTGATTTTGATGACTATGAAAAAAACCGGGCCATCTTCTACGCCAGTGCTACTGGGACTACTAGATGACTGGTGCTAAGCAATGTGACTATAAGGTACTGTATCCTCCCGTTTGGGACTGGATGATGCGAGAGGGTTGGTATTGCTTCGAATAATCAGATCCACCACAGTTAGCCAAATATAATAGAAAATCGAAAGAAATGTAAGACATTTTATTCAAAGAACCATTAAAAGTTGCCCAGTTTAAAACTGAATCTTATATCAATGACTTTGATAGAGAGATAAATCACTGGCTAAAGTGCCGAAGTTGTTTTAAATTAAAATAATAAAATAACCTGCAACGATCACCAATTTTTAAAAATGGCCTGAAACATCTTGCAAAAGTTCACAGTAAGGGTCAACTATGATGTGGAATGCTGTTGACTATTTTTGTGCAATTAAAGATTTAAGTTCACAATCAGCAATGTAGAAAAATAACTTTAATGTGTGTGCTATATAATTGAATGATTGTGAAGTGTTAAATAATACAATTTGATTAGGTTGTATGTAACAAAGTTTAAAATGTATTTAATCAAGACTACGAACATTGGCAATGTCTTCATTAACGTAAAATTATCTGTCGATAAGATGTTATACAAATATTTGCATACACATATCTTAATTTTAAAATTCAAGTCTAATAATTTATTTCATAGAAACCATAATAGGCAGAAACCTTGTTTCTTCATCTCTGACCTTGAGTTGAATAAAGAGTGTAAACTGTAGGTATAGTCAAGCCTAACAAATATTAATTTATGGCCATTTATATGACCACACGTGGTTATCAAGTATCTTAACCATCACTATACAATCGGGACTATGAACCATGCTCGTGAGGTTGCTTTTTATTTTAGTTGTCAATTTTGTAATATGTATTATGGACATATAAATACGTATAATTTTCTTCAGATTTTATGTTTAGTAATTTTGAAAACTACACAAACATTAAAATTGAATATTAAAAAAAAATATGCCTTTGCAAATTATGTTTGCATAGATGTTATAAACTAAATAATTTATTACCAACATAAGTTTAAAAGTTAACAATTTATAATCACGAAGTCAGGCACAGACGAAGTCATCATAGTGACATAACTGTTGGGTTAGCGCATTTAAATCAGTAGCAGAAACTACAACTTTAGTATATACTACTATCATACTGAGCAATTGGCGCAGATGTTAAAGCTGCGGTGTTTGGGACGGGAGGTACTGGGTTCGAATCCCAATGGAGGAGGTTTGCAAAAAGGATTTATTTTGCAAACCTCCTCCATTCCCTGTTGGAATGCAGAATCCATGGGCCGAACCATCGTCCATGTCAGTACAGGCTGACTGGAGCCATGCAATGTGCAGATGGATTTAAAATTGAACCTGTATTCGTGCGTCCTCGATTTGGCTGGTGACGGCGTAAGGAGAGAGGACCGCGAAAGAGAGAGTTGGGAGAGTTTCGGCCCCAGAAAAGATTGCAGAGTTAAAAAAAAAAACAATATTACTATCATACTAATAATACATTTTATTCGTTAAGTTTTATTCCTCATAATATTATTTTAATTAAGTATTACTTTTAAAATAGTGGACATTAGTACTTAGTTCATTTATAACATAAGTGTACACATCAAAGTTTATATGTAATAATAATAATTCTAAGTAACAAGTTAATTTAATAAAATAGTAACAGTTTAAATATAGTGAATTGATATAGTGAATTGGTGAAGTGAAACAGTGTTTTGTGAAGTGAAAGAAACTAAAAAGTGTAGATAAAAACAGTTAAATTCTTATTTCATAATTGAATTGAAACGACGGCTTAAAGAATAAAAAATCATTTATACAAATTATTCGCTTAAAGTTAAATGGTAATCAAGCACTTAATTAATGTAATTAAAACTGAGGTGGTTAGATCTTAATCTACTAGGTTTGAAACCCAATAAGGTAATATGCAAAAGGGACATTTAATAGCTTCATTCTGCTGTTGCAGCGAAGATTTTATGATTTAAAGCACCCTTCTACTCTAGTAGGCAGAATTGCTTTGCATGAAGAAAATTGATAATGAAATCATACATTTGGCTGCCGAACATGTTAAATAGGAAGTAAAACGTTAATCACGCAAGGGCTAGAGAACTTCGGCCCGAAAACAGATTGCATAAATAAAAAAAAGACAAAACAAGGGTTCTTCAAAGAACGTACATTTTTTTAAAATCATATCATTCGCGTTTCCAAATAATCGTGTTTAAAGTATTGCAAAAAAGTTTAGGAATGACATAAATACCATTATATAGTTATAATAATGGTTAATCCAGAGAAAGGTTCAACGTTAATACAAAGCAAGGTTATTGGGCTCGAGTGTAAATGGCAGAAGGAAGTAAAATTTTTCATCACTTAATTTTTATCGGGGATGACGAAGAATCCGATTGAGCTTTTCTTTGAGTGCAGAGTCGATGGGTCGAAACATGGTCCACGCCAGTATAGGATGGTTTATGAAATGCAATGTGCTGATGGATTTGTCCGGTCGAGAATAACAGCGAAAGAGTTGAGAGAACTTTGGCCTTAAAACAGATTGCATGGAATATAACATTTAAAAAAATCTATAAATCGGTTATACTTGATTATTACAATTAGCTTAGACGGATACTAGGTTCCCCGTGTGACCAGTTTTAATGCACGTAAAAACTAATAAATAAGACCTATGTTAAATGACCTTAGCAATGCACACATAAATATTCCGACCGAGCAATTGGCGCAGTGATTAAAGCTGCAGTGTTTGGTTTGGGAGCTACCGGCTACGAATCTCTACGGAAGAGGAAAAAAAGGATTTTTTAAAGAGATTTTTTATTACTTGCTTGTGACTTGATTTGGCAATGCAATGTGCAGATGGTTATTTAAAAACGAAGCTGTAGTCGCGCGACTTTGATTTAGCTGGCGTCGGCGTAACGTGGGACCTTAAATTAACCGCTAAAGGGGTGAGATGCTTCGCTTTCAGAAAAAACCACATGTTTTAGAACAAAAAGCTAACGGGTAATTTGTGAACTAACAATTGTATTACGCCATTTTGTTTAAAAAAAATGACGTCACTTGTGCGAAAAAAATAAATTTATAACGTAAAGAATTATGTACAGTTGCACCACTGTAATAAGCAGTTAGCAACAAGAAGCAAATTACATATTCACATTTTATATGCAAGAAGACAAAAGTATCATATTTCAAATTCAAATAATTAAATGTACTTATATCGCACAAAATATTGTATTATTTTGCTACATAATAAAGCAAGCGAAAATCACTACGTTTTAATTTTGTTGTACATAAATGATTCGTAAAAATTTGCAATATTTTTTTTTGTCGATGTTTGCTATAAAATAATTTTCTGAAAGATAAAAGTTACAAGTTAAAACAAATATATCGTAAACTATTTTTATAGATAATTAAATATTACAATAAAATGAAATATATTGATTATTTATGTACTCGTGAAGTGATTGTGGTGACATTTAATTAAAATATAACATGTGCGAATTATATGATCACCATATTTAATTTTCTTTGAAAAGATGAACACATGTATGAATAAATTTTATTATTCGATAAAATATATAATACAATATTCGTGTATCTCAGTTTTTAATAAACGAGTAGAAACACATACTTTTCTAAGTAGTATGACAAAGAAAATAAATCATGTCAATAAACTTTTATTTGTATCTAAGTCGCTATGTGAACGTAGTTAATTTTTCTCCATACTGTTTTGAGTGCTATCTATGATCAATTTAATAAAATAAAAACCAATAACTCAACTGACATCTTTGGCTGCTTTTCATTTTCAATTTAGATGCCATCATCGCCCATCGGCATTTGTTCATCATAGTAGTGTAGTGAATTTTTGTTAAACCATTGTTCTTGTCTATCATAAAAATAACTGCATTTTTATTTATTTTATAGTGTAAAAATATAATTAGTGTACCGTTTAAAAGTAATTCAATTTTTTCTACAATATTTTTATCATTAAATTAGTTTTTTTTATGGGTATAACATGTTTCGTTGTCTTAAATTTTTTTTTTTCCAAGCGAAAAAAAAAATCACGAAATTTCTCGATCGAATATTCTGTTAATTTTCATTCTTCGTGATTTTCGAAAGGTACTTCGTATTTACTGTTATGTGAACGTGAAGTTAACTTCTTTGTTTAGTGTCGTGTTGTGAGTCGTTGGAATATTTTGTTCATTTGCGTTTAGTTTGTAAGCTGTATTCAATCGATTTACGCATTTAAAATAGGAAATAGAAATTTTACATTTTTAGTTTTATTTATTTATTTAGTTCATAAGTAGTGTTTTTTATATAAGTCTTGTAAAATTATTTTAATTATTATAATTAAATTATTATTTTAATTTTTAACATATTTGGTTTATGTTTTAAGATGTTTTTATTTAGCTAAAGACATTCGTAATACATTTTAAATAACGAGTAAAGCTGTGAAGCTTATAGATGTAAAATAGATTTTTTTCACGGCCGGACCATATTTCTCGTCAGTATAAAATAGTAGTAGCTTTGCATTGTGCTAGGTGGTAAATGAAATTCCAGTAATTTTTTTACAAAATAAAGGAAAATTAATGAAATGAAAAATGCGAATGGAACAGTATCTTCACTTCAGATATAGCTACATCAGTTAGTTCAGTTCAAATAAATGTCTAGAATTGGGTTTTTTATATTTGTAATTCAATCAGATCTTTTATCGCTCTTCTTCCAATAACCTTTCATGGAAAACATAATCGAAAATTAATTAGAGGAATAAAGTCAGTTGGGCTGCTTTTGCAAATAGAAGTACTTCTCAGATAATACAAACTTGTTATTTTTTTATTTAAAAGATTGTGGGTGGTTTAATTTTGGACTATTTTTCATACGTTGGCTTTTTGTGGTTATTGACAAGTTAAATCTGTTTTAAAAATATGCCGCAGTTTATAGAAACTTATAGCTAGAATATAGGATCCACTAGAAAATAGATTAAATTAAAAAACAGAAAAAAGCAGATCACAAAATAATAATATACATAGGAGGAATAGTTAGAACCTGGATATCTTTAGAAATATGCATTCAAATTTCTAAATTTAAATTCAAAATTTTACCACAAAGCAGAATTTAAAGTTATCAAAGTCGAAATTTAAGAAACCTCGTGAATCAAATAAAAAACGAATGAAAGGATAGTTAATATGTCAGAGTATATGATCGGGGGCCATTCATAATTATAAAGTACTTTAAACGAGTATAATATCCTGATAAACACAGAATACCAACACAGTTTGTTTCGCTTGTCGAAGGAAGTGACTAAGGCTCGATTGTATGGACGGGAATAGACAATATACCCTCGGATTTATCGTCGTTTGCATTGTATAACTAAGCAAATATATCAAAGAATTATATCCAGTTTTTATCTTCTCTTTTTGGTGGATGCAGAGGATACAAAATGTTAGCTTTTTGACATTTTAAAATGGTCGCAGTTTGTTGTCTTGTTTAGTGGCGATACAATTAATAAACATCAACAGCACTATAGACCAAAGTTGACCCTTTATTGAGATCTTTTACAAGATCTTTCAGACCACATTTTTACAATTAATTCAACAGCACTATAAACCAAAGTTGACCCTTTACTGAGATCTTTTACAAGATCTTTCAGACCATATTTTTACAATTGGTGATCGTTGTTGGTGGTCAGCGCAACGAACGACTTTACACGCGGCGTTGTGGTCATTGGCGGTAATCGAACTTAGGACCGCGGTGAGTTTAAGCCAATACCTTAACCATCGCTATACGACTGGAGACAAGAATTAATAACTTTTTAAATAATTTGGCTGATTACAAAATTAGTAAATATTTATGTTCATAGTTAAAAAGACTGATGCAGTGTCGAATACTAAATAAAATAAATCTTGACGGAACCTTGCCATTGATTTGATTCCACCCGTTGAAACTATTGGAATATGTGTCCCGTTATATAAAATTATATAAAATGTTTGCTTTTTGTCCCTTTTCGTTGGATATTTTTATAAATTGAATAAACTTAGAAACTAGAATGTTATTTATTTTTCGTACCGTGACATACTGTAGCTGCAGATAAATAAAAATAACATTGTGGAAACAATTCGTGGCATATTATCGTAGGTGATCAACAATTGGTCTTATACACAAAGTGGAAGCTCCTTCATACTGTTTCATTGCAGTTTAGACTTTTCGTAAAAAGGTGTTATCACTCAAATAAAAACTGCTATTAAAGCAGTTCGAGAATAGAAAAATATTTTTTGTTCATACAATAGGAAAAAAAAATTCTCGATTAAGATTTAGCATCTCACTGATTTTATTTTATCTATCCTCGTTCATATAATCGAGCCTAAATGTTTGGACCGCGATAACAAAAAAAAAAAAAAAACAAATTAACAATAGTATCAACAAGGTCAAAATCGATACTGCCAAATTTTAACCAGGTTTCCGCTCGCGTTATTTGACACGCTGTGACGTGAAACGTACAGTCGCTAAGAAAACCGGACGCGTTGAGTCGTACTATATAAGCCATGATAGAGTTTCTTTTTTAAACTCGTTGCTTTCTAAGAAATTCAATGGTACTTGCTGAAACAAACACTTAAACAAATTTGTAGAATGATGAAAAGCTAAAGTCATAGGATTACAACAATTCAACATAGAGCACAGTTCACGTATTTTACTAACCGAACTTCATATTATCTCAGAACTAGGTCTATTGCTATTTTGGACCAGGTTCAACCTGTGATAAAATTAATGCGTTACGCGACACTTGGAGGGACATTTCTCTGATCTACTTAATGGTAAATATGAAAATTTGCAAATCCAAACTGCTTAGCGGACCCATCCTACAAGGAATTCAACCTGGTCAAGAATACAGAGACTATAAAGAAACTGTTCTAAACAGGCAACATTGCTAAAAATGTCAAAATGACTTTTTTTTTTGATGTAACAAAGAAGTATTTTTTGTAATTTGTATATTGTTTGCTTGCTGCGGAAAAAATAGGAAAAAACGTTAGTAGTTAAAATTTGCTGTTTTTGACACTTGTAGTAATACGGTATGAACACAAGATAAGTAATTTTAAAACCTAATCAATCGAGATAGCGGATGGTTTGCTTTGAGATGTCTTGGAAAACAAAAAAAAAATATATGCGTTTATGTAAAATGATTAATGCAGTCACCATGTGCTGTTAAAGTATTAGGAATTAGGAATTTAATCTCTTTGTTATAGTTTAATCTCAGGTTAGCATTTAACTTTCGTGAAATTAAAACACCTGATTTACACATTTTATACTGTAAGCACAGATAATTATACCAGATGAACATGCGAAAATTCAGCATGTCTGTTTCCGGCGATACAATCAAATGGTCGTCCTAAAAAAGAAAAGGATGCAAATATGCGTTTTTATATTTGTATCTATTTTTTGTTTGGTTAGATTTCGGTTGCATTAATTTGCGTTGTATGAATTTGCTTGTGTAAATTTTACCCATACTAGTTGTTTAACTGGTATAGTTATCTGTGTCGTAAGTCGAATCTGATCCCGAGATAACCAAATGATATCTGTATAACCTGACTAAATTGCAACGGTTTACAAGAACTGCTGGATCCACTTGTTTGATTCTCAGCTTTTGAGGCCATTACTATTTTTTCGATAGTGTTTTTATTGATATCGTTAGTATACGACTGCTTTGCACATGACGGACATAAAATTTTAAAAATATAGAATTTTTACATTTTTAACTAAGTGTAGATAATAAAGCGAGATTAGCGAAATAAAACGAAAATGATTTTTCGAAAATGATTCAAAAATACTAACTTTCAATTGATAGCATCGAAAGTGCTGTAAAAAAATGCCACCGTAGGTCTTAGAAACTAAAGCGCAATGGGTTTTAGTTATAGTGTGACTACATATTTAAAGAAATATCGAATATCTCATACGTCGGAACTTTTTCTTCGGGTTGAAACGGCTAGAAAAATACGAAGAGGCAACTTTAGTTTGAATCTAATAGCGGCGGCTTGTTGATACGGTCCTGCCCAGAAATGGTCAGAAGGTGTTATATTTGTTTCCATGAATCTTGACTATTAACTGTATTTAGTTTGCAGTTGGGAATACAATAAATGGCTCCCATTCATTACAGTTCTGTGTTGATAGCCTTTCTATTTGGTTGGTACGCCGCTATCCAAGTGCCTCAGTTTTATCCAATACAATAAATGTTCGGATAGTTTCAAAAACAGTTTCAAGTTTGTTTATCAGGATTCTTTTTTGTGGTTAAAACTGAAACTGATCCGATTTGGATTTTTCGGTTTTTTAAAAAGCCTTGTCGTATAAGGGCTATTATGAAACTAGAAATGGAATTGGATTTTTTCGAGTGGACATGTCAAAATCTGACTGCTTTTAGTTGACAAATTTTTTATTCGATTGATCGTATTTTAAAATTTAATTAAATTAAATTTTAATAATAAAATGTTAAGTAAAATAACAATATTATATTATACAATTCTAAAAATCTGCTGTCAAATTATTACAAATTCGACAGTCAATTTTCGTAATAGGATAAATCCGTGTCGAATCGGATTTTTCCGTTAACGTTGAAGGCACGTTGAATGGAAGGGATTCGTGGATTCTGCAGAACTTTAAAATTGCAGACATCATTTCACATTTTAAAATTTGATTGAATTTTTTTCAGTAATTTAAAGTTTTAATTTAAAGCTATTTTTAAGCATTACCTATAAGTTCGTAATAATAATTTATTTTCGTATCAACATTATACATAATATGTAAAATAAAATTTACTCTAATTGTTTTATAAATATTATATTGTTTTTTTTTTCTATTTATCATTCCAGACTTAAATTCTAAATGGATATCTCAATTCAAACACAGAAAAAGCTTAAACAGCTTCAATCCCATGTTCCATTTTTAGCAGAATTAATTAAAAAGTTAGAAGCACTTCCATCAAATTCACGCGGTGCTCAATTAACTAAAATTAAACAATTATACGGGCTACTGACTGGATCAGCTCATAAATTAAAACTCGAAACGTTAATAAAATGTGAAAGTGTAATATTAAAATTACAAGGAAAACTAACCACTGTCACATTACCCAAATCCGATTTAGAAAAATCGTTGGCCAAATTAAAATCTGCTAATAAAATTGAAAACTCATTATCTAATCGACTGGAAAAATCATCAGCTAAGAATACGTTAAAAAACGACTTAGATATGAAAACATTAGAAAGAAGCACATTGATTAACGATTATAAAGATCATGATTATCGACCACACGAAGAATTACAGGGTAATTTATACCAAAGACGTATATATCGTAATGACATTAAAAAAGAATATTCGAAACCGAGTAGTCATACGAATACTATGGAAGACGTGCTAAAAAAACCTCCATTATCGGCCGACGATATATCGAATTTATTGCATGAGACAACTGATGATGATGAAGAAAACCTCGATTCTAAGGATATCAGTGAATTATATAAAATACAAAATAGTCTTGTTGATAAAATGAAAAAAGAAACTGATCACGGTTTAGTTGATAATGAATATACAGGCCATAATCGGTTGGCTTTTAAATATCCACGAAAAAAAATCGAAACATTGTTATCGCCAGTAGGCTCGGAAACTGACAGTGAATCAGCTGATCATTCAACATCATTTTTGCAGAATAAACAATCAGCACAATCTAAACCATTATCTATTTATGCTAATATCACAACACTAGCACCATTACCGCAATATAATTTAGATAATTCCTACATGAAACAAGAATGGTTTCCAATGCAAACTCAAGCAAATACACCGCCCATACGTAATATGTCATCAATGTATGGCAACGATTCGAATTTATCGCTAGTTCAATCGCAATCAAATGTACCATCCGTTTATGCTAATGATCCTCGTCTAAGACACAAATTACAACAACAAACGAAACAGCAGCTAGGTAGCCCGCAATCTCAAATACCATCACTTTTAAGTAATACAAATAATTACTATCCTTGGTATCAAAATAATGTAGGACAACATAACCAAATGCAACCTCATCAGCAATCGTCATATTACATGCAACAACAACAACATCAACATCAGCAGCATCAACAACAGCAGCAGCATCATCATCATCATCAACATCAACAGCAACAACAGTTTAATCAACAACAAATGATGTGGGGATCAACGGCGTCGTCTTCTACAATGTATAATGATAATAAGCTGCATCAAAATTTTAATAATCCCTACAATAATCGTTTTGGCAACAATGATAGACAAATGGGAGGTTCAGTATGCGATGAATCCTATAAAAAATTTCGTCCAACACTAAACGATATGGTTGAACGAAAGTTTTACGAAAAATCGAAAAAAACACAACACAATCAGAGTAATATTCCGATAAATATACTGGAAGCACCCAAATTTGAAGCTCATACATTTAAGACGACAATTGTACACGATATAACAGCTGATGATTGGATTGTAAACGAAATGGAAAAAGAAAAGGAATTACCGTCAAACTCAAAGGAAGGTCAAACAAAACCAATAAACCAACCACCAAAGGATAAAATACTAGAAAGTAAAGCACGAGAAATTAATGGCACTAAAGATCAAAAGACAGCAGGAGACGATAATGATGTAATTGTTTTAGATAAAGATCCGCCACAAGCATCAGGAAGTATTAAAGAAAAATCTGATGTAGCAAACGAGACATCGGCAACAGGTACTAAGCCCAACGAAGCAACAAAACAAGAAGAAAAAATAACCAAAGAATGGATTGAGAAAGTGATAATAAATTTATTTAACCCAAATAAATCGACAGATGATTCTTCTTCAACTAACTTGGGTCTGCTATCAAAAGTTTTAGACCAAAACAAATTAAATCGTATTAAATCCATTCTACGAAATGACGATACTGCCTCAGTTGAAGAAACTGTCAATCGATCTAATAATTCAGATGAAACTAGTTCGTCGAAAAAAACGAATTCATCGACATTATCTGTTTCTGGGGAAGAGGAAAAAGAGATGCCCGAGAAGGATAATACATCAGAAAATAATGATAAAGAGCAAGAACCAAAAAAATTACGAACAACTCGAAAAAATGAGCTGGACAAATTAAACTTAGATATTATGAATATGTTTATACGCGAAGATGTATTAACAAGTACTGGACGAAGAATGTGTACGATACTTAAAGATAATGCTTATGCAGAGCTTAGTGAAAAGGATAAAAGGAATACTGTACAAAATAATGCGAATAAAAAGGGAGAAACAGATGAACCAAAACTTACTAGGAAAAATGCACTAAAAAATTGTAGCGTAATATTGCCAAAGATAAATTTAAATAAACAACAAAATGAAAATGAAAAAAGTAAGAATAAATTAGGAAGCAAAACACAAAACAGTATTCCAACTAAGTCGATTAGCTTAAGACAAAAACGACGGAAACGTAATAGAGGAAAACAGTGGGCGAGTGGGGTTATAAATAAAAAACAAACAAAACGTAAACAAAACAATGATGAGTACGATGCCGATAAACAAACCGACGAAGATGATGATGATGATGATGAAATTGAAGCTGTAAATAATCGAACTTACGATGACGATGATGGCGATAAAACTGAGGTCGAAGATAATTTACCTGATGATCGTAGTAGTATTTCAGATTTATCCGAACTTAGTGTTGTACCTGCAGCAGGAACCCGTGAAATTATAAAAAATGTCGACAAAAATTATTATTTTAATAATAAAAGAATCAAAAAATGTATTTTATGCTTGAAAGCATGTCCAATGCGGCTAATGCCAAAACATTTCGTTTCCAAGCATAAACAGAGCGAAGTATATATCTCGCGATTAAGTCCTTTGGTAGCAGACATATTTCTAAATAATTTAGAACAACGGTCTGGCACCCGTACATTCCATAAACTAAAACCAGTGATTAAATTTTCATGTTATTTTTGTGATAGTTTATGTTTTTTATCGGTCGAAGATTGGATAAGCCATATTGCTACTCATACCGGGGAATATTTAAGAAGTTGTACCAAGTGCCCTTGGCAATCGTCTTTTAGCTATTTTCATCAATGTACAAAAAAAGGAGTCGCATATGTTGTAAAAGAATTTAAATTTGATGGAAACCAGTTCCATGGCTATTTATGCAGTGGTTGCAACTATGTTCAATTACAGGAGGAGAACATTGTAAAGCATATAAAAAATGAACATGATCCAAGTGAAAAAGACGTCAAAACTTTAAAAGTAAATTTGATAAATGTTCCTCCAATAAAAATAATAAAACGAGGCAGAAAAAAATTGTCACCTACTGAAACAGATATACCAGAGTCAATGGCTGAAATCTCGGCACCAATTGAAGAACCTAAAGTTCTCCGTTCTTCAAAGAAATCGGTATTGATTGTAGAACCAAAAATTGAACCAACTGAAATATTGCCATCACCAGATGTTGAAACCGATAAAAATTTTCATGCTAAAGAAAAAGAAATAATTGGTGAAATGGAAATGCGTAAAAATAGTTCGAGTTCTATAGTTGATCGCTTAAAGGCAAGATTTAAAGAAAACGTGACCGAAACTTCCAATAAGGAACAAAATAAAAATCAGTCTCTAGAAAATAATTGTTTAGAAGCTCCAAATGTATCTAAAAATGTAAAGGCGGTTGATAATTTGGTTACTGAAGATACTCAAGCGAAAAATTTGGCAGCCGAAGAGGCCGATAATAAAAGCAATGATAGCGAATGGGAGGATTTGGACGATGCAAACAGTTGTGATAGTACTACAAGTTTTTCAAAATTACAAGCCGAAATTGAAACAAGTAATAAACCAGGCTCATTAACTAATACGCTTGTGCGATTATTAGATAAAATAAAATCGAATCCAGAAAAACGTAAACTATCGCCGTCACAAGAACGCGATGAATCTAAAGTAAAAAAGAATCGTATCGATTTTAGAGAACTATTAAAACAAACAAAAACTACGGAACCAGAAACGGAGACCACATCACCAAATACTCCCTTACCTACTGAAATTGAAACAAATGAGACTGCTGATGGCAACCAAACAATTAAAATAAAAGAGGAATTTGATGAAACCTTACAGATAAAATCTGAACCACTATGTCTGGAAAATGAGCAAGATGAAGATGCAGTTCTATTTCGAATCGACCGTATGGGCTATAAGATTAAACAAAATACATTCCCACAGGTCTATACATTTCTATGTTTATTCGAAAACTGTCAATTTACTACTACAAATTCTACTGAATTCACGAACCATATCACTGCTAAAAGTAACGAATTTTGGGAAGGATTTTGTTATATATGTGAATCATATGTTCGCGCCGATGATAATATGCCTTTAGATTTAGAAATAAAACATATGCTCGAGGTTCATTTAAAAATGAACATATCAATTAATGTGGAACAATCGGTTAAAGTACCATTACTTTCGCTCAAAAAACTTCCCGGTGATTTATTATCGTCTTCCATTTACAATCGAATGAGCCTTGCGCCAAGTGAAAATATATCTGAAATGTTACTAATAAAACCATGGACCAGATACCAAAATTATAAAACACACGTTAATTGTGAAGAAATGTTGAAAGAAATTAATCTTTCGAATTTGTATAAGTGCATGGGAATGCATTGTAATTTTAGTACAAGTGCTGTGATTGATTATCTAGATCATTTAAAAAATCACGAAAAAAATGCCGAAGATCAATTAGTTGTAAATCCATGCAATTTAGATACATCGAGCTGGCTAGAATGTCCATATTGTGAAATATTTGCCGATACATATTACGATTTAGTACAGCACGTTACCGAAAAACATAAAAATAGTTTCTACCAATGTGGCTATTGTTTCTATCGTTCGTTTTTAGCGACAAACGTTGTCATGCATCGTAATAAGCATCATAATGATTTGCCTCTATCGGTATTGCTATGCGGTAAAATGGAGAATCTGCCAAAAATTAATTTTGAAAAAATTTTGACAAGCCGAACCAGTAATATTAGACCGCTGCTGTGCAGTATGGAATGTAAGTATAACTTTTTTTTTACTTTTACAAATTTAATTAGATGTTTTATAGCTTTAAATGTTAGTTTTAAAATTTAAATAATAGCCCCACAAAGATAAAAATTATTTTCAATATACAATCCTTACCAAAATTATTTGTGCATCGCAAAAATTTAACAAATCATTCGAGTAAATTTAACGATTTAGTACAGATAAGGATATACAGATATGGAAGTTCCATAGTCATTTATTACATGAGAATATTCAGCTATTGAAATATCCTCAATTTTATGCTTACCATGTAAATAATACAAAAACGATATATATATATATATATATATATGAACTAATACTGATTCAACTTTGTTTTCTGAATGAAAAAATTAATTACTACTGACGGATCAACGAAAATAAACTTCGATTGACGAGTAACAAAACATGGTAGAATAAATAAATAACAACAACAACAGATCCACGATATTTTAAATAATACACAGCAATACTGAAGCTAACGGCTGTCGCATTTTGCTGTTTTTATTATGATCGAAAATTTTATATTCTTGAAATATAGATGTCATATAAATTATTTCAATTTGAATTAACTTGTTTCTTGCGTTTTTGATGATTTTGCAAAATATAAAAATATTCTCATGTAATACTATTTATTTTGCTATTTACCATGAAACTTCCATATCTGTATATCCTTATCTATGATGTTAGCTTTAATCTTAACTTAAACAAACAAATTATTTATTTGTTATTTAAAATTACATTTATTTTTTTTTTAAATTTTTTTTATTTAAAGCAAAAAAGTTTAAATTTTCAATTTCTGCTGCTAATTTGATTTTCAACTTCCTTTCTAAACGATCTCAAGCAGTTTTTTCGGTTACATCTTGTCTGATTTCCTGTCTGATACTTCCGGCGTACCTCAGGGTTCACTTCTGGATCCCTTATTGGTTTCTATGTAAATTAAAGACATATAATCGTCCTTTCACCATTCAATATACATTTTTACTGATGTCCAACTATGTATATATAAATAGAAGTTTCGATCAAAGTTCTGTTACTAGGAATATTGGAATACATGATGACGTACATAGTATAGTTAGCTGGTTGATTTCCCGTGGGCTTAGTTTAAATGCAAAGAAATCTAAATCCATAATACTTTATAAGAAAGCGTTAGATACTTTCTCCCTTCCAGCGATTTATCTTTACCGCTCTGTTATTCCTTTTTCAAAAACTGTTAAAGACTTCCGGTTAATTCTTAATAAACACTTACTTGGTTTTAGTATTAGTAAAAAAGTATTTAGAAATTTTATTTGTTCGTATTAAGTTGTGGGGTTTATGTATAGCCAATTTAAGAGGCGAATATTTATGTCTTTTCTTGTCCCACAGTTTATGGTGAGGTAGTTTTATTTGGCATCCTTCAATTAAATATAGATACACGCCAAAGATGTTTTAATGCTTGTGTCAGGTTTATTTTTGGTATTAAGAAATTTGATCATATTTCTCCTTATGCGAGTCTTGTTTTAGGGTGTATATTATCTGTATTTTATGAATTTCGTGTTAGTAATTTTAATTTCAAATTACTTAAAACTATGGTATTTTTCTTTGGAATTCAATTTCACTAGCCATAAAAAGTTCAGGATCGGCCAAATCTTTTAAATTATAATTTTTATCTCGTGACATATCTTGAGATATTTGAAAATTCCTTTGTTTTAAAAATGATAAATTACGTATTTAATAAACATTTCTCGCGGAAAGAATTTATTCAGCTATGTGCTACTCCTTTGAAGTACGTAGCAATTTCATAAAGGGAACCATTTTGCAGGCGCAAAAGTTGCTGTCATCAGTAATGAATTCTCGGTGTAAAGAACGACGACTTGGCGTCTTTTGTTATGCTAGAATAATACTTAGAGCTAGGTCAGAATCGAATGCAATGGACCTTTGATACTTTTTACTTTATGAAAATACATATTATGAAGGGTAAAGGAAATGAGAATTGTTATTTATTCATTATCCTTAAGAATGTTTTACTATTTGTTTGTTATTTATTTTATTTTATTTATATTATTTGCTTAAAATATTTTTTCACTAAACGATTTTATTGTTTCAATTCATTGTCCATGAAATGTATTGAATCTTTTACGATTGCTACTATCTATTGGTTAAAACCAAAACCCTCTCTATTATACAAGCCGTAATCATTGCATACTAATGTATCGCATTTTATCACTGCGTTCGTATAGTAAGTGTTGGTATATGATAGCTAATATATTGTAAAATAAATTAAAATTCGCATACTACAAAACAAAAGAGAGCAAAAATTGTCAAAAAAACAATAAAATTTAAAAGAGAGTAAAATGCTCACTTATAAATTTAGATTTATAAGTATGTGACAATAATGAGAATATAAATTTTTTTTATATGAATTATTTTGATATTACTAATACTGACGTACTGTTAAAAGAGAATCTAAAAACAAAAAGTTATTTTTATATTTTTTATATTTAGTTTTACAGTACTATTACTTATGCAGTATGTAAAAAGAGTAGTAGTCTGCGTGCACGAGAAATTGAATACGGCTTGTATAATAGAGAGAGTTTTGGTTAAAACAAAAAAATTTGAATTTTAAAATGATTTTGGATATTATATGTATTAAATATTTTTAAATTTTAAATAAAATATGCGGTAATTTGAAAACTTGGTCATCATTTATTTGTTTAATTTTTTCAGCTTGTAAAAATAAAAAATTTTATGCCCTGGATCTGTTCCTAAATCATCAAACCAAACATAATCAAACTCGTTATTTATGTGAATTCTGTTCACTGTCCGTTGACTCGAAAACGATTTTGTCCCATCTTGTAACACACGGCATTGGACTCTTTGAATGCATTTATTGTCGATTTGCTACGAATAAAATCAAAAAAATACAAATTCATATGTGCGATAAACATCCAACCAAGCTGTTATTTATTACGCTACGAATTTTTCGGCATCTCGAGGTAATTTTTTTTTTTTTTTTTAAATTTAATTTTTTTTAGCATTTTATTAACAATTTATAATATTTTTTCAGACCAATTCAGTGACACATGATTTAGCTGGTGATATTAGTTCAATTTATTTAGTAAATTTTGGACAACGATTAACTATAAACTTTACCGAAATTCATTCAACGATTGTGAATAATAAAAGTCTTGATTTGTTGGAAAACGATCGGCCAAAAATATTTCCGTCTGGTTTCGATGGTGGATGTCTTTTAAACATAGCTGAATGTAATAAATTAATTGCTGGTAGTAGTGTACAAATATTGGAAATAAATAGTGCCGGTTCAACTATTCCGATAAAACCTGCATTCGGATCAAGTAGCAAAGATCATTCTGGCACTGATGATAATAGTATTGAAACACCAGATGTGTTACAAATCAAGAATACACCTACTATTTTGAAAAATAAGACTGGCACTCCAGAAAATAATATAATCAATTTATCTATGATGTCGAAAAATACTGCAATGTCTAGTGGTACGACAACGCAAAATTTGCCACTATCTTTGGTTACAAAAACAACAGCTCCGTCGTCAACGAGTACCACAGTAGTAGTTCCTTTAAGTTTGGCTTCAAAACCCTTAATTATTCCTACCACAGCCAGTCCAATTACTATAACAGCCAGTTCCATTGCCACCACAGCCAGTTCCATTGCCACCACAGCCAGTTCCATTGCTACCACAGCCAGTTCTATTGCTAAACCAACCAAAGAAATATGCAAATTATCGGTTGCAACAAAATTCTTTGTTACCGCACCTCAGGAAAAAGTAATTATTTCAAATATGGCTACGCCTGACCCTACATCTACAGTACCAAAACCAACATCAGGAGGAGGAAAAGAAATTTGTGAAGACCGTTTGGAAGAGATTGCGAAAAAAATTTCAGTTGAAGCAATATCACCTAAAAATACAAAATTTCAATGTCTTATACCGAGATGCAATGCAGTTAAGCACAGTTTTTATGCGCTTAATCTTCATTTATTAGACCACAGTGGCAAACATAAGCCATTTACATGCTATTTTTGTAACAAAGAAAATGCTAACGCGCAAACTTTAGTAGTTCATTTATCGTTAGTACATACATACCGATTTTTTTGCTACTACTGTTCATTTAAATCACCGCTATATAAACTCACCCTTAATCATTTAAATATAATGCATAATATTCAGGCAGTAATTTCTAAACCTATAACTAAAACATCGGGAAATGGGTCACAAGAAATATTTGTAATTACACCGCGAAATATATCTGATGAAAATTTCAACCAGTATAAATACGAACTAATAGAAACACATAATCGTGAAAATCGAATAAAACAAAATTTAGTTGATCCAGAAGATGTAAATAGTTTACCGCGGGAAGCAATATTTTTAAACGAATTATTTTGTTCTATATGTAGATACGGTACAAAAGTACGAACAAATTTGGAACGCCATTTAAAGTTTCATTTAAATGAGGTGCCTGTGCCGAAAATCGATCCAATTAATCCGGTTCCATGTTTGTCAACAACAGAACGGCATTTTGATAAGATGAAAAATTTGGCGTGCAGTTCACAAGAGGATCGTGATCGTCTTAAAATAGTTGAAAATTCTCCAAAATATGTCACGGAAACCCAACGTTTTACTTGCGGCGCACAAAATTGCCAATACCTTTCAATCAATGAAACGATGTTAAACTGTCATTTAAAGACATTGCATTACTCTGAAACATCATTTAAATGTGTTCACTGTAAACCAGTTCAAAATTTCAATTGTCATGATAATTACATTAATCATTTACGATTACACGACAAACGTCTATTTAAATGTAACACGTGTGATTATTTTAATACGCAACGTCAATATATTGAAAAACATTTACGTGAAATGCATAAATCAAATGTGTTGCCGGTTGTTGTGATTCGTGAAGATGATACAGCTTCCTCGAGTGGTGCGACAAGTGTTACTCCTAATAATAGTGAAACTAGTAATTTAAGTGTTATTAATAGTAATAATAATAGTTTGAATTGGGTGTGTAATTCTTGCTCGTTTGTGTCCACAACCAAAAAACAAATGATTGATCATAATTCGCACACCCACAGTAATAAATCACAATTTGTTTGTAAAGCCTGTGGTTACCGCAGTAATGTAAAACTAAATGTTGAAAATCATTTAGTTAAAAAACATCCAGACTTGGGAGAAAATCAAATTTTTACAACATATTCGCGTTCAGATGAACCCGAATCAAATTTTGTTGATAATTCACCATTATGGAGTCGTGATTCAAATCGCGTAAAAAGTATTAGAGGTATTTTATTTGAGGATGAGGAAATGGCTGCCAATACTGATTCAAATTCAAGATCTGTATTGTCAGGTGAAGAAGATGAAAGTGAAGAAAGTTCTGAAGATGATCAAATCGGAATGTTCTGTTGCAATTACTGTAACTACATGGCGGCATATCGTTGTGTTAAAATGCATCACAAAGAGAAGCATAAAGATCGTGAATTTAAGATAAAACGAACTAACTTAACGACTACTACAGCACCAGATGTCCCCGAACCAAATGATGAAAAAACTAAATCAGCTAGTACAATTTATTTGTGTGTTTACTGTCCATTAAGGCATCGAAGTATTAAACACATATTATTGCATTGGAAGGATAAACATCAACGTCCTAAAGTGAAATCGAATAACACCAATGCTCGTCCACTTCCATTTCAATTTCGTATAACACGTTTGGTGCGTTGCTATTATTGTCATGAGAAGTATGGATATCACGAGCTAGCACGACATGTGGCAAAATATCATGTCAATTTTCCAATAGTTGCGAAACATTATTTATACCCAAAACGTTGTGGTGAGTGTGACTTTAAATGTGAATTTAGTGAAACGGATTTAGTGTCTCATAGTAAATCTGAACATGCTGATTCCAAGTGTCGTACAATTCCAAGTGAACTGCTTTCAGAAAATTTACTCAATCGATATATGAATATGGAGGTAGAACAATTTTATATTTGTACTGGATGTAATCTGGAATCATATTCAAAACCAGAGTTAGAACAACATTTGCGACAGTTGCATAACAATGATCCGTTAGTAAAAATGGAAATAAAAGCTAACAAATTACTGTATTGCTGTAGTAGTTGTAAATTTAATTCTAATGATGAATTTACAACTATGAAACATATAATGAAATTTCATTCGCAATCATGTGAGAAATCATCAACAAAAATATTTTTCTATAATGCTATGCAATTCAAAAATAATATCGATAAATTTGATCAAATTAAATTAATTTTTCCAAATGGACTATTACTTAATAAGGCAGATGTTGTAAACACCGCGTATGGTGGATACGATCATATTGTTAAGAGGTTGTCGGATTTCGAAGATATGCCTAGCCCATTATCGAAAAAACGAAATTACGATGGAGATGTGGGATCAAATGAAAAAGGTGTATCACGATTACAACCAGATAACATCAAACGATTAAAACTTTCTGAGCACAAAGACGATAATGTTAAGCATATTGAATCTTATGATTTAAGGAAAATTTATACCTCAATGCAAATTGGTGGTAAATCGGTTCGAGTATCTTGCGATAAATTTGCAGCTTTATTTAATATAAATCCAGTTCTAAAGTTGAATAGAATATAAGACTTTTTATTAAATTATAAATTACAAAAATAAAAAAAATCATGAAATGAGATAATCGTTTTAATAAACGTGAGCAGTAGCGACTATTAATTTAAAAAAATCGCCGAAAATATGGAAAGTATCAATATTGCGGTAAGTATTCTTATTTCTTTAAACTTTATGTTTGCATGTGTGGTTTGAAATTAGTATCGTTTTTGAAAAGCCTAATCTAAAATTTTATTTTACATTATCTACAGATCGCATGTTTAAAACAAGCAAACGAAGGAATTCTTTAAATAATAAAGTTCTAGCTAGTAAATATCTAATGTTAAATTTTAAATTTATTAGGGGCCAAAAAGTAGTGACTTTCGGTAAGTGTTTGAAATAGTAATACCATTTAAAGTTACACCGAGCTGATGGTTATCCAGTCATTAAAACTAGTTTGCAGGAACAATTATAATACCGAGTACATATATTTTGAAATAAACGTGCAACTTTAATTTTTCTAATTAAATACACCGACAATTTTGAAGTGATGAAAACAAATAAAAAGATCGAAAAAAGGAAAAGTGTCAAAAAGTATTAGTGAATCAGTGAAAATGTGAAGTGCTAAAAACTGGTGTAAACTATGTGAAATATTTTAGTTAAAAAAGTTGAGCGTTGTAATTGCAAAATCCATAATAAATCTGATATACATTACAACCGTTTTCAAGATACGATAGGGCGTAATAATACTCAACTAAGTGCAATAGAAAAGGATATTTCATATCCATTTCGAAGGAGTCAGACTCGATCTCATTCAAAATGAGGACGATAACCTATTAACTTCACCAGCCTCTCTATGGAAGCAACTGCAAATTAGTGCAACAAAAGAAAAACTTACTCCTGGAAAATAAATAAAAATCGAAAAGAAACTTGCTAGAGAACTGCAATTATTCTATAATTGAAGATAAGCTCTACAGTGACTTGTGGAAAGCCAATAGTGCATTGGTCGATTACACGAATATAAACAAGCAACTGCATCAAACAATTGCATGGATGTATAAGAGTATAAAAGTTCTTGAAAACGGAGTTAGTGCTCTGTAACCAAAGGAAGCCATTAATCCAAAAACTAATATAACAACAACTGTGCAAGAATACCATACATATGAAGAAGCACTAGATAGAGAAACGAAATTTGTAAGAGTAATAAATGGAAGGAAAAATACCCCTTCTCCACCTCAATTACAACTTAATGTTCCAAAGGTTATAACAAAAAAATCACAAAAAGTAATAATGAAATAAAAGATTATGATTTACTATTTGAAAAAATAAAAACTAACTGCGACATATCAGTTTAATGCAAAGGTGATGAATGGAAACAAGGTCAAAATAAACTTGAGAGATAGTAAAAGTTACAGAAAAATAAAAAAATGCTAAATGAAAATAACCACTGTTGGCAAACATTTGAAGACCAACAAACTAGACCAAAGTGATGAGTTAAAACTTAACTTTATGTTAAAACTTCATTTAACATAAAAATTGGTAAAATAATTGATGACCTAAAAGCGCAGGGGTTTAAAGCTGTTGATGCATTTATTAAATTAAACGAAAAAAACACCACTTAATCTGTTTATGTTGACCTTCGATGACATCGAGGTAATCGAAAAAATATAAATTAAGTACATTTTAGGATACAGATGATTATTCAGCCTTTAGGAAGGTCTAAGCCAATACCACAATGTCACAAATGCCTATGGAACACAAAAATACTACAACAAGAAACTAAGATATGTCAAATGTACTGGAAACAAGAGATTTCGTACAGCCAAAAAATGTGGAGAAAATCATCCTGCTAACTATAGAGTAACTTTTAAATTGCAAAGCATCAAGTTTAAAAAAATGAATGAAAAAAATTCAAATTTAAGTAGAAAACCAACCATTTGGAAAAACAATCCCGAAGTAATACGACGAAAAGTATCGAAAACTCCTCAGGATAAAAATGGTAATTTGACTTACGCTCAAGTATTGAGTAAACTGAATTAAAGAAAAAATTCCCAAAGTGAGGATATTAATCGAACTCTGAAATTGATATTAAGTAAACTTAAAACGTTTGATACGCGCCTACACACTCTTGAAAACAGAGCTAAGGGAGCTATCCCTAAAAATTAAATGGACATTAATATTAGAATTATATGCTGGAATGCCAAGGGACTCATGCAACATCAGCAATGATTACAGGTGGTTTTGAAAACTGGGAGTCTATTATGAAATAAGTCGAAAAATACGACACCGTCATAAAATACGTTGTCGTACAATCCGATCCGAGGTGGATATTCCTATTATAAAAGTATATATTTCGACTGTCAAATTTAAATGAATGAATAATTTGTTAAAAATAATTTAATAAAGATATTAACTTATATTTTAAATAGTTAAATTTTTAAATTACAAAAAACAAAAAAAATATGAGTCGATTTATTTTTCGTGCGTATCGGCGTCTACACTGCAAAATTTCTGAGATTTTGTCTATGATATTAAATTTATCAATGTATGTGTAAGTAAATTATACAAATTTTGACACTCTCAGCAAATTATCAGGAGGCTATTTCACGTAAATATTATCATGAAATTTGTACGAAATGTCAAATAAAATGTATCTTTAGGTTATGTTTTTCATTTTAATTTTTTTTTTCGAGTGTTGAGACGTACATATTAATAATTATAACTGCATAAAAACATAAATTTCACATTAATTATGGCATTTAATGCTGAAATACAATAAAACTAATTCATATGTTTAGAAATATGTAATTAAAGTATATTATAGACATTAATTATTTAATAGTCTATAACTAAAAAATAATTGATAAATCTCATGATAATATTATGAAGTTATCATGAGAGTAAAATGCCCAGTTATTATAATGTTTTGACAAATGTTTATCAATACATAGAAAATAACATTCACATACATAAAATCTCAACGATTTTGCATAGTGTAGACCCCGTGTATATTACGATATCCGTCACCTAACTAGCTGTCGTAAATTATTTGCCGGAAAATCCACGTGACGGATTTTTATTTCATAATAGCAATATCCGAGGCGGATCGGACCATTTTTAGTTTTATAATATGAATATCCGGCGCGAAACGGAATTTACGATGTCGGAAAAGTTTCATAATAGGCCCCCAGATGAAACGAGGTATGTCCTACCACCGAAACACTTAGACAGTCAGTTATTAGATTGATAAATTATCCAAGTATACCAAACCCAACACCCTGAAAACACTGCTAAAGAATGTAGCGTTGTTATAATTAGGAATAACATCCACAATTACGAAGACCTGAAATATAAAACATTTGAAATACAAGCAACTGCTTTTAATGTTGGATCGAAAAATGATAATTTTAGTGCCGTTAGTATTTACGTCCTCCGAAACACGCATTAAAAAAAGATTGTCTTGACTTTCAGTAAATAAGAAAAACATACTATAACGACGGTAGATGTGTATGTGTCATTATATTAGTGACCCCGACGTCCGTTTTTACGGGAATCAAAATAAACCACGTGGTTTACAATCTCACATTACCTACATCTGAATAATTAAAATAATGTCACCGCCGTCGTTATAATGGTGACCCCAACAGTATATGCAACACGCAACATTTCTGATTTATTCTTCTGCTCTCTTAACTCGACATGGGTTCGTCACATACCACAGTAAGCCAATTTAGAGTTCTCCCCTAACACTGGGTAACTACGAGATCGCGATGGCTTTCACCAAGAGTAAGCTTAACATAAGCACGTCATATTCTTAAGGTATCACTTCAATCAGAGAAAAAAAGACAATCACTCGTAGAGGAGTACTGTAGCGACAATCACTACACAAAAATTATTGAGATATTTCGTGCACATTCGAATAATTCGCTAACGCTGCATGTACACTACATAAATATATATAGAGCGTATAAAAGCATTTACACATATCACTCGGTCGCCATGGCCTGATGAGATGACAATTAACTAAAATTCCTCATCGCAGATCGAAACTGAGCTTTGCTTCGCACAACATCCAAATCCTGAATAATTTAAAATAAGCACTACCTCACCGCGGCGTTATAATACATAATTGGAGGCGATTTTAATGCAAAAAATGAACATTGGGGTTCTAGGCTAACAACGACTAAAGGTAAAGAACCATTTTTGAAACCTTGTCAACTGGAAAACCTACTGGCCTACGGATCAAAACAAAATACCAAGCTTAATTGATTTCTTTATAATCCGAAACATCTATGAACTATATACAAGTAGTTCAGACCTAAACTCGGATCATTCTCCAATACTTTTGATATTAAGTGATTAAATTATTCAAAAGGAAAGAAATCCTAATAAACAAACTAGTTGGTAATACTTTAGGCAGTCCTAAGAATATTAACCTAAAGGTTCCATTTAAAAACAAGGTGCAAATAGAAAACGAAGTTCAACAATTTGGAAATATAAAACAAAAGGAAACAAAAGATGAGCCAGAAGAATATAGCAGCAAACAAGAGGTCCTCAATATAAAACTAAGTTAAATAATCTTACTCGACAGTTAAGAAAGGAAATTCAAAAAGTAAAAGATTAGTCAATCAATAACTGTTTAAGAAAACTAACTAATGACAGCGGTACTGATTATTCACTTTGAAAAGCAACCAAATTAAAAGACCAACAATACGGATTCCTCCAATAAGAATAGAAGGTGAGAAATTAGCAAAAAAAGATAAAAGTTTTGCGGAACACCAAAAAAATGTTCCAACCACATGATGATTAAGTCTTGGAATCACAAACAATAACGGTGAAATTTGAAAAATACAGCAAAGAAATCCTATTAACTTCACCAAAAGAAGTGATCATGCGTGAGATAAAATTCAGTAAGAATTTGAAAAGTTCCTGGTTTTGATCTTATCACTGCAGATATAACCATTTAGAATCACATTTGTACCCAGTTTGTCGAAAATTGCAGTAATCATGACACTAAAACCTAAAAATACACCACACAAAACTTTATCTTATTGACCAATTTCGCTGTTGCTAGTTATGTCTAAACTATTTGAGAAACTACTGAATAAAAGGTTGAATCCGATAATTGAAAGGATTAACTTATTGACAAACTGTCTGTTTGGATTTCGTCGCCAACACATTTAACAATAAAACAAATACATCGAATAATCAATATGATATAATAACCTTATATGTATAAATAAGGTGCACCACAGGGCAGTGTATTGGAGATGATTTTATATTTACTATACACTAATGATCTACCTGAATTAGAGAACAACACAGTGGCAACTTTCGTTGATGACACTGCGGTCTCAGCTGTCGGAGAAAGCAACGAAGAATCAACAAAATATTTACAATCAGCTATCTGGGAAATACATAAATGGGCCAAAAGGTGGCGCTTTCAACTAAATGAAACTAAATCAGTTCACATAAATTTTACCAACAAACGAGTTGAACATATACCGGTTACCAGTTACAATAAATCAATATATAATACAGTATGCGAACTCAGCTAAGTAATGACTTCGGATGGTACACTTAGTTGGAAGATACACGTCAAAAAGAAATGCTGCTACATTATAATCAAAAACTAAAAATAAGAGTCTATGATATGTATTCAAGTTTGGGGTTGTACCAAACCGAGCAACGTTAAGATGATACAACGTTTTCAGAACAAGCTATTAAGGAACATCAATGTCCCATTGTACGTCAGAAATAGTGATCTTCATAGAGATCTTAAAGTGAATCTCGTTTCAATTGAAAACCAAAAAATGGAAGAAGTCATGAAAATAGCCGATCATTTTGAGCTGATTTAATTGTTAGGACAAACAGCGGCAAGAGAACGAAAGTGGGAAATCCATGGTATCATTTAAAATTATATAATTAAATTTAAACTACAATTTTTTCATCTAGGGATGTTTAGTTAAATTTTGCCTGCATATAAACGTACGTTTTAATCTTATACTAGTATAGTGGTCTAATTACACGTTATCGCCCATCATTAAACATTAAAAATAAGTAAAAAAAATTTCGAAAATTCTTGGGGAAAGTAACAAAAAGAAACAAACACAATTAAATTATCACCCAAAGTATTTAGCTAAGAGATAAACCCAAAAAATAGTGTTTGTTAAAAATAACAGTTATAATTTTTTTTTCTTTAAATCAAAATAATTAAGTTTAAAATTATCCAAAAGTAAAATGTACAGTATTAATTGTATAGCGCAAAGAATTAAAAAGCTAATAATGAAAGTAAAAATTTTACAATTATTTTGTTAGAAATTTTAACTGGAAATCAAGGTTGAATGAAATTTTTGGTTTTCTTTATAAAAAAATGTATCCATACACAACAACAACTTGAAACTAGTAGTAGCTGAGATTTATATGCTCTAAATTAAGAGAAAAGTAAAATTAAAATAAAAAAACGTGTACAATTTCAAATCTATGCAATGGTTATCGAATTGTAGAATATTTTTAGTGGGTGAATCAGATACGGATGAACTACCGGTTTTAATTATTTTTTAAAAATAATTTAAAATCAAATTCGACCTCTTTTTGAAATTTATATACAATATTTATATATTATATATAAATATATCCTTTCCATTGCTCGAAACACCGTTTTTGAGCAATTATGATTAATACTGAAACTCCATCCTCGATCAAGATTAATCTGGAATAAAGTTGGTATTAAAGCAATTCATAACATAACCTCATAAAATCGATATCAAAATTCTTTCAATTCTTCAAACATAGTAAAACCAAATACAAAATATGTTGCATCGTTCTCGCACTTTGAATTTCCCGAAACTGCGGTCTAACCAAACGATCATTACAAAATGTATTGCAGTCTTTGGTTCACGTAAAATTTCCGATCATACATTATCATATCGTGTATTTGTTCTATTTCATCTTTTATGTTAAGTTCATCCCAACGAACACCTTCACAACTATGCATCCTTTTAATAGTTTCCAAATAAAAACAAGCTATTTAAACTTACTTAAAATAGTGTTAATTTAATATTAGTAGAACCATTTATTTCTAATAGATTCACAGAAAAAAATATTAACGGAATAAGCCTATAAGTGCAAGTAGAAGAAACATGAATGCATATTGAATGCCAACTGTACTAAACTTCAACTAACATGTACCGCTACGTCACTTAAAAATTAGTTAAGACGCTGTTGAATTTTTTTTAAAGTTAGATCACTTTGACATTCCAGCTAAATCGCCGATTTTCCTTTATTTTTTATTATAAATTTTTTTTATTACTATTATTCGTTTTAGTTGTCAATTGTGGTGTATGTACAAATAATTATGCATATACATATATATAACTACAAATAATTCTATACATATTTATATTTAAAAAGTTTGACAAATTGATACGCACAGCAATCAGGCATTTATTGACGATAGATCATCCGTAACTTTATGGACGAGCAATTTGCAAATAATTTGCAGGATAGTAGTCTGCAGCAGGATTTGTGTACCAAGTGTATAGGTAACAGGAGTCAAGTGTCCACCACCAAACTAAAAGAAAGATAAACCAAACCAAGGTAGTTGGTTTGGGAAATCGTAAGTCTGACCTACCAAGTGCAAACAGTATTTCCCGATGAATTAAAAAATAAATATACAAACCTGAGAAATTTGACCATAAAAAAGAGTTAATCAAAGAGAAGCATCAAACATTTTAATTGGTCACAATCATTGGCAATTAGTAACCACAACCTTCAGAGAATGTGAAATCGTTTAAACTTTGGTAACAAAAACTCGGATTGGCTAGTTTGCAGCCGGACTGCTTACTGAAGTTAAACTAATCAAGTGAAAATGTGAAAAATATAATACCGATGAATTCCGTCATCAGCGTATCAAGGCACAATTTGCTCTTTAAGAAAGAAAGATAACTTTACCTGATTGGCCTTTTGAGGAGATATAACGAAGTTAAACTTACAAGAAATTATATAATCGCGCTGTTCCGATTACGATTTCTTGAAAATAATCTGTTTCTGGACCTACTGCTTAACGAATTGATTAAGCGGCAAATGCAACATTAGAAAGGGAAATGTTAAATATCAAAAGTGGTAAATAGAGGAGAGGATATAAACTAATGGTATCTCCATTGTTCACTGTAGAAAATCTGAAAGATCTGGGATTTTTTGAGTTGTGAGGGATGCTACTGCTATAAAGGGTCAAGTCATTATTGTATGTTTTGTTGATGTTCTCTGAATGAAAGTTATCATCAAGAATCCGGGATGTTCCATCAGGTTTTGATGAAACAGGAAGATCGACCATACCAACGATCGTTTGGCACGATAACGATCTAAATCGTAAGCCAAACGTGTATCGTGCAGATAATTGTGATAACCTTTAAAGCAACATGTTTGCCATCAACTGCACAATTCAATAAAAAAAGAATGCGAAGATCGCCGATGAAAAATATCGCGACGGGCAGTACAAGCCATAGTTGATCAATATTATGTAGATGATGATTTTGAAAGTTTCAATACGGGGGAAACTACCACTAATTAGGCTTCATTTGTTTGTTGGATATCCACTTTAAATTTATAAATTGTGGGACGCAAACACAGTTTATCATCAAGAAGTAAGAACGGAAGAATTCACATGATGCGATAGTATTGAGGTGGTAGATATCTTCTTAACTTGAAAGTGAGCTATACAATGTTATTTGCTGTGGTTTGTAGGACCATTTTATTTAAAAGAGAAAGAATCTGAATAACTAAAAGCGTCACTTAAGTTCGTGAAAGCGAATAGAGGGAAGTTATTGGTGCTAAAATAGAGTTCGACCGGTTGATTTTCGACATTATGATAAAGAAACAGTGAAAACTGCATGATTATTCGATGGTAATTTAACAAATTAAGTATGCCCTAAATGTGTGAACACTGGAAAAGTTTTATTCAAGCAGAAACTACAAAATCGTTATACAAAGAATGCAATAAAATGTCTAAAAGAGTGACGTTTTTAACTTTCGTATCGTAGCTAAATGGGGGTTAATATTTTTTTTGTTCTTGCGGTGACAATTGACATCCCGAAAATTTTTAGTAATTTTTACAACTCTAAACTTTATAATTTTTTAAGCTTTGATCAGAAGTATTCCTTATTAGTACAAACTGCTCGCAAGTTAGTGCTCGCATGTTTTGAGTTGCTGCTGTACCACCAAAGCAGCTTTCAGAACACTCTGCATATTTTCTTCTAATATTTCTGGATTTATTCATTACGGAGATGAAACACAGAAACAAAGATGCAGCACTTCCATCTTTGTTTCTGTGTTTCATCTCCGTGTTTTGTTAGTAAATATTTTGTACTTTAAGTGGGGAGTGAAAATTCTTAAATTATAAACCTGTCATGTGTCACTGGTTTAATTTTCTCCGTCTAGATAGGATTTAAATAGGTGTTTTGTTAGTTGGTTTTAAGAGAAAAGGGGTAGCATCCTTATTTCAGCGCTTTAACTATCTCAATCTACTAAGTGTTTGGTACCACTACCTGTACCCCGATTTTGTTCGTTTTTTTATTCATTCTAACGCAAGAGAATTGAAAATTTCGTGTACGTATACAGTGTATAATATACACAATTATTATTGTGTGATCCAATTTTATTTGAATGTGTCAGTTTAATAAAATTCTCATGTAAATTACGCTTAAATGTTGTTTCAATAAAGCCTAAATGTCGAAGCGGTTGAAATCGGTTATCGCATGAGTATTATTTTCCCAACCTTTCGATGTGACGGTAGATGGCTTATACATACAAAATCAAAAATCAAATGTCGTTTTGTATTTTCATTCAAAGAAAAATATTATAGACGGAACTATACTATTTTGATCGAAAATCGAACAGAGAATAAAATTTATGTTTCAAAATGGTAAGTATTCACAATTTTAAGTTTCAAAATGAAAAATCATATCACAAAATCAAGTTTCGAAATGTCATCATTCATCAACAAAAAAATGTAAACAACATGCGCAAATACACTGCGCATATACAATACCACGAACACAAACACCAATATTAATACGTTCCGGTTTAACAATTCGTACGCATGAAGATTACAAAAAAACGAACAAAATCGGGGTACTGGTATCATCCGGACAACGATATATTAGGCTGAACTACAAAACACGGAAATCAAATAGGAATGGTATTCATGAAACTCCACTCTTCGGAGGTCGGTTTCATGGAATCTGGAAGGAACCAACTATTACTAGATATAGGTAAAACCAAAATGTGTCCAATTATAGCTAACATCTTTTAAAAGAGTAAGAAAATTGTAAGATCTCCAACGTTACGAACATCGTAAGTAGTTATACACTACAGTTAAAGGCGACTTAGTGAGGAATAACTCTTAGCTCTAACGGGATCTTACAATTAGCTCTAACGGGAGAGAGGAGTAAAAAAATTTAAAGTAAATGTAAAAATCGATTATCAAACTGATCTAGAAGTTTTGGAAAATGTCGTTTATACTATGGACGAGGACCAATTAACCAGAGAAACTGAGTGGGTTCAAGTTAAGAGCTAAAGAAAAAAAAGGAAGATAAACAACTCGCTTAATCTACCTAAAGCAAAGGAACCCAAAAAAACTAAACCAGTTAGCGAACATGAACATAAACCAACTAAAAAAGTGTCTCCGCACCTGGATGAACAGCAATGATTCGGCCCATTGTCCATTTAACTGGTGGGCAAAGCTCGTTCTTAATGAGGACGAGTTGACCGACAGTCGGGAAAGATATTCGGTCGACCAAACCCTCAAAAAGTGTTACATTTGTTGGAGTTACAAAAGTTTTACATTTGTGTTACATTTGTTTGGTACATTTGTTGGAGTTGCTGATATCGATTTAAACGGTTCGACTGAATGTCAAGCAATGATGGTTCTGGAACGGTTATGGGTGGTTCCCCGTGAGAAAATGGCCGGGAGTGAGTTTTGTGTAATCCTCGGGGTCATCCGACATGGGGCACAATGGTCTCTGTTGAGACACGCTTCTATCTGGCATAGCAGGGTTGTCATCTCTTCGAATGTAAGAAATGTAGTGCCAATGATTCTTCGTAGGTGATGTTTCACTAACTTCACCTCTGCCTCCCACAGACCTCCGAAATGAGGTAAAGCGGGCGGATTGAAGCATAAAATCGTATTGTCTTGAGCCAACATTGTGGCGACCTCATGATTCACATTTGTTGTGCTGTGATGATGAAAAGCCGTTAGTTGACGGTTGGATCCAATGAAGTTGGTGCCGCGGGCACTGTACAAGGCTTGAACCTTATTTCTTCGAGCGGTAAATCGCTTGAACGAGGCGATGAATGCGTTTGCAGTGAGATCCGACACAATCTCCAAATGGATTGCCTTTGTCGAAAGGCACACGAACAAGCAGATGTACCCTTTCGTTGACCGTACACCTCTGCCTTTGATTTGTGTGATCGATAACGAACCCGCGTAATCAACTCCGCTGTGTAGGAATGCTCTCGTTGGGGTGACGCGTGGCGCTGGCAGGTTGGCCATTAGTTGCTGACCGGTGCTTGTCCAATAACGAAAGCATGTCACACACTGGCGAATATGCGCGCGGCCCAGCTTCTTAACATTAAGGATCCAATGACGGCTTCGAAGATGTGCCAACATTAACTGTTGACCACCATGGAGTGTGATATGATGTACCTGCTGCACTTTGATAGATTTTTGATCGAACGTGAACGATTTGAATTGGCTGCACTGGAACACACTATATTCTTCATTGCAAAATGGACAGTTCAGCGAGTTAGTTGAAGTCGAAGTGACAGCAAAAGATTGAGCTGGTTGCGATGAGAATCACGCTTCGAGTTCTGTCGTGATGACGATGGTTGAGCCTTTAATGGTGAACGAGTTCTTGTTGACTCGTTTTTTTGGTGTGGCGACGACATTGTGATTTATCTCGATGAATTTGACTTGGACATGGAAATCATCTCCAATGATTGCCATCGAGTCTCCAAGAAATTCATAAGTTCTTGATAGGTGCGCTCGATTAGTGCCAATTCCCATTGACGATGAGTTTCTCATTTTGATCGAGTTTGTCGACGATAATGTGAACGAGAATGATATCCCAGCTGGTGACTGGAACTGTCAAAACCTTCAGACTTCGAACAGTTTCTGTAGAAATATCGATGATGCTCCTCAAACCGAGTGAGGATTCAGAAAAGGCGGCGGGCATATTTCGATTTCGATGGAGGTGAGTGTCGATGGTGAAACGTCGATGTTTGTACCGATTCGTGAGGGTCTCCCATGCTTCTCTGTAATTAGTTAGCATCACTGATTTTAACCGTTCTCAATAGAGAACCTTTTCACTGATTTGATCGATAAAAATCAATGACTGACAGATTCTGAGAATCTGTCAATCGTTGATTTTTATCGATCAAATCAGTGAAAAGACTTTCGAATTCCGTCCAATTTCCGTAATTGAAGACAGGCACCTTGATTCGTGGTAACTGAATCTCGATTGATTGTTGTGTTGTGGTAGCATCGACTGAACTCGCATTGGCATCTTGTGTTGAATTCGACTTAAGATGTTGTTTCAATAATGCTTGGAGGTTTAAGCTCGTGATAAAATAAAACTTCTCGCACTGTTCTCGATTATCAAATTCCTTTTTCAATTCGTCAGCACCATACACGGCCTCGACTTTATCTTGTACGTCACAGTATTCCTTGTACTGTTAATCCAGATGACCAATCTGAACCTGGATAGCCTTCATTTTTACTTCGGTCTTCCGACTGAGTTCCTTGCTGTGTTTGAGGGCCCTTTCCAGACCCTTCTAGAGGGACGACTGTTTGACTCGAATTGACATTTACACATCACTTTTGCTCGCACTAACTTGTGTACTAATGTGATAATTAAATTAATTGAACTGTATTCACTGTTTTTGACTTGCGATTTGCCACGAATGAACGAATCGATCCGGCTCGAAGGACCAAATTTCTTAGGTACGATGGCTAGATACGGTAGCTGTGTATCGAAGTACAAATGAACTATAGTGGCTTGATCCGATTCCGTCGACGTTCGAAGAGTAAAAGAAAGAAAAACTCAAAACACGCTGTTTTGTCAACTGTTGACGTGATGTGTTTTCCAGTAGATGCCACATAAATTTATCGTGTGGTCACCAACATTGTGACGATGTGTTAGCCTCTAGATGTCACATAAATGTAATGTGTGGTCGTCAACAAACATATTAGGCGGCAAAGTTGATACTCGTATACAACCACTGAGAAAATTAATACCTATTTATTTCACTGTAAAAGGTGTCAATCGTAACGGCATACCCAAAAGCTTACTTGTACAAAGAACCACGCTACGTAAAATGTCATGGAAAACACCCTATAACATCTTGTAATAAATTAAAGAAATCATTAACAAAATGTGTACGCTACGGAGATGATCATCCAGGTATAGTTATAGAGATCCAAACATTCATGGATCAAAAACCATGTTCACAAGCTAACGGGAAAGAATTACGTCGAGTGGTAGAGGGATCTGACGAGATAGTTCGTGGCCTTCGAGCATTAGGACCGGACGCGGAAACACGCGATTCTTGGCTCACATATATATTATTAAATAAAATCGACAATGAATCCAAACAATTATGGGCTCATGCAAACGAAAAACTGCTTCCACGGACAAGGCATATGTTACAGGTTTTGTGAGCCAAGCCGTCAAAGCAGTACACTTAGTGAGCGGGTTAGACACAAATTCATTTTTGGCCGCACTCAAGCGTTTTATTTCACGACGTGGTATACCGGAACAAATTTGGTGTGACAATGGCACTATTTTTGTTGGGGCTAATACAGAACTACGCAAGCTGGAACAACAAATAATAACTCAATCAAACAATCATATAATATCTTAATTTATATTGCAGAAAAGTATTGTATTTCATTTCAACCCACCACACGATCCCCATTTTGAGAGATTATGGGAAGCATCAAATACTAATCTTACATTTGAAGAACTAACAACATTAATCATCCAGATTGAAGCTTTGCTCAATTCAAGGCCGTTATGCAGAATGAATGATGACCCATCTAATTTAAAAGTATTAACGCCAGCTCACTTTTTCGTTGGAGAATTTTTAACCGTCATTCCAGAACCAAGTCTATCAGATGTAAATAAGTTGTCAAGATGGCAAAACCTACAACAGCGACTCCAAAGATTTTTGATCAAATGGCATCGCGATTATCTGTCGACTCTACAACAACGACACAAATGGAAAGTGGCAATCGATTAATTGTTGATGTAGTCATAATCAGAGACGACTTTTTATATCCTAGCCAATGGATGTTAGGTAGAGTAATAGAGGTTCATGCTGGAAATGATGGGATCATCAGGGTGGTAACACTAAAAACAGCCAGAAATACAATTAAACGTCCCATCAACAAACTAATTAAATTACCTGTCGAGGAATAAATAAACTTCCTCGAGGTGTGGGAGTATGTTGGATAAAAATGAACCACAAAAATCATACGTTTAGTGCGGTCAATGCGAACGATCAATTAGAATTAAGTAGCATTAGCCATAACCTAAACAAATTTCCTTTTTGCTATACAAAATTTCTAAATGATATGTTTATAAAAATGACAAAGTACAAAAATTAACTCACTGACATTTTGGCCATCAACCAATCAACATTACAGTATATAAATATTATAAATTACGAATAAAAGTATTTTGGAATTTGGATACACAATTGGGCTTTACTTATCCCTTCCGTATTTTAATTATACACGTACCATACATCCAAGCAACTCAACCAGGGGTGGAAGTGCAGTCATAATGAAAAAAAATATCAAACATTTTGAAAAAGAAAATAAACCACAGATGAAATCCAATTAGCTACGACAGTTGCTATTGGAACGATAAAATACACTGCGGCAGTTACATGCTTGTGTTGCTCGCCAAGACATTCTCTTAAGAAAAATCATAATAATCGCAGGTAGCGATTTTAAAGCTTAGAATATTATTGGGGTTCCAGACTAACAACGACTAAAGTGAAATGAATATTTGAACTCAATAAAAGAAAGGAACTGTGGGGTCGATCGATGATCGTTGAAGAGATCGGACGTGTTTTTCCGATCTCCTCAATTTTAAAAGTAGTTTTTTTATTTATTTTTCTTTTGTTTTTGTTGTGTTGTTTTTTGTGTTTTTTTTTGTGTTTTGGTTTGAGTAGCTTTGTGCGTGTGTGGTTTTGAAGTGCTAAATTGGAACTTGTACTCTGTCGTTTCCCAGAGATCAGGTATCAGTGCATCATTTTTAATGTGCATTTTTTATTTTTATTTCTAAGTAAAGTGGTGTAGGTACATAAGTACCGTTGGTGATTTTTTTTTATATTAAATAAATAGTTATAATAGAAATTTCTGTGAAAAAACGGAAAACGATAGAGAACGAAGGAGAAAACATAAATAGAAATCAAAAATATATATATACATATATATATATACAGATCTGCCGTTTTTGTTTTAATGTATAAATTGTATTAGTATATGATAATATTATTTGTATTCTTAAAAATTGTACATACATCTCATCAGAAGAAAAAAAATGTATTTAATTCTCTGACCTTGCATGTAATTTATATTTCGTTATTATATTTGTTGAGGTTTTTGTTTTTGTTATTTTGATTTTGTTGATGCGCTTCATTTAACGGGTGATTACCAAGTTGCGTCGTCGATGCATTGATAAAATTGTAAAATAAAATGTTTAATAATATTTTATTAATTTTTTTTAATTTGTAGAAAAACGTTAATTTTATTGTTAAAAAAAAAAAAAATAAAAAAAAAAATAAAAACAAAAAAAAAAATCATATGTGGTAACACAAATACAGTCGTGGTTGGGATTATTTGTATCGAGCAGAGATGGTGTGGTTTGTTCTGTGGAAGTTGTCATTAGGAATATGAGCTTGATGGAACAACTAAAGGGACAATTTTTTAATTTTTGTATAGTCATGGTTAGTTGTTGATTTTTCATTTGGTGAGACGGAGGATTGGGAGTCTTTGTAGTTCGTGATTCTTTGTACCTCATGATAAAGTTGACTAAAAATTACAAAACTAATCCAAATTTATTCACTTTTCCCCGTAAACTCAGTAGGAGGTACTGCCACCGTTGTTATTAACAACTTCAAGGTAATACTGCATGGATTGGATCAGGTTTTCTACAATTTGATTAAGGATTTCATCACAAATGAGTTTTATTTCGTTAAACATTTGCATTGTGCATTTTTTTTTTTAATAGTTGTTATTTTTGTTTAATGTAATGCCAAAGATTCTCTATAGGATTAAGTTCAGCGATTTGTGGTGGCCAGTCTAAAGTTTTTTGTTCCACATCTTTAGGAAATTTAGTTATAAATTTACTTTTGTGGATTGGAGTGCTTATCATTTTACATCCGAAAACTACTGCATATTCATTAAGGGCCTCCAAATATGTGCTTGAAGTAATTTTTTCGTTCAGCATTGTGAGATCTACTATGTCATTTTAGCTAAAACACTCTCAAGCCATTACTTTGCCTCTTATACTGTGCCGAATTAGCATTGTTATATTACAAAACTTTCTTTATTTTCCGTTGCTTCCTTCTAAAGAGATGCACGATTTCTAAGTCACAAAATATAAAAATTGGAATATAGGTGACAGGGTAGTCAATAAGAATGAATAATTTTGTTGCGTAGCGTCTTTGCAATATTGTTGAAGTTGTTGTTAGTTTTTATGCAATGCCATAGATTCTCTACAGGATAAAGATCGGATATTTATAGTTACTTGACCCAAATGTTCAATAAATTTAGTTATAAATTTACTTTTGTAGATTGGAGGATTATTTTGCTGTAATAAGTGTGTTCTTATCAATTTGCGATGTAATGTTAGTACATTGAACGTGTTGTTCTGGCCAATGGTTTATGGACAGTATATTTTGGTTACGAATCATAATCAAGGTTTTGTTTTGTAATTCTATCGATGTTTCGGGCTAGCTGCTCATCTCCAGGATTTTTTGCTGGTTATAGGGAGGAGGGAGAGTAGGGGTTGCACAGACTAGAATGGAAGATTTAGCTTGATGTATGGAACATTGGATGGATAAAACTTACATGGGGGGTTGTATGTGAGTGTGGATGGCACAATGTGTGGTTATGCAGACGACGTATTAGGAAATAGTTGATTTGTTTTATACATCACAAGGGTAGATAATGGTAGTTGGCATCGGTTGCATTGAGTTGTCTGCATATGAATGGAAAGATTGTTTACTTCGGGAAAACAAGTTAAGAATTCGCGCCGTAATTTTGAGTGTATAGCGGGGTGAAGGATTGATGCAGGATCATATGAGCGTAGATATGTGGTGTACATCGGCATTGCTAGCGGGTGGATCGTGAAGGATGGATGACGGTATATTGTCTTCATAAATACGCCGGTGCGGGGCCATAGTGACGTTATCATAAGTTTTGTGACCTATATAGTATTGTTTCAGTTATCTAAAATATTGTACATGTGTGGTTTAGGCGGGAACACGTGGGCAGTGCTGTTGTGCTGGGAGGGTTCTGACTATTATTGATAAGCTATTAGTGGTATATATCAATAACGGTCGGAACTTTTTTAGTGCAGCTGCATTGTTCATGTGTTTTCATTTTTATAGGATAAGTGCAGTGTTTTGGATGATTGAGGTATAGTGTTGTATGGGTCATGAAGTGTATGATCGTGTCATTGTGGTTTTGCATTGGTGTGTGTGTGTGTGTGAGTGTGTGTGTGTGTGTGTGTGTGTGTGTGTGTGTGTGTGTGTGTGTATGTGTGTTTGTGTATGTGTGTGTTTGTGTATGTGTGTGTGTGTGTGTGTGTGTGTGTGTGTGTGTGTGTGTGTGTGTGTGTGTTTGTGTGTGTGTGTGTGAGTACGGGGCATTGTTGTTTATTTTTTGTGATCCATTTGTTGGCAGTGTTGGTGTGCAGTGTGTATTTGTGTTCGTGTGATTTTGTATGGGTTTTTTGTTTCATTGTATACTTGGGATTGTGGCGTGGTTTTTGGTTTTTGGATTGTTTTTTGGGAGAGTGGTCTTTTATTCATGTGCGGACGTCTCGGTACAACTTATGTTAATTATATTTGTTTGTTTTTGTAATGTATAGGAAAAATTTGTTTGTTTTTTAGTGTGTTTTTTAGTTCTGCATAACTATATTTTGTGTTATTTGTATTTATATACAGTTTTTTATGTGGGTTTTGTTTGTTTCGTGTTTTATATGTTAAAGTTGGGTTTTTTATCTTGGTCTGTATAACTTTTGTTTTTTATTTTCTTTCTGATAATTAGGGGGTCTTGAGGATGGGCAGTTGGCCCGAGGTATCGATATAGTAGTAGGACAATATTTTGATTGTGATTGGTGGCTGAATTTTGTGGTTTATAAATTGTTGACTGGAGTATCATGTTTGATGAATTGATATTAAATTGCACATAGCCACCAGCCGTGTGTAAATTGATAAGTTAATACATTTTTTTTTTTTTTTTTTTTTTTTTTTTTTTTAAAGATGTATTGACTTATCAATTTACACCCGGAAACCATTGCATATTCATTAAGGGCCACCAAATATGTGCTTGAAGTAACTTTTCCCGGCAGCACTTGAGATCTTCTATGTCATTATAGCTAAAACACCCAAAACTATTACTTCGCCTCCTCCGCTGTGCCGAGTTGGCATTGTTATGTTACGAAACATAACAATGCCAATCTCTTTATTGAGGTGTCGAATAAAAAATATTTCTTTCCGTAGCTTCCATCTAAAGAAAAGAATGATTCGTTGTTTCATAATATTATCCGCCAGACCTCAGCAGGTTTCGCTAAATAGATACGAGCAAAGTTTAGCCGGTTTTTTTATTCTTTTTTTTTTTATTTTTTATTATTCTTCTGGCTTATAAATGGCTTCTTTTTACATTCGCTTCACAAAGTCTGTGTACAGTTTTGACACTAATTTTTATTTCTCTTACTTACTGTTTATCTCACTTAGAACAGATTTTCCTGTACTCAGAGGGTCTCTTTGCACAAGCCTAGCCTTCCTTAGGAATTTTATTTCTTTTACGCCCCCTCCCTTTAGGCATTTTAGGATTTTAAATTTCTAAATTTGGTTCATCACCAAATTGTTGAGGCAGTTTATACTTTACCTGTATTATTATAACTATATTATTATATTATTTTCTTATTATATTATAAGGTATATTTATATTTATAAGATGTATAAATTAGATTTTCAGTGATTATATGACGTATTGGTCGTAAAGCGGTTAATCCAATTGATTTGTAATATTTAATCAAATTTATAAAATCTAATTTATATTATTTTATAATTTTATAATTTCATATTTTTATAAATGTAAAAAAATTAATTAATTGTAAATTTCAGGCAAAAACTAACCTAATTTATTACAGCATATTAAGAATTATATTATTATATAATTATGTTATTATATTAAGAATTAATGAATTTGTAATTTCAGATTAAAAATTAATTCAATTTATTACAGCCTACGGCTAAGACCAATTAGTTAATTAATAGATTCTGTTTTCAGGGTATCATTGCAGATTACAGAAGATTGGCGGCATACTGGAGTTGCTGATAAGAGATGGCAGAATGCAGAGCAGTACAACAAAAATGTGATTGTCTTACACTAACAGTAGTTTGAATATTGGCTACCGGGAAATCGGACCAATTATGTCATAACTAACATACTTTTCCTTTTCCTAACCCACAAAAATTTACTAACTATTGGCCGCCAAGGTGTCTGTAACCGGGTCGATCTCAATAATTTAAATAGTATCCTCCCATATCCTTCCAAGTATATGTAAAAACGGGTGTACTGTGGGCCCGGCGCTTTCCGGGATATCCTGCTTAATGCTTGGCAGTACATTCAAAATCAATCAATCAATCAATCAATAAAAGAAAGGAACTGTGAAGCATTAGCAACAGGAAAACCTACGAGAAAAAAAAGCCTATATTTGAAAAATGATACTATCTATACCTTTATCGTAGACACTATGCGAAACATGGTGTCCGGCGCAGATGAACTAATTCACATGTAATGTCAGTTACCAAAGTTGATCTAAATTAAACAAAAGGTGGCACCTTCAGATCTTATTATCAAGGTGTCAGCACTTGTAACATATATAACTGGTACAATTATACAAATAAATCATAACTAACAATTCATTAATTTTAAGTTTATATAGATGCAAAAAGATGTTGCCATAATTACAAAAGAAAAGTAAAATTTCACTGGTATAATTTTATTTCCCGTTTCATTAAAAACTTAAACTGTGATTTCACGTTTTCTATACTTCAAATGAAGATCCAACAGTTTATAATTTAACAGCAACAATCGTATTATAATAATTTGCGTATTATTTGCGACTAATGCATTATTTGCACTAATTTATCAAACACGATGAAAATGAGAGTGTAATTCGTCAAACAGACCATTGTTTGTTGAAACTATTTAAGCCCATTCGCACCATTATAATGGATTATGATTAGTATGTGGTTTGTAATATGATGCAATGAAAATGAAAGTTGTTACACTATATAATATTATGTTGGGTCAATATAATAACCGATTTATAATGAAGTCGGACTGATATAGTTCCGTCGATGAAAGCTAATTTTAATGTAGAATATTTAAATTCCATACCACGTATTTTTAGAATAAATTTATCTCAAATATTCAATTATATCCATCTGACTTCAATGTTCCGTTCGTTCAAACGAAAGTTAGTCTAAATACGTCTAACCTACTTATCACTTAAGTAAATATTTATTTTTATAAACAATAAATGATTAAATTACGTTTAATTTCAATATGGAATCGTGTAATTGAATACATTGGCAAATTTTTATTATCTGAATCATTTTTAATTTATTCACTGAATGTTGATAGAATTATAAATATTAAGACACCCTCGTCCATGATCTATTGAAACTGTGCTAATGGTATAAGTTGATTTAGAAAATAATTATTATTTTGGGTGTTTGTAAAGAGTCATAAATCATTTCACTTTCACTATTTTTGTTTTTCGAGAATATTACCAGTTTGGTTTAGTCTTAACTTATGTCTTTTATAGATTTTAACAGATCTCAAATAATCTCATAATCGTTACGTTCTTTATCTAAATGCCGGCCCTCCTTTTTAAAGACAGCTGCACCATCCGGTTACAATATAAACGGTATTAAAAAGTCGCGAATAACTAGAGCTGTATTTTTCCATCCGGGGGCCGCAATCGGCGTTGCGAAACATTAATCTTAAAATGTCATTGTTATCATATGACGTATTTACTGCGTGATAATATCACCCATAAACTTAGCTATATACAATCTCGCGCGGTTGTGCTTAAATGGTCTAGTAAAATGCGTAGACGTATGTAAGTTAAATACATAGTTGTAGCGGTTGAGTTTTACTCATCCGTACAGAAAAGGCAAATATATAATTTACTTAATTATATGTTTGCCATAACACCGAGTATTAACATGCACGCTTATGGTACAACGATGGTTCCAGTGTTCTCCAAGAGATGGAGCGCCACATCACAAAAGAGACGAGATGACAAACGAAAAACGTAAACTCGTTCATTCCTTTCTTTGACGTCGCACGAGCAATATCTCGACAAAAAATGATCACCGTCAACATAATCAATAACAACAACAAAAATAATTAATTTATTTAATTAAATTAATTTTATGTAAGTATTAATTTTTTACTATATACATAAAAGTTGTGTGTTTAAAAATAAAATTGTTAAATTTAATAGTGATTTTTTTCCCTTACTGGAAAGTTTTTATCCTTATAGTCTATTTTCATAGGAACATGAAGTATCTATTACTAAGAACAGTGTCACAGAACCTTTTAAAAGCCATGATGTTTCTTGAAGTAATTAACTAGTAAACTAGTTTGCTTGCTGGACACTCCGTGCTCAGCCCCATCATTAACTGTTCTCTTTCTTCTTTGACAAGATTGCAGCTGCTTGTTCATCCTAACTTAAACCTTTGAAGGTATGATGCTATTTTGCCATTGATATCCCGCCAGCTAACAGAAAAACTACCTCTATTGATACAGATCTGTAGGCTTTTGTAACACCAAGAAGTGTTCCTCGTTGTACACTTAATAAAGTTATACAGTGGTGACAGTTCATTCTGTCAGCTCACTTAACATAAACATATGTAAGTATTTCAACCACTAGACCTTCATATATAGTCTTGATGGCCGTTTGCTTAAGGCTCCAAGTTTCTTTAGCTACTCTTTTTAAAGTAAAGATGACTTTCTTACTACTTGTAAGAGATCGAGTCTGTCATCAAAATCAACCCCCAAGTCATTTTAACCTTTTGACCATCTTAATTCTCATTCCATTTAGGAAACCAAAGGTGGTCTGCTGATATCGAGCATTAAACTGAATCATAACCGTTTTGGCTTCCATTTATAGCTACAATACCAATCAGTCATTTTGTTGATAGCTCCCTTCGCTAATTCCTGAACGGTTTGTCTAGAGTTTCCTGCAAAAACTCAATGCAGGCTCAAGATAAACTGCTGTAGGTATCCTTTAGTCACACTCTTTTGTAGTGTGCCATAATTAGTGACTATACAGTGGCGAATTTATTAGAGAAATAGTTATGTATGATTAAGTAAGGGTTTGCTGGGCAGCTTATCTTCTTTAACTCATTGATAATACTAGGCCGCCATAGATTACCGAAAGCACCAGAAACATCAAGGAATTCTCCCAGAACGTATTTTTTTGAACTGTTTCTCACTTTATTTTCACTATCCTCAAACACGTATCAACGTACCAGTTATCAGTGCTTCCATGGTGTCATCATTGCTGAATTCCTCCATGTCGCAAGTTCGTGCGATTTACAACTATTTTTGCATTTTGCATATTAGGTTGGACAATCCTCAATCTTCATCCTGGTGATTTTTAATTGTCATAAACAGTTTTTTGAATTACTAAATTCAAGCCGATTTGTATGCTGTGTATACTCTGCTTCTCAGAGAGTGGTGTTTTGTTTTTGCTTTTTAACAGCTAGTGCACTAAGCCCCTTTCGCCTTTTTGGATAGGATTTCTGGTCATGTCGGCCCTTTGATCAATGTCCGTAAATTTGTTCTTTAACATTTCAAGACTTGGCATTGTGCCCAAATTCAAGGGATTTGAAGCACCTTGAAACTGATATATGATATATTTCAGAGCTGTCAACAACACAGACAATAGTTCTGGGCAGTTTTTACTCTGATAGAGAAGCTGCTAGCCCATCCTCTTTCAAGTGTTTCCTAAAAAGAACTCAATGCACTCGGCCTGGCCTTTGCAGTCTCTTTAATAATGTCATTGTTGACATTACTGATCTTTTTGATTTCAACTCCATAGACCGCAGGTTTAATCACCTCCCGCACTTTGCATTTAAATTCTTCGCTATTAAAGAAAGAAGCTTATTCGAAGAACTAGGTAAGCTTTGCTCAAGTATTGACACAACTACACTTATCATCGCCTGTGCATGGGGCACCTAATTGATTTTTTGTTGCTCAATGGGTTTATGTGCTTGAATGATCTCAATCCGTTCCTGTAGTCAATCTTTTAGACTTACTACTTATAGGTATATTGCAACTTCAACATCTCTGGTGAAACCAAGGCCTTCATATAGCCTATTGCGCTCACTAATACTAATTTTTCTTAACGACCTGACCTCGGCCTCTAAGGCTTTTATCGCATCAGTTGTGTGACTCACAGCATCGTCGCCTTTATGCTGTTTTTACTCTACAGCTGGTCCGTGATTGCAGCATGTCCTGACGGCATCATCACAACGACGTTTTCTTAAAGCGCTGCATACTTTCTATATGAACGCGTCTCCGCTTAGATTTTTTAGGTGGAGATCTTTCGATCCCAATCCTACCGTCCCTTCTACTTATATCCGCTATGCACTGTGTGAGCAACGGATGTTTATTTCACCCTTTTGATGGAACTGCTGCTTCGTGACCTCCTCCCGATTTCGTAGAATTACGTCTAATAAAACCCAGCATAACGTACGCCTTAGAATCTATGAAAGTTATGTATTTCACAAAGGTTAGATACGATAAGAATAACACCCAAACCTGATACAAATGCATAGCTGTTTTACTGCATAGAAGTTCGGTAGAAAGAGATCTTCAAATTCCATGCAATCAATAAATAACGAAAACAGTAGTGGGTCATTGTAGCTAAGAGATGGAATATTGTATCTTAACAAACTGCCAATGGGTTTTAAGGTAATACTGCAACCACCTAATCGGGATAAATTCAGTGTCTCTAGTTTACTTGAGCAATTCAGTGGCAATTCAGTGTCTCTAGTTTACTTTTTTATAAGATGATCCATTTTATCAAATGCCTTACAAAAGTCCGTGTAAACTACATAAACTTGCTTCCTCTATTATGCTATAAAGATAAAGATTTGTAACAGTTGATCTTCCAAAAATATACATTTCTCTGAACCATGGCTTCAAAATGCTTGGGGATGTCGACAAAATGGCAATACCATGATAGTTACTAACCAAGCCTCTTTTCCCAGTTTTAAAAATCGATCTTATAAAGGAAATCTTCCAAAGATCTAAAAAAAAGTTTTGTTAATTGGGAAAGCATTAAAATGTATTATGCTAACGCCATCTTGTAGAAAAACAACTCGAATGATTTACATTCGATAACTGTACTAATAACTCCTAAATGCCTTTTATAATAATTTATAAAGTTTTTGTTATACATTATGTCAAAGGCTCTTCCGTCATATGTACATATTAAATATGTGACTCTCTTTTATCCTAACCAACTACTCTAACTCGATTAGGGCAATTTTATCCACAAAAATGTATTTCATGAAATCACAGCTCTCTTCGATGGTGTTACATTTTTTGTAATTAACATTATATAAGAGATTCGATTTAGCATTTGATTTGATCGCGATATGGTCACGTAGACACATAATACTCATACCATATTTTAAGGTCATATCCAAAATTGTTTCATAGACTAAAATTTAGTGAATTAAACAATCAAATACCGGGAAATTTTCAAAATGTATCTTTTTTAATACTCTTTCGTAAATTTTTTTTTTTCAAACATCAGACTTTACGTTAAATAAGATGAAAGCGCAAAGATGGTAAATAAAATCCATTAAATCATTTTTTTGATGGGTTGTTTAACAGAATATAATTTCTACTTTATGGTCTTAGTAAATCTAAAAAAAAAAAAAAAAACTACAAACAAAAACAAAATGAAATAACATTTGATAAGCTTTCTTCGTTTGGTGCATATCCGTACTGGGGCATACACATAAATCTTACGTTATTTGATATTGGTCGAACTTTGCGTAAACTCTGTGTATATTTTATTGCAACATCCCAAATAGTTTTAAAGTCTTTAGCCTTCTACCATTCACACTTGTTCCGTCTGCAAATTCACTTGGTGCTTCTCATAGCAAGGACGACTTTGTTGTTCTGTGAGAATGTAAAACGTATTCCCGCTTTGTAACATATGAATGTAATATTGTAATCATATGAGCATTACCCACCATGGTTGATAGGGTCATTATGTCATGTAAATGAATATACTAATAAAGACGATTAGTTCTAACAAACAAAACAAAACAAAAATTAAAAGTAAATCGTAATTAGTGATATCCAGGCGTTATTTTTTTAATAAAATAAAAAATAAATAAGTATTTCAATTAATAAAAAATGACGCACGAGGGATCAACAAATTTTATAAGACCACCAAAATGTCTTGAAATTGATAATACCAACCAAATGGGTATTAAATGGGAAAAGTGGATCCAAAAATATAAATGGTTTGAGGTCGCAACACAAATGGATAAGAAAACTGAACAAATCCAAATAGCAACATTTATAGCGTCGCTAGGACCGGATGCACTGAACGTTTACAACTCATTCAACCTCAAGAACGAGGATATGGAAAAGTTGGAAATAATCAAATCGAAATTTGAGGAACATTTTGGATCAAATGGAAAGTGAAAATTTTTATCAGTATTACACAAAAATAAAAAAATCAGTGCAAAAAATGTGAATTCGGTGAATTGTCTGATAGCTTATTGAGCGACAAAATCATAACACGAATACGTAGAGAAGCAGTACGTGAAAGGTTGTTGTCAGAAACAGAACCCACCTTGGAGATCGTAATTAAAAAGTGCAAGACAAGTGAAATGAGAGCAATGCAGCTAACAGAGTTACAACGCAAACAATCACAAACGGTGGATGCAATTTTACTGAGAAAATCGGTAAAAAATAAAACACCGGAAAATACGGTGAAAAGTGATGAAACATTCGATTGTAAAAAATGCGGAACCAAACATGGCAAACGTTGTTGTCCAGCATTTGCAAAAATGTTACGATACACATAGAGTAGCCGAAATTGAAATGAAAAGTGAAATGTAAAAAATGACAGTGAATTCAGTGGTCTGGTTATAGACAATATAAATACAGTGGATGAAGATAGGAATTGGGTCGAAGAAATCCGATTAAATCAAGAGAAGATTAAAGCAAAGTTGGATACGGGTGCACAGTGCAACGTATTACCTAAACATATAGTCGACAAGCTAGGAATCAGAATTGTCAAGTCAAACACCCGACAAATAATAGGGTTTGGAAACAATAACGTAGATGTAGTAGGCGAGGTCGAAGTCGATTGTCAAGTGAGAAACAAAATGACAAAATATGTAAAGTAGTCAACGCAAATGTCACACCAATATTAGGGAAAGAGGCATGTGAACGAGAAAAGCTGGTTATACGAGTAGAGGAATTAAGAATGAAGAATAATATTTTAGACGGGTTAGGCTGCTTGAAGAATTATGAATATGATAAAGATTTGGTGGAACATCCAAAGTTCGAAGTCAAGCCAGTACGAAAAGTTCCGTTAGCAATTAAGGAACAGGTCAAAGTTAAAATTGAAACTATGGTGAAAATGGGAGTGTTAGCAAAAGTGCATGAAGTAACACCAGTCGTATCACCAATGGTAGTGGTGAGGAAAGAAGGTAGACTGCGGGTGTGTCTGGACCCTACTGATGTGAACAACAACATCGTGAGAAGATACCATCCGGTAAAGACAATCGAAGAAATGGTAACCAGAATGATGAAAGCCAAGTTATTTACAATATTAGACTGTAAGAAAGGATTCTGGCAGATAAGGGTATCAAGTCGTACAGAAAAACACTTGGCAATGGGTGATCTTGAAAACGTAGAATATTACATGGACGATATCCTTATTCATGCTGAGAATAGTAAACAACTAGAAGCAAGTGAAGTCAAATTCTTGGGGCATGTGTTGAGTGGGAGTGGTTTATCAGCTGATCCTGATAAAACAGCTGCGATTTAAAATCTTAAGAGACCAGTAAATGTCAAAGAATTACAAAGACTATTAGGAATGGCAAAACATGTTTATCGAAATTTGTACCGAATTTGTCAGCGATAACAAAACCACTAGAAATCTTATCATAAATAAAGTAGAATGGAATTGAACATAAGAGCAGGGAAAAGCATTTGACTAGTTAAAGTTAGCATTTTCAAGTACTCCTATATTAAAATTCTATGATACGAATGAAGACGTAACTATTCAAGTAGATGCGAGCATGAACGAGTTTGGAGCATCATTACTTTAAAATGAACAGCCTGTGGCATATGCATCTAAAGCGTTAAGCCAAGCTCAACGAAACTATCCACCAATAGAGTTGGAAGCAGCAGCGATAAGATGGGCATGTGAGAAGTTTCATGAGTATGTCTACGGAAAGCAGTTAAGAATTGAAAGTGATCACGAGCCTCTTGAGCATATTTATAAAAAACGATTACAGTCAGCGCCATTTAGACTACAACTCATTATGTTTGATATAAAACAATTTTCGCCAACGGTAATGTATGTAAAAGAGACTAAGTAGTCAACAGATAGCAGATATCCTAAGTAGAGACTGTGTAAATAATGAGTCGGAAGAGGAAGAAGAGCTGCAAGTTTATGTTGCGATTGATTTCTCAAAAGATGCGAAACGTGAAGGTCCAAGAAATCCAGGAGCTGATTAAAGTAACAATGTCAGGTTGGCCGAACAATCAAGCTGAGATACATGAATGGGTAAAACCGTATTGGAATTTCAGAGAGGAAATATCATATTACAACGGTTTAGGGTTCAAAGGAATGAAGCTGGTAGTACCAAGAGCCGAAAATGTTGTAAATATATATCGAGGGCATTTTGGTATACAAAAGTGTCTAAGCCGTGCCAGGGAAATTCTATATTGGAGAGGAATTTCTACAGATATAACGTCCTATGTGGAAACATGTTCTATTTGTCAGTCGATGCAGGGATCAAAGGTGAAAGAACCAGTTATTAACTGCTGGGAGCCGATTATTTTCATTGTATTGAAAAAGATTACTCGTATAGGCGATAGCTACTCAAGTTATTTTGAGTTTAAGGAATTAAAAATGAGTTAAAATATTGAAAATATGTTTTTCCACGCATGGAATACCTTAAAAGCTAGAGACGGATAATGTCCACAATTTTCGGCGGCAGAGTTTAAGAAGTTCGTGAGTGATTGGTCGATGAACCATGCCACGAGTAGTCCAAACCATCCACAAGGCAACGGCTTAATAGAACGATATGTGCAAATAGCGAAAGGAATGATAAAAAAATGCAAAAGAGATAATTCTTGCATACACTTAGCATTATTAAATTATCAGAATATGCCAACGTTATCAAGTTTAGCATCACCAAATCAAAGATTAATGAGTAGAGCTACAAAAACGACCATAGTAAAACTCCCGGAAATGTTAAAGCCGAAAATTATTTCGGATATAACGCACAAGTTAACAGAAATACGCAAAATTCAAAAATGGTATGCTGATAGAGGAAGACAAATCGAGGAACCTTTGAATGCAGGTGACAAGGTTAGAATTAAACAAAGTGATCGTGATTGGGTTCTAGGAGTAATCACCGAGAAAACAAATAATCCGAGATCATTCATAGTTCGAGCGAAGATCGGTAGTACATATCGCCGACACATGGATCACATTAATAAAACGAGAGAACAAACAACAACAAACGAAAGCTTCAACAATGTTATTCGTATCGTACAAACAACATCAAACGAAAGCTCAAACAATGTTAATCGTATTACAGAGCCGATACATATTCCAGGAAATGTTAACGATACTAACCATACCAAGGTGAGCAAAGCAAGTAAAGAATCGACGACAAGGAATTGTGTGAAGGCGCTTTTATGGTTGTGCTCATTCGTTCGGTAATTCGTTCCGTACTTTTTTTAACCAATCACATTCCCTTGTTTCCCCTCATTTTCGTTCCGTATTTTTTTCATTAAGATGACCAACTTTTAACTTTTCGTTCGAACGATTATGGAGTAAAAGAGACAAAATTATACAATTTAAAAAGTATAGCAATACTATATACAAACAAATTTTGACAGTAGCAATAATTTGATTAGTATTGTTGAAGTTCCGTGGTAAACTTATATAAATTAAATATTAAATCGTTGTTTAAAATCAATTTTACATAAAATAAAATTAAAATATGTATAGTTTTCTTTACAGACAAAATAAGTTTGATATATCTTTCATAGGTGGTGATAAAATCGTTCCGTGAATTTTCATCAACCATAAAATCATCAAAATAATATTACCGAAAGAACGAATGAACGAACGAACGAATGAACACAACCATAAAAGCGCCTTGAGTGATGACAATAGTGAAGTATAGTTCACGATAACACAAAAGAGTCATCACATATGGAGTCTAAGGAAGCAACGACCAAATTACCCATCGTTACCAGATCGTCTAGAGTAGTCAAACCAATAAGTAAAATGGATTTATAAAAAAAAAATAAAGGGGATGTAACATATGAATGTAATATTGTAATCATATGAGCATTACCCACCATGGTTGATAGGGTCATCATGTCATGTAAATGAATATACTAATAAAGACGATTAGTTCTAATTTCACTATCAACAAGTGTGTTTCAACTATCATTACACGCATCTTTATAGGCTATTCTGTTGCTCGACAGCAAGATGACCATTCCTCAACAACCCAATTATTTTTGGGGTTAATATTTACCTTACCTAGAGTATGGTCCGCCTCAGGATTGTATTGCCAACTAAAGTTTTGAATACCTCCCATAAAGCATTGACATTATTAGACATTGACACACTGTTAATTTGACATCGGAACGTCTAACGAGGGTGTGTCCATGTTTCTAAGTGGTTATTTGTATGAGGAAAGAAAGCACTAGCCACAGTGAAAAAGTGCGCCATCGCAAAGTTCATCATTCTGTTACCAATATCGGTCGCTACATTATGTTAAGAGAAACGACTTATATTTTTATATTTTTAGTCGGTATGATTTTGGCCAGCTCATCATTCTGACGTCGTGCTCCTATATGGATTCCATCAGATCTAAATTGTTGTAAAATGAGCTATATCTTTAAGTTGGTTTACATCAGTAGGTGCATGCATACAGACGATAGATAGGTTGGCCAGTCGCATACATGTGTCTTACATGTGTCGTACAGTTGTTTCTCATTGGGCCCGCAAGGAAATCCAACTCCAAGGTCACCTCCACTATAAAGCAACATATAGCCTTGGGACACATAATATTATCCATGTGTACACCATAGCGAGTGCCAATCTTAAACCTGGTATTCGTTAACGTAAACTGGTATTGAAATGTTTGGAGAATACGATTGAGTTTTTGCACTAACGTTTCGCTTTTGTTTAATCGAGTTACTTCTAGTAGTACTGCTGCCTTCGTGTACCTACTGGTCATGCACATATATCTGAGATGAAAATTTGGGAAGGTTTTTTTAAAGTCTTTTCCCTTAGGAACGAACGTTTTGAACCAGAGTCCAGAAGTGCTGAACAAAACTGATGATAGTCAAAAAAAAAAAATAATAATAAAAATAAGACTCATTAAAGCGTTTTTTGGCAGGTTTCGTAATATTCTTGTGTATAAAGCTGTGGTATTTACGGTGGCATTGCTTTTACTAGAATTTCGATTTACAACTGTCCACAAGGACTAGATCTGTTAGATGATTAGATGATTTTCTACAACGTTTTTTTTTGTTGGTAGGTTCCAACAGACATGTACGTTTGTTTTGATTATTGAGTGATACCAGTGTTTATGATCGTATTAAAAAAGTTAAAAAATTATTGCAGATAGCATTTGAATTAAGTTTGGGCCCACAAACTGCAGTTTTTGCGATGGTGTCAATTCGGCAATGGTATCAATCCCATTGAAGAAATGCAATCGTAGAAGAAATGCAAAAAACGATCATCTAGGTTATCTCTATCGTAAAGCCATTTGGAGCTTTGTAAAAGGCATCTTTGCCAAGTATAGCTACTTTAGGTTTCTCATGTATTTTGAATTAAGTTTTTATTTCCTAATAAATGCAGGCTACTGTGTATATACAAGCGAACTCAAAGTATATCATTATTTTTATGTGCAAACATATTTTTATGATAGCACTTAATGTATTACATCACTAAAACACTCATTTTAAAGATATCCGTGTATATTTTCTATATATTAAAACTTTCCAATATGTGAAATACAACCATTGTTACCGCGCAAAATATAATGAACTAACAAAACAAAATCAGTCAGCTTCTATGACGTCCTTCTGACCTAAATATATACAGTCTTACTGTATATAGTACATGAACGAAAGTAAATAAATAAATTCTTTAAAAATATAACAAAAAACTTTCACTCTCCGCAAATATAGAAAGAGGTGGATACAAGAATAAAGAAATTGAAAATATTGCAGTTCGCGACCGCTTATTGTTTTACATTCCTACCTACCTACGACGCTTGTGTACCTATACAAAATGTGTAATAAATAACGGAAACTAATAAAATAAAAACCACGTGCAGCAATTTTTAACATCTTTACATTTTAATGAAAACGAAAACAAATAAAAATTCCTGTTTGATCATGGTTTATACACAAAATAATCGTGGTTACGAAATTATTATATGATCTATAAAAAAATGTATACAGATACGCCATTATTGGAGCATGAAAAATATTAAGAATTTTATATTATTTTGATAGTAGTGTTTGTTCTTTTTCGAATAGGTCATTTTACATTTGTTCAGTGCTTTAATATAACAGAAGTGATGACGCAAGGAACTTCGTATAGTTAAATGAAGACTTAAGCTAAGTAATTTTAGAAACAATCCAGGTTGAGTGATTAATGATTCTAATATCTGGAAAGGTATAAGACCGAGTCTTTAAAATAACTGCCTTTTTATAACTGTTTATTTTCTAATTTCTAGTTACTAACTGCCAAGTTTTTAAATATTTACATTGGAATACAAAGTATATATGTATTGGAATTTGGTTATGGGCTTTGTAATATACTTTGTACACTACACATGTGTTATACCGGATGGATATACTCAATTACATATTCTTATCGCTATGGTTTTATTATTAAATATATATTTGTTCTTAAAAACAAATATGCAACTATGCAATTTTACAAATATACGAGTATATCATGTTCCATAATAATAATAATTTGGGTTTTATATGATTCTTCCAAATCTTTTAACGTAACGTAATGATGCGGGGTAGTTTATAGATTATGCTGATCCTAGTGATACTGAAAAAGCTGGTATAGGTACTCAATGTTGACTCAGTAGTTGAGGTTTGGTCCGCTAAAATTCTAAATGTTGGTGCCTGTTTAGTCGCTGGAAAGAAAAAGGGAAATTCAAATTAGAACTTAAATTATTTCAAATAATCAATTTATAAACTTAACTTATTCAGCTGTACTTATTGGCTTCACCATAAATAATTTACACTCTAAAATAGAAACTAAAATTAGTCAATTTATGTTAAAATTAATTATTCAAAGTTTGTAATATTACCTTATATTGTTATTGTCATTAAAATATATTTGACAGCTTAACATCAAATGCATACGTCACAAAATATTGATTGAAGTATGCATCCCTAGTTACATGTAACTTAAGTGGTGTATAATACCAATTTTTGAATATAGATGTCGTATCAGACCTTTCATGTTTCATGTAATATCTTTTGTAAAAGTAACAAAAATAAAAACCTTCTCTTGCGCTACAATGATCGAGAAACATTAAAAAAAATAAAAATAAGCTGTATTTATAAATTTTATAAGAACAAAAATAAACTGAACTTTAACTATTTAAGTAACCCTACGTCGGACATTGCATCCAGCATTTCAACATCAACTTGGGAAGAAGCGTAAAGGTCAGATCTTTGAAACACGGCTTTTAAATAAGATCTCATCGACCTTACCCCGAGACATGGTCCTTCGAGCCGGGTTTTGTCCTTCTTGCTGAACGTGGAATTCAAACCACGTGCATTGCTTAGATAAGTAGTCATTCTACTTACCAGAAGTGATTTCGCTTATGAAGACAATTATTATACAGCGATTTCATCGTTAAATCGTTGGTTTCGATCCAAGAGCCTCAATCAAGATGTGATAAACCTAGATGCATCGCACAACTAAACTCACAGTGGAGAGCAGTCTCAAATCAAGCTGCCAACGATCCATATCCCATCATTTGGAGAAGACTACTTAGCACCATACACGAAGCACACAATTTAAACTCGGTACAGAAGTTCCAGTACTTAAAGGGACTCTTACGAGGAAAAGAAGCAGTATTGCTGAGACACATAGCAGTCTGAGACACAAAAGGCAATTATATTGGGGCCCTCGCAAAATTAAAAGAGAGATACAACCGAAAGGAACAGATTATTAATACGTTCATTAGAAAATTCATCGAGCAACCGGTCATTCATAATTTAAATGCCAATATTATCAAACGCCTGATGGACACTTCAGACGAAGTTATCCGAGGTCTACAGGTGCTCGGTTAGGTGTCCCAAGCCAGGGATCCATGGCTAATCTATGTGCTGCTACACAATTTAGACGACAAATCTAAGGCCCTCTGGGCAGAATATTCAGTAGAGATGAACAATCCAGAACTCCCAGGATTCTTCAAATTTCTAGCTCGATGCATAGATACGCTCGAATCACTTCAAAGCACATCCAGACATGTCAAACCCGAAGTGAGAAACCATATCGCTTCCAGTGTCCACAATGAACAAGTTATGGGTCACACTTCTTTAAAATCAGTCGTGAAGATCCAATGCGCCATGTGCCAGGTCATTCATTGTTTCATTGCAATCAGTTCCAATCGCTAGATGCCGAAGGGTGCATGGCATTCGTTAAGAAGATCAGCCGATGTATCAACTGTCTTGGATGCAATCATCCAAGCATTTCGTTGCCAATTCCGACGTAGGTGTCAAAAATGTGGCAAGAAGTATAACACTCTTCTGCATCACTCCGAAAAACCCGACGAACCACAAAAAGAGCTGGTACCGACATCATTAGATCAAGTAACTAGTAAGTACACACAAAATATAGTTACCTGCTCAATCCTTTACACAGCAACCATTAAAGCCGTAGATAGCTCCAGAAAAACCATGGCCTGCAGGGCTCTCCTGGACTCCGGTTCACAGTCTAGCTTTATTACCGAAGCATGTGTTCAACGGCTACAATTGAAAAAGCAAAATGCATGAATTGCAATATATGTATTAGGTCTATCAGGATGTGGAGTCTCTAAGGACCAGATTATAATAACCATTAAACCAGAATCGTTACCTGAATTCACTATACAGGCTCTCGTGATGTCAAAAATTACTAACGTGCTACCATCGAAAAAATTGCCAGTTGATTTAGCTCCATACACCGGACTCAAATTGGCTGATCCCCAATTTGAAAAACCAAGCTCCATCGATGGCGCTGACCAATTTTTTCACATCAGTAGAAACGGTCAAATCAAAATCAGCCCTAACGAGCCTGTTCTTCAAAACACCGTGTTCAGCTGGGTAGTTTCTGGTCAAATCAATTATACTAACGATCATCAGTTAGCTTCCTTTTAAACCTTAACGACATCAGAACCCGACATGGTAGACATTGATCGAAGCTTACACAAGTTCTGGTAGTTAGAATCACTATACCCTAAAGGAAAAATTCTATATGCAGAAGAGGCTTTCTGTGAGACTCATTTCGTCAAAAATTTGAAACGGAACCTTCAAGGTCGGTTTACGGTCAAACTTCCCTTTAAGGAAACACCAACAAACTTAGGCGAATCACTAACACCATAGCAATCCAACGACGGAGAGCGATGGAGCACCGTTTTATTCGAGATCAAAATTTCGCGAAGCAATGCCACGACTTTATGGGTGAAGACGAAAGGCTAAATCATATGGTGGAAGTCCCAGTGCATAATAAACCAAGCCAAGGATTTTATTTGCAGCATCATGGTGTATTCAAAACCTCGGGTGTCACCAGCAAAATACGTGTAGTTTTTGACGACTCAGCCAAATCCGGCACTGGCCTATCACTGAATGATTGCTTAGCAATCGGGCCTACGATTCAGTCAAGTTTATATGCTGTCATTCTGCGTTTCTGAGAGCACAAGATCGCCTTTTCCGCCGATGTGGAAAAGATGTATCGCCAGGTCGACGTTTCACCAGAGGATACAAACTTTCAACAAATTGCCTGGCGATCCAATCCCTCAGAACCCATCCGTCATTTCCGTTTGACAACCGTAACATACGGTTTAGCCTCCGCTTCGTTCCTCGCCACGAGAGCTATTCAACAAATAGCAAAGGAAAATTAAACCTTCTCACCTGCAGCCGCATCTACATATATGTAGATGACATTATGACCGGGGCTGATAAAGAAAGTGCAGCAATGCAATTGAAAGAATGGGTAACGGTGATTCTAAATGGATATGGCTTCTGTCTAAAAAAATGGGAATCCAATAGTAAGCAAATACTATCCAGCATTCCACGTGAGCATCGAGAAGTGAATCTCAAAGAAATTTGTGACCACACCCAACCGCTTGAGTTTGTGAAAGTGTTGGGAATCCAATGGAATCCAGATTCAGATCGTTTTATGTTTACATCCCAGATGCCAGACCCCACCAACGTCACAAAGCATACAGTGTTATCAGATGCCAGTAAGTTATTTGATCTATTGGGTTGGCTAGCTCCTGTGGTTATAACCTTTAAGATCTTCATGCAAATGCTCTGGGCAGACAATCTAAGCTGGAACGATCCTCTCATACATGATAAAGGTGCCATTTGGTTAAAAATAAAATCTAATATCAAAACACAAAACTCTATATCTATTCCCAGATTCATACAAGCTGAACAAGGTTCCATCATAGACGTACACGGCTTCTGCGACGCCAGTCAATCAGCTTATGCTGCCGTTGTATACTTTCGAACGATCAACTCGGATGGCACAATACATATACACCTAATTTCCTCCAAAACAAGAGTGCCGTCTATCAAGCAACAGTCACTTCCTCGTTTAGAGCTATGTGCCACCCTGCTCTTAGTTAATCTCGTGGAAAATATCAGAGAGGAATCCAGCTTAAAAATAAATCAAATGCATCTATGGACCGACTCCAAAATAGTGGTAGGACTGGCACAGCAGTCATCCACGACATTGGAGCACCTTCCGGGCCAATCGTACAGCGAAAATACTTAATTCTTCAACCCGAGAAAATTGGAAGCATGTTTCTTCAGCTGAAAATTCGGTGGATTGCGCATCCACAGGTCTTTCACCAATCGAACTCAAATCGCATTCCCTTTGGTGGACCGCGCCAAAGTGGCTATTTAAATCGACCGAATGTTGGCCATTGTTCATTAAGTGTGTTCCATTTACCTAAGCATAAACTATTCACAAGTGCTTGTGAGTGTAATAAAAAGTAAAACCGCACACCTGTGTGTTTTATTCTGAACGCACTCATCACCTTCTCTATCTACTGACAGCTAATACAGAATATAGATCATGTCGGACTGTCAAGATTATACTACAAACAAAAATTGTGCCATCTTATGGAAAATGGTATGTATTACACGTATGTATTGCCCTAGTGCATTGATTATGCATTGATGTTGTCTCTCAATGGGCGCATCAAGCACACGTAGAGTCTAAATTTGAGATAGTCTATAATGTAGACTAATCTCATTTGAAGACTCTATCTCTATGGGTGTTGGATGTACACTTTTACGTATCCATTTTGGTTTTTGTCTTGGATAACTTGTTGAAATTACGTAATAAATTAAATTGACATTTCACATCTATATTTACCTCTATCACTATCGTAATTATACGGATATTCAAAATGCGTGTTATTCTCAATGTTTTTTTTGGTTTTTAAATATGAACTAGTAACACAGATTATATATACTTCGTATATATAATCTACGAAGTATATATAATCTGTGCTAGTAATACAAATGTCAAAAAAAATCCAAGTTACAAACCAAAATAATCTACATATAAATGTAGACTAAAACTCGTAAAGTCTACATAATTTTACTGAGATTTTTTACATCCAGCACATGTAGACTTGTAGAGTCTACGTATTTTCGGTAGACTCTACGTGTGCTAGATGCGCCCAATTGGTCAAAAATATAAACAAAATATTATGTAAATATCGAGTGCGAATTAATTCTAGTTGTACATAAATACACTAAACAACGAACATTATTCCTGTTGGAATTATCTTGAACAACAACAAAATAATTTAAAACAAGAAAAAATCATGGCCGACTATCATTTTCATTGAAACAATCTGTTGCATTAAAATATTATTAATATTTAATATTTAAAGTTTAGTGTTTTTTCTTTCTTATTTTGAGCTATTTTGCAATTATTGTTAATTTGTAATATTTTATGTTTTCCGTTTGACAAGAAATGTTTTGAAGAATAATATAAGAAAAAATCTTCTGGCGATGATTGTTATACTTAAATCGTGCTACCCCTTGTGGAAAACTTGGTATACTAAATACTTTGATCGTGGTGGCTCTTTTGGAAAAAATGATCTATTAATCAGATTTGTAAATTGTAATAGAATATTGAAGAGATGTTAAAACTAATAAACTGTTAATTATAAATATCATTTTGTTGTTTTGTGCATACAGAATCAAAAAAGATTTCAACATTTTTGTGGTTAATCGGCGCAAGAGCAATGGATATTTACAACACGTTATTCCCTAACGATGGATTTTCAAATGGGAGTCTTGGAAAACCAACACCAGCGACAGACGCAAACGAATGCAACGCAATCCGAACGTTGTCGTAATGTTTCGATTGATGGATATTGCATTCTAAAGAAAAATGAAACAATGCAAACTTTTAAATATAATACAATAATGCAAAATGAAAAACAACCATTTGCTGGTTTAAAAATGGATTGCGTAAGCAAATAGGAAGAACAACAATCAAATGTAGTTGATGCCATTGCACACAGATGATACAATTGCGATGCATTGTTCGGACCATCTAGTAGAATATAAAGCAAAAAGAGTTTGATGCAAGGAATGTGGAAAAGTGGGTTATTTTCCGCGATTCTGCAAATCTGGCGATCCAAATAGAATAACAATCACAAGCAATGTGGATTGGAAGCAAAAAACAAAAAAAGAAGAAAACAATGAAACAAACCTCAATTTGGCTGAAACAGGAAACAATGGTGAGGTATAGGTGATGGGATTACATATAGTCTTAAGTCGAAATGTATTATGTGCTAGAATAAACTCAAACAGTATTAGCTCTAGCAAGCGTCGATCGAAACAAAGATCTATTATATTCATAATTTGATTGCAGTAATTACAAAGTTAAAATGTATGATACTGTAGACTTGAATTGTTTGGATTTAAAAACAAAAATTTAACGACTCGATTTGTTGTTGTGGAAAAGATTTTGGAAGCCATTCTTGGTTTAGAAAGCTATTTTAAATTTAACCTTATTAGACGATCGGACATTGACTCGGTTGCCTATACATGTCAACAACAAACGAACAGTTTATGGAAAGCTTTCTCGACCAATGGTCTGGGTAAGTTTCCATCAATCTATCATACTATTCAAACAATCTATCATACTCAAAAAAGACGCAGAACCACCACTGTATTATAAAAAACGAATACCCCAAAGCCTAATGGCACCTTCGAGCTGGGTACGGACTGGGTTAACAATTTGCAAATCGGGGAAAAGCGAATGGTAAATTGAGAGATTGTTTGGATACCAAAAGGTATTAAACTTGAACATTTTCTCATCCTCACCATAGATGATTTTACCAGCCCTATGAAAAATCAGACAGTATTTACGGTTATTGTCCTCTCAAGTGGATTCTGTCAAATGGAATTGGGTCAAGCTAGTTCAAATCTACCCAATTCGGACGTTCGGAAAACAAGCAGGATATCATGCAACTCCATGAACTGTTCAAATAACTTGCAAAGTTCATCCAAAATTTGTCAAAGAGATCTACAGCATTGCACATGAACCCGAATTTCTTTCACATTAATCATCTTTCACATTTATCATATCCAGCTCTGAATATTGGGATATGAATTCTCTTTTAAATAATTCAATATACCCAGTTCCTGGATTGGTACGTGGAATGCGCAGTCGCTAAGCAAACCAGGTGCGTTCGATGGCACTATATCAGCCATGAAAGAGTATCGCTTGGAACTCGTTGCTCTTCAAGAAACTGGTTGGTCAAAAAGTGGAAACCAAGTGTCCTAAGACTATAAGATGCTTTATAGTGGAGATGACTTCGGCAATCTTAATGTTGGTTTTCTTTTGGGCCTCATTTAGATACACAGCAGAAATCAACTCAGTGATTTAGACCCATTTTCATATTAATTCTCCTGCTGCAGGTCTAGTGAGGAAGACGGCTTCCAGTATGTTACTGTGCATTACCTTAATCTGTAATCAGTTGCTATTAGAACTTTCAATTTGAGATCATGTGGTGGAAAGAGAACAAATTGTGATGGATAGCACTACTTGATAGTCCCCCTTTTAACTTTACCAATGTTAAATGAATTATTTTCACTGCAGACAAATTTCATGGGGAACTGTTGGTTCCTTTACAAAGCCAATGGTGTGATTTCTCCAAACGATTTTCTATCTTCTGATAAATAACCGGAATCAACTTTGCTACAGTGCTAACAACAGTTATATGGAACTATCTTCATTTTCTTACATTCCATTCCGATTTGAAATAATTTTGTGAGAGAATTTGACAGTACCTCTGCCAAGATGTGCTTCCATGCTTGTCCTCAAACTAAACTTTTCCAAAGAACTTGAGATGGACCATGACTTTAAAAACGCCTTAACAATGTCCATCCCAGCTCATTTTGGATCACATTTTGGTAGTGTTGGATCAATATTTGAATTTTTGGCCCTTAGTTATTGATGATAAAGAAACCTTTTTTTATGTTTTTTTTTAAAGTTTTATTTATCTATATGAAAATGTATATTCGCCTCTAAGGTAAATTGATATAAACTGCTGGCTACTGTCTTTGACTTCTTGATGATAACTAAACAATTTTTGTTAGCATTCACTTGTTAATTTAATTTCACGTTTACTTTTATTTAATTACTATTATGCGCACTACACATTACGATATGTCGTAACTTTAATGACACGAACTCTTAATAACAGATGGCACGATTTAAAATTATGTAAATTATACCCTATAGATGTCATCAGTAGTAATTGATGGATGGATGATTGTTGTAGTTGTCTTCTAATGAAATTGGAAGTACACATAATTTGTTCGTTAGTCGTTTCAGTTCACCTTTTTTTGTTCGAAGTGTGACTATACCCTTATAATGTTGTCGGCTCCCGGATGTACGTTTACAATTCTATCCAATGGCCACTGATTTATTGAAATATTATTTTTACGTATTATCACAATGTCGTTAATTTCAACAGGACTTTGATAGTCTCTCCATTTAGCTCTTGGTTGCAACGTAGTCCGATCAATCGGTGTGCCATCTTTACCAAAATTGTATTGAGTAAGCTGCTGAACCAGTTTTCATCGTACAAGGTAAGATGGCTTTAAATTCAGAATATCATGGTCAGGTATTTTCGTATAGAGGCACGACCAATCAGAAAGTGAGTTAGAGTAAGAACATCAATGTCCTTAGATTGTAAAGCGTACGGATGGGTCTGGAGTTTAGTATTTTCTCTATCTCTGCTGTTAGTGTTCCTATTTCTTCAAAAGTCAGAATGGTACTACCAATGACCCACTTGAGATGATATTTTTTTTTAATTGTATGGCAGTTTCCTAGATTCCACCAAAGTGGGGCAAGCTTGCAGAAAAAGTGCCAAGAAATAAATTACCTGGAAGAGTAATCAAATATTTTTGAATTTTTCATTAATTTATTGAAAACAAATGAAGTTGCTCTGTTTGTCACCAAATATATTATGACAGACTCGCCTTCTTGCAACAAAGCGCTTCAATGCTCTGTATATTATTTAGCTTGATCATGCTGGCAAATTGTATACAGTGCAGTTAGTAATTCATCTCTCATCTAATAAACTTGGTTTGTATTCGGTTTTTTCTTGCGTTTTTTTCGAGTGATGAATCGTAAAACATACGCTTAAATTCTCTGAAGCTTCCTTTTCTTCAATGGAATCGTAATCAGGTTTTTGTGCTGGCTAGAATTCATTGGATTGACTAAGCCACTCCTGGCCGTTCGATCATAGTTGATGTTGGTTCAACTCATAAGGTAGCAAACGGCAACAGGCTTCCGGGTTATTCGATGAGGATACGTGTTGCCAATGAAAGCGTGATAACTTAAATATAATTTCAGCAGTTTTGTTGCCCAACAACGTGTTCCTGTGCCCGAAATGACGCAAAATCTAATCTAAAACTATATAAAAGTCAGACCAAGCAGACATTTTAGAAATATTTAGATCGGTTTCGCCGTAACACCGCTGCCCAAAGCTCCAGCCTTGGTAGACTGACTTGTTTGATGGGTACCATCTTAGTTTTTGCATTTATTAGACTCACTAGAACCTGACCTTCGGATGTTTCTGCAGTAAAATAAACTACTGCTCCATATACGTTTTTGCTGACGTCAGAAAAACCGTGAATTTTCTGAATTTTTTAAGCACTGGTGTTGCAAGAAATGAAGGGCCAGACCATAAGTAATAGAGTTAAGGCGAAAGTGACAAATACGATGGGTGATCACACCATACTATTTTTGAAAAACTATATCTTCATCGGCTATTTTTACTTGCGTATATACATTTTCCCGACATCAGCGACTATGCAAAATTTGTGCTCTCTTATAAATCTCATAATGATAGAGTAAAGGGTTGATTGTACTGGTAGACCGCTTGCTAAGTAGTCATTTAAGGATATACCAGATGTTGTTTTGGCAGACCCGTCCAATGCAGCTCTTAACTTTGGTGTTGAGCTCAATTGTTTAATGACGCATCGAGTCTTGATACTGTAGACTGTAACTCGGGATCCCGAGTGAAGCATCATTCAATACCTCTCATCTTTGGATAGCGATGAAATGTGGTTTTCCCAATGATTGAGGATCTTTAAATCGTCCTTTATAGGACATTTTGACATTTTTGGAGAAATGCTCTTCGCAAAAAACTTCTTCTGGTGTAAGAGTTAATTTGGAGTTTAATGTTAACTCTAATAAACTTAAATCAAATGGATACTACCCAGCCTAGAATAGTTTTCTGTAATATTGGTTCATTTTTCCGATTATTCTCTGGCCATCTCTTAGTAGACTAAAGAAATATTCGGCACCGATTGAAATGTCTATTCCAGCTGACTTGTAGAACTGTAGATCAGCAAGTTGTTGATCATGCAGACGTTCAATATCGAGGCCCGATCGAGCATCTATACGAAATTCAAAATGTTGGTTTGGCTTTACCGAATAAAGTAGACCAAACCCTTAGTAGACCCTGCACTAGAAGATCCAAGTCCAGCAACAAAACTTTCCGAGTTTATCCTCTTTAACTCCAGTTTTCGCAAACACGCCTTGGTTATAAAGCTTGCTTGCGCGCTCTAGTCTAATAGGGCTTGCGTCTAGTAAAGCCTGGTGAAAATTACTTTACTGGGTTATTTAGTAAATATATACTAACCCTATACTGAGATCTTTTGCAAGAGCTTTCACAATATATACAAAACGGGTACCGGCCGAAACTGAATATTTTACAACTGGATTTGACGAAACTGGATAATTCAAAACTGGATATTTTAAAACGAGATATGGTACAAAACTGGATATTTTAAAACAGGATATTTCGACATGTGATTTAAACTTAAAATGATTTTAGGAAAGTTCTGGAATATGGCCAATAAGGAAGGAACTCGCGAGTTCTTAACCTATAATGATGAAATTCGATATGTAGGATGAAAATGTTGATGAAAATTAATTAATTTTTCTCACATAGATTCTCTAAAGTGAAAAAAAGTTATTTTAAGTAGAAGAATAAAAAATAAATGAAGATAAATTTTACTGACAGTAAACTCGATCAAGTCAATGATTATTTTAATAAGATGAGAAAAGCAACAATTAAAAAAACCATTAAGTGAAGGAAAATTCTATCTCTATGCTTAAAATTATTCAAGTATGAAACCTTACGGGCCATATTCTAGAGGCTTTCCCAAAAAAGGTTTTAAAATCAAATTTAATTATACAATTAAAGAAAAAAAAGCATTAAGTGAAGGAAAATTCTATTTCTCTCCTTAGAAATATCAAGTATCGAACCTTACTAGCCTTATTCCAGAACTTTCTCAAAAAATCATTTTAAAATCCCATTTTTATCTTACATGTCGAATTTCATCATAATCGGTTAAGAACTCGCCGAGTTCCTTCCTAACCGGCCATATTCCAGGACTTTCCCAAAAAATCATTTTAAAATCCCATTTTTATCTTACATGTCGAATTTCATCATAATCGGTTAAGAACTCGCCGAGTTCCTTCCTAACCGGCCATATTCCAGGACTTTCCCAAAAAATCATTTTAAAATCCCATTTTTATCTTACATGTCGAATTTCATCATAATCGGTTAAGAACTCGCCGAGTTCCTTCCTAACCGGCCATATTCCAGGACTTTCCCAAAAAATCATTTTAAAATCCCATTTTTATCTTACATGTCGAATTTCATCATAATCGGTTAAGAACTCGCCGAGTTCCTTCCTAACTGGCCATATTCCAGAACTTTCCCAAAAATCATTTTAAAATCCCATTTTTATCTTACATATCGAATTTCATCATAATCGGTTAATAACTCGCCGAGCTCCTTCCTAACTGGCCATATTCCAGGACTTCCCAAAAAATCATTTTAAAATCCCATTTTCATCCTACATAACGAATTTCATCAAAATCGGTTAAGACTCGCCGAGTTCCTTCCTAACTGGCCATATTCCAGAACTTTTCCAAAAATCATTTTAAAACCCCATTTTCATCCTACGTATCGAATTTCATCATAATCGGTTAGGAACTCGCCGAGTTCCTTCCTAACTGGCCATATTCCAGGACCTTCCCAACAAATCATTTTAAAATCCCATTTTTATCTTACATATCGTATTTCATCATAATCGGTTAAGAACTCGCCGAGTTCCTTCCTAACCGGCCATATTCCAGGACTTTCTCAAAAAATCATTTTTAAAATCCCATTTTTATCTTACATATCGTATTTCATCATAATCGGATAAGAACTCGCCGAGTTCCTCCCTAATTGGCCATATTCCAGAATTTTCCTAAAATCATTTTAAGTTTAAATCACATGTCGAAATATCCTGTTTTGAAATATCCAGTGTTGTACTATATCTCGTTTTGTACCTTATCTTGTTTTGTCAAATCCTATTTTGAAATATCCAGTTTTAAAATGTCCAGTTCTGAGCGGTTCCCATACAGAACATCCATCGGGATAGCTTATGTATGGTTTGTTCTGCGATGTCTGACAAGTATGTGCATTTAAACCAGACAAGTATGTGCATTTATTGAGTCAAAGTTGAAAAGAAGCTATTAGGATTTTTTACAATTAGTTTTGCTCTGGTCTACGCTGCAAGGAGATGTTCTGTCCCCGATACTGTTTAACCTTATGAATTTATTTACTTGTACGATTCTTAGCTTCCGTTGCTCTCAAAATCAATTAGGCTTGAAACAAAAATATATGCACCTTTTAATAAATTGCACTTAATAAAGTGCGCCTTTTCGCTTGCAACAGTGCTTTGTTCATTGTTTAAGCCCATTGATAAAGTCTAACTATCTTGCAAATGCCTACATGCTGAATTTGTAGGAGTTGTTGACCCATTGCCATGTATGGGTGTGAGATGTTAGATCCTAATGGATGAGTGTTAGATATGGCTAATAAAGTTTGAGAGAAGAGTCATGTGAATGATAAATAGCCTGAAAAGCGACGATTATGACACTTACCGAGTTCTTTTTGATCACGAGACCAGCTTTCTCTTGAACATTACGAAGACCCAACATTACGAAGACCATGGAGAGCGGTTGTTAATATGGTACGGGCCAGCAAAGGTCTATCAACATATCTCATAATGTTATAAAACTATGTGCATTTCATTTTAACGCCAAATGCAATTAATTAAAAAAATGTCTCACCTCGAATTACGAATCTTGTAAAACTTGAATCATTCGTGTGAAAGGTTCTGAATGTTAATTAAGCGCTCATTTGCAATTAAAGTAGGCAATTTGTGGGAGCTAAAGATTTCACACTTTTTTTTTATTATATTTATATCCAAATATGTTTTACTAAATACTAATATATCAATGATGACAAATAATTTTTTATAATTAAAATTTCTCCAAAAAAAAACTATACGGTATGTACTAGTTTACATTAAAAACATCTATTTACCACCATAATAAATTCATCGTCAGAACAGATTTGTAAAACGAAACAGAAAAAAAAAAAAAAAAAATTCAAATGAAATTGCTCTCTAATAAACATGAAAATACACCATCACTTCTTGTTGTCGTTATGTTTTTTGATATTATTACTTACACATTACACTTTCATGTAGCCTACAATAATATACGAGTACAACTCGTGGAAACATTTGAAGAAAAAAAAGTTATCTTTCAACTATTCGGTTGTTGTTGTAAGTAAACCACCGTTCCGGTTTGTTTCATTTCAACAAACAATTGCTGACTGATGACAAAAAAAATACGATAAAATTTAGAATTAGATGATATCACAATCATAAATATATATATATACACACACACACACACACTCAGAATAAATTAGAAGAAAATGTTGATGGTGGTATGATAATATATACATATGTACTATATGAGTACCCAATATAACAATTTAAAACTGTACATAATAAAAAAAAAGCACTTTCACCATTTTAACGTTGGTGGTACTTAAACAATTGTTTTCTTAATTTAATTTAATATAGTTCATAATTTAATTACGAAACACACAATGTGATAGATATTTACGTGCCTTTATTTTAATGTTTGTTGTGCATCATGATTATCACTTTTTTTTGCTGTATTTCCCATTCGGTTTATTTGTTAGGCGCCATAATATTGTAGTTATATTATCATAACAATGCTTTAGCGACCAAGAATGGTTAAAGCTGTGTCATTTGAATCGGAAAGTAACTGGTTTGAGCCCTAATGGTAAAGAGATCAGAAAGTGATTTTCGGGCACAAATTGCAAATCATTTAAGTGTGTTTGTTTACTAACGCAATTTTTTTTTCTTTTTCGAAGGCTTGGAAGTTAACGGATATTTTCGTTTTATTTTAAATTTGCTTAGCCATTCTTAATTGGACTAATTTGTAGATATGTCTTGTTGGTGCAACCCCAAATTTGAATACCATGTAGGCCCATACTAGTTTTATAATTTGTCGATGTAATAGCAATCTGTGATGCATTGTAAGCTCAGAATTTCTACCTATAAGCCAATACATTTTTTTTTATATTTGATGTTCAATCACTTGAACATTACTTTTTGTCTTGCAATCGACGGTCATTTCGATATATTTCGCTATAAATTTGAATATGATACTGGCCTTGCATTAAGTTCTACTGGAGTAAACTTTCTGGTTTGTTACGTCAATAAATTCTTCTTCGTTTAGGCTAATGCGTTATTTCTTTGTCCAACAACTGACTGCGCGTTTATTCTTTTTTAAGTTGGGTTGTTACTGCTAATATTATTTTTCAAGCTGCTAGAATAGCTGTTGACTGCTGAGTTTGCGTATTTCTCTTATGCGTTCTTTTAGTTTATTGCATAAAATTTTGATTATTTTTATGCGCGATGCGACGCTCCTTGGCTAGGTTTATATTGCGCTCCGGTACTCTTCAACAAGCTCCCCGACTTCAAGAGCATAATTTAGGTTCTTGTGAGTTTCTGCATGTTAAGTATTTTTTAGTTCCTCGAGATCGTTTTATTAATTTTTTTACTTATAGGGTACATAATGATAAAATTATACAGATCTTTATACAAAATAATAAAAAAATAAATTAAAAATAAATAAATTAAATAATTATTTAATTATTTAATTATTTAATTATTTAATTATTTAATTATTTAATTATTTAATTATTTAATTATTTAATTATTTAATTATTTAATTATTTAATTATTTAATTATTTAATTATTTAATTATTTAATTATTTAATTATTTAATTATTTAATTATTTAATTATTTAATTATTTAATTATTTAATTATTTAATTATTTAATTATTTAATTATTTAATTATTTAATTATTTAATTATTTAATTATTTAATTATTTAATTATTTAATTATTTAATTATTTAATTATTTAATTATTTAATTATTTAATTATTTAATTATTTAATTATTTAATTATTTAATTATTTAATTATTTAATTATTTAATTATTTAATTATTTAATTATTTAATTATTTAATTATTTAATTATTTAATTATTTAATTATTTAATTATTTAATTATTTAATTATTTAATTATTTAATTATTTAATTATTTAATTATTTAATTATTTAATTATTTAATTATTTAATATTTAATTATTTAATTATTTAATTATTTAATTATTTAATTATTTAATTATTTAATTATTTAATTATTTAATTATTTAATTATTTAATTATTTAATTATTTAATTATTTAATTATTTAATTATTTAATTATTTAATATTTAATTATTTAATTATTTAATTATTTAATTATTTAATTATTTAATTATTTAATTATTTAATTATTTAATTATTTAATTATTTAATTATTTAATTATTTAATTATTTAATTATTTAATTATTTAATTATTTAATTATTTAATTATTTAATTATTTAATTATTTAATTATTTAATTATTTAATTATTTAATTATTTAATTATTTAATTATTTATTATTTAATTATTTAATTATTTAATTATTTAATTATTTAATTATTTAATTATTTAATTATTTAATTATTTAATTATTCAATTATTTAATTATTTAATTATTTAATTATTTAATTATTTAATTATTTAATTATTTAATTATTTAATTATTTAATTATTTAATTATTTAATTATTTAATTATTTAATTATTTAATTATTTAATTATTTAATTATTTAATTATTTAATTATTTAATTATTTAATTATTTAATTATTTAATTATTTAATTATTTAATTATTTTAATTATTTAATTATTTAATTATTTAATTATTTAATTATTTAATTATTTAATTATTTAATTATTTAATTATTTAATTATTTAATTATTTAATTATTTAATTATTTAATTATTTAATTATTTAATTATTTAATTATTTAATTATTTAATTATTTAATTATTTAATTATTTAATTATTTAATTATTTAATTATTTAATTATTTAATTATTTAATTATTTAATTATTTAATTATTTAATTATTTAATTATTTAATTATTTAATTATTTAATTATTTAATTATTTAATTATTTAATTATTTAATATTTAATTATTTAATTATTTAATTATTTAATTATTTAATTATTAATTATTTAATTATTTAATTATTTAATTATTTAATTATTTTAATTATTTAATTATTTAATTATTTAATTATTTAATTATTTAATTATTTAATTATTTAATTATTTAATTATTTAATTATTTAATTATTTAATTATTTAATTATTTAATTATTTAATTATTTAATTATTTAATTATTTAATTATTTAATTATTTAATTATTTAATTATTTAATTATTTAATTATTTAATTATTTAATTATTTAATTATTTAATTATTTAATATTTAATTATTTAATTATTTAATTATTTAATTATTTAATTATTTAATTATTTAATTATTTAATTATTTAATTATTTAATTATTTAATTATTTAATTATTTAATTATTTAATTATTTAATTATTTAATTATTTAATTATTTAATTATTTAATTATTTAATTATTTAATTATTTAATTATTTAATTATTTAATTATTTAATTATTTAATTATTTAATTATTTAATTATTTAATTATTTAATTATTTAATTATTTAATTATTTAATTATTTAATTATTTAATTATTTAATTATTTAATTATTTAATTATTTAATTATTTAATTATTTAATTATTTAATTATTTAATTATTTAATTATTTAATTATTTAATTATTTAATTATTTAATTATTTAATTATTTAATTATTTAATTATTTAATTATTTAATTATTTAATTATTTAATTATTTAATTATTTAATTATTTAATTATTTAATTATTTAATTATTTAATTATTTAATTATTTAATTATTTAATTATTTAATTATTTAATTATTTATTATTTAATTATTTAATTATTTAATTATTTAATTATTTAATTATTTAATTATTTAATTATTTAATTATTTAATTATTCAATTATTTAATTATTTAATTATTTAATTATTTAATTATTTAATTATTTAATTATTTAATTATTTAATTATTTAATTATTTAATTATTTAATTATTTAATTATTTAATTATTTAATTATTTAATTATTTAATTATTTAATTATTTAATTATTTAATTATTAATTATTTAATTATTTAATTATTTAATTATTTAATTATTTAATTATTTAATCATTTAATTATTTAATTATTTAATTATTTAATTATTTAATTATTTAATTATTTATTATTTAATTATTTAATTATTTAATTATTTAATTATTTAATTATTTAATTATTTAATTATTTAATTATTTAATTATTTAATTATTTAATTATTTAATTATTTAATTATTTAATTATTTAATTATTTAATTATTTAATTATTTAATTATTTAATTATTTAATTATTTAATTATTTAATTATTTAATTATTTAATTATTTAATTATTTAATTATTTAATTATTTAATTATTTAATTATTTAATTATTTAATTATTTAATTATTTAATTATTTAATTATTTAATTATTTAATTATTTAATTATTTAATTATTTAATTATTTAATTATTTAATTATTTAATTATTTAATATTTAATTATTTAATTATTTAATTATTTAATTATTTAATTATTTAATTATTTAATTATTTAATTATTTAATTATTTAATTATTTAATTATTTAATTATTTAATTATTTAATTATTTAATTATTTAATTATTTAATTATTTAATTATTTAATTATTTAATTATTTAATTATTTAATTATTTAATTATTTAATTATTTAATTATTTAATTATTTAATTATTTAATTATTTAATTATTTAATTATTTAATTATTTAATTATTTAATTATTTAATTATTTAATTATTTAATTATTTAACTATTTAACTATTTAAATAATTAAATAATAAAATAATAAAATAATAAAATATTAAAATAATAAAATAATAAAATAATAAAATAATAAAATAATAAAATAATAAAATAATAAAATAATAAAATAATAAAATAATAAAATAATAAAATAATAAAATAATAAAATAATAAAATAATAAAATTATAAAATTATAAAATAATAAAATAATAAAATAATAAAATAATAAAATAATAAAATAATAAAATAATAAAATAATAAAATAATAAAATAATAAAATAATAAAATAATAAAATAATAAAATAATAAAATAATAAAATAATAAAATAATAAAATAATAAATAATAAAATAATAAAATAATAATATAATAAAATAATAAAATAATAAAATAATAAAATAATAAAATAATAAAATAATAAAATAATAAAATAATAAAATAATAAAATAATAAAATAATAAAATAATAAAATAATAAAATAATAAAATAATAAAATAATAAAATAATAAAATAATAAAATAATAAAATAATAAAATAATAAAATAATAAAATAATAAAATAATAAAATAATAAAATAATAAAATAATAAAATAATAAAATAATAAAATAATAAAATAATAAAATAATAAAATAATAAAATAATAAAATAATAAAATAATAAAATAATAAAATAATAAAATAATAAAATAATAAAATAATAAAATAATAAAATAATAAAATAATAAAATAATAAAATTATAAAATTATAAAATTATAAAATTATAAAATTATAAAATAATAAAATAATAAAATAATAAAATAATAAAATAATAAAATAATAAAATAATAAAATAATAAAATAATAAAATAATAAATTTATAAAATAATAAAATAATAAAATAATAAAATAATAAAATAATAAAATAATAAAATAATAAAATAATAAAATAATAAAATAATAATATAATAAAATAATAAAATAATAAAATAATAAAATAATAAAATAATAAAATAATAAAATAATAAAATAATAAAATAATAAAATAATAAAATAATAAAATAATAAAATAATAAAATATTAAAATAATAAAATAATTAAATAATTAAATAATTAAATAATTAAATAATTAAATAATTAAATAATTAAATAATTAAATAATTAAATAATTAAATAATTAAATAATTAAATAATTAAATAATTAAATAATTAAATAATTAAATAATTAAATAATTAAATAATTAAATAATTAAATAATTAAATAATTAAATAATTAAATAATTAAATAATTAAATAATTAAATAATTAAATAATTAAATAATTAAATAATTAAATAATTAAATAATTAAATAATTAAATAATTAAATAATTAAATAATTAAATAATTAAATAATTAAATAATTAAATAATTAAATAATTAAATAATTAAATAATTAAATAATTAAATAATTAAATAATTAAATAATTAAATAATTAAATAATTAAATAATTAAATAATTAAATAATTAAATAATTAAATAATTAAATAATTAAATAATTAAATAATTAAATAATTAAATAATTAAATAATTAAATAATTAAATAATTAAATAATTAAATAATTAAATAATTAAATAATTAAATAATTAAATAATTAAATAATTAAATAATTAAATAATTAAATAATTAAATAATTAAATAATTAAATAATTAAATAATTAAATAATTAAATAATTAAATAATTAAATAATTAAATAATTAAATAATTAAATAATTAAATAATTAAATAATTAAATAATTAAATAATTAAATAATTAAATAATTAAATAATTAAATAATTAAATAATTAAATAATTAAATAATTAAATAATTAAATAATTAAATAATTAAATAATTAAATAATTAAATAATTAAATAATTAAATAATTAAATAATTAAATAATTAAATAATTAAATAATTAAATAATTAAATAATTAAATAATTAAATAATTAAATAATTAAATAATTAAATAATTAAATAATTAAATAATTAAATAATTAAATAATTAAATAATTAAATAATTAAATAATTAAATAATTAAATAATTAAATAATTAAATAATTAAATAATTAAATAATTAAATAATTAAATAATTAAATAATTAAATAATTAAATAATTAAATAATTAAATAATTAAATAATTAAATAATTAAATAATTAAATAATTAAATAATTAAATAATTAAATAATTAAATAATTAAATAATTAAATAATTAAATAATTAAATAATTAAATAATTAAATAATTAAATAATTAAATAATTAAATAATTAAATAATTAAATAATTAAATAATTAAATAATTAAATAATAAAATAATAAAATGATAAAATGATAAAATGATAAAATAATAAAATAATTAAATTATTAAATAATTAAATAATTAAATAATAAAATAATAAAATAATAAAATAATAAAATAATAAAATAATAAAATAATAAAATAATAAAATAATAAAATAATAAAATAATAAAATAACAAAATAATAAAATAATAAACTGGAAAATAGAAAATTTCTTTATGGACATTTCTCGATTGTATGTAAGCTTCGGATTTTAGTTGTCTCAAAATCAATGAGTAACAAAATATATAATCACAGATATTTGAGACCAGGATGCAATTGATTTTAGTAGTACCTATGTACCATCATACCGTGCAGCGCTCTCTGAAAACAAGAGACTGGTGCAAAGCTCGTTTTTAGTGACTAAGGCCTCTCGGAGGTAGAAAATGACTGTTCTTCTTCAGGTTGACTTAAACATTACGAAGAAAAAGCTCTGGATCAAAACCAAAAGAAGTCAGGTGGTTTTTACAAAACCTTATTTTAGTACTATTATTATCACGATAGCTCGTCGATGAATTTTAAACAGTTTTTGCAATGAATCTACATCACTACATTTCAAAAGTATTTCAAAATTACTGCATACATTCCGCAAATAATTTGTGCCAATTCTAAAATGTAGCAATACACAACTTAAATAGGGTTATACAACCATCAGTAGTAAAACAAATTTGAAGATTACAAAATAAATAAATTAACTAATTAAAATGTAATTAATACATTCAAAAATGAAATTGGTTAATTAAATTAAAAAATGCAGTTACACTTTCACCGTGATAAAAAGATACTATGGTGTAATAACCTGATGATATCAAGCCAATGGGGTTCAAACGACTTTGTTAAATTTTCCAAAATGTGTCTTCAAGCGTAATATAAAAAATTGATTCGAGCTATGAATCTAGCCGGAAACTTAAAAAAGTTTTACGTTGGTTAAGAGACATGTATATGTGCTTTAAAAATCTAGTAGCAACAAATATATGTATTTATATATGTCATAAGGAGATGTTTTGTAAAATCTAGAATGAGCCATCAGAAACAAGAAATTTTGATCAGTGCGACTGACTGACTGACTAGACAAGTGATTCTCTTCAATCTAAAATACTATAAATACTATACTGATTGTCGGTAGATCATGGACTTTATAAATACACCCTTGACTAAAAATGGGAAAACTGACTGACAGCAAATTGGACACTCATGCCCGTTTAAGGTATTGCAAACGACACAGCTGTTGAATAGATGGCCATATTTTGTGTAGATTTTCTTTGCATATAATATATATAAGAAAGTTTACTTTTAAAAGAAGAAAGTTAGTTTTGGAATATGGTGCATACAAAAGAATAGAATTTCTATGGAATAATACCATTTGTATAGGAAATGGAATTTGTCAAATTTTGCGGTAGACGACAGCATAATTAAAGTATGTATTGTAATTTACACGGAATCAAATTATCACAGTACAAAAAAAATCCATAGAACTGTTAAAATGGAAACGTAAAGCTTGAAAATTTCCCAGACAAAGACAATTTAATTTTTACTCTATTACCTTATTATTTATATATGAAGTGTGAAAAGTAGTAAAATGTCCAGATTAAAAGTAATTGGAACAAAGGAGGTCTAGAGTTTTTCAATTTATTCCAATTTTTTTTATTAGACATATTTTTCTGGTGGACTGCATAATCTTCGACTCCAGTATACATAGAACATATAGTCATACAGGACATAGTCAATCTATTTTTGCAATAGTTTACGTTGATATGCCCATATTTTGGTTACTTTAGTAATTATATATAATTTGTGATTATACTGTATAGTTTGAGACCAATATTGCCTTACAAAGTTGGTTTGATTTTGACAACTCTTGCGTGCTTAAGTGCTAAAATAACTTCGACTGGCGGATTTCTGAGACTTATTAAATCTACTTATTATTTGCAAATTAAGTAATCTTATGCAAAAACGAAGTAATTAGTTAGTTATTTAACTGCATCTGAAAGATAAATCCATCATGAAAAGCTATACTTATAGATAGAATACCGCATTAAGGTGCCTTCGCAATTGGTTTTCTTGTAAAGTTGTAACGAGTTTCAACCAGTGCTCTCACAACTGTAACAATCCGTGCCGAGTACTAATATGCCAAATTTGCCAACTGTAAATCCCCAAACTTATCTTGTTCGTTTGGATGATTTCAATGCGTTTCGTCCAAAAGAGCTTCCGCTATAATTTAACATGAAATAGACATTTACGGAAATCAAAAATGCACATAATTTTGATATAATGTAAGTTTAATGCAATAATACATAATATCATATAAACTCATTAATTTGTTGCATGCAATATACCTTTAAATTTCTGTTCTAAGAACGAGCAAAGAAGAAGTCGCCATGCCGTACCTATATGTAATGTAAAATAATTTGTTAAACATTTGGTTTATGCCTATATGTGTGATTTTGTAACATACGGTTGGTTGATTTAAATATATGTGACAAGAACATATATGTTGTAGGTATATCAAAATGTAAATAAAAATATTGCCCTGCATTATATAACTTTGAACATAGATTTATCAAAATGTGCGAATGTACTCGTGCACCAGCACAATATTTGTATTGTGAGTCTACATGTCATAAATAGTATATAGCTAAAACCCAATCACATGTGTATTACTATTGCGTATTTTAAATCAATTATTGCAGTTGTATAAAGCTAAAAAAAAGTCTGGATAGTACTTAGGAATGATAAGTATGAATCATTATCCGACATATCTCCGTATAACGCCGTCTAAAGCACCATAACCAACCAATCGAACCTCTTAAATCAATTATAGTAATTTTTTTGCTTGAAGGGGAAATTGATGAACTTACAATACGCAAGTGAAGCTGGAGATACCTTCACTTAAAAAAATATTGCCGAATGCGTTAAGAAAATTAAATTTTTTTAAACCAAACACAAAAAACTCCTCGAACCCAGAATCTATGATTTTGATTAGTGGAAAAAAATACAATCCCCTAAAACATTATTTGTACCTACGTGCTATAATTTTTGCGTGTACTGTTCTCAGTCTAATTAATAGATATTGCAGTGCTAATATTGTAACAATTTTTTTTATCAGTAAATTAGTAGGCGATTTTAAATGTCGAAAAAACAAAAATTAAATATTTTTTATTAGTTTTGAGAAATTGTCTAGTGTTGTGAATCAAAAATTTTTTTTTTAAGAAAATTAATTTTATAATGGCACAGTTCTCAGGTGAGGATACATTGATATCCATTTTGTTTACGGATTTGGCAATGGTAATGCATTACGAGCTCGCAATGCATATTAATGGAGTTTCCTAATAGTTCGCGTCACTGACGCAATAGTGTTTAGAACTATTTATATAGAACACTGCCAGATATCATAACAATATAAAATAGACGGGTGGAAGCCCATTCAACCTTGTCAAACCATTATAAGATGTTAACGAAGAAATATTTCCATTCATATATATATATACCAAACAAGATCCTTTCAAGCAGTTTCTTACCAATAGATCACCATAAGAGATTGATAATTTGTAATTGGTTGATTGAAAGGCATTTTGACGGTGATAGTATTGTGGCATAAACGTATTGCATAACAAACTTTCACAATATGCGCACATGGCTGCTGAAAATCTTCATTCGACAACACAAAAATCATTTCAGCACCGCTTCAATGTAAACGTATGGGGCATGTGTAATTGGCGATATTTTAGTTAAACCATTCATATTACCATCGACATTGAATAGTGAATATTATTTACATAGATTCTTGCTCACGTATACCAACATGATGATGCTCCTATATAGTCAGTACAATATAAATTGGATTATAGAGAATATCAACTATCAGTCAAATAAGACTAAGTTGGTTACTCTCCGATAAATATTTTGGAAGTCACAGTGTTTAATTTTTGTGTGTACGTATATTGATCCCTCTCCTATACGATATTTTTCTCATAATAAACAAAGGAATCATTCCTTAAAGGATGAGCATCTCATACCCGGGCACTCTGGATAGAAAGTTTTGCGACTATATTTATAATTATATACAATTCTGATATACTAATACTAATAATACTAATATTATAATAGGTTTCTTTCTCTGTTTTACTTTACTACAGCACTTTGTAGCACTTGAAACGTAATACTTTGTAGCACTTTGTATAGCACTCGGTCGTTAGTTAGACCCTTCTTATAAAAAAAACTCCCTTAAGCGCATCTTTAAAAAGAAAATATGTATACGCTGCTTTCGACTTAAAATAATTATTATGTATATACATTAACTGTTTGAGGTTCGTCGCTTAGTAGATTTTATATACAAATTAAAAATGACATCTTTTGAATTTTACTATGTAACTTTTAATGGATAGTGGAGTTGGCATTGGTATCTTTGGACCCAACCACAAAATATCGAAAACACTAAGAACCTATCCCAGTATTTTTCTAACCAAAATTCACGCCATCGATACCTGCGTCTCAACTATTATGACTAAAGGTCTTAAAGGCGCTTCCATCCTCGTTTTCTTCGACAGCCAAGTGGCATTGAAAGCAGTGGCTTCTAAATGCCTGAATTCTAGGTCGGTTAAAATTTGTAATAAACTGCTACAATCTCCTCTCTTGCCATAACAAAGTTAGGTTGTGGTGGGTACCTGGCCGCGCATCATTGGCAAGGGCATCATTGAGGAAATGAGATAGCCGACGAGCTTGCACGGGCAGGTTACACTCATTGACCCTAAGCCTTTCTGTGGCACCCCGTGGGCCTCTGCAGCCTACACAATTAGTAAATGGGAAAAAATAAAGTTCTTGACCTATTGGAACTGTATTCCCGGCCTTAGACAGACCATAAATCTTTGATCAGACCATTTCACCATAAGGACTTGGCGGTCAATTTCAGTAAAGGACATATTAGGAAACTAGTGAGTTTTCTTTCAACCTGAGAGATCATTTGAATAAAATGAACCTGTCCTCAGAGTCGGAGTGCCGACTCTGTTTGTAATTGAGATAGAAACCGCAGAGCACATACTATGTGAGCGTGATGCTTCGTGTACACTGAGGTGGCTTCATTTTGAAGAGAGGTATTTGACCCTGGAGAAATGTAAGTTGGCCTCTGTATATAAGTAGCATTTTCGCCTTTATTATGAAGGTGGAGAAGCTTTTGGACTACTAAATCCCAAAAGCACAAAAGATCTTTTAGGTCACAGTGAGAGCCATTTGGGCATGAAAAAAATGTAGCTTTTAAAATCTAGTACAAATTTTTTGTGTAAATTATAACGACGGCGGCCGTTATTTTAACTATTCAGATTTGGAGGTTGTGCGAAACAAAGCTCAGTTCCGATCTGATAAGAAATATGAAATAATTTTGTTAAAAATTAATTGTAATCTCATCAGACCATGGTGATTAGCGACCGAGTGCTATATTGTGTAATGACTAATTTACGCTAAATTGTAGCAATGTATATTGTCTATACATGTAGCGATATCGAATTAAAGGATTGTGCACGAAATATCTGAATAATTACTTATGTTGTATAGCGAATATATGGTCGTTACATTACTCCTCTGTGCGTGACTATCTTTCTTACTCTGATTTCAAGGTAGCGCTGTATACAAATATTGGCGTGTGCTCACGTTAAGATACTCTTGGTGTTAGAAGTGGCAACCGAGTGTTATGTGTATTTTTTTTCAACCGAGTGTTATGTGTAATTTAAATGTTTCTATTTCGTTAATATTTTACATAAACATCCTTTACTAAGATTCTAAGCCTACACTTTATCATCTCTCATCATCTTAAATAAGTGACTTATTTCTATTGGCTTGAACTATACTTTTAATTATACTTATACGTCTACTTAAACATACTTTAACTATATTTGGTTGTTGGTTTCTTTGGTATCAGGTTTTATGATATCTTGATAGAAGAATATAAAAAGGCCCTATAGGATTGAGTCTAAAGCTATTCCTGCTGCTAATAATTTGGTACTGTGTTGGTTCAGAGAAATGTAGAATTTCCTATTAAAGGAATTTCGTATTAGTAGAACTACCTTATATTAAACTAATCGAGTCATACCTTATATGACTCGATTAGTTTAATATAAGGTAGTTCTACTAATAGGAAATTCCTGATTAGTTTAATAAGATAGTGAGAAACACCGCATTAAATGAGCTTATAGATTAACCTTAATGCCAGACTGAGTCAAAAGCTTTTCCTATATCCAAAAAGGCGGCGATGGTTGAACGACCAAATCGTTTGGCATTTTTAATAGAATTATTCAGATTTAGCACTGGTTGGATAGTAGTGTGTTCGGCACAAAATCCGAACTGTTTCTCTGGGATGTTTGCTTCTATTAGTGGCTAGACCCGGTTGAGAATAATTATTTCATTGATCTAACTTACTCTGTTTATAGAAGTGAAATTGGGCAAGTTAGCTCTATACTATTATGGAGGGCTTTCCTGGTTTATCGATATAATGACTTTGTCAATTTTCTAACAGACTGGAAAGTATCCTATCTCTTCCGTTAAGGTTCTCGTAAACTGTGAGATACTTTTAACTGGTAAATTTCTTAGGTATGCTATTGTCACCCGGAGCTTTTCTTTTGTTTAGATGCCGATTTTTGGTTAGAATTTATAAAAATGTTATAGAACCTTTGGCTATTGAAGAGATGACATTTTGTGTTTTTCCTGGATCTATTGTATTCTATTTGTGAAATCGGAATTTCTAAGTTCACTGAACCAACAAGAAATCAGTTTGGAATAGAAACTAATATCAGTTTTTAAGATATAGATCTGGGATACTTATAGTACAGTCGAGTCATTCCATTTCGCAGCTTAATCAACGAAAGCAGTTTAGGAGGAATGTTAAGGTTACCTTTGCTCTGACCGAGAGGTATGGTTTCTTGATGGTGCGTTAGATTGTTTTAGATAACATGTTGTCATTTTTTTGAATTTCAGAAGAGGTAGAGTTGCCTGCTACAATAATTCCTCTGTCGGAGTTTATAGGATATGATCTATATCAAATTTGTTGATTTTACGTACATTAATTGAACAATTTGTAATGTATTTGTTCGTGGTTCCTACCGTCCAGGTTACTGCCAGTTACGTATGCATATGATATGCCCTCTCTTTGCAGCTCTAGTCCTAAAGGGAGTTCAGTGCAGTATGTAACGAAATCTCTGACAATTCCGGCTCAACCTCAACCTTCTTCTCCCAGGTAACTTTGTAATTACCATGGTATCTTTTATACCTAAAATATTCACGAGCAAAGTCTCCTTATAGGCACTTGAAAGAGCAGCAAAAATTAGGTTTATGCTCTTTCTATCAGAAGCCTTCCTTTTAAAATACATTGGCGGAAATTTCGCAACTATTTTATGTGTTTCTCAAAAAGTGATGAAATTAGTACTATATTGTATTCATTATTGTTTGGCAAATCACTTTGGAAAGATATATCAGTTGCACATCTCATATATAGAGCTATGTTTCTCGCATTAACTGATTTGTAATGTAACTCTAAAAAAATTATACTATATTTATAGTTTTACTGACAGTGTTTCCTCTGTAGTAAACATAACCTTGAAATCGAGCTTTTGAATAGAGCTTTGGTAAAATGATACAAGAGAAGAAAAATCAAAATTAATTATTGATTTGAAAAATCTGTTAGATAGGTTTATGCGACTGTTAGATTACCCACATTTTTAAATATCTAATGCCTCTTCAGAAAACGAGTAAAGTTTCTTATATATCTGCGCTGTTTGTCTTTTCTAGATACCTTTCCAAAATTGCTGTTGACTAGGAGTATTAGTGCACTATAATGTCATCGATAACCGGTAGAGGGCAGTCTGACCGCAGAACGTTAGCTGAACACTTATTTGTTCCAAGGTTCAAATTGTTTACTATGTTGCAAATTTCATCTGAAAGTGGTATTTCTTAACTAAAGAGCCACTGGTAACCGACAAAGGTGGAATATTCAACCATCGATGTCTTATTTAGGCTAACCATCATGTATTTTGAATATTTTCGATTTAACTCTGCTACATGTAAAATTTCTAAATGTGCAATTAATTGCTAAGTGAAGAAGCCTCTGTTCTCTGGGAGATCCAGCTTCAGACAGCGTTGGTTCCTCATGTAAAAAACGGCTGTTTTCTTACCTAGCAGCTGGTATAAAATGCTACATAAACTAAGATAGATTCAAGAATAAAGCCAACACATTTGCAGTTCCGGTTCCGGAATTTTATAAAATGTAACCATTAAAATTAAATTATCTAACTCATGTACGTAATATTATAGACAAACATAAACTTTACATTGATACAAACAAAATATGTATGAATCATAATAAGCGCGCATAGACGACATAATACGTGTGACAGTCATTCAAATTTCACTTTCGCTAATGCAGCAACAAGTTTTTTTTTTAATATACTCTTAGATCCTTAAAGTAATTCCGGATATAGCGTGAAACAATACAGCGAATGACGTACCAAGTTGATTTATAAAATTTACATATTATGAAATTTTTGAATACTATACACATATTTTTGTAAACGCAATGATGGATGATAATTGAAGAGTATTAGTAAATAATATATACATATTACAACTTACTCACAATACATCAAACATAAAGTGTAAATGTATTTTATAAATGAACAAAACAAATATAATAATAAAAAAAACCACATCCAATTCAAAATAATATAAAAACAATCTAGAGAAAGGGGTCACAACTTTCTCGTAATATAAAATTCTGATACATAGAGTTTACCGGCGCATTTATTTATGAACCTTTGTTGAGTTAAATTCGTTAGTTACTTATGTGAGCTGCTGCTGTTTGGTGTTAATTTATTAAAAATAAAAAAACTATATGGATTATATAAATGTGGTGTACGTCTAGTGAATTATATAAAATCGATCAAAATATAAATTTCTATATACGTATATAGAAAAGGATCGAGTGTGTGAAGAGAATATACAGTGAATATAATATAAAGAAAGTGAATTTTTATGTGATAAAAAATTTTATCTTTCGAAGCTAATTAACGGATTTATAATAATTAAATACTTAACAATTATCCTGTAACAGGTGAGCATTTTACGAAAAACAAAATTTGTTTATATATAGTGATTTCATTGTAATTTCGAAAGATTAGTTCCGGTTTGTGCCGCAAAATTTTAACGTCTACATGTGATCAGAGTTAATTTTCCCTTTTCATTTATAACTTACAGTAATTTAGGTCATATATATTTTTTTTTATTTGCGCTTCAATTACAATTTATAATTATTATTATATATATATATATATATATATATATATATATATATATATATATATATATATATATATATATATATATATATATATATATATATATATATATATATATATATATATATGTATATATATATATATATATATATATATATATATATATATATATATATATATATATATATATATATATAATATTGTGTGGTGAAATTGCAATTACGTTAAAAGCATGAGTATTTATATCCTTTAGTGAAATTTAAATATGTCAATTATTTAAAAGGTCGTTCGAGTGGTAAAAGTAATCTTGCGTGAGAAGAATACCATCAAAAACAAACATAACACCAATAACTATATTATCATTGATTTAATGATTTAGTATAAACAATAAAATTATATTTCTGTTTAGTTTTAAAAGAAGATCATTAGACTAGATTATAAAATTTGACTAGTCATTGTGCAGCTGCATTTTGATTGTTTTATGCATTCGTTTTGATTAGAATTTGATTTTTATGTTTGTTTTACCGACACTTTTGATTTGTATATTACAAAGAAATTCATTCTATTTTGTTACTAGTCATTGTTGTATTAGAATTATAGATAATCATGTTGTTGGAGGTGGTTTTAATTAAAGTATATATAGTATATGGTAGATCTAGTCCATGCGAATAGGTAACTAATTCTAAAAGACAAAACCATATATACATTTTATGGTTTAATCATAATATATCATACAAAACCTAATGTTAAAACACCTAATCAAACAATACATAATTATATCACAATATGTATAGTAACATAATGTATTTATGACCCATATATATATTAAAATAAAACAACATGTTAATTTTTTACTTTCACATTAACTATAAAACAAAAAACATAATACTTAGTATAGAAAGTGAAATTGTGTTACCATTTTAATGTGTTCAATGTTTATCGCATTACACTGTGCTGTATATCCTGAAAAGATAATTTATAAATATACACACCGTATGTAATTATACCACATATATATATGTGTAAAACGAAGTAGAACAATTTTCACCAATCATAATTTTATATAACGTGCAAAAACGGTTTTTTTATACATAGATTTTTATAATTGATAATTAAAATTGTATCCATTTTATTTTAAATAAGTGTATTAATAATAATAATACAATAATTTTTCATTAAGATCATTAAATAAAACGTAATCAGAAAAAGAAATTTCTTTTATAGTTTTATAGACCGTAAATTCGTATTCGTTATAAACAAATTTGTCAATCGGTTACTTATACCTTCACTTTCATGTATATGACTAAAATAATTCAAAGCACATGTAATTGAAATTTGAATTTGTCGATAATAACAAAATCTGCTTTATCATTATACTATATTATGCCTGTTGGGCTAGTGTCAAAAATAATAAAATTCCTTTTAACTAACAACAAAAGTTTATTTTTATTGCTACGCATTTCATAAACTAAATATAGAAGATAAAAAAATCAATTAAAGTGGAACCATCTCAATTATATCCAATTTTCTATACATACAACCTACATATAATTATAAAAGAATTTTATTTAAGTTATGGGATGCAACATGAATCATTTTGGTTTTGATTAATTTTGTTTCAAACATGAGCAAACAGGTGAGGTACGATATTAACGATGAATTTCACCTATAGAAAAAAGTTTTGAATTATAGAACTATTGTGTTCTCTATTTTCGAGATTTGTAAGATATTAAGAGAAATAGTGATTTAATATTTAAAATATATAGCAACTGTCTTCTTTTGTAGAAAATTTTGGTATTGTTTTCATGCATGCACACTCCGAAATGAGTTTCATAGCCGAGTTATTCCCTTAATGAACACATTATATCATTTCCTAATATAAATATATTTCCTATATTCATATTTTCAATTAGTTGTCACTCAAATAGGCTCACACTTTTTTGTGTCAATTATTATTTGCCTCCAAAGACAAGGTATTTCTTTTTTAGAGATTTTCTGGGTTAGATGATTTCCGTTTTTATTTCTTGCGAGGCTGCCACTCTACTAGTTAATTCGAACGTTTTAACTCTTATAATAGTTCGGTCTTTAAAAGCTTTGTCATCGGAACAAAATATATAATTTTAAATAGAAAACTCCAACGTTAGTAAACATCGTTTATGGATTAAATATTATAGTAATCAGTCCCACCTAGGATATAAATAGAGTTGCCACCGGCAAAATTGGTGCTCGATACAGTTACTATACGAGGGTATTGTGGTCTTTGGTGTATCAATTGAGGAATTTTAGCGGCTGTTCTGTTTGTTTACACGAGGCATTTTGTTCCAGGATTATTTTTTCGATTTCCATACAAACTGGTTTTGTTTTACGATAGTTTTGAATTTTTTGTGCACCAAAATTTTGTTGGTTTCCTTCGGTTTTTCGTACTCACACAAACAAAAATGAATAAAAAAAATACTCAAGGACACATTTTTCATAGTTTGGTTTTCTTGTCAGTTTTAATTTTTGTTTTAAGCCAGCCAAGAAAAATGTGCTTTGTCGTCATCTTTGACCGCTCTCTACGGTTGTTAAGCGTGACATATCGAGATTTTATAGCGTACTATTTCTATATATTGCCGTTACAAGGCGTTTTTCCTCGATGCATAATCCACCGTTATGATTTTAGAATTCTGTCAACACGCACAATCATATATTAAAGCTTTCTAACCACATCACAATATTTACTACCTTAAATAAATTGTATGAAAGTAAAATGTTCTACTTTACTTGTGGTGTTTTATTATTATTATTATCATTATTTAAAAGACAGAAAGAAACAAGAGAAATTAATCTTACTTTTTTGTTGCGTTATCACCACCATATTTGCAATCAATCTAAAACCAAAACCGGTTTGTTGTTGATTTTCATATTACAAATGGAAATTTATATTGATTTATATATATCATCAGCATTACACCAATTACTGAATGCGCGCGAGTACACATATGTAGTATATCTAAATAAGCGCACACCGCATCAGATGTTGGTCATGCGATGATGATGATGATAATAATATTTATATGTATTCATATAAGAAAGCAAGTCAGTATGTCAGATAATTAACTTCCGGCCAATGAACAATTAGTTTGTTTTTTTTTCTTCATCTTATTTTAATTCATTACATTACGTTATAATCTTGTTTCACTTAACTATAATAATAAATAAAGTAACATTTTATAATTTTACTTCTTACTGTGTGCGGGTGATTTATAAAATCATAATTTAAAATGAATGTAGAAAAGTGAATTTATTTTCTTATTTCTTTCGTCAAGTTCAAGTACATTAAACTCTCGCAAGAATCACAACAACAAAACAAATGATCATGATTTTCGTGAGTCGCGATCACCACACACCATTCGGTACAAAAGTTTGAACCGAAATCGTTTTCTTTTCTACAATTTCTAATTAATTATATATTTCTTCTTAATATTTGTAAACCAGTTTTTCTTTTCTTTTATACGAGTTAACATTTACATATATATAACAAAAAAAAAAAAAAAAGTTCTTACTTTTTTAGAAGGTCGTTCTTTGCCTTTTGATTTCCATTCTTTCGTTCTTCAATTATTAACTTCTGAAAAAAAAAATATTCATGCGATGTTATGCGATGATGTGTATTTCGATTAAAATCAGTATACATTTAATGCTATATGTTGATTGGGCGAATCATCCCAGTGTACTTTGAAAAAATTGCTTTGACATTTCATAAATCATAATAATTTGAAAGTAAAAATGAATACACGATCACGAGGTATGCAACTTGTTTGTTCAGTTCACAATGAAAAACACATTGTACGGAGTAAAACTATTCAATAGAGCATGCTTAGAGTTCAATTCTTGCCGCTGCTTTCGTAGCAGCACCATTGCGAATGGGTTATTCCGACAATTTAACTAAAGATACTAAATCTTAATAAACATGACATTTTCTAAACCAGTTAATAAAAGAAGAAAATAAAACCAATTAATTATCATTTATCATCATATGATTTTCGATTGAAATGATTTTTTCGTTAAGAAGATAATTTTGCATTGATCCAGAAAAAACAAATCGAAATCGACATAAGTTTTATATAAGTATCCGTTTGGAAAATATATAAATTTAATAAGTCTTGATATACTGTGCTATGCTTTTAGGGTTAATAATATCATACAAACACGAAAATATAATTAACCGGATGTAAAATGCGAAAGTAAAAGTATAATATTTATTATCTCCTCTAGTGACGAACAACAATACTATTGTTTTACTATTGTTTCACCATCATGTTTTTTTTTTTTTGATTTCATCAACGTACTTATAATAGTTTTACTTTAAGTGGTAGGTAATAACTTGTTATAATATGCATGTGCAACAAGTTTAAAAAGTGCCCATTTCGATTAAATTTGAAATAATATTCATGTTTTGTGGAGAAATTGAATGTTTGTAGGTGACTTAAGCTGTCACGTTGTTCTCTAACCTGAGTAGTGACAGTAGATAAAGTGAAATGCAAATGGCATTAATGTGTCAGAGCTTTAATTTTAACAACATAATAAACCTGTGAAATGGTTCAATATCTTGAGATTTAAGCTACCTATTGTATATTTACCGAAATACGTGAAAAAAATCTGTAATTGTATTGTGACTGAAACATAAAATTAGACAATCTATAGCCTTATGTATTTGCTGATTTTAAATTACTGTGAATCGATCATTTATTGCCGAGCTTTCGTAAAAAAGCTCTGTACTATTTTGTGACAAAAATTCAAAATTAGACAGTCCATGGATGCCAATGTTGTTAATATAGGCGGGTTTGGTGAACATTTTATTGTTATAACTAGTACAGCTTAGGCGATTCAAGATAGCAGAGCTTTCATAAACAAATCTTTGATTTTGTGACCAAAATTAGACAGTATTTGAATCTAAACTCGTTAATAATAAGCTTAAGCAACATTTGATTGTTTACTGGTGCAGTTGTCTTGATTCTAGGTAGCAGAGATTTCACAAAAAAACTTTGAAAAATTAGCGGCTGTAACTCCGTTTATAATGAGCTTAAGGGTGTTAATTTGCAACTGGTTAATTGTTTATCACCTTCATCGGTCGAGAGCTGTTGCAATGTTTTAATTGGTAGATGACGTTTCAAACGTTACGGTTGTTAGCTGATAGGATTTAAGCGATAGGTCGGGGGATTTTTTCATAATATTTTCAGGTACTGTTGATCACCAGGATGTACTTTTATTTGTCGGTACATTTGTTCTATGTTCGCGGTATCTTCATTGCATTTTTTTTATCGCAACAGAATTTATTTCAAATCCTCTTTTTGCTGATGCGTCAAATACTGCTCTATATTTTGTTACAGTACTTTTAGTTTTGTTCACTGCATGATAAGATATGCAATATTTTTTTTTATCATCCTTCGTATGTATGTATCTTTGTATGAGGTGTTTCTGAAAATAATCCATCCAAGTTCTGTACGTTGCGTGAGTTTTGCTCCTTGATTCCCATCCTGGAAAACCTTTTTATCATGGTTTATCAGAATTCTTGGATATAATTTTTGGATTTTAATGAAGAAATTCGACGAATCGGGCTGTTACATGGTCATTGACCATTCTTGTGACGGAAGTGATCTCCCGCTCGTTTATGCTACTAATATCGCCGTTTGGATTGGACGCCTTCTCGGTGATAAATATCATTTATGAGTCTATTAGCATTCATAACAGTTTGGATTGTTGTTTTTTAGTCGTAATTGGATAAATACCTTGGCTATACCAGGGTGCTAGTTGGTGGCTCATATTCATTTACTAAAGGTAATTTGTTTTTGTGCACCTTCCGTCCACCTCATTTTTTGGTGATCATCTTGCGTTGAGATTGATTATTGCTATGTAGTAATGCATTGTGAGTTCCCTAACACAATAAACATCTAAAACATGTTGCAAAGTTGATGGTGAGCAATTATTTTGGATCGCTCTAAACTGAACGTTCTGAGGAATTTCATATCTTTTTTGTTTGTGTGCAACAAATGCGTCAATCTTTGCTGTCTGTGAGGCGGGAGCTCCATAACTTCAAACCACGGGTTTTGCTTTTGTTGCTTCTAAGTCTTAAAATCGACGTTTTAAAACTGAGAAATTTCTCTATTGTTGGTATTTCTTTGGGTTCCTCAATAGACTTCTTTGGGATCTCAATTAATCGTGATGTCTAGTTTTTCATGATAATTGAAATTATGATGTAATTTCATGACACTGTGAGATTGCCTAAGTTTATGATGGTGGAGTGCATTACTGTGTCGTTCATTGTATTATTGAACAAAAGTTGCCTTTTATTTTGGTATCGGTTTACCATCACTTTCACACGTTATGGTGCTTTCAAGTGGCTTATTTTTTTTGCCGCATTTCCGAGTACTGTGATTTCCAATTGGAGCATCTAGTGTCAATTATATCGTGGTTTTCATGAATAATCCTTCTGAATAAATCGTCAAAAATTTCAAGTTGTTAACTAAAAACGAGTAGTAGTCTTCTCGGACGTAGGACAGTAACTTCCTCTTCAGGAGTGGCCTCCAATAATATTTCTTCATGGAACTGCCTAAGTTGTGTAATCCTTGCATTGATTTAATGCTGCTTATGTTGGAGTTAATCGTGGCTTCCTTCAGCTTCTAGTATGTTTTACACGTTATTATATAAAACAGAAGCATTCTCTCGTGTTGTTTTTTATATTTTCATGCTGGTATAGCCGAATTGCTTACATCGTTGATTGTAGTTTTGCTCGTAATCGTCTCAGACTTGCTCGTCTCTTGATTGTTATTAATTGAAATAGCAGAATAATTAGCTGCTCCTTCTAGTGGCCGTGAGGATGTACGCCTATTAGGTGGATGTTGTGTCAATTTGGTTTTTTTCGTATCCCGCGCCTTTTGTCGCGACTTATTGATGCTGTTCTTGCTTTTTTTGGTCCCGATTGACGTTTTGGATATCTACAAAACTAAATTGTTATACTACTTACAACTGTTTTTTTGTATATATCTATGTCATCTGTTATGGGGTCGAAGCACACCCAACTCTTTCGCGGTCATGTTTGTAACTGGATTCGAACAAAAATAAATATTACCACCGTTAAATTAAAATCGAGTACTAAATCAAAAATAATAAATAATTTTGTAATAAAAGTAACGGACTTTTGAGAAATTTAAGTGTAAAATCAATCAACTTGTTAAGCGTACTTAAGTACTTGTATATCTAAAGGTATACTAAAAATTATCTAAGTTACTATTTTGCTAATTGTAACATTTAAAATATTGGGTTCGATAAACCCAATCGACAAGTTCAAACCAATAAAATTGAAACTAAAAGTATTCACCATATAAGAAGTCACAAAAAAATATTAACTTCCAAAACGAAAATAGTCAAATTAAAAATTTTCCATTTCACTATAAAACTTTCATTTACTAAACAATAAAATAATATTATCAATTTTAATTCATTCATGAATATATTTCGATAATTATATCCATTTTGAGAAAATTTAACAAATTATGGAAAATTATTTAATATGTACGAATGTGTGTATGTTCAAACTATATATGCAGTTTGAACTTTTACTTTTTCGTTTTTCCAAATATATGTTCATCGTAGAAACATCTTCTTAAAAATCTACGACAGATGGATAATATGATCAAAAATCGATTTTCATTAAAACATAACCTTGAAATATGCATTTTGATTCAGTCATCTGTTGCTTGTTCAAAAGAAAGTTTCCTTCTTTACGAAATTACTTGACTTTCTCGAGTATATAATATACATATAAGAAATTCTAAATTTAGGAAATTTCCGAATACATTCTAAAATATATTACTAATATAATATAATAATAAATGTATATATAAGTACAACAAAACAAAACTTGTATTACATCTGCTTTCGCCAATAACATTTTTTTTTATTTAAATGTATAAAAAAAAAATTCATACACTATTTCAGAGAGTAGAAAGTATGTTACATTATAATATGCACTAAATACAACTGAAATAAAAAAAAACAGTTTAATTAAATTTTTTATTAATAATAACTATACATTTTTTAATTACAATCAATTCTCCCGTATAATTTTTTAGTTTTAATTATAATTATATTATATTTTATTTAAAACTATCACTACATTTTTTGAGCATACCGATACGAAGTTTTTTTTTATTTTAAACTCATAAATCTAACTTAAAATAAAACATTTTGATATATAAAATACATGTGTTTGTATATGGATCAATCAAATCAAAAGCATTTTAAAATGTCAGTTAAAATTAAACTAAAATGTGAAAGTACGAGCAGATTTAGAATTTGAAACAGATATAATACAAAATAAGAGTAATTTAAATAAAATAATACAATTATTGTTGGTTGAATTTTAATTTATACTTACTTTCTTTCGATTACGATTATGTATTTGTCAGTTTGAACATTCAAATAATATTTACACCGATCATTATGCTGTATTCAGAGATAATTTCTTAACCAGTGGTTGATAAAAAGTTATTCTGGTTTTCCTTAAGAAAAGGAATTGGTTTCCTTTATGAAAAAGGGTTTGTGTATGTATGTACACACGTTAGAAGTTACACTTCTTTGTCGTAATTAAAAAAATAAGGTTATGTCACAAATTCCCAAAAAAAAAAAAATTTAAATCGGGCAAAATCCAAACTATTGAAAAAATCCAAAAATTTAAAAACAAATAATAAAAAATCCAAACTTACAACAGCCAACTGGGATGAATTTCATAATTATTTTTGTTCTTTTGCATGACCGTCTTTGATTGATTAATGTGCTATGTGATAATCTTTCTTAGATACGAGTATATTAATATTTCAAATTTTTTTAAATCTTTGCTTTTTTTTGCATGTTCGTCTGTTTTTTTACTAGCAACATGCATTTCATGTGTAATTTTCGATATACATCATGTGCTTGATTTTATCTGTATTGATTTGATTTTTTTATTTATCCAATATCGTAATGATTTTATAAAATGAGTAAGTTTATAAATATAAATTGTGACGTCGAATAAAGGGGATGAGAAACTGTTTATCGACGGGTTTGATTATTACCTGGAAAAAACCAAAAATATTTTATGATGGAGTTGTTCACAGCGGAAATCAAATGCCGCGTTGACACAACTTTAGAAGAGGGTCATCACATAATACAAAGAAATGGCGGTCAGCATGTTTATGATCCGAAAGCATTTAAAAAAAACAGTTTGCCAAATAAATGCACAAATTAAAACCATAGCGGAAAATTCGACAAAGTGCCAACAATTATTTCTGTTTCCATTGTAAAACACTACCATCCAATGAAGCACAAAGAAAAAAAATTCTTTGCTGAAAAAGTGTCGTCAACGAACCAATAAAATTGAACTGCTTCAACATCCTGGATGATTTAACATTTTTAGAAGTTAAGTTATTCGTTCTCTGTGAGAAAGAGTTTGTCGGAGAACGTTTGATATGGCTAGGTACTAAAAAATCAATTGAATTACTCGGAGAGTGCAAATGTTGGATAATGGATGAAATTGAGGCAACTTTTTAAATTCACGGCACAATTGGAGGTCAATTAGTACCTCTTGTGTTTTGCTTGATGCCCAAAAGTCTAAAATGGCATATGAATAATTATTTTAAGGGTTTTGTTTTTTGGCATGTGAAAGTAACATTTCCTTAAATCCAGAGAAAATTATTTTAGATTTCGAAGTAGCAATTGCTTCAGCATTGAAATCATCCTTTCCGACGATTGAGCATAAGGGGTGTATTTTCCTCTTTGGCCAGATATTATGGCGCTAAGTTCAAAAACAAGGAATGGCTCAAAGATATGGAAACGAAAAAGACTTCAATTTACAAGTCCGCATGTTTAAAAGTCCCAATCGGACTTTTAAAAATTGGCAAGTTGGTTTAAAAATTTATATAGCTGGCGCAAAAAATATGGTACTAAGATATTCACCAGAGTTTTGGGGACAGAATTTCAAAACGCTTTCTCCAAACACAAAATTCGGTAGAAGGTTGGCATAACCGCCTGAAAATATTATACACCATAATAAAAAAACTGCAAAACGAAATGTTAGTAGTTTTCAGCAATGTCGAAAAAAGTAAACCCAGTGAAGTCCCAGCTTCGAAAAAGAAAAAAGATGTGCAACAATATAAACGTATTAAGAAAATTATTAAAGTGAATGAAAATCGGAAATGAATGAATTTTTGGGGAAATAATTGATTACAATATTTCTTTATATTAATTTTATTATGTTTCCTTTTACATTTCTTTTTATTTTTTTAGTAAACGTTTTTACTGTGCAACTCCAATAAATTAAAAATATAGCTTTTATTGTATATTTAATGTCATACTTAAGGTAAAATTTTAAATTTAAAAAATCACAAATCAGGTTTTACATGTCCTTTCTGAGATTATAAATATAAAATACGGTTTGTAAAAATTAAATTAAATTAAAAAATAAATATTTATTATTTCAAAGCATCGGATTAATATTCTAGGATTTTTCATCCATACTCTTATCTCTTTTTTGTTGTCTAACTCGATCGGCACGTGACTTGACTTCATAGGAATGATTTGATTAAATAAAGAGCACGGATTGACACTCTAGGATATTTATCCGATGTTATGAACGCAGCTTCATACATAGTGTTAAATAAATTGTATTTTACTATCAAAAACTACAAAAGGCGATGATTCATGTAGATATTTTGTCCGATAGACAAATATTTGAGTTGCTTATTTTATTTTTGTTTTTTTACGATAAAAACAAAATTCACAGCACGCCGTACATGTCCAGAAGTTTTTCGTAAGGATATTATTTTGACATTTCAATGAATTATTAGTAATAGCATAGTTTTTGTAAATTTTGTTCTCACAGCTGTCAAAGTTTTAAACGATATCTTATGCAAAATGAGCGTTGTTCAATTTTGTCGTACGATAAAAAAATATAGCCGACATTCAACCAATCAAAACGAATATATTTATGTGTCAGATAATATATGTACATGAATGCTTTTATCGTTTAATAATTAAAAAAATAGAAACAACTAAGTATGATTCCTAAAGCAGGTCTACTGCCATAGCTTCTTCTAGTGTTGACTGATGACACTGCTGAACTTGTAAATTCATTTTTTTTGTAATATTTCTTCGGCAAAACATGACGGAATTAACTATTGTTTATATTTTTAAGTAATAAATAATAAAATTTAATTTTAAGTTGGTATACACTTTCGAAAATTATTAGAAAAGATAAACAATAGTTAATTCCGTCAAGTTTTGTATGAAAGCGGCATCAATGACAATTCAAATTATCATTTCTGAAATGTTCATATGTTTTTAGACATGGCATGCTGTACGAAAGTTTTATTGTTGTTTTTTTTTTGTAACACTTAAAGTAGATTTAGTGTGCAAATTCATCCTGCAAATTTTGCGTCACATTCAAATTGTATGAATGTGGCAGATTTGCTAAATGTATCGAAAATGCCATGCCTAGGAAATTCAAATTTGAATTACAATTCCGCCATATTTATCCGTCGCAATTTGGTAACTACTTGTTGATGTAGTCACGATATCCTATAACTAATTCGTCATCACTTTATACTCTAAACAGGATACCAACTTATACATCGCAACTCTGACTTTGGTTTTGTCGTCTATTGTTTTCGTACGCCTTTTTGATTGTATTGTAAAGCTGGTCTCATAAAATATTTGAAATTTTGCTTTCAAAATAGGTACAAGTGGTTTTTGTCATATGAAGCTGCTGCCAAAATTAGATTATCTGTATATAAGGTGACTTCACAACAAATTTTAAATTTATATAAATAATTAGGCTATATTGAGTTAGCAAATTATTTATTCGTTTTTACGTCATTTACTTGACATTACCATTTGTTTCATTACAATTCAGTTGAACCACATTACCATATTGTAATTTTGCATCTCAAAGCGTATGTTCAACATACGCTTTCGTAACCCAACATTAAACTCATCGCCATACGTAAACTATATGCAATTGTTTATTTTGCTAACTGCTTTTGTTTTATAGATCAACCGCCATTTTTTGTATCTTTTTGTAATTTTTCGAAGTATTAAAATATTTATTAATCTCTCTAGAACATATCTGTTTACGTTACATAAAAATTCGTTTCTCAGTATGCTAGAATTAACCATAGATAAGAAGGAAAAGATGTTCAATGGAACGCGATTTTAAATGACAGAAGTAAAATATAACCTCAATAATACATACATATTCGTAATTGTGATACTCTGATTGTTATGAATATTAAAATAATAGATAGCAAACATAAATATGAAATAATTATAATTTTAATTTGTTTAGAACATAATTTTTAAAATATTGTTGTAATATCGTTTCATCGAAATTAAGACCATACTAAACTAGAATAGACCTACTGATGGCCAAAACATGTATAAACTTTTCGAATGTGACATTTCATACATTAAACTTACAGACGACTCAGTTACTATAAGCTCAATAATTAAAAATGAGAGATGGGAAGTATTGACACATAATGACCGTAGAAATCGTAAGCAATTACGAATTTTAGCTAAGCTATAAGAATTCAAATATCCAAATTTCTAACATGGTCCTGGTGTACTCTGGAACGAATGAACTAGATGGACTCCATTCTCTTGTACAGTCTAGAATATTTACTGCTTTCCGTGCTGGTTGTTGATTTGTCTTATGAGACAGATGACGGATGTCCAGAACTTTTTCAATTTTTGACAAATTTAACTTTCACTTCACCGCCACAGCCTTTAACAAAGTTGTTTGGAGACTGACTGTACAATACGTATATCGAATCAATAAAACTTTTAAAGTGATTCTGACCTCGTATATCGTGTATATGATTATCCATAGGATGATGTTTGACTGATTTAGCTTTTTCTCGCAAAATTACTCCGACGCCTGATGTAAAAATTTTCTCAGCTTCAATGTGAGAGTTGGATTTTTGATTAATAGACATTTTTGTTTTTGAAATGTTCTAAGTTTCGCCACAGTACAATTTCTGTTTGGAACGACATGACAAAATGTTCACTATGAATTAAGATGGATGTCAACCAGGTTCACACTTCCTACGTTAGGATACTTGTTCAGGCACATTTTCATCATCATCACATCTAGATTTGCCACTATCACTTGTGTTATTACGATGAATTATTACAACAATTTTGGCGCACACAAATTAAAATTAATGTTATTTTTTGTAAAAAATAAATAAAATATGGTTTTGTCTAACGCAATGGATAAAACCCACCCCTCAATCAATAATGACTTATATATCAATAAGTCAATGATATCTTTAATATTAATAATTTTATTTTAAAAACAATATAATATTTTAGTCAGATACGGTTTTTTTCTCTGTAGATAAGGTATTTTGTTTAAATCCACCAATGGTAAATAACACTTAACTCAGTTTTACAAAATAGTCAATTTGCCTTAAGTGCAATTTGACTTAAAACTTAAGACTTAACTACACATTTGAAATAAATTCACCTTATCTACAAATTGTAGTGCTTATGATTAAAATAATTTAGTTAAGTTATTCTTGATTAGACCAAGCTTATTTTTTCTGTTAGAATGAAATATATTTTGGTTAATTTCACATTTTCTGTATAAAATTTAAATTTTTTTTAAAATTACAATGATAAAGCGTATTAATATCTATCGATATGCATATATAGCTCAATTTGGCCAACAATTTAGGTACTGTATTACGGCAGTATACATGCGAATATTAATCCTGAGATGAAGAATACATTATGCAGTAGTTAGTGACTTTACATATTTTGACAGATTTAAAAATTGAATGTACGAAAGATAATTTCTAATGATAGAGATTCCAATTTCCAATCGGAAAAGTTGTTTATAATAATAATATTTGGGATTTATATAAATAAAGTAAAATTATAAGTTTTAAATATATCCATTAAATATAGTGAAAGCTAATTTACATTTCCCTTATAGTACCGTAATATATGATATATTATATAAGATTTGGTCGATGATTAAAGTACGATATTGGATGAGAGAAAGTAACGTAAGCTATGGGTTAATTATACATTTTATTTATGAGCTTCTGCGTTTAAACCAATTTTCACTGAAAATGATGATTAGCTCCGCATGAGATGACTGTGTGTAATCATTGATCTCTATAAAAACCACAAAATTACCAAATTTATGTATAAATGTTTTAATTTTTTATGATTTAAATGTTGTACACGATATTCTGGTTTTTCAAAATTTAAATAGCTTAAATTTTTTTTTTATGATTTAAAGAATTTAAAATTAACTTAGAATTTTTTTCCGATCCGAGATGATCACAAGAACATAGATTTAAATACATTGAACCGAAATAGGAGGTGTTACTTACTTTTACACGATAGAGAAAAGTTCAATCACATTTTCATCACTATATTATAGTATACTTTAGCTACAAACATCATGTAGGTATTTAAAAAGTCAACGTCCCCTATCAACTTTAAAAACAAAAATACATAACCAAAAAATAAAAATTTGAAAACAAAACAAAAAAAAAATTAATTAAATTATCATAATATTATTTATCGTTCACATCATCATCATCATCATTATCATGATCATGATCATAAAATTATTCATGATGGTCTTTATCATACATATATTACCTAAATAAATATATTTTAAAACTGTCAAAGTAAAAAAATTTCAATGTCAACGCATACAATAAGAAATTGACGTTTTGAGCGCTCACGATCGTTTTTGTTTTTAAATACTGGAGAGTAAAATTTGAACCAGGATAAGTCATTTGGAAAGTCAACATTTATTATTAAGTTGAATGACTTAAGATAACGTATTGAATTCCAATATTTTTTGTTGTTGTATTTCTTGAGTGAGTGTGTGTGTATGTATCCCACAAAGTCATGGAAAACTATATATGTATATATAAATGTATTGCGTTAGTGTTTTTTTTTTAACTCTCGTTTTATTTAAGTATATTTTCACTTTTTGACCTATTTTATTGCTATACACAATAACATTTTAACTTAACTCGGCTACGATGACGACGACCACGATTTTAATGAACAAGAGTTAAGAAAATCGTTAAGGTAGAATAATTTTCATAAAAAATGTATTGTGTTCACATTGTGACTGTACATAGGAAAGTGTTAGGAAGACGTTATTTTAATTAAAGAAGTCATAAGTTTGTAAGAAATTGGTGAAAGAAATATAAATCCTTGTATTATACAATAGAAAGATTAATTTATGAAAATCAATTTACAAAAAAAAAAATTCTAATTCTCATCAAATTAAAATCAAATCAAAGTTTATTTTTGATTAATGTGTGTATATACAACATATATTCATATATCGATCACCAGTTTAAGTTTTATTGAATTGACGATGATCATTGTGATATTTTTTTTTATGAATTAGAACCATAGAAATATGTATGGTGTATAGACGCGTATTATAAAACAGGTGAAGCGGAAATTCAAAGTCATTGAAATCAGCCAGACATAAGAATTTATAACAAACATTCTTTTTTATATATATATGTAGTGTGTACATACATATATACAAACAGAATCAGTTACATTAGATTCGATCAAGTATAATTTATATTTATAAAGCACATCAGATTGAATTTTTCAACTTTCTATGTTCTTATTTTTATTGTACGTACGTTTACCATAGATATTTCTATAATTATAAATTATTTTTTTATGATTATATTATTTATAATATATAGATTGCTGTCCCTGTGGTCAGGGGGCACTCGCATGTCTCATAAATTACTTATACACAAGCATTATATCATGCACTTTGCGATCGCACATGATCTCCAAGGTTCGTCTAAGACGTTAGATCGTATCGGTTGGCTACCAACTTCGAAGGAAGCAAAAACTGCAAAGGTTTGATGAGGAATTTTACCTTGTTGTCATTTACCCTGAGTGAAAAAAGTGCCATTAATGTTAAATTGCACCCTATACTGTTTGCAAGAAATAAATTATTTGTCACACTTTTAAAACCGATGTCTAAAAGAATAGAAAAGAAGACAATTGTGATCAACCAGGTCAAAGGCATCATTAATAGGCGACCCTGCACAAACATTACCAAGGTTAACGCCAATATAAATGTTATTCATAAAATCTAACTCATTTTGATTATTTAGTTTTTCGAAAAGCCTTCAATATTAAAGAGAACAATACGTCTTTAGTTTCCTTTAATGATTATAATCGTATCTTTACCGTTTTGAACATAGAGGAACATTTACATGTGACGCCTAGATGTCAGCAATGTATAATATAATCAACTCTTAATTTGATGCTTGCGAAATGTTATGGTATTTAAAATTGACTGCGATTTAGTTAAAATAATTAAACTAAATCATATTTTGTAAGGCAAGTAAAGATGATTTTATAACAATAAATTAGCTGCAGATTGTTTTTAAACAAAACTAGTTATAGGACATGTTTTGAAAATATTTTGAATAGTCGGCCATGGATTTTGCTTGTTTTTAATTTGTTGTTATTCAAAATAATTCCAACAGGAATGATGTTCGTTGTTTAGTTACAATTAGTATTTTATTTTTGACACATTGACCGACAACTAGCGGCATAATCAATGCACTAGAGCATACGTGTAAAACATACCATTTTTTATAAGATGTCGTTTGTATAGTATAATCACGATAGTCCAACATGATCTATTAAAGAAAAATTGAGTTATAAATAGCAATTATGTCAGAAACAGTTATGTCGATTTTTATTTTTCAAAAAAACAAAGTAATCTTTAAAAATAAAAATTACGTCAAGTTGTCCGATTCGTCATAAAAAACAAAATCAAGAGCACTTTCTACCAATTTTGATTTTTTTGAAAAATTTACTCCTAACACGAAGTTTTTTATAAGCAAAAATATTACACGCAATGGCGGGTAATTAAATATCTCAATTATCTTTGGAGTACATAACCAAGTCTGTGGATCAATTAGATGTTTTAGTAGGATATCATTTTTAGCTGTAAGAAGCTATTAATTTGTTCAATGGCGCCTGTGCTATTTTAAGAAATACGTTTTTTTGTGTTTGGATCCATTGTCACAGCATCATTTTTGCTTTGATGCAAAAATTGGTCGAGTCAATTGTTAATTCAGGGGCTGTCTTTTCAAATGAAGTAAGCGATTTTGTGTTAGTAGAATATATATTACAATTTTAACCATGGACATACGTATAGATAATGTCAGACTGTCAAGTTTATATTGCAAATGAAAGTTTCTGCTCTGTTTTGATTTTGAAATACGGTTTGTAACCACAAACGTGCTTTAATAGGAATTCGATTGACTGAGCGCGTCACGTGGTCAAAATTTGGTGAACTGGTTAATTATTTATCTGCAAACATGCCTTAATAACGAACATCATTCTTGTTGCTAATTATCTCGAGCAACAATAAATTAAAAACAAGAAAAATATTATTCCCGACTTTAAGTTTCATGTAATCAATCTTGTGACAATGATTGGTACTACATGCTTTAATCGCGCTACCTCTTTCGGTAAACATGGCATACTAAATAGTTTCATCGCCACCGCCTCTTTCGGAATACATGATATATAACATCGTTGTGATTTGCCAATTGGATTATTGAACAACAAACGACATGCTTTGTTTTCAAACAAAATTTTCTGTAACAATGAAGATTACTTTACAATGGACGGATTCATCAATAAGCAAATTTATCGTATCTTCCATTAACCTCCAAGGTTATGATCAAATACTTATTAATCTAAAAGTAAAAATTTAAGTTGCAATTCTTAAAATAACTCCAGTAACATATCGACAAATCGTTGAAAAATTCGATATTCAAATTAATGCCTGCAGACGCCGTCGAGAAAATTCCGTATGCCACATACCACGCAATGTTTGCTGTAAAGCACAAAACTCCAGTCCATCGGCTCAAGTATATCGCAGTAACTAGCATAAGTTCTAGATCAAATAATACATGTCAATTTAGTCCAAAAAGATCATTACATTTTATGGCAAGTAAAATAAAATGATCTATCCAAGTAGCTAAAGAATTCGTTGCTCAAGCTGGAATGTTAATCTGTAGTTAAAATAAAACTGTCAAATATGTATATACTTTAAAGAAGTTGTTGAAGTATCTTTTCACCGTCAGTCGATTAGTACTGCAAAAAACAAAGTTATGTCCGATAAATGAAAGATTGCCAAAAATTCAAAAAACACTGGAGAAAGATGCAGATGGATTGTTGGTTCGGCACGGGCTTATAGTAGCCTGTAAAACCCGTTTATTATTATTATTATTATAGATAGGCAGTTAATTAAATAAAGTAATTTATTAAAGGATCCTCGACCGATCAGACTCAAAAAATTTACGTTTTGTTTCGAATTATAGACAAATTATATCAAATAAGCATTAGCAGGTCAGAAACAATAATTTATGAAATATAACCAAAAAATATAACCGCAAGTTAATTATATAGTGTTGTAATACAAAAGAAATTTTAAAAATTAATAGTTTCATCTTCTCTATTCCATCATACTTATATTCAATATAATTAATAACCCGTTCAAAACTGTTTTCCGTTCGATTTAAAATAAATATGTGTGTTTATTCGTAAAAATATCGCATTTATATATATATATATATATATATATATATATATATATATACATTGTGCAAAAAACATAATTAGTATATAACCGTTTCACTTTCAATAACCTTGCTCATAGGGTTTTATAATTAACATTGTCATGTAAACATTATACGAAAATTGCAAATAAAACGATAACGATCGCCTAATGATATTATGATATTTCAAAATATCGAATCATAAATTTCCTAAGTATGGTAATTAGAAAGTGTTATCGACGAAGTTACTCCGGATAATCAAGGACGTTTTTGTCGCACGTTTTATGATAAATGTTAATAATAATAATTTTTTTATTTTTATTTTTACCAATGAAAGAAAGTTTTCTCTTTTACTTCAAGCTTTTTAAAATAATATCTTGTTTCGATAGATTCTCTAAATACATTTCGTACATGCGCATACTCCGAAGAAAAAAAAACTATTTAACAAAATAAAACAACAAACTAATGTATTAGTTTAGTAGAGTTGAATGGTTCTATATCAGTAGGTTAATGGAACACCATCGTTTCTTTCTTAAACATATGTGTATATGTTCCTCTTCATTTCATTTTACGTACACACAAATATAATCTTTATTTTGTTAAAAGAAAAAAATCTTATAATGATGTTGAGGAAACTTGCTTTCGAGCTATAAACATAACCGCGAACATTCTTTTTCTTCTTCTTCTGTGTTGTTTATATATATATACACATATACAACTACACATTAAAAGAAAAGTTTCTTATAATAACACATTGTTGTAAGTGGAAGGAGAAAATTTACTCAACCGCGATTTGATTAAATCGAAAAAAAAAATTTTTAATTTTATATTTTTAGTTAGATAGTAACGCAGTCTACTCAAGACTGGATTAAGCTAATACATAAGTACGCATACTCAACGGACATAATTTGGATTAATATAATATTACTGGGGAATAAGTGCAATATATTTATAATAAAAGTAATTAATTTAGTGTTAAAAATGGTTTTATAATTATGATGTGCGAAATTACAATGAAATTATAGTTTAATTATAATATAGTTTTAAAAAAATTGTGCGATTATCAGTGAAGTTAATATAATGAACATTTTTTTTATTTTTATTTAATTTCAGATATAATTTTATGGATATTTGAAAACGAACCAAATTTTGTGGATATTTATAATATTAAATTATAATTATTTTTTTTTGTAAATAAATTAGTTAAAAAAAAAAAAAATGCAACGAATAAGTTTATATACAACTATATTTTTAATCACATTATTATCGAGTGTAAGTAGCCGTTAAAATTATATTATTACATTTATCTGTTATTATAATATCGTATGAGATGGTGCTGACCTAAAATCATATCGAATATAACTAAAATTAACATAATTAAAAAAATAATAAATTTATTGCAAATATAAAAGATAATCTAACCGTTATGCGTAATGCGAGAAAATTAACGTGCGTGCGCACGCGTACAAAATTGATAGGAGAATTTGAAGATTTCTTGATTGATTTATGGCTTAAAAATAACACATTTCATATACATATTTACTAGGTCAACCGCATTGCATATATCAGCAAAATAGACAAAATAAACTAATCAAATAAAAATAAATTTCTTTTATTTTTTACTTTAAGATAAAAGATACAGTAATACAAGAAATACCCATTTTTGGCGAATATTTAATTTAAGCAATTTACTTATCTCGGTATTTTATCGATCGATTTAAAACGACAAATGTTTGACATATTAATTTTTATTTTTATTTTTGTTTTCTGCAATAGAACACAACCGTAACCAAAAAGAGAAATTTAGTTTGTAATCAATCTATGTCTGAGACGAAGAATAGTTTTTTTTTTGTTTTTACCTTTCAATCATCTTGTTTAAATTTTTAGTTCACGCCATTTTTTCGTTTTTTTTATTTTTTTTTATTTTGACTGACACAAAAATTTGAAAAATCAAATCTATATCAAAAATTTTAAATTGACTGAATTTCAAAACAAATGACGTTATATTCCTTTACAAAAAAAGAAAAATGTATTAGATTTTATTTTTTCGAAAATATTTAAATGTCATGTGTTTTTCGGGTAAAATGTTGACATTTTGCTCACTTAAACTAAATAAACTCAACACTTTCGAATAAAAGATTTTGTTTTATTACAGACACATATTTTATACGCATAACATATAAATTTTAATATAATTACAATAAAAAGAAATTTAGTTCTTCATCATAACGGACAAGCTTAGATTTGAATATAATAATAAAAAAATAAAATTATGAAATCGAAAAAATTAATAAAACTAAAAACAAAAAAAAACTGTTCTAATTTTGTATTTTTAAGTTTAAAACAGTTAAACTTATACAGTACATTTTGGCAAAAAACTAATTATTTTTTATTATTTTCTTTTCTAGAATGTAAAATGTGATGCACCATTAGTCGATTCAGCTGCACTACCATTAGAGCATAGAAGTGTTTATGGTGCACCATTACCGTCACCCGGATATGGTCAATCGGGTCTTATAAATCCCGGTGGACATGATGGAGGTGGCGGTGGAGGTGGTGGTGGAGAAGGTGATCCTTGGCCATTGGCCACCACAAACGATAGTCCACAAATAAAACATTTACAAGTGCAATGTGAAAAAACGCATATGCGTGTTAATATTGAATTTGATCGACCATTCTACGGTATGATCTTTTCGAAAGGATTCTATAGTGATCCGAATTGTGTTCACATGAAACCAGGTTCGGGACATTTAAGCGCAACATTCGAAATATTTTTAAATAGTTGTGGTATGGCTAGTTCGGCAAATCATAATGCAAATCAATATGGTGCACCAACGCCATCGGGCAGCTATGTGGAAAATACAATTATTATACAATATGATCCATATGTGCAAGAAGTATGGGATCAGGCACGTAAACTTCGGTGTACGTGGTATGATTTTTATGAAAAAGCAGTTACATTCCGGCCGTTCCAAGTCGATATGTTACACGCGGTCACCGCTAATTTCTTGGGTGATAATCTACAATGTTGGATGCAAATTCAAGTTGGTAAAGGACCATGGGCCTCTGAAGTTTCGGGCATTGTTAAAATAGGACAAACAATGACAATGGTGTTGGCAATTAAAGATGATGAAAATAAATTCGATATGCTTGTAAGAAATTGTGTAGCTCACGATGGAAAACGTGCTCCAATTCAACTAGTTGATCAACATGGATGCGTTGTACGGCCAAAAATAATGAGTAAATTCCAGAAGATTAAGAATTTTGGACCATCCGCTTCAGTTGTATCGTTCGCCTATTTCCAAGCATTTAAATTCCCCGATTCCATGAACGTCCATTTCCAATGTGTTATTCAAGTGTGCCGATACAATTGCCCAGAGCCAAAATGCGGTCATGGACCAAGCATTGCTGGTGAATATGGATTACCGGGTCTTCTTGGAAATACTTTGGGTGGTGGTGATTATAATAGTCCACATGGTGATTATGCAGCACCACCGACATCAGAATACGGTATTCCACCAGGTTATCCAGATCCACGTCATCCAGCCGACGCTTCAGGCGCATTTTCTGAAAACAACGATAATGTAGTGCCACCACCGCAAGCACAAACTTTTGGTGGAAATGGAAATGGTGAAAACCAACAAAATGGTAACAACATAAATAATGGCCAAAGTTCTCCGCCACCACAAAATCAACAAAATCCAAACGACAATGATATTCATTTACCACCTCCACCACCACCAGGCCACTCCGGTTATAGTACGGTTAAAAGGAAAGATGTTGATGTCATTGAAGGTGGTAATCTAGTAACATTAGGCGGACGTCCACGATCAGTGGAAGGTTTAGATGATTTGCGTGGGGCACGAAGACGTCGCGAAACAATGAACGTAGTTATTCAACCCAGAATCTATAAACGTGAAGCACAAGAAATGACCGATGTTAATACAAGTCGAACGATTCAGGTGGTTGCACCAGGCGATGTTAATTTTGCACTAAATAATCAATCTAGCAACGAAACCGTTGTAATACAATCGGCGCGTACCGTCGATCCTGAAACAATTTGCATGTCAGTACCAAGTTTTGTCGGTGGTCTTGTTATGTTATTATTAGTATTGGCTGTTGCATCGTTAGTGGCAGCATTCTTATTTGTGCGCGTTCGGCATTTCGATCGTAAGGGGTCACCACAAGCATATGTCTCCGAATTTGTAAAAGTTAATTAAAATTACATATACGCATGTATAGTTAAGTTTTAATTATTTTCTAATTAAATATTAATTAATTTTGAGTTTTTTTTTTTGTTTTTTACAAATTTATTTAAAGATGATAATAGTATTTGTATTAATTTCAACCAAAGAAAAACAAAACAAAAAAAAAATGTGTCTTGAATATTTACATGACATAAATTACAACCTACTTTCTATCATGAAATACATACCACAACTACATCTCTCTATTATAAAAAATAATATATTTATACACAAATAATAGACACACACTTCCAAATAAGTTGAAGATGAACTGTAGTTTTGTTGTTGTAATCGCAGTAAGAAAAGAACTCAAAATCAATTAACATTTTTATTATTGATTATTTTCTTTATGAAATGATAGATAAAAATGTATAACAGCAAAATTGGATCATGGACACACATATGCACACATAAAATTTGCCATAACAAAAAATAAAAAATTGCGTGAATTAATACGTGCGTTGTGTGTCTATGAGGTGCACGGAACTAAACCAGCGCAATATGAATTTTGTAAAGAAGACAATTAATTTTAATTTTATACGTTTAAACAAAATATTTATTTACATTTCCTATTTTAATTAATTATTATTGTTATAATTTTATTTATTTCTTTATATATTTCATCATTTTTTTTTTATCCTATATACATACTTTCTTTCACATACATATAAATTAAATAAGAGTATAATAATTATTAAACAAGTTAAAAAGAATTAATTAATTAAATATTATTATAAATATAATATGTTAGATAAAGAAAAAAATTAAAAACGAACTGTCATTATTTATTTAAATTATTATAATTATGACGTAATATAATTTATATATATATATAAATGAATTTGAAAAATTTAAATTAAAAACAAAATCGACTACAACGAAATTGACGATTGAAAAGTATTATAAAATTTATAAAAACTATAAATGTAAAAATAAAAAAAAAGAAAACGTTTGTGTGGTGAGATAAATGAAAAACATGTATAAAAATAACAAAAAACAAACAAACAAAAAAAAACAAATAAAAAACATTTATATTTTATTTTTTAGAAATAAAAATAATTTAAAATAAAATAGATTTTTAATTAAATACAGTTCCATCAGTTTCGACCTTGTGTTAGACTCATGTTCTAAAAACCCGGAAGACGCTAAGATGTTTCATTTAAGTGCAATTTTTGACGAGGCCTCTATTCTGTAATTTTCGAAAGCTTTTTTTTTCTCGATAATATCGAGAGATTCGATGATATTGAAAATAGCAATTATGAAATATTCCCGTACCAAAACAACAATCCAGCTCCAACGATTTTGGATCCGAGCTTGCTCTTCATATTGTTCTAGACAACCCGGAAAAGGCAAGTCGTTCTCTATCCCGAGTAGCCATCGTCACTAATAGTAAATTGTGCACCTGCTAAATGGTGGCTCTCCTTTTCTATGCTTCCACTTTTACAAATTACATTTTGAAGATGTCGCTTTAATAATTAAGACTTCGGTTTTAATGTCCTCCTCAATACTTTTTTAATAATAGATGTCAGGTATTAAAAGGTTTGTTTATATACTATTTACAATAAAAAAAATGTTCGATAGATGCAAGTCTTAGATATGTACTAAAAAAATAGTTAAACTACATTTTACTAGATGTAGTAGCTAAGATGTAGTATCGGCCGGCAGATTTTTTTTTTTTTGCTAAGCTCGGACACTAAACAGTGCTAAATGGTAAAAGCTGGTAGCAAATTTAACTAAAAATCCGAAAAAGCCATCTAATATATATTTCAAATACTAAAATTTTGTATAAATTTATAATTTATTCCGCATTTTTTCGATGTTTCTAAAATTAAAATAAATTTAGAAAATTTTTTCTTACTGACATGCCATCCATCTATTTATCGTATTGAATTAAAACTGATTTATTTTATGGATTATTACAAATTTACAGTGGGAGATTGTACAAAAATTTAGTTATATTTTTAGACTTGTAATGAATTTAACGAATTCGATTTTCAAACTTAATTTTTAAAAACACAATTTAAAGAAAACGAAAATCGTTGTTAATATATTTAGAATAATTTTTCTGCGCAAAAAAACTAACACTGATAATAGATGGCAGTGTTGTTATTTAAAGTAAAATTTATTTATATTTCCAATAGATGGCGTTTTAGCTAACCAAGACGCACATTTTAGTTACAATTTTCCACTTTTCTGCAAAGTGGCGCTGCAATCTTTGGTGTCCGTACTTAACAAAAAAATCTGCCGTCCTATACTACATCTGGGAACAGATTATAGGATGGAAGATTTTTTTTGCTAAGCACGGCTCAAACGTTTGCAGCGCCACTTTTCACAAAAGCGGGAAAAATGAAACTAAAATGTGCGTCTTTGGTTAACTAAAACGCCATCTATTGGAAATATAAATAAATTCGTCTTTAAATAACAACACTGCCATCTACTATCAGTATTAGTTTTTTGCGCGAAAAAATTATTCACAACGATTTTCGTTTTCTTTAAATTGTGTTTTTTTTAATTAAGTTTGTAAATCGAATTCATTAAATCCATTATAAGTCTAAAAATATAACTAAATAAATTTTATACAATCATCCACTGTAAATTTGTTATAATTCAAGTTAAAAAATCAGTTATAATTCAAATTTAATTCAATACGATAAATAGATGGCATGTATGTAAGAAATTTTCTAAATTTATTTTAATTTTGAACCAAATCACAAAAAAATAATGTGGATTAATTTAGAAACATCGACAAAATAATGCGGAATAAATTATAAATATAAACAAAATTTTAGTATTTAAAATATATATTAGATGGCTTTTTCGGGTTTTTAGTTAAATTTGCTACCAGCTTTTACCATTTGGCGCTTTTACCAGCTTTTACCATTTAGTGTACAAGCTTAGCAAAAAAAATCTGCCGTCCGATACTACATCTTAGGCTACATCTGTTCCCAAAGTTTTACTGCATTAGTGAGATGAGAGCGTGTAGCGTAACCTTTATGAGACTACATAACGAGCAGTTTTCAATTTCCAATGGTCGAAGTTGACAAAAAATTACATAATTCTAATTTTATTATGGTCCATTGACCTCTGGTTTTTGGGAATTCTCAATTTGAGGCATAAATTTCCATGGACTAACCATTATGGATTTTCCAGGTTTTCGGAATTTTTTTTGTGGCATACATTTTTCAATTTTCATAGGCTAACATCATGAATTTTCCAGCTTTTGCAATTTGTGGCACAAATTTTCCAATTGTCATGGGCTAACCACCATGGATTTTTCGGTGTTTGGTAATTTTCGATTTGTAGCATAAATTTTACAATTTACATGAGGCCATCATGGCTTTTCTGCCTTTTGGAAAACTCCAAAATGAAACCTAAATTTTTCAAGTTTCATGGGGATCATGATTTCCATCATCATGAATTTTAGAATTTAAAGTATTTAACCTGATGTTGAGAGCTTTTGGAAAAGGTATCAGTCGCCACAATCAGACCACTATTTCGTGCGCTAGTGAATTTTTCTTCATATTCGGAAATTCGCAAAAGGGTACTGTCCGGATTTTTATGCTTCAAATCATTTGTGAAAATGTATGAATATTTTAACCCATAAAATTAAATTTATTCTTCAAATCGAAAATTCCGAAGATCCATGATGGTTCGTCCTAAAAATTGGAATTTTTAGCTTCAAATCGAAAATTCCCTAAAGCCAGAAAATCAATGAAGGAAAGCCCTTGAATATTAAAAATTTGTGCCAAATGTTGGTAAAAGCAGGACGGTTCAAGAAAACACGAATGCGAAAGGATTGCGAGTACTTCGGTCCGAAAAAACACTGGAAAATGTATTTACTTTATTTATTTAATAAATTTAATTAAAATTATTCAACCGGCGGCCACAAAGCCAATATTTTATCATGTGCTGATTCAGGCAACCAATTTTGATATTCCACAAGTAAAAATGTTTTATTTTTTTTCCAAATTTTCACCAGAGCTGCCTTTGTAAACACTCCTTGTGTCATCAAACGATTTTGGATTTTTACGGTACGCGGTAAAATTGTTGACCACGCTTTAAGCATTGTCACCGGTGTTGTAAGAAGTTGTGGCACAAACGATTTCAATTTAGGAAATATATCACCTTTTAAGAGAAACATTGCAAAATACTTGAATGCGTCATGACATAGAGGGAATTCAATTTCAGTTACTGGTAATTCCCAACCAGCTCGTCCGAATGTTGCTTTCATGTGACAATACATTTTACCGTTTGACAAGTCATAACGTGGTGCAGGTTCTAATTCTGGCGAATTGAAATTACACAACTTTGGTACGTACTGTGGCAACCATTCAGGCTCAATAGCAGTGATGCCTCGCATAAACATTTTTGTCGTATCGCCATTTTGTAGTTCGTAGATTTCCTGGTAAACTATCCAATCGGGTTGCTTCTTCTTGAGCACACTGTCTTGATGCATAAAGACGGGTTCGTCCATATCTGGTCGATTATATGCGAATTTTAATTTAATTTTGTCTTGTTTATCCTTAATTTCAGATTCAGTTATTCGCCGTGCCACATGATCTCCCATTCCGGAAAGCATGATCTGCCGTAGTAATTTGGCTTGCAGATCGGTTGGAGGGGCCATTTGTGGATCAATACATAAATTAAGGTTTGTTAAATTCAAGTTGATCTCGTTTATAAGTTGTTTTCGAAGTTTACGAATTTCTGTGATTGCTTTGGTACGAAGACCATTTTCTTCGCTGAATTCTACTATTTTTCCTTGTGATCCAGCATATTCTGCAGCTCCAACTGCGCGCAATAGAACCATGGGATCACCCAGGTATAAAGAATTTCCTGTACCTGCCCAAGCCTTACGCTTTTGAAGCCATTTTGATTTATGTCCCGTTTCCGTATTGTTTGTTTCCTGAAGCACTTCTTGAACCGACAACGCAGACACCATACATATAGTGTATGGCAATAAATTAGCTTGGTTGCTGAGCGCTAACATTTTACCATATTTTGGACTGACCGGGAAAGCCGATATTGATTGACCTAATTCTGTAATTTTTGATTCGACCGTACCATTACTCAACGGCTTATCTTTAAGGGCACCGAGCAATTTTAATTTTTGTTCAGCTATTTCGAGCTGGATATGATCGGGCGGCGATGGAAACGGAAAATTTGCTACTTTATCGATGCCCATTGATTTCATTTGCAGCATTAAATCTTCAACCGGTTTTTTCTGGATTTCAGGTGTTGAAAAATCTTCGAAATCATTTTCGAAAACGGCCGAAGAATACAAGCGATAACAGTGACCGGGGGCGGTACGACCAGCACGACCTGCTCTCTGATTCGCACTAGCTTTTGAAGTGTACGTAACCACATATGCGCTTATTCCGGTTACTTTATCGTATATTCTGGTTTTTTGTCGGCCGGAATCGACAACATACTTCACATTTGGAATGGTAAGAGATGTTTCCGCAACATTTGTGGCAACCACACAGAGTCGTGTCCCTTCGGGTGGTGATTTGAATACGAGCGCTTGTTTATCAGACGTAAGTAGAGAATATAATGGAAGTACCCATAATGGCTGGTTACACGATGAGGTCGTCATCTCATCATTCATTTCGTCATCGTCGGTCTCTAAATCGGATTCTCCGTCGTGGTCGTCTATTAAATCTGCTTCAGCACTGTCTTCCGGTAATGCATAACTATTTAAATCAATTCGTGGCAATGAAATAATTTTCTTGCTAAGTTTTTTTGTTTTTTTATGTTTGCGCTTCATATTTAGATCCATGTCATCGTCATCATCAGATTTCTCATTTGTCTCCTGCTCATTCTCAACTAAATTTGGAGTCTGATTTCCTTTATTTTTCAAAGGAAACGCCTTCCGTAGTTTTTTTATAAGGTAGTGCACTTCCCGCTGTCCAGTAACAAATACGAGAATTCCACCCTCTGGTAGTGTTGTATTTATCTTAATAATCTTATTGTATGCCTCTTTTATATAATCATCCGAAGTGCGTTTATTGAAGTGAATTGTGACTGGAAATTGCCGCGAGTCCACCTCAATAACAGGCGGGGGCGTTTTAAATAATTTTTGATTCGACGTAAAATCTTGTACACGTAGTGTGGCCGACATTATGATCAATTTTAATGAATTTCCGCGCTTATTACGTGCTGGTACAATCCTAGATAGTAATCCAACTAATATATCTGTGTACACACTACGCTCGTGAGCCTCATCTAATATGATTACAGAATATTTTGACAACAAAAAATCAGTTTCAATTTCCTTCAGTAAAACTCCATCGGTCATAAACTTTAATTTCGTTTTTTCGGTTGTATTACCTTCGAAACGAATTAAATACGACACGATATCAGAACCGAGATTCATTTCTTCGGCAACACGTTTCGACATTGAAATTGCTGCAACTCGCCTCGGTTCAGTTATGCCGATTAATTTATTTTTTGCATATCCAGCCTCGTATAAAAATTGAGGTACTTGTGTAGTTTTACCACTTCCCGTTTCACCGGCTATGATAATGATTTGGTTTTCATTTATTGTTTCCATGATTATTTGTTCTTCGCCCAGAATAGGAAGTTTCATGCGGGCCGCTTGTACATCAGCAGTTCGTTCGACATGTACATAAGTTGTAACGTAGGGAATTACATTTTTAGCATCTTTAACTGGTTTTGTGGGCACAATAGGTTCAGTTTCTGGTACGCTTACAATTGGTGGTTCAGATGGGGCGATTTCTGTTTCAGTTACGATTTCGGTTTCCTCTTCGTCGTCAGAAGATTCGGCACAAAGCTTAACAGTATTGGGATTATATGTATCTTCTTTTTCGCTATCTGAATCAGTTCTACTAGACTGATTCAAAAGTTGCTTTCGTTTTTTACTCCTGATTGCAATGCTACTCAATCGACCAATATTTGGGTTTTCGTTAATTTTCTTGCGCTTTTCGACTACGCCAAACTTTTGTTCTTTAAAATGTCGCTTTAAACCTTTTGTTTGAATTTGACTAATTGACGTATACTGGTTTAGCTCGGTTTTAGGAATTTGAACGGTGGCCAATGCCTCAAGCAACGAAGATTGGTTTTCTTTTTTCTGTTTACGTTCAACAACTTTCTCTAAGATTTTACGTTGTTTTTTCGATAAGATCCGAGTCACTTGTTTCTCATCACGTTTTTCTTTAGTAACCCGCTTCTGGGAAGGAAGAACCAAGGCATTTGATTTATCATAACCTCCATATTCTGTTTGTTGATCGGCTAACTCGTGTTTTATCTGGAAATATACACTAATTTAATTTATTTTCTGTTTATAGTGAAAAAATGGATTACTCACTGAGTGTGTGGCTGAATCATCAATAATTATTTCAACATTTTGTCGTCCTTTTTCATTAAATCGCTTTTTACCCATTTTTACTGCACTTTTATGTAGCTCTGCTTGAGTTTTGACGTTTAATTAATTTGACAGCCTATTCAAAAACGTGCGATGATATGGTGTAAGGTAAAATTAATCGAAATCAATTTGGTCGCCAATTTGGTTTGAGCCATAACATTTTTATTTATCTTTCTTGTATTGTGTTCATCAACTGCAATTAAAATAATAAAATTATTAATGTTATAAATAATATTACCAATAGACCACTTATTTCTATAAAAAATCCGTATGCTAATTTCCAATCGACATTTGCTATTTTGCGGATTAGTACCCATCCTACAAAATATAAAACGATCATCGAAAATGCTGTCATATCGCTACCAACGTAACAAAACAAAAGTACATAGTAAACATTGCGTAAATTTTGCATTCCACAACACATCAAAAAACTTAAAAACAAATTCGCATTAAATAATTAAGCGAAAAAATGAATTAAAAATTAATATTAATAAATAATTAAAAAGTGCCTATTTAACTATAGTAATATATATACATATATTTATATATATACATATATTGTAAACACTTTTGTGCTTTATTCTAAACATAACCTTAATATAATTTTTTGTTGGATTGTGATGTCGTTTCTACCAATTCCTGATGTATCTGATGATAATTTGTCTTATTCGTTTAAACAGGTAATTATTTATACGATAAAATTTTAAAAAAAATATATCATCAAATTTTTGGTTTTAGTTTAATGGCAAAGATGATTCATCAAAATATTTACGGCCACCTAAGCTGTATACAAAGAACGAATGCAACTACATCAATAAAAGCCTTAACTCATCGACCGCCCTTCTAATCTCGTTTAAAAGTGATCCCAATTGTAGTAATAAAAGTGGTAACACTTCGACTGCTGACTGTTCATTGTTGCCGATTAATTGTATCGACAAAAATGAATCATATTTTGAAAAATATTTCGATAAACTATCGAAAATTGGTGAAGGATCGTTCGGCGAAGTATTTAAAGTGAAAAGTAAAGAGGATGGAAATTATTACGCAGTAAAAAAATCAAAATATTTATTTCGCAGCGAAACGTTTCGACAAGAGCGGTTAGAAGAAGTGAAACGTTACGAAGAATTTTCAGAACACGAACACTGCGTCACAATGCATAAAGCATGGCAACAAAATAATCGGCTGTACATGCAAATGGAATTGTGTCGATGTAGTTTAGATGCTTATGTTGTTGAAAAAAAATCGATACCTGAGCCGATGGTCTGGTCTATTCTACTCGATCTCTTGCTGGCGTTGAAATCGTTGCACGACAAAGATTTAATTCATTTGGACATTAAGCTGGATAATATTCTAATAACAGATGATGAAACATGTAAACTGTGTGATTTTGGTTTGGTGATCAATATAAATCGAGAAAATTTACATTTGGCAACGGAGGGTGATTCACGATATATTGCGCCCGAAATAATGCGTTGTGAGTTTTCAAAAGCGGCTGATATATTTAGTTTGGGTATTGCTGTTCTTGAACTATCATGTAATTTAGAGTTACCACCGAATGGACCATTATGGCAACAGCTACGTTCGGGAAAATTTCCGTCCGAATTTTATAAATGTAGGTAAATATTTTAATTGAATCTATTCAATAAATAGTTGTGGATTCGATGTAAAGGGGTATTTTGTATCCCAACTTACTTTTAATTCCGTTTTAAATACCTCATTCCTACAGTTGTCTATAAATTATATCCGTGACTAATATATTCTAATAATATTGTCGATTTAAACGTTCATTAACGAATTTTGAAAATTTGGCTCATTGCAGTACTATCGAATGATTTACAATTTATTATCAAATCAATGATGGCGCCAGATCCAAAACTTCGACCGTCAGTGGACTCGTTATTAAAACATCAAAAGTTAGCCGAAATACGAAGGAAAAGAACAAAGTGGAGGTTTATTAAACGAATTGTAAGCCATTAATGTATAATATTTTCGTACAACAGGAAAATAATATTTTAAAAAAATTTATTTTCCAGAAAAATTTCCTATATAGTTTAACACGGTTTTTGAAAAATAAGATGTGCAATTTAAACATGATAATAAAACATTATTTAACGTTAAAAACGAGAAAAATTAAAACCGATGATGATGATGATTCGAGTGACAGCTTACTCAATGGTTTAGGCACAGAAAGTTATAATAATCAAGATTATGATGTTGATGAAAATGATGATGGCGATGGACTATTAAAATATGCCAGCACACCAATTTTATTACATCCCAATCCTAATAGTGTCTATAGTAATAAAGCATTATCACCAATATTTTTGAGTGTGACCAATTCAACACCCCTCAATCATCATACGGGATCGAGTAAACGAAAGCAACGTAAAGAATTGTCAAGGTCACATTTAAGGTTTGGTTACTGGAGCTAAATTTTTAATGGATAGTTTTAGTAATTTTTCTATTCAATTTTCTCCACAGTTTTGATATAAGTGATGACGAGACAAGTAGTCACGAAGATAATAAAGCCAATCTAACGGCTTGTGTGGAAATACAGTCACCTCCCATAATGTGTAAAAAGTTATTTAGTACTGATTCTGATTGAAAAATAAATTTATATATTTATATTAAATTTTTTTTTTTTTATACATTAGCCTAAATATTAATTAATTAATTATTATTGAAAAAAATATATATGAGACACCAATTTTGTAAATTTAAATATGATTATAGAGAAAAAAAATCCATGATTTGTGATAATAAAACTTAGAATAATGACATTTAATGTTTACAATTAGTTTTTTGCGTTTTTTTGTTTTTTTCTAACGAATTGTTCCCAATCACGAACTGTTTACGAGGGCACGCTATACGAGGTTATAGCTCGTTATATCCATTGAAGAATATAAAAGTCTTCGTGTTATTGAAATGGAAGACTGCCCCAGTTGGACGATTAAGTGCTCGGAAAGTGCTAATAAAGCGAAGAAATTGAGTACTCGAAACACTCACATAAACGCGAACGATATCATTCCAATTTGACCACAGTTTAGGGTACAAACTCTTGAAAGCACTCGACCCGAAGGTTCCAATCAAAAACAAAAAAAAAATTGATTACCACACTTTTAACCAATAAAACATCAAAGAGGTTATATGTAATTAGAAAATACGAAATATCCAAGGAACCAACGAAAATCTTCGATTGAAAGCTAGGTACCAAGACCGAGCTAAAATAAATTGTCTATATAAATTTGACATAAAATTTAGCTTAGCTAAAACAAAACTTAAAATGTATCTTTAGATTAAGTTAATCGATACGCGGCTTCACGCTAAAATATTCGAAAATGATAGTTGCGGCGGATTGTACAATAAATTTTGACAGTTGTGTTTATAGGACGCCGCGAAATTTGTGAAAAAGTAATACAAACTGAATTAATCCACCAGTTCTCCATCGTATGATAATGACACTACGGTTGATTGTTATCATTGGTCTCTTCATCCATATGCCATATACGGCTAAATCTGCAAAGTAAACCTCTGTGGGCAGAGCTGTGCTGGTTAATGTTCTTAACCTTATCCTTGTATTGCGGATCTCTGCAAGGATGGACACCATTTTTCTCCGCTACTCGTGGGACAAACATGGATCTTAAAATAAAAAACAAAGATCTGGAACTCTTAAAAACCAGAAAATTCAAATAAGGAGAAACGGATCTTTAGGCCTTCTCTGCCTATAGTTGGGGAAGGGAATACGTGCAAAATAAATACAGGTCCCTCCAAACCAAATAAAGAGAAACGGGTCTGTAGGCCCTCTCTGCCTAAAGGTGGGCAAGTGGATTTATCCAACGACAAAGCAGGTCCCTCCAAACCAACTTTAAATGCTAGGAGAAAAGCATGGACAGCCTTGAAAAGGATAGAGGGAATTCCGGTGTATGTGAGAACGAAATAACATGTGGCCACGCTTTCGTGGGCTACTAAGATTGCCAAAGCAATGACAGGAGCTCCATCTGAATGCTCTCTGTCCGAAAGACAGAGATCACAGGATGAATCTCCGAAGGCCGCTAAAAGATCTAAATTGCAGATAACTGCAGGTAGGTCTTTTAGTGAAGTGCTAAAAGATCCAATGTGTTATAGCGGGGATTGATGGAGCTCAGGAGAATGGCAGCATCACTCCCTCTAAGTGGAAAAAAGTGGAAAAGGCTTTAGCCTCCTCATTCTCCTCAAGGAGAATCCTGGGGTGGCTTCTATATGCCGGGATGGAGGTTGGTACAGGTACCATGTCAAATTGACAGCCTGTGCCAATCAGAGATCTCTAGATCTCTACAAAAAGGCAATTAGCAGCCTTTGGCCTAGAGCCAGGCTTAATGTTATTTCATTGGAGGATATTCCCAGTAGGCCGATGGCTGGGGCGTGGATTCCGGCAAAACCTAACAGTCCAAAAGATATTTTGGAATTGTTGCGGATTAGCAATCCGGATTTGCCAACTTCTAACTGGAAGATAGCCAGGGAGGAAGAAGCTAAAGAGGACAATAGATCGGTTGTCATTATCATCAACACACAGTCTTTGGCGATGCAAAACAAGTGGTGTGGTAAGCTACGGCTTTAGTGCTTGCTGTCACCTTAAAAGTTTTTAAAAAGGATGGGGCTGCTAATTCAAGGGCACCAGAACCAGAGGAGGATACTTCCGCAATGCACGGAACCTCATCTGAGGACGGTTGCCCAATTAATACACAGTCGCATCCTGATAAAACAGAAGGGACGACTTTGGACACTGAGTTGTCTTTGATAAAGATCAATGGAGTCACCTTGGACTCTGTTTGGAATCTGATTCAACAGAATCTGGTTCGACTGTGGTGGAGGTTGTAACTAATCTTAATGCATAAGTTTATTCAAATCAATCTTCATCACTGTAAGGCAGCTGCTTTATTGCTCCAAATATTAAAAGATGACGTTGATGTCGTCTTGGTTCAAGAACCATGGGTCAATAAGAATCGGGTTCTTGGACTCAGAGCTCCCAATTACAAATTACTGTTTGTACAGCAAGAAGGTAGGATTCGATCATGCATTCTTGCAAAAAGCAAACTAAATATCTTTCTGCTTGCAAATTACAGCAATGTGGGGGTGCATGTGACACTTAGAAGCTGGATTGATCAAATGCTCAAAGGCAGGGTCGTAACGGCGAATCTAGGTGTATCATCCATCCGTAGATTTGTAAGTAAGGGTTCGCCGCAAGGTGGTGTACTATCTGCCCTTCTTTGGAATTTATTCATAAATGACCTGTTACTAAACCTGGAAGGGACTGGCTTTAAAGTGGCGGCTTATGCAGATGATGTTGCTAATGGTGCTTTCGGTAAATATCCTTGTAACCTCAGAGATATTAAGCAAAATGCTTTTGGCATTCCAACTCAATGGACCAATAGTTGTGGTCTTAGTATTAACCCACTGAAGACTGAGTTGGTTCTTTTTTCCAGGAAGTACAAACTTCTTCGCTTTGACCTTCCAACTCTCAATGGAGTTGTGCTGAACATCGCAGATAAAGTGAACTTCTTGGGTCTGATTTTGGATAGTAAACTAAGCTGGAAATCTAATATTCTGGAAAGAGTAAAAAAGGCTACGATAGCACTCTACTCCTGTAAAAATGCCATTGGAAAAGGGTGTGGGCTTAAGCCTCACATAGTTCATTGGCTTTATACCTCTGTAGTTAACCCTGTTCTAATGTATGGAGTTACAATTTGGTGGCCCGCTTTAAATGCAGTGGTGAACCAAAAGTTGCTGATTAAACTGCAAAGAACTGCTACCTTGTGTATTAGTGGTGCACTTAGAAGCACTCCTACTCAAGCACTGGATAAATCGAACACCGGAAGTGAAGAGACCGTTTAATAATTTAGTCAATAAGTTAAAATCTTTAATAAAGGAGATTAAAACCCAGTCAGTCAATAAATACCTAAACAATCAATACCTAAATACCTCCACTGGTCTCTCCAATTAAAAACAACAATACCTGGGCTAGAAATCCCAAACAAAGGCAGATTGCAAATCATCTGTTTGCAAATCATATAGAGTAGACATTTCAACCATATCCAAAACAATCTGCAGATCAAAATATTACCCCAGCTGACCAAGTTGATGAACATGGAATAAGACCTATAACAATGTATGAACTAAATTGGGAAATAAAGAACAACCTAAAAGTTAGAAAGGCTCCCGGGTATGACTTAATAACGGGTCAAGTAATTAAAAGCTTACCATAGTGAATGCAGTAATACGATTAAAATACGTACCAAGGCAATGGACGGTTGCAAAAGCAATTATGATTCTAAGACCAAACAAACCGCCGAATAAAAAATTTTCATATAGGCCTATATCTCTGCTTCCAACGCTATCGAAATTATTCGAAAAGTTACTTCTTAAAAGACTGAAACTAATAATAGAAGTAAAAACCTTATTTCTTCACATCAATTTGGTTTCAGGGAAAAACACTTGACTATAGAACAAGTTCATAGAATTACCGATGTAATCGATTGTGTGAATCATGTTATACTTCTACAAAAACTTCTTAAATATGGGATTGGTGGTGATGTAAAGCTTATTCAAAACTATCTAACTAATAGATCGCAATTTGTAAAAATAAGCTTTCATGAATCAAAAGAACTAAGTATTTTGAGTGGTGTACAAAAGGTTTGAATCTTGGTTCAACCCTTTTTCTTATATATACATAATATAAATACAGATAGTTATAAGAAAAAAACAGTTTACCCATTGATGTTCCAGATGTCGGGTCGATAGAATATCGTTAACATTTAGTATAAATATATAACATTTAGGCGATTATACATATGAAAATATTTGGATTATTTTAAAACGATACCAGTCTATCCGGCGATATACGCTAAATAAGGGTAAATATTAAATTATTCGCCGATGACGCTGTAATTGTTTATAGTTCGGTATCTCTAAGGCAAATAAAATCTGACCTTAATCTGATAAACGTTTGACTTTTGAAAAACTACTTATCAAAAACTAATTTTTTGATATTTTCTCTTAGGCCAAAATCTACTAACATGTTGCATGAAACAAACGCGAATGGAAACATAATTAAACTGGTTGATTCTACAACTTATTTAGGTTCAAAAATAAACTCACAGTTATCAAGGACCGATCATATAAGTACCATTAAACGTCAAATAGCACCATTTATAGGAGTCACAAGACGAGTTGGTCAGTTTATTTCTACAGATCTGCGCTTTAACTTATATTTTAGATACATTCATTCGCACTCGATATCTTTAATTGACATTTGGGGTGCTGCCTGCTTAACACATGTTAATGATAAGCATGTTGTACAAAATAAAGCAAACCTTTTTATTATACAAGCCCGATTGTCACCAATATTATTTCATTTTCTTATCCATCTATACTTGAAAGTATTGGTAATCGGTACACTCAAAACCAAAACCCTCTTTACTACAAGCCGTTCTTGTAACTTTCGTTGACACAGACAAACAAAACCGATATGAAAAATTGCGTGTACAAATACGAGTAAATACTTAAGTATGACCTTGGATTCTTAACTAAGGTTGAAGTAATATATTAAAAAAAGAGAGGCGTATTAAATATCAAATTCAGGATAATACGCTGGCTTCTAGTAAGACACTCCGAGCTCACAGTTCATAATAACCTTCTGCTATATAAACAAATTCTGAACCGGTATGGATTTTTGGCATACAACTCTGGGGTTGTGCTAAGAAAACAAACGTTCCATTATCAAAGTAATCCAAACGTTCCAAAATAAAATACTACGATCCATTGTAAATGCATTGTAGTACATTAGAAATGACAAACTTCATAGAGACTTGAAAATGGAGTTTGTCAAGGACGAGATCAATTAGCACGTCAGGAAACACTTTCAACGCCTGCATGAGCATGCAAATCAGGATATACGTTGTATGATGACCAACACTAATAAGAAGGTTACAAAGAATCAAACCATTAGACCTAACGTGACCTAGATGATAGAATAACAGTAGTGTAAGAAATTTAAAAAAAGAAATAATAATAATAATAATTTCAACGAGTAATTTAAAAGTAAGCACAGAAGAATTATGAAATTGTTGTAGCCTCTTAAGTAACACCGAAAGATTTTAGAGGATGGTGGTTATCTTCCGATGTTTGATTTTGTCACAAGATTTTCTCCTTTTAAAGTCATTTGTTCTGGGTAGAAGTAAGCTTCCCCTTTTGATTTAAAGTAGCTCGAAAAGTATTTTAGATCATGTGTTATTTTCACAAGAGATGTAATTCTTGTATTTGGTTTAGTAGTCCTTTTTAAATTTCTGGTTACAAATACTGAACTTTTGCTTGCTAGCATCAGAATAACATTTGATTCTTGCTTTATAAGCCTTGTTTTTGTTTTTTGATTGATTTGTTTATCGTGTGGCTAGCACATTCTTTCATCATAAAAATATCCACTTAGAAATATGAATTCAGACTTTCCGAAGTCATATTGCCAGTGTGTTAGTTTGTAAGAGAAGTCCATCTATGATGTGAGATTTTATCGGTCGGCTGCCAAATTTGTATAGGCAGTGAACATCAATTGGTCACTGCAAAGCTAAGATGACAGGTTTCGTACAAGTGAGGGATCACAGTAACACAAATCTTACGTCTCAACTGTGAAAGTCTGATAAACGAAGATGAGAAAGTACAATATCAAAGTCTTGTTCGAAATAGCATTATGGAAAATGCAGCTGTAGCAATTACAATTTTATGAAATGTACATAGAGACTAAAAAGAAACCGTTCCTCTAGAGTTGATTTAATTAACTCTGAAGACTCTGATCTTTTTGACCTTATTTCATTAATGGCAAAGCGAAGTTATGCACTATCCTTCAAAATATCCCTAAAAATATGGATATCTCTCAAAATGCGAAAGCTATGGCGGCTTAACTCTTCCTTGGACAGAATAATAGATTACTGTCTTACACAATTTTGGAGAGAATTACTCCACTGACGGAGAAAATTGTAGCTAATTAGCATGGAGGACGAAGCATATTGTAACGTTCATCAGGTGTTCTTGGATTTCCAGCAAGCCTCAAAACTATGAGCGTTTATGCATAAAATAAATACACATAGTACTACCATGGTACTACTGATAAATACACTACTGGTACCGTTTTAAAATAATCAAAATATTTTTATATGTATAATCGCCTAAATGTCGTATATTTATACTAAATGTTGACGATAAAATATCGACCCGACATCTGGAACAATTGGTAAACTGTTTTTTTCTTATGATGGTAGTACTATATGTATTTATACTATGGTTTATGTAAAGTAATTCAGTCACAATGCTATGTCAAAGTTGAAAACAAGCTATCAGGAAATTTTGCAATTAGCTCTGGTGTGCGACTAGGAGATGCTCTGTTCCTGATATTCTTTAACCTCATACTAGAATTTATAGAGGTCTCTGTCAACTACGATGGATCCTCGTAGAAAACGACTTGTCTTTTTCGGGTTTTCTAGTACAATATGAAGAGCAAGCGCGGGATCATAACCGATGGAGCCTGATGGCTGTAACGTAGCAATGGCATGCAAAACCATCTTATTATTATATGTATTATTATTTAATGGGCAACAAAAAATTCAAAATAAATGTATAATTTGTAAACATTAATTTAGAGATCAAGTACTTATCATACGATCCTCATAAGGTAATTAACCGATCGTTAGCTAAATCTAAATGAAGTTCGTAATTGAATTAAGAGAATTTTCACATTTTTCATACCGACTGCTTGACTAAAGCAGTTTTACCACACTTCTTTACTTCATATTTTTATTTTATAATACACTTGATCAATAAACCACAGGTGAAATCAAAATAGTATACAAATTGATATAATTTTATATTCGATCAATATAGATAGACATCGATCCATTATATCACACGTTCAATTCAGACGTATAACGAACATAAATCGTCCGTGTTTTTCGTACTTCGTATAATTTTTAATTTTTATTTTGTTATCAACTAAACAAATCTTATCATACGAGTATCTGGCGACAAAAACCAAAATTGATTAGATATTTAAATTGTATTAAGGTGCTTGCTCATTACAATTTTGGTATGTTTTTGTAAATATTGTGTTGTTTACCATAGTATAAGTTGTGATAAAAATGGAAAAATGTAATTAAAAAAAAAAAAAAAAAAAAAAAAAAAATTTATTCGAATATTTATATGAATTTGTGCCCGAACCTGAATTGAAACAATAATATGAGTGACATTGAAAGTGAAACTAATAATGTGCCAACGACTTGTTGGACACAGTATATTAAAGATCGAAGACAACTACATGCTATTTCATCATGTAAGTATCGTTTAGGAGAATATACTATATATAACTTTCAACAAGTGACCTGTAGTGTTAGACATTGTCATGTCGATTATTGAATTAGTTGGTTAGCACATTAAAAATCAATTAGTTTATAATTTTAGGTGATATTTGTTTTTGTGTACCAGTGTATATGAATCGAACGTGTTATTTATCAGTGTATGCGCCTTACTAAACTAAAACTAAAATCGCATATTATAAGCCTTAAATAAACTTCATAAAATATGGATAAAAAAATATGACGTACAATCCGATAGCAAAAAAATTATTAAAAAAAAAAATTCCGATGATTCACATGTTTGAAGGCAACTGTGTAGAGTATATAGTTGAAATTACATAGTTGTATTGTGACCCTGTGACGCTACTGTGTAAAGTACATTTAAAACAAATATTTAAGCGACCTACATATTTTTTCATGTGTAATACCGTCTTAAGCTATTTTTACTTTTGAATTTTGTAGTCCAACTACTTACAAAACGTATAATCAAATGCGTTAAGAGTGAGTTTATTTCGGCTAGCACCGATTTTATAAAAATGTACCACAAACTCTGACTGTTGTGTTCATAGTCGCATCACCGATAAATATTAGGTGATGTAAAATCAACTTAACCCCTCCTCCATTTTGTATTTAAAACTGGTACCCCGGCCAAAAGTCTTTAAATTTGGGGGAAATTAGATACAAAAAGAAAATTGAAAAGCAAATATCTATATAAATGTAAATAGTGAAAGGCTGAAAACTTATGTGTACACTAGCTCAACAAGATGAAGGGCATGTATGTGAAGTTAGCCAGAAAACTAGCCCGAAAATATTTTTGGATTGTATCTTTGCTAAATTTAGTTACAATTTCGATCCGTCCCGAAATCTTGGTAATAAAACGTGTTTTATTAGTATCCGTTCCGAAAAAAATACCAATTCATCAAAACGTTGCAATGCCAAATTAAAATTAAAACGAAATAGTTTTTTATGTAATTGGTAAATATTGTAAATTTAAGCAAGAGTGGCTAATGGCAGAAGTTACTTTGGGGTATCCTTAATTCAATCTATATAGCCCTTTTGTCACATGACATATTTTTCGTCATATTTTTCCCATTTGGTATTGGTTTTACCGTAAGTTATGTAGTGTCCGGTCCCTAAATTCTGATGACTTACTAGAGAAACAAACTCATATGAAATATTTTAGGCTCTAACTGACCTATCGTCATTTTAATTTGCTCTTTATACATGCGCTCAGTATATATACAGATCATGTCTTGGTAATCCACCGACTCAATTTTTATTTTATTAGGACCATGAACTAATCATTCTCATGAACTAATCATTTTTAATCCAAAAGTGCTTAATTTATCCATGTTGAGTAATATTAGAGATCTGTTTTCAATGCATATAGTCTCACATTTATCGCATTTTAAAAACACTGGTACACTTGGAACATTTTTTAAAACTGTACTAGCAACATCTAATATACCACTATAGGTACAATCCTCATTCATCCCATAAATCTCCGTTAAGATTTCTTTACGAAGGTTATATAAAACATTTGATCTATCATCGCAGTTAGTATTTCATAAATATTTTTTTTTATTTTATCTCCATTTTCCGAAACATGAATTACATTTTTATTGGTAATGAAAAGACAAGTATAGATAGTGCTTGAAGAAATGAGTCCACACAGCAAGAATTTGTATAAGGAACAAGTTTTGCTTGCAGAATCTTGCAGATCTTTGGCTATTTTCAAATAATTTTTTTTTTAATACCGTGGTGGTCTTTTTTGTGTAACCGTATCAGATGATGATGTATTTTTTTTTATATATTATATATTATTTTTTCTGTGTATAAACCATTTGATTCAAAATTAGTATTATCGTGTAATTTATTTTTATGGTAGCAAGGTTTACGAAGAGTCCATTATCGTTTACAGTTGGCACGTGAACATGGAAATAATATACATTGTTGGCGGCGACATTTCTGTGTATATATTTTGATATATATTTTGTATATATATTTTTGTATGTATATTCCAATAGAAATGATAACATTCATTTAATGTGGTACATCCAATATTAATGGTAACATAACGAAAACTATATTTTATTTTTATTTTACAAAAATCACATTTGTATAACTTATGGGCATCACTTTTACAAAAATACTTTCTTTTTAAATTTAAAAATGCTTTTATAACATTACTTTTGTTCACAAAATATTTTTTTCGACTCTTCCCCGAATGACACAGAACACGACTTTATATACCCACTCATTACCCGTTACTTACTTTGTAAACAAACAATGTAGGGGCAATGAGCAGGTATACAACATAAAAAAAATAAATTTTAAAATAATATAAACAACAAAAAAAAATTCGGGGGTGGACACATAAATAAATTTTTATTTCAGGGGAACGAGCACAACAAAGTCGCTCGTTACAAGTCAGCTGGCAAGGTTATGGCCTCTGCGTATTTTGGGATGCACACGGCTTAGTATTTATTGACTTCCTTGACAATGGAAAAACCATCAAAAGCGAACATTCCATGGCATTATTGATGCGTTTACAGGACGAAATCGAAAAAATGTTATTTAGTAATTAGTCTCGAGAACTTAAAAATTAATTGTAAATGGTTGCAAATCTAAAATGTTTAAATTTTAATAAAAAGTAAAGGGCTATTAGTGTTTTAAAGAAATAAATAAGTTTTATTTAAATTTGAATCGCAACAAAAATACATGATAATGACATTTTTCAAATAAATGAAGTGTTGTCCATAAAATTTCCTAGAGGAAATTTTATATTTTAGTACCTATGTAAAAAAAACAACAGCAAAAGTTCTCTTCATTAGTACAAATCGGTTGTTTTTTATTTGCAAGTGTAGGTAATAAATTGTGTGTTGAGACGCAATTTTTTTCAGAATGGATATTATCCGTGTGAGGTGCGATGTAAAAATACAACCAACTTTTTGGTGGAAACGTTCACTTACTGTTAGCAAACCCGTAATTTACTTTGTATTAAGTCAGTTAAGTCATCCACTTGATATTTAGTTGTACTCCTGTTAGAACATGTTACGCAAGCGTATTAACTGACGTATTTGATTAAATACAATAATAAAATTTTACTTTCAGGTTTAACACTATCACTTGTAACTGGACTTCATCTCGGGTGGTCTCTTTATCGTATAAACTTTTCGTTAGAACAGTGGACTCATGAACCAAGCATATATGAATTATGTTTAGTCCATGTTGGTTTGTTTATGGGTATTCTAGTCGGTGGTTTCAACGCTGGCTATTTCATGAATTCAATGGGTCGGAAAAACGTCGTTGTAAGTAATGTTTAATCTTTTTAATCCATTAGTCGATAATAATTAAAAAATTTTTTTTTAGTATATAGCAATCATCGCCCACTTAACGGGATCACTTATTATTTCAGTATTTCCTGCCACGATAATAGCAAGTTTTATCGGAAAAATAATTATTGGCTATGGAGCCGGTATCGTTCAACTAGTTTTATTGACAATTTGCGGTGAAATACCGACTTCGTGGAATCGTGGAATGCACGTTGCCCTAATACAGCTAAGTATTACGCTCGGTATATTCATATTTACGATTTTACATGCCTCGGTACCACACGGGACCAATCGTTTTCATATAAATCGTGTGGTTGGATGCTTTTCGATAGCGTTCACCGTGATAGCATATATTTTACAATATTTCTATGGCGTCGAGTCACCAGTCTATCATTTAATGCGGGAAAAATACAGTGAATCGAATAAATTAATGCGTAAATTGCGCGATGAAGAATCGGAATCCGAATCAACGCGGTTTGAATACGAAGAAATGAAAATTATGGTGATGGAGGATCGGATGGAGGGTGGACCAATTGTACTGACACCAACGTTGTATTTTATTTTATTGATTAAATTTTTGTCTTTATTTATGTTCACACAACCGTTTAATTATGTCCGACTATCGTTGGTGAGTGAGTATATTGGTAGTATTCGGGGCCAATTGTGGCAGCCCACGTTTTTAGTATTAGCGAAATTATTTGCGACGGTACTACCAATATTCACACTAGATGCATACGGGCGGGTACATCATATTAAATGGGGATCTCGAATTTTAGTCGTCCTCCTTGTTGCGATGGGAATCTTGCGCACATTTGATACATGGGCCGTATGCATCGCAATATTCTTATACGAATTTTTTGTAGGTTTTGGTATTCGTAGTGTAATTGATGCATATTGCTCAGAAATATTTTCCACCACCAAAAAAGGTACTGGACTAAGTTTGGTTATGTTTGTGGAACATTTTACACAATTTTTGCTAGTGGGAATGACAGTGGCAATTGATGTTACGAAATTGACACATTTATTAACGATATTTATGACAGCAGCTATTGTAGTAAGTATTGGTGTACTACAACTGCCTGAAACTAGGAGGCTGACATTAAAAGAGGCTCGTCGACGGTTTCACAGAATAGATTTTAGTATTAATTAATTTTTTTTGTTTATGTATTATTTAATAAAATTTATTTAAAATATGTTGTTGCTTACTAATTCTATTATAAAATGATGCGCATCTTTAGTGATTATCACCTGAAATTGTCACTTGAAAACCAAAAATAAAACGATATCAACATTTTGAAAACTATCACAAAATCCTTCACAACATGATGAATGGTTGAAAAGGTAAAATCTACTTCAGAACAGTGGGAAATGGTTTGATCTTAAAACAATGTATGTGGAAATAATATACAATGTATGTCGTGTTGCCAACTTTAATACCGAACGCAGTCACCATAATCAGTAAAATAAAGAAAGACAATTATCATATGATATCAAATATTCGCGTTTGAATTGATTGATTGATTGATTGATTAGAGTATACGGGCAAAGGACGAACAACGAATTTCCGGAATGTCCGGCACCACTGTACACCCATGTTACATATAACAAAACCGAAGGAGTGGATGAAATGTTAGTTATAACAGACTCGACACGATTACTGACACCTAAGCGATCGATAGTTAGTATTTTTTTGTAGCGAAGGGAAAGGAAGGGTTTTTCAGTAATGACAGAATCGGTCCGGTTTCTCGGGAGCCAATATTCAAACCACTGTTAGTTAGCACAAGACAATCACAATTATAATAAAGCTAAAAAAAATATCAAAAAAAAGTTCGAAAAGAGTTGCGGCAGGTCTTAAAGCATGGCAATGCTTTTTGGCCCTTTGCCCGTAAAGTAGAGGAAAACTCCTTGAACAGTAGGAAATCATCAATACCACCTCTGAAAGATGGGGACTATATTTTTTCTACAGCTCAGGAAAAATCTAATCTCTTCGCCCGAAAATTTGCAGCAAACTCTAATTTACCTGATTCTAACTTAATACCCCCGATTATCTCTCTAGCCAGTTCATCGATGCGCCGCATTAATTTAGATCTAGAGTTGTCACTAAAGTCCTTGCAAACATTAACACCAACAAGTCAGCCGGTCCAAATTGTATTCCCCCAATTGTCCTCAAATATTGCTGTAAATCCCTGTCTAAGCCGCTATCATGCCTGTTTCACCGATCTATGTCTTTTGGCATGTTCCTTTCCATCTGGAAAACTGCTAACATACATCCTGTGCCAAAAAAGGGTAGTAAATCGGACCCTTCAAATTATCGACCAATCACTATCGTCTCGGTGCTTTCTAAAGTACTTGAGACCATAATCAACTTCCAGCTGATGAAATATTTGGTAGCTAATCATCTAATTTTTGATCGTCAGTATGGATTTCGCGGAGGGCGTTCAGCAGGTGATTTAATTAATGTTGTTACTGAACAATGGAACAGAAGCATTCATCAATCTGGTGAATCTCAAGTCATTGCTCTCGATATCTCAAAAGCATTTGATCGCGTGTGGCACAAGGGTTTGCTGTGTAAATTGAGGGCAGTTGGCCTTCACGATTTGTTAATTTTATGGATTGAGAATTTTCTTTTTTGTCGCAAAATCCAAGTGGTGGTGGATGGTGTGACTTCCGATCAACATCTTATAAACGCTGGTATTCCTCAGGGATCCGTCCTTTCTCCAACCCTTTTTCTAATTTTCATCAATGATCTTCTATCAGCAACTCTCAATCCAATATACTCCTATGCTGATGACAGCTCACTTTCCACCTCTTACAGTTTACCTTCTTCTTCAACGCGAAACGATGTTCTCGCAGAAAGAATGGCTATGAATGACCGCCTTACGCGAGATCTCAATTTCATTCTTAAATGGGGTGAAGCCAACAGAGTTGAATTTAATCCCAACAAATTTCAAACCTGTGTTTTTTCTGGCCGAACTGATGGTTATTCACCGTCTTTTCTGACTGGTGAATCCAGCTTGGCTACGTCTGACACATTTGAGATTCTCGGTTTAACTATTTCAAAGAGAATATCTTGGGCTGAACAAATAAACAAAGCAGCGATTGGTGCAGCCAAATGTCTTGGATTAAACGACGATGTAAGTTTTACTTTAATCCATCCGAAATACTTACAATATATAAGACCTACATAAGACCCAGGTTGGAGTGCAATTCTCATATTTGGGCTGGAGCACCGAAAACTCATTTAACTGCACTCGATCGGGTCCAAAACCGAGCATCTCGAATGATTGAAGACGTAAACTTATTATCTGATCTTGATTCTCTTTCCCATAGGCGTAATGTGGGAGCCTTATGCGTGTTTTACAAGTACTTTCATGGTCATTGTTCATCGGAACTTTATGAATTTATGCCTGGTTTGTCAAAGCCCGCGCGTAATTTAAGACGCCTGGTACACCGATACAATCTGGAAATTAAATTCGCGAAGACCAATAAATTTAAAAATTCATTTTTTGTTAGGAGTACGCGAATGTGGAATAAACTGAACGACGAGACGTTTCCCTTGGAATACAATTTACAGAGATTCAAACTTAATATCAAAAGTAAACAACTAGAAGACTGAAAACCTTTATTCCTTTTATTCCTCTCTTACCTTTTTCCCTCCTAATCCTTCCTTTTACCTTTTGCAGTAGTGCTGTGTGTTTGTTGCTAAAACTTTCATATAAAGGATAAACATACCTATATCCTAAGTGCTCTGAACATTTATAAAAAAAAAAAACCTTGTGGAAATTGATGATCTGTTGTAATATGCTGTTCTTCTAGTATTGGTTTCAGTTTCCTTGGCAACAATTTTTCAAAAAGCTTTGATACTGTAGAAAGCATGCTTATTGGATGATATGACGAGAATCGTGTCTCATCTTTTCCAGACTTTTAAGGAATGTGTCCAGTTAGCATGATTGCGTTGAGGATGTACGTTATTAATTTAATACATTTGTCTGGTAATTCTTTAAACATTTTATCTTTTTTATGCTTTTTTCGGACTTATGCCATTTTTTATTGTGCTCTTAACTTCTCTTCACTTAAACTTTATAGGCTTACTATTTAAATCATTCACCATTTGGTTTGGTAGAATGTAGTTGTTAACTTGTTCATGTGGTGAGAATACGCTTTTTAGATGAACAGCAAAAGCATTGGCTTTTTCTTCATCACTTCTCGCCCAATTGCCACTTGGCATAACACGAGTTTGCCGACCTCTTAAAATTTTTAGTTGCTTTCCATAAGGAGTAGTCTGTTCTCTCTGTTGCCGAGAGTTTACTTAAATAGTTTTGAATACCATCATATTCTTCTGCCCTCAAGAGCTACATTTAGGGTTTTAATTACTCGATTTAATTTCCATTTTAATATCGGCGATCTTTGCTGCTGCCACTGCCGTCGAATTTTTCGCTTTTCTTGTATTAATTTTTGGATGTTTTAGAAAATCTATTATCTTTTACAAAAACACTGAAGTAGATCTCTGAAGTATGCTTCTGCTGCATCAATATTTGCTGGTGTGCTAAGAGGAATATCCAGTTGGCAATTCTCTAGGATTTGTTTATTGTATTGATTCCATTTAGTTTTTTTATCAGTCAAACGTTTCATACCTTTAGTCTTTAAGGCATCAGAATAAATCGTAACAATTTATTGCCATAGCGTTTGTAGGAGAAATGCCTTTAGTTATACAGAAGTCTATTATAGATCAGGAATTTTCTTTTTATCCGTAGGTCAATATGTTGGACGCCCTGCTGATAGATAATGCAAACACAGTTTCTCCATAGCTTCATAGAGTTGTTTTCCTTTCGGAGTCATCAATCTTGCACCTAGGCTTGCCACCTTTGGAAAATATCAGAGGAGGATAGTTAAACTTTTGCTTTAAACATTGCTAGCGACAAAAACATCTATTTTTGTCGACGTTAAAAACGTGGTAGGGGCGTTCAAAACGTTTCATAAAAATAACTTTCATTAAAAATACCCTCGGTCCTTCGTAATAGTTCCATATCACTCTCGATATAGTTCCTTTGTTTTCGGTGTTTACAATCGAACGTCTCTTTAACCGCAGTGCGAGCAATAATTTGGTTTTCAATATACTCATCAGGTTATAGGTCAAAACTAAATATTGTAGCGAATTTCCAGTAGTTGAATGTGGTATGTTGTTTAATGCCCATTGCAAATGAATAATTTCGAAATCCCATTTGTTGTCTTTTTCGCATATAGTAGCCCTCAGCATAGATAGTATTGTGCGGTTATATCTTCTTTCAATTGGCCTTTCGCTCATGCTTTATATCATTGCCTTCACAAAAGCATTGAAACAACTTACACGTATAGAGAAATGATCCATGCTAAAAATTTCTCTGTATCATCTTTATTACCTTCTAAACTTTGCATACCTCATATAGTCGTGATTTAGTTAGGCGAATCTTCACTTGATCATTCTAGGAATGACTCATTTATGCGCCCTGAGTATGTCTTACAAATAAGTTGGCATTTATCCGCCCAATAATCGAGGTGTACCTGACGTTATTCTGCAATCTGAAGTGGTCTTTTCAACGTAATAAATATTTCCCTAACATCCTCGTACAATAGGTACATATCATCAAGCATCGCGTTTCCCATTAGTCATTTTATAAACATGTAAACTGGTCGAATACATCAGTTCTTCCGTACCGTTTGTATTCCGAATTAGCACCACCACATGCTTCATTTGTACTTCTGGCCGATTTTTCATGACAAAATCGTTATCTGCAAATTTTAGCCTCCATATTGAAATTTTTTTTTGGTGAACAACTTTGTAATGACGCACAATCGGTTATCATCGCGACGAAGGCTAAGGCTTGCAATTCGTAAGAATGGTACTTTAGTTCACATTGGGTGGTCTGTCTGTTTAAATAGGCCACAGGTCGTCTTTTCATACTGATTGATTTGCAACAAAACTCCACCTAACCCTTTCGATCAAGCATCGGTAACCACTTCATGTTCTAAATTAGGGTCATATATTGCTAACGTTTTGCGATTCAATAATTTAGCATATAAACGCGGTACCGCGCTTCCAAAGTTTTGCAAGAATATTAAAGTTTTTCATGAACTTTCGAAATAATACCGTCAATCCCATAAACTGTAGTGGTATTTAAGTTCTGTTCTTCGGCAGTAGAAAATTTAAACCGGTATCTGTTTTTCATCTTCCGGTTCCACCTTGCTATCCTGACACTTCATATCCTTAAAATTCTAATTTTTGTTTGAAAAAATTGCTATTTTCGAGGTTAAGCAACAAACCATGGCACATTATTAAATCTAACAACCGCTCTAACTTTACCATTCCCTCTGAGATCGTTTTACGTTGGATTATTATAGCATCTAGATATACTACTATTTCATCATTAGTCTGGTCAACTATTCAATTCATAATTTAACTCATAATGTCCATCAGCAGTAACAAAAACGGTTATGGGTATTGAATCTGGAGCATTTTCAAACATCGCTACCTGTGGTAATATCCTGATAATCAATCTAAAACGGTGAAATAATTAGCCCCGAATAAACGTTGCAGTAGATCTTCTATAATCGCTAAAGAGAATCGGTCTTTCACCATTATAGCGTTTACTCGTCGATAATCTTCTCCTGTTTTCTTTTTATAATTATTAGTTTTCTTTTAACATAACCATTCGACCATTTTTACTCGTTCACGTTCACCACCATACTGTAGATCTTTTCCAGCCCTTCTCTTTGTTATTTACATTCCAGGGTCGCACTAAATGAAATATGATATTTATTTTTGTGGTGGAGGACATTTTTGTGTTTGTGGAGGATGGAGTAAATTTCTTACGAAATGAGGACTGTCCTCCACAAAGGAGGACGAGTGGCAAGCCTAGTTGCACCCCATTGAGTATGTTTTGTATTTTAATCACCTCCCGCAATCAATTTATTACCTAAGTGGTTAAAATAATCTAAGAATTGCTTCTTTTTTATTGTGTGTTTTGTGGGGCGATACAATGATGATATTACACATTTCCAGACCACTCCTCCAGGCAGATATATGTCGCTTGGATATGATCTTTGTCATATTTCTAAAGTTCAAAGTGTTTTAGTCTTTTTAGATCTTTAGTCTATAAACGAGGAAGTGGGGTCACAGACCAATGATACTTTAATTCCATATCTGGCAGGTATTCATAATGTAATGCGTTGAAACAAAACTCCACCAATATCACAGCGTCATATGATATTATATAAAATCAAGATACATCCCAGCATGGTAAGACAAAATTTACGAATGGCAGATCTAAAAATCGAGAATTATCATAATTGTCATTTCTTTTTATGTTGGTGTTGCAAAAAATCTTGATTTCACAAAACTGCTCTAGAATAAAAAAAACACTTTTTTACAGCAATAAAACTGAAAATCTGGGGTAGAGCAAATCTAGAATAAAAAAGCAATCTTTTTGGCCCAATTTAAAATTCACATAACACAATTGTTTTTTCGGTTGGTTTTCGTATTTCTTGCGCGATCGCCGATGACATGTTATATTTTTGTTTTAATTTTGTTTTTTCCCTCAGGAAAACATCTTGTACAGTCAGACAAACCATTGTTAGTGTAATTGGACTGAATGGCAACGGTGTCAAACAACTTCTGGACTCACTGATACGATTCAGCTTCTGTTGGTCTCAAAACCAATGAGACCAAAACCAAATATATGATCACTGATTTTAGTAACACATAGTACTACCATTATAAGAAAAATAAACAGTTTACCCATTGATGTTCAAGTCGACAGAATGACGTCAAAATTTAGTATAAATATATGATATTTAGGCGATTTACATTTAAAAATATTTAGATTATTTTAAAACGATACAAGTAGCGATATCTAGCACGTCAATGGACTAACATATCATGGTAGTACTATATGTATTTATATTATGCGCAATGGAGTTTTGAAGTTTACACCGTGTAATGAAAAATTACCTTATTTTCTATAAAATAAAAAATATAGCATGCGATCGCACAAAATATCGAAAACCAACCGAAAAAACAATTGTGTTATTGTTTTTATATAAATAAAGTATAGTTTATATAGATGTGACTGTGAAGAAAAACGAATGACAATAAAATATAATCCATAAAAAAAATTTATCACATCAAGCTTTATTGTGACTTTATATAAATTAAATTAAAGTTACTCACTAGATGGATTTAAAAAATATGAATTTTGCAGCAAAAATGTTGTTGGCCATACTATATTGTTCGTGTCTTCACTTCTGATATAGTATATATTCTTTGGTAATACGGTTACTCTATGCAGAAAATTACAAATAAAAAATCGATTATCAGTCCATAATATACCATATAATTGAACGGATTCACGGAGACGAATGGGACAAAATTGTTTTATTGAGTTCTGTTTCGAATAATTTCATTTTAAACGCCATAACCCAAATTCTAGATTCTAGTCTGGAGGATTCTGGTCCTTCGTTTACAACAGTAAAGTTATGTATTACTGATCGGTTAAACAAGGCCCTATGAGCTGCCAAAACGAACATCGCAGAGGCCAACCAAATAAGGTGAATAAAATGGTGATTAAAATCCATAAAATATATTGGATGACAGTCGACTAAAAGTGCACGAGCAATCAGACATGGTAGGAATGAACAATTTTTTAGAACGGCAAAACAATCAATGGCGAGTATTATGTAAGTTCGCATAATATTCGGCGTTAATTGTTTTGCCCTTTGATTTGCAGCGTTTGAGTCATGAAATAAAAAAAACGTATTTGCCAAAGAAGAAGGGGCCTAAATCGATGATTTAAAGTTCAACTTTTGTCTAATGCACCATATTCACCAGATTTAGCCCCCCCCGGAAATAAATGTTGATACATTTATTTCAACAAAAAAAACCGTCGTTGCTACCGTCGATGTTTCTGTTAGCATACTATGCTTTTAAGGTATAAACAGAACCAGAGAGTCAACGATGAGCGTCAACGAATAAATATAAATTTCGACAGCAATATCGCTGTAGAAAACACAACAAACAAAAGCGTCAGCGTATCGCGATATAAAAATAACAATAAAAAATTTTAAAACATGGCTGCTTAATACGCACTTTATTAAAAAGGCAACTTAAAAAAATAAAAAACAGTTGGCAACATTGTTTCGCCGGCGATAAAATTAGAAATATACTCTAAATTTATTTCAACGAAAAAATTGTCGTCGCTACCGTCGATGTTTCTGTTAGCATACTATGCTTTTAGTGTATTTTAATTTGACAGGCGTCGACGCTCGTCGTTTCGCTCTGGTTCTGTTTATACCTTAATTGTACAACAGTAAATTAAAAACAAGAAAAAAATCATGGCCGACTACATTTTCATTCAAACAATTTGTTGCTTTAAAATATTACATTTTTTTATGTTAGGTTTAGTATTTTTTTTTGCTTTCTAAAGGCATTGCCACACAGAGAAAAGGAAACGAACGATTCGTTCGTACTTTTGGTTTCCCCGCCACATGACAAACCAAAATTACGAACGATTTATGAAAAAATTTATGAAAATGGCAGCTTTTTATAATAAACGAAAACTGACCAAATGAAATACGAACACAAAGGCAACTATATACAACAAATCGTAATAAATTCGAGCGAAAAAATCGCCAAGAATTTAAGTATGAATGCGGAAATCGTTTGAAATTATTTAAATGGTATAATGCGTTTGGCAACGAAAAAAACTATACGATCTAGTCACGATATCGTGATGTCGGACGATGCAAATAAATAATTAATAATTTTGAATAAAATTTGTTAAATTATTTGAATTTTCGAATTTTATTAATTAAATTAAGTTAATATGTACCATTTTCATATAATTTTAGTTTATAAATTTTAGTCATTTAATCATAAATGAAGAAATCGTCGCCAGATGATTTTTTGTGTCGTTGCTATGTGGCAATGCCTTTACTTTCGGCTAGTTTGTGTTAGTTTGCAATATTTTATGTTTAACGTTTGACACGAAATGTTCTGAAGAATAATAAAAAAAAATTTTTGGTAATTTTTTATTGGTACTTTAAAGTTGAATTTTAGTCTATATATGTTGTGCTTCCTCTTTCGGAAACATAACATACTACATACTTTCATCGTGCTGCCTCTTGCGAGGCACCACGAGCAAAGTATTTAGTATACCATGTTATACTAAATACTTTGCTCGTGGCGCCTCTTTCGGACAACATAATCTATTCTAAAAATGTATTCAGCAATCTAGTTCAAAATTAAAATAATTTATTAAGCTATTCCGCAGGATTAGTTTGATTGAAAGCAAATTAGCTAAATTAGCTAAATTAGAACAAATTAGCAAAACTAAAAAGAGAAAGGAATAAAAGAAATCACATAAGAGTGAGTGAAAAAGCAACAAGTTATTTTAAAATTTTATAGAATTCCGAATTATAATCCAAGTTTATTTTAAAAAACACTATGAATTTTGGCGTGCTGATTTAAAAATATTAAAATTGGACGAAACAAATTTTCTGCCTTTAAGATATCATACAATTGTACAAGAAAATTACAACTTCCTTGGTAAATCAGAAACCATTTTAAATTGTAAAAACCAATCAACTAAATTGAATCACACTTGTCTGATAATGCGATTGATTGCGATAAAATTAAAAAAAATCCATATAATAAATTAATTTTATTTATTTAATTTAAATTATTATTTAAAAATATAACAAACTATTACATAACTATTTATAAGCATATCACACCTTAAATCTAAACATATGTGCCACATATTTATATGTATCACGCACGTATAATATCACGAATTTCTTTTATTGTTTTGCCCGTAGTCTCCGGCAACACATAATGAATTGTTAGCGTTACCAAAAGTAGCACGACAAACCATATCAACCAAACACCATCAAAATATAATTCGTTATCGACCAATATCAAAAATATAATATGGCCGACCGCTTCAAGTGAATATATAACGGAAAAAACAGTTTTTCGTAATTTAAATGGCACAATTTCACTAAGGAGTACATCTGGTATCGATATAATACCAATACCGATGGCACATTGACACAAAATAATTAGCACAAAAATTATCCAAATCAGGGCCAAATTCAGCTCATGCGTTGATATTTCAATGATGCCAATGATTAGCATTAATACACCAGTGGCAAAACAACTAATTTGAAATAAATTTTTTCGACCAAATTTATCAATCAGTAAACAAGTCCCGACCGAAACTGCAATTCGGGCCATATACATGACGGCAAATAGAAATAGTCGTCCAATTTTAAATTGCCTTTCCAAATGATTAATCAAATAGAAGAAGGTGTATCCATTCGAAACGATTAGATAGGTGAATCGGGTGAGCACCAAATAAATATATGGTATTATGTTAACATTATGTACGGCCGTTTGTACCAAATCGTTTTTTATCATATCACTCGTTTCGATAAATTCCATTTTTATTTCACGCTCCGTCAACGGTTGTCGAATTTCGCAAAATTTTTCGAGGGCCTGTTCATTATCCGCCTTGATCAAATAGAAAATGTACGATTCACGTCCAAATTTATAGATTTGCAGAATACTTGCTGTACCAAATACAAAACATATTATCGCTATCATTGCGATAATGCTGAAATATTGATTGAACACATACGAATAGAGTAGATACATTAGAGTGCCTGATTCAATACATATTGGAATGACACCAACCAGTTTTCCACGATTCGATTTGTCAGCTTGTTCGCCAACATAAGCTATAAACACTGGATACAATAGTCCAAATCCAATTCCGGCTGCAGCCTGTGACAACACCAACAATGAAAATGATGTTCCATTAATTGCGGCCGATATAGTATTTGTTAGTCCACAGCCAAGTAAGCATCCGGCCGATGCATATTGAATTTTTATAATACCCACAATATCGACGAACACTAATCCAACGGTATATCCAATTATGGTTCCAACAAAAAATGACAATTGAATAAATAATTTGCTGGGAAAGTCCCATACACTATCGGTAAAAATTGATAATGCGACAAGTATACCGTAATTTAGGCACATTGTTATTCCGGCCGACATCGACCGTTCCAAAACCGAATTTTTAGGCAAGTCCATATTCCGTTTTAGTAATTATTTAACTACGACACACGATACATACAAAACACTTTTTTAGTTTGTTGCTAATTTTGTTCGATTCTATATAACTATTAACTATAATAGGTAGGAAATCAATATGGCGTTATACATGATAATAAAAATATTTTTTTAATGTTTCGTTATCTTATCGTGCTTTTGATATATAATAACTTTTGAAATTTTAATCTTATCGACGCAAAAATGGATTCATTTGACAGTGGTGTAAATTAAAGTTGGTTTTTTAATGTAAAGAAACTTGAATATTGTTATCTTGCTACTTTACTAATTTATTGTACTACAGGTACGTTGATTATATTGATCAGTGCATTAATAAAATACAGTTTGCATCTCTTATTACTTGTTAATTTAATAAATAAATATTAATTTGCCAAATAATCTAATAGATGGCACTAAATACGTTTAATAAAATATGTGCTATATACATATCTCTGTTAGTACGTTATGGTATTAAAATTGAAAGATACTGTTACGTTTTTGCCTATTACCGGTTCATATCACTAGATTGTGAATAAATTTCACTGATTTTTACGGTCCACAAAAAAGTACGCAACACTTCATAATTAAGAAACACACAATACACAACAGTTTTCACTTCAATCACTGTTTACTTTCAAATACAATAATTTCCGAAATAAATAACACAATTATTCTTTATTTTAATCACAATAAACAAATCTTTATTTTAACAACAATAATTCACTACTTATAACACTTCAATTTTATTAAATTAGCCGCTTGACACTGGTAGGGCTATGACACTAAACTTAACTCTATCGTGTTTAAAACACAACTCAACTCTATTTGACAGTCTCTCGCTTATATACCAAAATTACTTACAGTATTTCTTTTTACTCTTTCGAGATGTCACTACTTTATAGATGTTTCTAGGTTTAACTGTAGAGAAATCGTAACAGTACCAATATTGAACGCACTTCCTCGGTAGAGAGTCAATCGAATTATGCACCGCCAACCGATAGGCCATTAGGAACAAGGGAATCGTCCGATCTCAGTTGCGCTGTTTTGTCTCCAAAGTTTTTACGATGTACTCCACCAATGTGGCACTAAATTGCTCCACCATGCCGTCTGATTGTAGATGAAAAATTGTGTCGTTCGTGTTTTATTTATGCCTGTAGCATTTGATACATCTTTTGAAGTACAACTAACTCGAAATTCTGTCCCTGATCCGAATGACCCTCCATCGGTACTGTACATCGACTGATCCAATTATTAAATTAAAATTATTAAATCCATTACTACCAACACATATTTATTGCCACTATCACTGGTTGGAAACGGTCCTGCAACATTCATCCGATCTTTTCTGCTATATTGTACCTCGACTTTTTCGAGCGGGCCCAAACTGCAATACATTGATCACACTTTTGACACCATTCTACTACTGACTGCCAACATCCCGACGAGTAAATCTTCCTCTTATTTTGGTTAGCTTTTATTGATCCCAACGTGGCCGCCACAAGTACCTCCATGGTGTTCCCTTAAAATCTCTGCGACCCGAACCTTACGTACCTCTATTAATGATCATGTCGACTGGCCATCTGAACTCTACCAAGTCCGCTTAAAACATCCATCCTCGATCCCCCAAACTGTTCCATTGAACCAAATATGCTTTTACTACAGGACTTTTGTCTGCGAATTCAATCCATTCTAGTCAGCTCTCTTCTTCTTTGTATTTCATTACTACCGATGATTTCGAGTTTCTCATCTGCTTTTTTCTGATTTCCTCAGGAGTTCTGAATTCCTCAGGAATTTTCTGGTGGTAGAATCTACATGACATGGTAGTCTTGATAAGGCATCGGCGTTCCCAAGTGCAATTCCTTTACGATGCTCAATCTTAACATCGTAGCATTGCAGTGGCTCGTTCCAATGCACTACTTGTCCTTCCGGTTTCTTAAACTGCAATCACAAAAGTTCTGCTCCGGCTTCGACATTACTTTGGAATAGTACGCAATCACTCGGTCTTGTTCATCGATCTCCTGTGACAAAGTATCTCCCAATCCACTATGACTTGTATCGTGTCCACAATAAATGTTTTATCGGGTACTGGATATGCCAGCACCGGTGCTATACATAATCACATATTCAACTCGTTGAATGCGCTCTCTTACTCTTTCGAATGTCTTATGCTGAGTGATCAGCTCATGCAACATCAGCAAATCCTGGTACGAATATTCGATAATAGGTACAAAGTCCAATAAAACTTATTAATTCGTGGAGATTCTGTGGTCTGGGCCAATTCTGTACTGTTTCAATCTTTTCCTCATCCGTGTGTATTCCCCGCGTTGTTACTTTGTACCGCGTAAATAATTGACCTTGTCCCGGAACAATGTACACTTCTTCGAACTCAGTTTTAGCCCGGCTGATTGAATCCTTTCGAAAACTTCCTCCAAATTGCTCAGATGCTCATTATACAATATTTTCCCATTACTATAATATCATCCTGATACACTAGGCACGTCTTCCAATGCAACCCGTTCAATGCACGTCCCATCAACCGTTTGAAAAACGTGAAAGTCACAGGTGCGTTACATAAGCTAAAGGGCATGCCTTTAAATTGCCATCACCCATTGCGAAACTGTACACTGGCATTTCTTTATCTTTATTCTTTATTTTTATCTGAGACTTGCACCTGTTAATATCCGCTTTGCAAATCAACTGTCGAGGATATACGCGCCGCTGCTAGATAACTATCCTTCTTTTTTATGGTGTTGAACCTTCTAAAATTGACACAGAATCTTAGACTATTATCTTCTTTTCCACCAGTACTACTAGTGAGCTGAAGGACTGGTCGATTGCTCAATAACCACTGATGTTTTCATTTCGGTTACCATTCTATTCACTTTCATCTGCTTTGCTAATGGCAATCAGCGCCGTGTCAATCCGTTGTTTAACCACATTTGTTTTGCCATTATTCTCTGGAGCACTACAGAAAATGGATAAGTATTTTTTCAGGAATGCTTTCGCTATCTGTTTCTGTTGCGGTGTTAGGTGTTCCCTGCATTTCTATGCCAGCTCTTTAACTGTTTTCCGCTGCCGGTGTTCCTTGGCCTATAGTCTCGGATTTGATTTTTCACATTTTACTATTGTGGATATCGTCTCACATTTTCCGATGATAGTCCCCTTTTTTATTGTTTTTGTCTGATCCGTTAAATTAAGAGCTCGGATTGGAACTCTTTAAGTCTCTATATAGGGCTTTCACAATGATAATTTCTCTTACTTTGTTCCCTTCATCGCTTGCTTCCACAAACCACAACCTTTGTGATCCAGAACCTCCTTCCAATCTTCCCCACACAACTGTCACTGCATTGGGTGGCTACTTTACTCGATGGTCTAATATAACTCGTCTTATCACTTGCTCTCCATCATTCATTTGTAAAGGCAATAGCCGTTTGTAATCTTCGAACTGATTGGGTCCAGTTTACTGTCACTATGCACGATTGTACTTGTTGCGCCTCTTTCCATCGTAATAAAACAGTTCCTTCTATCAATGTCTCCTTTTGTAGTTTAGTTAATCTCCACCACTTGCTAATCTTGAGATAGGGATGGAGGTTACGGAGCATTTGGTTGTGGGAGTCAGTTCCTGCTTTTCTGGCTCGGCTTAGTTTAGCAACTGTTGTAACTATTGTTACCTGTGCTCCCTTCTTTTTTGGGCCATCTCTCAACTTCTTCCCTTGGTCTGCAATACAATGGCAATGGTGTTTTTGCTCGATTCCTTCGCCATTCTAAACCATCTCTTTGACCTTGCTCTTCGACCAGTCTTCCAACTTCTTCTCTCGGTCTAGCGATACATTGGCGATAGTTTTCTGGATCATTTTCCTCTCCACTCTTCACAACCTTTTAAAATGTGGCCTAACGATGAAAATGTTTTGTCACAAACTTTTCATCGTTAGGTCACAACCGTTTCATCTATCTCAATTTTCCAGATCTTAATTGGCAGCTTAATGATGTTATATGCCATCTTGCTAGTTATTGTGCAGGTAATGGTCTCTTCGAACGTCGCTTTTGGAGATAACACTACAGCTCTTCTAGTCTGAACATCTCGTACACCGTCAATAAAAGCCTTGATCTTAATTCTCTCCGTGTAGTCTAGCTCCATGTTGGAATGTGCTAGATGCACCCAATATCTGCCACATTATGTTGTAGTATTCCCCACTCTTTTGATATCGGACTTTTAACTCCAGTCTGTAGAGAATAATAGACAATTCAAGAAGTTTTTTAGACAGTTCCGCCGTTTGTTAGACAGTTTCATATCAAGTTTCATATCACTGCTGATGCATCGCATATGGTTAATGGCAGCCATTAAATGCGACAAATCGAAATTCATTGGGTCAACTGTCTCTTCTTGAAACTCTTCGATAACTTGTCCATACTCTCTTTACATATTCACAATCCCATTGCTGTCACCAATTGTTACGTTTTTGCCAATTGCTGCTTTGTATCACTGGATTGTAAATAACTTTCAATGATTATTACTGTCTACAAATAAGTACAAACCACTTTTATTATTATAACACAATTATTATTATTCATTATTATTAAATACTACACAACAGCTTCCACTTCCAATAATGTTTACTCTAACACACAATAATAATTTTACCAATAATAACACAATTATTCTTTAATTTACAACAATAAACATTTCTTAATTTTAACAACAATAATTCACTTATTAAAACACTTTAATAACAACAATTCAATTCTAATAACACTTTTATTTTCACTAAATTAACCGCTTGCCATTGGTGGGGGGCTATGACACTAATCCTTAACTTTTAACTCTTTCGCGTTTAAAGTATAACTCATCTGCATCTCAACTCACGACATTATTTCGCTTATATACAAAAAATTAATGTATCTCGAATATTCTATTTTTCTAGTGTTTCAATCTACTTCATTCGAGATATCACTACTCTATTCTATTTGCTCAATTTTTACTAGTACTAATGCTACTTAATAGATGTCTCTAGGTTTATATTTAGAGAAATCGTAATACAACCACCATAAAAGCATTGCCACATGCACACTTGACGACCAAATTCAATTGCAGACTAAATTATTCAATGTACATTATCAAAACTAATAAAAATTAGTTTCGATTTACAAAACCTATTTTATTTATTAAAAATGTTATCAATATTATTATAATTTCATTCAAAATTATGCATTTTAATGTTTCGTCGACCGACAAAATTAAATTCGACAAAATCTAAAATGGTATAATATTTGTCGTTTTACGAACTAATTTTTGTTGAAAAGTTCAAATGGTATAACTTTTTCGGTTTCCGAACGCATCAAAATGTATCGATATTTTTTGTCGGGTATTACATAACCTCACTTTGATGTGTTTTTAGCTTGGTTTTTTTTTTTTTTTTTTTGTGTATGTATAGCTGATGTAAAATGAAAAAAACTATTATTTGTAAGTAATTTTTAAATTATACATAAATAGGCACATAAATATCTATATAAATTATATATTTGTGGAATTATTTGAGACTAAAATAATAATTGAGGTCGAAACGCAATAAAAAATTATTATAAGCCATTATTTGTCTTATAATAATACTTTTTCCTTTACTATTTTTATTTTACTGTGACGTTTTTTGCCGACCGAAAATTTTGGTTTACATGTGGCACCAAAATCGACAGTCCGACCGAATTGTTTGGTTTTGTATCTTCATGTGGCAATGCCTTAACAGTACAAACAGTAAAATCGTTGCTACAAACAGTACAAACAGTACAAACAGTTAAATAGTTATTTTTAAAGCAATCCACGGTAAAACCACAATGTCTGAGATTCTGAAAGAAGTTATTGAAGTTCAAGTTATTCAATACTGTTAATTATGTTGAGTGGTGGTAATACAGTTGCAGTGATTTTAAGAACAAACTAATTAATGCTATTGAAAATCTCCAAACTTTGAATGTTGAACATCTGGATAACAGCAACGATTTTTAGGATTTAATTTTTTTAAAAATGCTGTTACGAAAAGATACTGCATTAACTGCAAAGATAGAAATATAGTTTTTAAAATGTTATTTTAGATTGATGTCAACGCTTTCTTTCACTACAAAGCAAATCCAGCTATCCTGTGCTTGCGTGAAATATGGTTCGATCCATAAAGTCAAAGTGGTAAATATAATTTTAGTTATATTTATTACTTAAAATCATAAATTAAAAATAACCCTATTATTATCTATACAAATAATAATAAGCATTTTTAATTACAAATTTTGTAAATTATTACTTAAAATATTATTTGTGTGAATGCGGCTTTAAATATATAAATTTATGTATATGTTTCATAAATAATCTAACAGATGGCACTAAACATATTTCAATTTACACCCCTATTAGTAAAACAAGAAACAAAAATTTAAATATGTAGCTGATTTTATTTTTTGAAACATAAATTTAGTTCACCAACAGCAATTGAAGACAAATCAATATTAGTTTTAAAATTAAAAATGATAAATTTAGAATTATTGAAGTTAGCATTTAGTGATAATACTGCGGAAAAAATATTATTCAAAATGATGTTGAACGATGATAGTATGGCTGAAGATAATATAATTCTAATGAAAATGAATCAACGCAGTTTGAAACGAAAAAGTGGTGGCCGAGTTAAAGACGTTAAAATATTAAAGCAGCTTAAGCTACGAAATGAGTTTTATAAGAGGCAGAATGATTTTTTAAATAAGATTATAAACGAAATGGAGAACAAAAATAAAATTTTATTCGATGCGATTCTTCAAGCAAAGGATATGACGGAGGATGAAAAATGCGAAATGGCACAGAATCCAAAGGCAGTTATTCTACAGTTATTACAACTTTTGTGGTGATTACATTAATATTGGTGATTTGTTTTAAAAACTTAAATAATAAAATGGAAAATGGTATAAAAGAAGTAATGTGTTAGTTTGATTTTATTTTGCGTCCTTATATTTGTTTAAATTGTCTGCAGTTTTGCCACTCGACATCACGTAACGTATTTCTAGGTATGATAATGATGTTAGTTGCAAATGAGTCATTTTTTTATTACCTTGAACTAACTCCCCATTTTTTTGTGATGGCACGATGACACCCTACATTTTAAATAAGTACTACATAAGCGCAGGTAGAAAAAATCCAGTTAGCTCGTTTAATAAAGTGAGGTTTAACCTCTATATGTAAAAAATTTTGGTAATTTAACGAGGTTAGATTTAGAAAAAATAAAAAACAATTTAAATTCAAGTATTTAGAACGTAATTATGTAAACTCTATGTGATGTATAAATGACTATACCACAGAAGAACGTAGAACAATAGAGAAAATAGATTACAGTTTATATTATCAATCGCTAATTTGCGGCTTTTGTGCGGAAACAGCGCTAGTTTATCGATCAATTTGAGCGCTTGAATAATATTTTTAAAGCGCGACGCCGTGATTTATTTTGGAACTAATTAATTTGTCTAATTCAAATTAAAAATTAATTGTGTATAGTTTATTTATGTTTTTTTTTTGTTAATTTTAAATATCGGTTATTTAATAATTATAATATAATATTAATCAAAATAAAATCTTATATAAATGTTTTCGAAAGCACTGGAAATTGACAATAAAGATATTAACCAGACCAAGATCGCACTACAACCGGAATAGCAACATACCCAAAGTTGGGTTAACTTCTGCAATGGCCAGTTCTCCATATTCAATACTGGGTTAATATAGAAGTTAAATTGGAGTATTGGAAATGTTCTTGTAATTGTTGTTATGGCCTATCTAACTTACAGTGTTAGATACAGATTTATCTGTGCATAGATTTGCAGAGTGAGATACCAGATGAAGCCATATCTTGATTCGTTATCGTATCTTAAATTTTAACACACTACGTTCGATTTTGAAGGTAAGAAGCAGTCCACTTAATAAAAATAAATGCTTTATTCATAAGATCGAGCTTCTCTAGATATAATACGTAGAGTACTTTATCAAACGTTTTGGAGAAGTCCGTGTAAATTACATCAAGTTGAACTCGTTGGCCTAAAACATCGTTTCTATTTAGAAAATACCATTGAATTAGCTGTGGTACATCTACCGTGCATAAATCAATGCTAAAAAGAGCTAGTCCGTTAAAATAAAATAAAGTTTTTGCTTCAATGGCATTTCAAACATTTTTGGGACAACGGAGAGAATATTATTTACTGGTTTATAATCGATAGCAAGTAATATCACTCTTATACAGTCCAACATAAATATTGGCCGAACAAATGAAGTTTCCATAAATCCGGAAAAATGCCACTTTAAAAACATATTTTAAACAAATAATATAATGGTTCGGTTAAAGAATGAGCACAACTTTTTAAAATTATCGATGGAACCTCAACGTTGACGGGGACCTTTAAACGTATAAAGATTTCTTAATCCAACAAAAATACCATCTTTTATAACTTCATTATGATAAATTCTGCGAAGCTTATATAGACGTCACCAGCGCTTGCAAATACGATGTAAACATGTCGACAATGAAAGGCCATGAAAGGGAATAAGTTAAATTTTTATTACAAATTTTAATTTTAAGGGTCCTTGTGAATGTGTTAAAAACATGTTAAAAATGAAAATTTTGACAGCTAAAATTAAATATTTTTTTTTTATTCACCTCAAAAAATTTATAAAAAATTTAACGATGTAAAGACCGTCTATAAATGTTGACAAGTGAATTTAAAAATCATAACCTCATTTTTGACAAAATTACTGTGGTTAGTTATAAAATAATAAAATTAAAATCATAGTTGGCGTATAATAAGCTATATTTTATTGGGAATTTTACAACAAAAAAAGCATGCATTTTATTTACGTTTGGTTTAATTTCAATCCAACTTTTTGTTGGTTTTTAAGGGACATTTTTCTTTCTAATTCTTATTCCAGTACAGAATAATATACGCCTAATATGTTTGTTATCAATATATTATATACATATTGTTACCGATAGGATTTAAATATACATATATTGTTACCGATCCGATTCATTTTGTGTATATTATATGTGTACGATGTTTATCTGTCCAAATTTTAACTATTCAACATTCACACGGCAAATTTAAATTTATTGTTAAAAATAGTTCACCTCAATTATTTATTTTCCCCAATTTTTTTAACCAAATATTTTTAATACATTGACAAAGACCCCAAGTTGTTGGTAGCAGTGACAATTAACGGGCACAAATCAAAGCATCGAATATGCTTCATATTAGTGCTTTATTCAATTTCATATTTCGGTGTAATCAATTGCTACTATTACTTTAGTTTTGCTTTTACTACTCGTAAAGCAACATTTAAAAACCCGTTTTAGTTTTTACTCGGAAAAACAGTATTAAGAGTATTTTCCACGATGAAACATATTTTATAGGCACGAAAAAGAGATAAAAATATAAATTTAACTTTTGTACGAGTGAGACGGACAACTTTTGCTGCACGCTGTGCATACCAAATTATTTTGTATTTTTTTCGTTCTGTCGCCATAATTATGGCAGCAAAACGAAAAAATATAAAATTGGAATACTTTTTATGGTTGAAAATTGCTGCAAAACAATACATGCACATAAAAATTGTGTTTGGACGAGAAAATATTTCTCGCACACACACATAAAATTTTTGTTTATTTTTTTTATAGCTAAATTCATTTTATTTTTATTTTCAGTGTGGTAACAACTAAAATTTTGAGGTTAAAAAATTAAATAAAATTTTTATATTATTGAAATATTTTGATAATAGTGTTGTAATAGATTTAAAAAAAATTATAAAATATTATCGGATCATTTTTTCGTATTTAAAAATAAATAATCATTAAAATAGGACAATCTCATAAAAAAAAAAAATAACACAATTTATTTTGGAGATCTAGTGGTGTTGGCGTTTTTATACACAAAAATATTATAAATTTCTCAATTCAAGTTTACAACTGGATCACAGCTGATATTATTTGTTTAGATCTTGACATTGCAGGGAAAAATTGGTCATTTATTTGTGTCTACCGATTGAATAATGGATCAATTAATGTATTCTGTGATGATCTGGACATTTTGTTGCGTACGCTTACCAAAAATAATGTTGCTTTAATGGGAGATCTTAATCTAAATCTTTTAGATGTTAATGAATCGTATGGTTACCAAACAATGCTGGCTTCATACGGTCTAATCAGCTTCCTAAACGAACCTACTAGAATGCAAGCTTGTTTGGACCATGTTTTCTTGAAAAGTGAACAAATTTTCAACTTTAACATAAGTAACATATCTATCTAGTTCTATGACCACAATTTGATTAAAATGGATATATCAGCATCAATATCAAGTTCAGTTACTCCCAACAATAGAAAAATTATTTCCCATGTGAATTACGTCAAATTAAATAACCAAAACAGACAAACTTGAAACCGTGGATGAATCTTAAGCTTTTACACAATACAAACATTTTAAAAACGATTTTTAAGAAGCTGAAACATAATCCTTCCAATAAGAAACTGGAAAAATACGTAGTCAAACTATCAAAGCAGGTAAAAGTGGAGGTGCGAACTACAAAAATCTCTTCTAAAGGGTGGTTAAATTTTAAGGGCCAATGTTGAATGTGAACCACACCTAAACGTCAAGTTTTTTTACTGCATTTCATTTGACATTTCTCAATTTCAGACTAACTCAATTTGAACCATGGAATGTCAATGGTCAGAATGGTGGCAAGAAATGGCAACAGTGGATGATCAATTTTCGTCTTCAGTGATGAGGCACATTTTCACCTCAGTGGATTCGTCAATAAGCAGAATTGCCGCATTTGGGCGAATCATAATCCAAAAGTTGAAAAACAAATGCACCCACAAAGAGTGACTGTTTGGTGCGGTTTATGGGCTGGCGGCATCATCGGGACGTATTTTTTCCGAAATGAGGCCGGTCAGGCAGTTACTATGAACGTTGTTCGCTATCGTGAGATGATAACGAACTTTTTATGGCCCGAATTGGAAGATATGGATGTGGGCGATATGTGGTTTCAACAGGACGGTGCCACTTGCCACACAGCTAACGAAACAATGGCTCTTTTGCGCGACAAATTCAATGGTCGTGTTATCTCACGTGGTGGCGATGTCAATTGGCGGCGAAGATCATGTGATTTGACACCGTTGGACTTCTTTCTTTGGGGTTATTTGAAAAAGAAGATGTACGTCGATAAGCCGGCAATAATTCAAGAGCTAAAGGATTAGATAATTCGGCACATTAACGGCATAGAACCTCAATTATGCCTAAGCGTCATCGAAAGTTTGGACCATCGGATGGAGGTGTGCCGCCGAGGTCGTGGCGGCCATTTGGCCGATATTTTGTTCCATACATAATTGAACCATACCATATTATCATAATAAAAAGAATTGACAATAATTTCCTAAATAATTTGTGTTTTATTCAAAATCAACATCGGCCCTTGAAATTTAACCACCCTTTACAAGAACAAATTTGATTCTTCGATTAACAATTCCAAGGCTACTTGGGAAATAGTGGATGAGGTGTTAAGACGTATCCATCAAAAGGAGCGCATAACTAAAATTTATCAATTGCACACTGAGAATGTCCTCACGTGCTCAAAGTCGATTTCAAATGAATTTAATAATTTTTTTATCAATATATCCGAAGAACTAAATTCAAAATTTTGCACTATAAGTAATGATGATACTGAACAGAAAAACTTTGTCCTTGGATCCCAAATAAAAAATTATGTCTCATCATGTTTTTTTGAGTCTATAACTTCTTCGAAAATGCTTCTTGAAATTAACAAGTTAAAAAACAAAAAATCTAAAGGTGCCGATGGAATCGATAATTATGTTGTTAAAAACTGCGCCTGGTACTTAGTAGATGTCCTAAAATGTTTGTATGATCTGAGCCTGGACAACGGAGTTTTTCCCAAATATTTTAAAAACAGCATTTATAATTCCAATTTTTAAAAAGGGTGATGAATTACAATCAACTAATTATAGGCCAATTATAGGCCCTCATAAACACAGTATCTAAGGTCTTTGAAAAACTAATAAGATGTCGGTAAGCCAGCTATCTTATTAAAATTAATTATCTTCACATTAAATAATATGGATTTACTGCTGGTAAATCCACTGAAGAAGCACTTATTGATTTCTTTAGTCAGATATATACATCAATGAACAATTCGCAGAAGCCAACAGTACTATTCGTAGACATTTCAAAGGCTTTCAATCCAGTCAACCATAGTATAATGATAGCTAAACTATATCTTACATCGGTATAAGAGGCAACATTTTAGATTGGTTTACAAGCTACCTTTTGAATCGGAGTCAGATTGTTAAGTAATCCCGGTACTATCAAATATGGCGTCCTCCAAGGATCAGTTTTGGGTCCATTATTATTTTTGATTTATTTTAATTCAGTTTTTGAAATTGGATGCGTTTTTTTTAAAATTTGGATATGTCAGTAGATTCAAGTGATATTCTGATTTGGGGTCCAGTGCCACCAAATTGTAAACTTTATTAACAAGATTGTGTATATAGTGTTGGTAGTGCCCCAAAATAATAAGGGCCACCTTATTTTTAAAATTGTATATATAAACTTGTGTGTTATAGGCATTCAGCAATTTTTAGTTTAACCATTTTTCTTTTTCAAATTACTCTATGGGGCCTAGAGTCTGACTGCCACCTCCACGTAGAGGAAAATTATAAATTAAATATTTAATTGAATAATATCCTCGCGGTGCGCCCTAGACAGCTATGGCAGCCAAACGGTCAGGATAGCTATGAAAACATGGTGAACTTCTGGCGTAGTAGGCACCTAGTTGACGAACGACAGCAGCATAATAAAATAAAATCCAGGAAGCAACTGTCTTACAATGAGCGGCTTCTCGGTCTGCGTCTGTACCGAATCGATCGGCAGTATTTAATGTCTGGCCGTAGACTAAAAAGGCTATGGGAAGGACACCGTTAAAATAAACCAGCAATGAAAAAAACATCGGGAAATAATACGCCAGGTGGCAGACCTGCACTGCAGTAAAATCCACCCTCTACGGAGGTTGACCCCATAGATTCTGGGAAGGGTCAATCATTGCAAAACAAACATGATGTCATTGGCTCAGACAATTTCATGAGCGGAAGTACCAGTGGCAACCCATTTAGAATGGGCAAGTTAATGATGAGATTTCCTATAAGGCCACGAAGTATCTCTGTGGAAAATTTAGCAAAAAGTAATGATCATCGGCAGATGAGTTACAATAGTTCTCAACAAATATCTGGAAGTGATTCAAATGATAAAATAATCCAAACATTACAAGCTGAATTAAAGGAAGCACGAAATGAGATCCAAAAATTAAAACTGATGAAAGACTAGTCAGCCACAAAAAAATGATTATACTATAACTGTTTCGAACGAAGAAGAAGACATAGTAGCACAAGAAACATCATGGTTACTACCAAAATCCAAAAAAGGAAGCGTTTATCAGAAAAAGGTAATCAAGAAGGTACTGCATCAGACAAAACGGATAACCATCTAAAACCAAAAACCAAATCTCAGCCTGAAAAAATAACACACCAGGAAAGCATATAACTTTTCAAAAAACTAAAGAACCTAAAAAAGCAAGCAAAATCCTCCCCCCGTAATACTTAGCAATGTGACAAACTATTCAGTCATTAACAAGTCATTACAGGTAACAGCATCAATTTTCAAGCTAGAATGATGAACAACAATCAACTGAGAATGAATGTAGACACCGAGACAGATTATAGAAATCTAACAGAATATTTAAACGGTTCGCAGCAATAGTGGCATTCATATGAAAATAAGCATACGCGACCGATAAGGGTTATGGTTCACAATTTACACCAATCATGCAACCCAGAAGACATTAAAAGTGAACTTACTATTGCTTGTGAGAAACCCAGGACAAGGGCGGTAAAGTGTTCAAACATTGCACAGGCCCACCCTGCAAGCTACCGAGGATGTCTGGTAGCGAAAGAACTCCAAAAAAGAAGAAATAATCAAAATAAACCAATGAGTTTACAAAAAAGTCAACCAACAGAATCCTTTAGTCATCATGTCAGAGGTGGTTTATCTTATGTACAAGTGGCTGCGACAGGAATGGTCAGCTCAGGATCAGCGTTGAACCCTACACATTCGACTACTCTGATGGAAATGATGCAGAATGTTTCGAATGCCATAAGCAACCTTTCCGAAAGGCTACAAAGATTGGAGCAGGGCAATTCTGCTTTATTATTCTAATTATTTCTCCCAAAATGATGTACCAAGAAAAATTGAGAATTGCTACATGGAATGCTAACGGTATTAAAAATAAAAAACATGAACTTGAAGCCTTTTTAAAAATGCAAAATATCGATGTGTGTCTGATATCTGAGACCCACTCAACAAAGCAAGACTTAAAAATTCAGGGTTACCAACTTTAAGAAACAATTCATCCGGATAACGAAGCAAGAGGTAGAACTGCTATTATAATAAAAAACTATATTAAACACCATGAATGCCAGCATTATCAATCACCTGAAATCCAGCTTACCGTAGTAGAAATTACATCTACCAAACAACGCCTTCAGATAGGAGCGGTACATTTTCCACCTAGATACAACCTGAAGAAATCAAACTACTTGAATATCCTACAACATTTTAATGGTAGATTTATATTAGGAGGTGATTTTAATGCAAAACATGTTGACTTTGGATCTAGGCTTACAACAACCAAAGGTAACGAACTAAAAAATGCAATAAATGAAATAGGATGTAACATACATTCCACTGGCAAGCCGACATATTGGCCTACGGACGCAGTTAAAACTCCGCATCTACTGGATTTCTTTATTTTAAAACAAGTTTCATCAAATTTTATTGAAGTAGAAGATAATTCAGATATGGTCTCTGATCATTCTGCAGTGATACATACCATAAGAGACAAGATAAATAGGAAGGAAACAAGGCCAACTCTTGTCAATAAAACAACTGACTGGGTTAGCTTCAGATTTGAATTAGAAAGCAATATTAACCTACAAACATGATTAAGAACGGTAACGGCGCTAGAGGAAGAGGTTGAAAACTTCACAAATATCATCTTAAGCGAGAAATTCAGAAGCATAATTAAAAATCGTTTTCCTCGTTTCTTGGAAAATTAACGGCTGATGAGAATACATACTACTCATTATGGAAGGCAACCAAAAGAATGAAAACCCCAATCATGCAGATCCCTCCTATTAAGCGAAGTGATGGCTCGTGGGCCAGGGATAACAAATCAAAAGCTGAAATGTTTGCTGATCACTTGGATGGTATTTTCCAACCGAATGAACCGAATCGAATATTATAATCGAAAATGGAAGCAACGACTTTGGGGGCAGAATCCCTCTAATAACCCAAAAAGAAGTTAATGTGGAAATAAAATTCAATCTCAAGATAGGAAAGGTTCCTGGATATGATCTTTTAACAGGAGAATTTCTAAAACAACTACCAAAGAAAGCTATTGTTCAACTAACCCATTTGTTTAATGCTGTTATTAGATTACGGCATGTTCCTTTTGCCTGGAAAGTTGCAGAAGTTATTATGCTACCGAAACCAGGTAAACCGCCAAATGAAACTTAATCATATCGTCCGATATCCCTGCTTCCTATCATCTCAAAGCTAATGGAGAGACTTCTTCTGAGAAGAATGACACCAATAATAGATGTAAACATTCAACAATTGACCAGGTTCACAGAATTACAGACATTATAGAAATGTCGTTAGAAGATAAATAAATTTGGTCTACCTTATTTCTGGAAGTGGCAGCAGCTTTCGATAAGGTATGGTTTAAGTTATTAATACATAAACTAAAAGTTATGCTTCCGGGACCATATGTTGACCTGTCGAGTCGTACTTATCTGAAAGAATTTTCAGAGTAAGACATGAAGATGAGTATTCTAAACTAAGAGAGGTAAAGGTAGGCGTCCCACAAGGCAGTGTTCTGGGCCTACGCCTATATCTACATTATGCAAGTGATATACCACAGTCCAATCATGTAAGCATAGCAACGTTTGCTGACGACACCGCCATACTAGCAACAGCGCAAACTGTCGAAGAGGCGGCGAGTAAACTCCAATATGCAAGTGAAGATATTCACCAGTGGACCAAGCGATGGAAAATCAAACTTAATGAATTAAAATCTGCGCATGTCAACTTTACAAACAAACTATTGTTAATCCGCCGCTAATCAGCATAAACGATATCATGGTGATATACGAGAACTCTACCAAATACTTGGGTATGACACTGAACGTTAAGCTCAAATGGAAAGAGCATGTGAAGAAGAAAAGAAAGGAGCTTGATCTTAAATATAGACTGGCTAATTGGACGAAAGTCAAAATTAAGCACAGACAACAACATATTGATTTACAATCAAATCCTAAAACCGGTCTGGCTATATGGTCTTCAGTTTTGGGTCTGTACTAAAAATGCTAACATCAAACCTACACAAAACTTCCAGAATAAGGTACTTCGGAGTATAGTCAATGTACCCTGGGACATTCGTAATAAGGATTTGTATCGAGATTTGGGGATACCGGATGTAAAACACGAAATAAAAAGATTTGCAACGAAGCATGAATCGAGGCTATTGCAACATGTTAATGCGGAAGCCTCTCGGATACTGGATAATAAACACTTGGTTAGAATACTAAAAAGAAGCAAACCCTTCGAGCTCGTCAGTAAGTGAGTAGCTACCTATTAACGAACAGGCATTGGAGCATCGCTGAATTAACAGTGACCTCATTATAGTTTAGTTTTTAAGAATCCAGATGTAAATTGATGGTTAGTCTGAAAAGACTAGTTTCAATAAAAAAAATTACCCTATAAACACTGGTGAAACTAAAAATAAATAAAAAAAGCAGTGGCAGATCGGTTCCCACCGGTATGCTAAATCATAAATTTAAATCGTATAAATACAAGAAACGTAGTATGCCGGAAGGTGACGATATTCTCCCTATTAGGGAAGAAATTTGCATCGAAGCCTATTATAAAATTTTCAATTTAACCCAATTTCGAGTTAATAAATAAATTTGGACCCCTTATTCACATCAAGATGAAAATGACCTCAATTTTAATATGCTACCTCTTTCCAAACTAACACCATTGTAAACAATAATTCAAATTCGGACAGCGACTTTGAAGTTGTCAAACAAAAAGTATGCGCTAAAAATACAAGTGTGTGAAATACAGAATAAACAGTTGAAATTGGATAACGAAAAATTAACTAATTAAAAGAATAATAACAAAAATAATAACAGTGATAATAATAATAACAATAATGATAACAATCATAATAATAATAATAACAACGATAATAATCAAATGACAAAATATAAAACGAACTCACGTCCACCACCAAATCATATTCAACGGCCAAGATATTAAAAATACGATTGAACTGGCTAAAGGTATGAATATCGAAAAATTTGAGATAAGACGAGTAAATATAAATATACACACCTTAGTAACGGACGAATTGGACAATTACAATAAATTAAAAACGATTTTTAACGATGTAAAAACAAAATACTTTACATACACTTCGAAACAACTGAAATTAAAATTACTTGTACTCAGAGTGTTGTGTCTTCATTATTTAAAAAAACGAAGTCATCTTTTAATGTTGTTTATTTAACTTCTCTATGTATCTGACTGTCTCGTTTACTCTTGATAGAGATTAAGATACATCATATTATTTATATAAATTACTTGTCAGCTCTAGCTGGATTTTTGTTTGTTTATCTATGCGATCTGTTATGGGGCCGAAGCACACCCAACTTTTTCGCGGTTACTTTTAAACGTCCTACCTTACGCCGTCGCCACCCAAATCAAGAACGCACGAATACAGGTTCGCTTTCAATACCATCTGCACATTGCATTGCTCCAGCCAGCTTGTACTGGCATGGACGATGGTTCGGCTCATGGATTCTGCACTTCAACGGGGATTATAGTTGATGAAAAATCCCTTTTGCAACCCTTTTGGGATTCGAACCCAGTACCTCCGGACTCAAGCACCGAAGCTTTAACCACTGCACCGTTTGCTTTCTAAGCTCTAGCAATTAAGACACCAATCACAATTTTGGATCCCATCACATTATCCAAATTATTGTAAAATCAGTGTTTATTTTTATGTGGCTTATATCAATGGGCGCATGAACACAAATGATTTACAGGTTGGCTAACCGCATGCGTAAACGTAGCAGGCGCGTTTGATGACACTCTATCAGCTATGAAAGAGTATCGCTTGGACGACAGCCGTTTTATTTTATTTTGTTTTGAAATATAAAACATTTTGGTGCATGTATAGGCCTTTACCCTGGCTTCTTTTAAACGACGAGAAATTGTAGAATGTTGTATTTGGAGTTTTCCGTTATCTTTTAAAGTTTTAGCGAGATCTCGTTGACTTAAATGTTCATTTGTAAGCATACATCGAGTGATATAACCATTTCCTCTTGCAGTTGTTATTCTTGGTCGTTGGCGTACTCCAATATTTTGCACCGTTCCGTAAATATTTTGTTTTCGAACTTGATATAAAATGGTTTTTTATGGCACTTGTACTTTTTCGCCAGTTCTTCGACTGAGATTCCTAAATTATATTCTGCTGCAATTGCAGATCGGGTTTCAATACTCAGTTCGCGGTTTCTTTTTGCATATTGTCACGATTTTTAATACTCACAACACAATGAAACTTGCAAAATAATTTGAAAATGTGTATTTTTGAAAAACAAATGCTGAAACAGTTATTTCAAAGCACCATTTGTTGATTTTTTTTTTAAATGTTGCTAACACAAATACTTTTGCAACAGAGTAAATTAATTATTTTATACGTAAATCCTGAGATTTTTTTTTATAAATTGTATAGCAAATGAAACATTATTTAATACAAATTGCATTTACTTAATTTTATAATTTAGTAAACATAACTAAAATAATTTTTTCATGAGCACAAATATTAATGCAACGAATAGTTTTGTTCTTGTTAAATTATATAACTACATATGTACATGTATTTGTAGAACAACAGAAAAAAAAAAACAAAATTAACAAAAAAAATATAGCATGCATGTGATCGGCGATCGCACAAGAAATACCGAAAACCAACCGAAAGAAAAGCGTGTTAGTGTTTTTATATAAATAAAGTATATTTTATATGCATGCGACTATGAAGAAAAACGAATGACAATAAAACAAATTCCATTAAAAAAATCTATCACATTCAAGCTTTATTTGTAACTTTATATAAATTAAATAAAAGTTACTCACTAGATGGATTTAAAAAATATGGATTTTGCAGAAAAAATATTGTTGCCCGTACTATTTTGTTTGTGTCTTCACTTCTTATAAGTATATTTTGTAAATATTTTCTTTATTATATATAAAAAACACATTGTACATATTAATGAAATAATTAACGCTACTGAGTGCCCATATTTCGGGACAGCATCTTGCAAATAATTTAAAAATTGTAAATAAAGAATTAATTTTTGATAACCTAAAACACAAATCTCTAAAATGTAAATAAATTATAGATTCAAAAAATTATTTAACACTAAAATCAAATGAACTAATTGATAAACTGACAAAATACGTCATTATAATTATCGATTTGTAATAAGCTGCTGATATATAAACAATTGTTGAATCCTTTATGGCATACAACGCAGGGGTTGTGCTAAGAAAAAAAAAATGAAAATAATCAAATTGTTTCCGAATGTTTTGTTGTAGATCACGATGAATTCGTTAGTATGTGGGGTATAGTTGATGAGGACTACCGGAACGGCTCCAACTCACCGTTCCTAGTAAATGACTCCGTACAAATAATTTTACGCTCTTCACGAAATTTATAAAAATTTTAACATGTCTAGATATGTTTGCCTTTTGACACGCAACACACGCTTTTGCCATTAAATTAACGTCCTTGTTCATCCCCGGACATATATGTCTTCTTGGTACTATTTTCGTAGTTATGCGGATTCCTGAGTGGGACAAGTTATGCACGCTGTCGAAAATTCCTCTAATTTCTGTAACTTTAGGTATTTATTTGACTGAATCAATTCAGCCATCACAGGATCAGATAAGCATCCGTTCTTCTGCTATTCGACTGTAATCGACTGCACTTCGGCTACCGTATTGCTTTTACCCGCGATGTGTCGTATGTCCGACGTAAATTGCGAAATAAAATCCAGGTGACGCCGTTGTCTAGGAGATGCCTTATCCAAATTTTGCAAGGCGTATACCAATGGCTTGTGGTCCGTGAACAGGATGAATGAACGTCCCTCCAGGATATGCTTTAAATGTTTGACCACGCCATAGGCCGCCAAAAGCTCGCGATCATAAGCGCTATATTTACGCTGTTCCTCATTTTATTTTACCGAAAAAAACCAAGTGGTGTCCAAACATCCACAAACCGCTGTTGAACTACAGCCCCGATTGTTATGTCAGACGCGTCGACCATAACTGATAATTCCGCCTCCGAAGAAGGATGCGCTAACATTACCGCGTCTCATAACTTTATTTTGCTCAGCTCAAACGCGTTTTCACTGTCACTTGTCCATTGCACTTTCCTCTTGTCGTTCTTTTTGCTTCCTTTCAATATCTCGTTGAGCACTGCCTGATCTTGTGCCGCATTCGGGATGAATTTTCTATAAAAATTGAGCATGCCCAAAAACTTGCGCAAACAGTTGATTGTCTCGGGTTTCGGAAAATTTAATATAACTTCCACTTTTGACGTCGAGGGCTTTTTACCATCGCTTGAGATCTTGTGACCCAAGAATGTGACTACTGGTTGTCCGAAAACGCATTTACTCACGTTTATGACTAGGCCTGCATCTTTCAATCACTCAAACACGATTTTAAGGTATGCAGCAAATGTTCTTCCATCGATTGCGATGCCACCAGCAAATCGTCAACAAACGGAAAACATAATCTTAGATTGCACATTTCTGCGTGGATGCAACTTTGAAATGTCTGTGCAGTGTTTCTGAGGCCGAACGTCATTCTGACGAATCAAATAACCCAAAGGGCGTGAAAATGGCCATCTTGGGAATATCCCACTCTTTCACTAGAATCTGATGGCATGCTTTTACAAGGTCTATAGAAAAGAATACTTTGCAATTGTGCAACTGACAAGAAAAATCCGTCAAAAATGGAATAGTGTATTGGTCCAGCTTGGTTTGTGCGTTTAGCCATCTTTTTTTTAACCAACTGTAATGGAGTTGACCACTCTGAGTCCGAAGGACGACATATGCCATGACTTAACAGAATGTCGAATTCTTTTCTTGCAATCCCAAGCTTTTCAGGTGACGGGCGTCTCACCTTCGCCGTGCAAGGCTGTTCGGTTGTTGCGATTACATGTGATACTTTAATGTTTTTGGCCTCGCAATTCAATTTGTCCACGGTTATCTCTTTATGTGTTTCTAGTAATTAAAAATGTCCTATAAGTTAAAGATTTAGCTGAAATTGTTTTGAGTTCCGATGATGGTCCTGTAACAATTCTCGTAGACCGCACATAGATCAATGAGAGTGGATCAATCAATTTCTTATTTTTGACGTCTACTAGCAACCCGTAGTGTTTTAGGAAATCTGCTCCGATAATAGCTTTGTCCACATCTGCTATGCCGAACTTCTATATGAATTCGCTACGGAGGTCTAAATTCAACTTAATAATCTTACTGCCGTAAGTGTTTATTTGCGTATAATTTGCAGCAAACAACTTGACATCGCATTTGTCGTTTCGTCCGTTCATCATGGGTGGCAAGACCGACATGTCTGCCCCTGTATCGACCAGAAACTGTATTTTACTACTTATATCTACTATTAGAAGACGACAATTATTGTGGCCAATGCCATTAGTCGCCATCAACGACGCGCCTTTTAGTTTTCCGCAGCACCACTTATACTGCTCTCCGACTTAAACTAGCATGGCGTCATGCATCTGCGAGCTTTGCCACCGAATCTGTAATGATATCGGCACAAAGGAAACCGGCGAAATTCGCTATCGCTATGTTTACGAACTGACCTGTCTCGTTATCGAGAATAGTTGGACTGGCTTGGTGTATCAGACTATTTACCATTTTAGTCAAAACGTCAATTTGCTTTGTTAATTTGTCGATCACATGAGAATTGTCATGGCTGACCGTGCACACTTCAGTTACTCTTTGAACTTCTAAAATTCTGTCCGCCGTTGCTCCTAATTTATCGATGTTGCTTTCTTCCAAACTTGTTAGAACTGTTTGTGCCTAGGAAGGTAGTCGTTGCAGCCACCGGTTTAACAATACTGAGTCTTGTATCTGCGTTCCCGCGAGGCCTTTCATCTCCCTAAGCAAGTCGGATGGTGCTCTCACGGATACCTTAAACGCAGACCTACTGGCCGATATTTATACCAACGTTTTTTCTTTTAAAATACCCGAAATAAAATGCAAGACGATCACGTTTAACGTATATACTGCTCCTACTGGTTGCAACTACAGTTGATCTGCGACCTGCTGCACGATGATGTTGACCACATGTTGATTTATTACCGTACGTGTGTTTTTACTGCGCCAGATTTGTTTAGCCGCACTCAACTATGACGCCGTTATTTAATTACACCGCTTGTATGCTTTCACGTCGTTGATTTGGCAACGCGAGATAGTTTTTTATGTTTAATCACTTTGCACCAGCCCGGGTACGTTTTTGATCACGTCGGAGTCACCAGTTGTGGGGTAGTTGTTGTGTGTTGGACTACCGGAACAGCTCCTACTCAGCTTTCCCAGTAAATGACTCCGTACAAATAATTTTACGCTCTTCATGAATTTTAAAAAAAAATTTACTTTTTTTTATTTAGTTCACAGTGGTTTACATTTATGTTCACAAACTAAAATTACTATTTTATCCTTAATGATTTTTTTCGTTAGTTTTTTCGCACGAATCTGTTTTAATATTTTTTTATGTTTTCTGCGTACCGAGGTGCACGTGTAAAACTTGTAAGCGTAATGGCGTCTTCATAAATTTTTATTTTTTTTTCGAATATTGAAACATTTGTTTTCACCTATCGGTGGCGTCTGCAAGTTATATTTATTCAGGGTCGCGGACCTGATTTAGATATGTATTTTTCCGGTGCTGCGAACCCTTTGCTAAAATTGCTTTCTTTTTTATTTTCGTTTCGATGTCGACATTCGCGAGTACGTCCCCACAAGTATTTATTGTCAAAAATCGTATAACATACAAAACAGAATAAAATTGGTTAAAAAAATCTGTAATAACGGAAACTAATCTAAAACGAAACTAACTGTAAAATCAAGCCTTTGCTTTGATTTAGAATAAATTAATTAATGTGTAACGTTTTCTCTCTTTATTTTTACTACCACATTATTAAATTGTTTTCGGTTTATATACAAGTTAATACAATAACAGCGCTATACTGCTGATACTGCAAACATTTTCTTAGAACAAAAAAAATGCTTAAATTATAAAAAACTTGACACCTTAACTAATCTATTTAAAACTATTGTAAGATTAGTTAAATGGGTCCTTATGTTAACCCTCTGTGGAAATACGTGCGGTTAACTCTCTATGAGGTACCATGTTGAACTTGCTTCGACATATTACCGGGCTTTAATGATGTCTCACATTCGCTAAACGCTGGTTCCTTCTGGTCGCGCTAATGGAGACGGAGGCCTGTGAGTGGCGATGTATTTTCCCCTTAATTTGTTCACAAGCTTAATAACTTCTATTACTACGACGCTCCAAAATAAGATGTGGATCATCGGGTAATGGTGAATGTGATGAAAGTTCTGGAGATAAAAGGTAACATCCTCTTCATCTTTCAATGCCTCTAACTGGTTGTCTACTCCTGTTGTTTTTGGTTAATAAATTCAGTTCGTCATCTCCCCTTGTTTTATCCCTGACAAACGCATTAAAGGTTCGTAAATTGTTGGCACCATGCATTAGCTGGCTGGTAGGGCGAGAAGATGCGTTGACGTTGTGTTTAGTTTACCTATAGCAATTATTTGCACATCAGAATCTTGCAGCATGTAGCCGGCCTCGAGTTCTACTATACCGGAGCCTACAATCGTATAAGATTGGCTTGTTGACCCACATATGACATCGACGACGAGTTCGTTGGATATCACATAACTGCATTGGTTTGTGGCCTATAGTTTGATCCAATTATTAGTAGAGTTTATTGTGGTTGTGCTGCATACGGTTTCTAGTCCATCCTTTCGTTGTAATATCGCTACCTCACATTGCGTTTGCTTGATGGGAGTATTGATAATTTGTGGTACCTCGCATAAGAGGTGAATGGGTTTGAAAATCTGACATTGTTGCAAATCTTCTCTGGTTAATAATGCGAAGTGTTCACGCCGTTTATCCATTGCTATGTAATCCGTGGAACTAATAATTTGTGATTGAATGCTTCAATGGTTGATATTTGGAACTGGAATTATGGATAATAGTGTAAAGTCCCATACGAATGAAAGTGGCAAGGTAATTTCTATTATTACGTTTTTCTGGGTTACTCGGCTGCGTATTTGCATGGTCTCATACACGTGATGGAGATCATATAAATTGTGGCCTGGTAGAGTAATGGTTACAGGCACGTGTTGACGAATAAATTGTAACTCTTCTTCCAATTAGCTTGGTGTAAGTGTGGATGGATGTAGCACGTCTTGATGAGCATGATAAAGTACGTTGAGTAAGCCTTGTTGCGTATCCTGAAGGCTCTTTAATACTTGCATCATTTAAAAAATGCTTGTTAACGTTGATCGCACTATGTCTTCGTATGTTCTATATTCTTGTAATTGCAGTGTTTCCTGTTGCAAGCGATGTTGGCCCTTTATCAAGTTATTTATCGATACTATACAGTGAGGCTTGAGTTATGTTTTACTAGATTGATGGTGCTATCGATTATAGTTGTTTGATTTTTGATGAGCACCAAAATATAATTACTATCATCTTTAATTTTTTCGAAGTGGGATTCATACTTTTCAGCTTCTCGTTGGGTGAGAACCACAAACATGTCCCCTAATACAAGAACCACCGAGTCACCGAACCCTCGTTTAACTCGTTTACGGTCTTTATTGCTTTTCGAATAATAGCTCGTTGTCGGCTATCAAGTAATTATATTGCCATACGAGTTGCTGAAGAATGATGTCGCATTTTAAACCGACAGCTTCATACAAGTAGACTGCAATTCGGTGTGGACCTTTTTAAAATTATCAATTTCTTCCCAATAAGAGGTTAAGTTGTAATGAACGACTAATGTATATTTCGTTGCCACTATTTTAAGCATGCCTAATTCCTCAAAGTGTATCCCAGTAGACTCATTGAACAAATTTATTTGGATGTTGGCTTGTGTTAGTCCAAAAATGCAGCATATAGAGAGTATTGCTAAAGCCATTTCATTTGTTCTCCCTACTTGTTTTGCTCGTCTATGTGGTTGGTGCCTAGGGGCTGAGTTGTTGTTATCAGTTGAACTTCTTTCACGAGTATTCGGTTCTAATGGTGGCAATGCTTGCTTCAATCCATCTTCGATCGGTAGCTAGCATAATTTTGTAATTGGCCTTTTATACGTTGCATCCTGACACTTCACTGTGGCGACTCGAACCAAACCATCCTTCCCAGTGTGAGTTTCAAGAACCCGTCCTAACTTCCACCGGGTAGCAGGTATTTGATCATCATTTATTAGTACCAAGTCATTTTCCAACAAGTTAGGCTGAGCCCTTGTCCACTTAGTTCGCTGCTGAAGTTGGTGAATATATTCAGAAGACCATCGTTTCCAGAAATGTTGTACTAATTGTTCGAACAGGTGACATCTTGTTTTCAACCCCATAGGGGTTCACATTATAAACTAACGTTATACTCCCGAAGAATTGTTGAATGCATTCTGGCGACTGACAAATTATACCCGATTAGAAAACGCTCTACCTTTTTAAAAAAAGACACACCTTATATAAATATTTCTGTTAACAGAAATGATTAGATATAATCATTTCTGTTAACAGAATGATTAGATATACTAGATATAGATCTGAACTAATTGCTACCTATAGAAGGGAAATACCTGCGACTATAATTTTATTTCCTCAATTATGGGGAAATATTTCTGATGAGACGCTCTTCACCTCAGTACAAACCAATTAAATTACTTAAAAACAATACAATAAAATGAATGATTTAATTTATCATTGATAAATAAAATTATTTGTAAATTACCAATAATAAATTTATTATTATTTTGTTTATAACTTAAAAATTTCGCAAACCTACACACACACACATCGTAAAGTGAATGTACTTATGGACATGCATAATATATAAAGCGTTCGCACGGGGAAATTTTTAACTTAGTTTAATTTAGAAAGTAGCGAGTAAGTGACATCCTAGAACTAAAATGAATTTAACTTTAATATTTTATTTGTGTATAATGATTTATGGTGTTGCCACCGACGAATATGACGGTGCTAATTGTCTGCGAGATTGCTCTTTAAATTCGACGCCGAGAATATGTCGTTTTGATTTTTCTCTAGAACATTTTCACTCAATGGGCCCGTAAATATATTTTTAAAATTGCGTGCTACAAATTTTCATAATTAATGTGTTTTGTAATTCGCAGAGGTTGTGGTAATTGTGCGCAAGGCATTGTCGAAGATTGTTTTGGTGTAGGATGTATTCCGGCCGATGGAATTGAACGAGGTGTTATGTCAATCAATCGACGTATTCCTGGACCCAAAATTATTGTATGTAAAAATGATAAAATTGTTGTAGACCTGACTAATAAGATGGGTGGTACGGCCACCACAATTCATTGGCACGGTTTTAATCAAAAAGAAACGCCATACATGGATGGTGTGGCATTAATTACACAATGTCCTATCATATTCGGTACAACATTTCGTTATGAATTTAACGCGACTGAAGCGGGAACTCAATTTTATCATGCACATGCTGGCCATCACAAAACAAATGGTGTTTATGGTGCGGTCGTAGTACACGAACCAAAAGAAAATATAATCCATCGGAATCTTTACGATTATGATTTGGCCGATCATATTATAGTAGGATCCGATTGGATGCACGATATGGCCGAAATGTTTGTGCCCGGTCTACCAACAAGACCTTCTGGAATAAATCCTGTTAATTTTCTTTTCAATGGACATGGCAAATATACAAGTACTAGCACAAACACCACTAAAACACCGTTAGCTGTGTTTAACGTGCAACAGGGTAAGCGTTACAGATTTAGAATTATTAATAGCGCTAGTCATACATGTTTGTGGAAGCTTCAAATTGAAAATCATAGAATGATTGTAATTTCAAGTGATTCGCACGATGTAAAACCGGAAGTTATTGATACGCTCTATTCTGCATCGGGGGAGCGATACGATTTTATTTTATATGCATACAGTCGTAAATCTGATTACGTAATACGAATGAAAACCTACGGTTCATGTGAACGTTTCAATTTAGAGCAATATGCTATTTTACGGTATGATGGTGGGAACACAAATTTAACGTTCGACATTCAACCACCAAATGATTCTCAGTTCGAAGAAAAAAGGGTAAGACGGCCATATCTCTATAAATATAGAAATATTTATGATTTGATTTGTTGCAGAGTCTAAATAATCCAGATACCGTATGTTCGATTTTAAATTCGAATTTATGTATTAGCGATTTACAGGCATACACCAAAGATAACCAAATTACGAAGAAACCCGACTATCAATTCGTATTGCGATTTGATAATCATCGTGTGATGGACGTTCTAAACTATGGCTATGATAATTTTATGAGTAAGACAATACACGATTCATTGATAAAACTATATTATAGCTCTTATGATTTCTAGACATTGGCGGTAATGTTACACTAGTCGCTGGAATAAACAATATAAGCTTTACGTTTCCATCGTTTCCGGTACTTACACAACCGGGTGAAATTGACAAGGATACATTTTGCGATGTAAATACATTGCCACAAAATTGTGAAGAACTTTGTCCGTGCACACATCGTCTTAAGGTACCGTTAAATGCTTTGGTTGAAATTATAATTATAGACATCAAACAGAATCGAAGTGGATTACATCATCCATTTCATTTACATGGACATCCATTTTATGTTGTCAAAACGGGCCGAAATGGAAATGAAATTACAACAAAAGATGAAGTGAACAGTGTGGTAATTGGTAAAAAGACATTTGTTTTAAAAGATACAGTTATAGTACCAGAAACTGGGTATACGGTTTTACGATTTATGAGTAATAATCCTGGATTTTGGCTTATGCATTGCCATTTTGAATGGCATATGGGAGTAGGAATGGGTTTTACGCTGCAAGTGGGAGAGTTACGTCAAATGGTAAAGGCACCACCCAATTTTCCTAAATGTGGTAACTACCAACCAAATTAAGCTGAAATGTTTACCTGTTAACTGTAGATAAATAATTTTTTATAATAAATTGTTGATTATTTTTACATTATCGCATCGTTTTATAAAATTTCTAAGTTTGGAACTAAATTCCAACTTCCGGATTGTACTAAACATCGAATCTAGTAACTATCGAGTAAATCAAGATCTGGTTTAAGTTTCGAACTTCTGCTTATACCATTCACAAGCGAATGAGATGGTAACCCGTTTTATAAAACATATCACGATATAATATTTTATTAGAAGTAAGTTGTTATCTGATCAGACCACGGTGCATGGGTTTCACTGAACTTTACATTTATTTCACAATCAAATGAAATTTGAATGGAGTATCTGTTGCCAAGTGCGGTAATGTATAATATTGACTCACAGTGAACACTGGCAATAAACCAACTGCAAATTTGATACTGATAATTTACCGACAAACAGAATAAATTAATAAAATCTGCTACTTCAAATATACGATTAAATATTCAAATTTTAAGTTAAATGCACTTAAACGTGTTGATTAACTGATAAACTTTTTTTATTTTACTGGCATAATAATACTTAATCAGTATTCAAACTGTTCAAGATACAAAAGCAGTATATCACGTCATATATAGTTGTTCTCATCATTATTATACTTATCTTTGTAAGATTAAATGATGTCATTATTATTTGTTATCAATAAATTTCATCGACGATTAGGCTGTAATACATTTTTTTTTAAAATCAAATATTACCAATAAATTTTTGATTAGGACTATATAAGATTTCAAGCCATGTGAATATGTGATAGTAACACTTACCAAACTAATTCATCAAAACTATAAAGATAATATTGCTACATCACTTTATGGAAAGGATAATTTTTAGTTCCAGCAAAGAAGCTTGGAAAATATTGGTTAGTTAGTTAGTTTTAGGTTAGCCTTACCACAGAAATTGCTTCTCCGCACTACCCTACTTTAACCAATTAGAACTTCTCACGAAGAAGTATATATTTCTAATGCTCAATTTACTGAGATCCGTTAGATCGCACAGGAGGTGAGCTCCCAAAAACTTGAGTTAAAGACAGTGTCCAGTAATGACACCCACAACCGTGCTAATGTTATGCCGTTGCATAGATATTAGCTGATTAGACATTTTTAAGTCGAAATTAGGCCAAATCTGCCTAGTAACAGATGAGGTGCAATTTGCCCATATGTTGTTTGTAATTTTACGAGCTTCTTTTTTAAGGAGTAATTTGTATGTGAAAGCATGAGTGGTACTCCAATGTCCACCTTGCACGGTAAGATGAGGCAAGTAATACCTTGTCGCGTGAGTTCATCGGCTTTCATATTCCCCGTAATATTGAAATGCCCTGGCACTAACGCTGTTCTTGCGTTCTTTAAGTTTAAGTCTCTGTATTCCTGTGTCATGGAGACAGTGTTCTCTCTTCAGTTTTGCAATATTCGTGGATTGCGGACACAATTTTACAGCCGTGGAACACCATACAGCTTTTTAAAAACCAGCGGTTCTAGTTCTCACCGAGACCAAAATGTTGGACTCCGGTGATTCTTCGGCCATCGGTATTAAGGGTTACTCCTTAATCCATCGGCTCATTCACCATAGGGGGCTGGCCATGTATATCCGCAACGATATACCTTTTTCCATTCCCAGTTTTTTAGGTCAAAGCACGAATAATGAGTTCAGCTTCATTTGGGTTGAAATTTATGTCTCAAAATACCCCCTCTTCCTATGTGGTCTCTATCGAAGCCCAAACATCGCAAACTGCGCTGCTCATTTTGAGTTTGATACTATGTCCGACTTCATTGAGCGCATCCTTCAGAAATCACCAAATGCTGAAATGGCGGTGGCAGGTGATTCCAATGTCCACAATGACAAGTGGCTTCCTTATTCTAAGTCCGTAACACCGGCTGGTGAGGCGACTGAAATGTTTGCAGCTTTAAACCAACTCACAGAACTTGTGGATCAGCCTACGAGGATACCAGATCGGGTCAACGATACGGGCCATTTACTGGATCTGTTCTTAACTTCTCATTCGGAGAAATACAGTATCTCCGTCAGTTCTCCATTGGGAAACTCTGATTATCGGCTTAGTACAGCGAAATTTCCAATGTCGTGGTCGTGCCAAATGAATTTTCCACCAAAGAAGCCTCTCACCGCAAATATGTTAAGAACCCGTCAAATGAAAATTTAGCTATATTTAAGGCGGCTAGAAATCTGGCAAACAGTGTCCCAAGCTAAAAAAAATATCAAAAAAAAAAAATTCGAGAAGAGTTGCGGCAGGTCTTAAAGCATGGCAATAGCAATAGGACCTTTTGGTCCTTTGCCCGTAAAGTAAAGGAAAACTCCTTGAACAGTAGGAAATCATCAACACCACCTCTGAAAGATGGAGACTATATTTTTTCTACAGCTCAAGATAAATCTAATCTATTCGCCCGAAATTTGCAGCAAACTCTAATTTACTTGATTCTAACTTAATACCCCCGATTATCTCTCTAGCCAGTTCATCGATGCGCCGCATTAGATTTTGATCTAGAGTTGTCGTTAAAGTCCTTGCAAACATTAACACCAACAAGTCAGCCGGTCCGAATTGTATTCCCCCAATTGTCTTCAAATATTGCTGTAAATCCCTGTCTAAGCCACTATCATGTCTGTTTCACCGATCTATGTCTTCTGGCATTTTCCCTTCCATCTAGAAAACTGCTAACATACATCCTGTGCCAAAAAAGGGCAGTAAATCGGACTCTTCAAATTATCGCCCAATTGCTATCGTCTCGGTGCTTTCTAAAGTACTTGAGACCATAACCAACTTCCAGCTGATGAAATATTTGGAAGCTAATCATCTAATTTCTGATCGTCAGTATGGTTTTCGCGGAGGGCGTTCAGCAGGTGATTTAATTAATGTTGTTACTGAACAATGGAACAGAAGCATTCATCAATCTGGTGAATCTCAAGTCATTGCACTCGAGATCTCAAAAGCATTTGATCGCGTGTGGCACAAGGGTTTGCTGTGTAAATTGAGGGCTGTGGCCTTCACGGTTCGTAAATTTTATGGATTGAGAATTTTCTTCTTTGTCGCAAAATCCAAGTGGTGGTGGATGGTGTGACTTCCGATCAACATCTTATAAACGCTGGTGTTCCTCAGGGATTCGTCCTTTCTCCAACCTTTTTTCTAATTTTCATCAATGATCTTCTATCAGCAACTCTCAATCCAATATAATCCTATGCTGATGACAGCTCACTTTCCACCTCTTACAGTTTACCTTCTTCTTCATCGTGAAACGATGTTCTCGCAGAAAGAATTACTATGAATGATCGCCTTACGCGAGATCTCAATTCCATTCTTAAATGGGGTGAAGCCAACAGATTTGAATTTAATCCCAACAAATTTCAATCCTGTGTTTTTTCTGGCCAAACTGATGGTTATTCACCGTCTTTTCTGACTGGTGAATCCAGCTTCTGACACATTTGAGATTCTCGGTTTAACTATATCAAAGAGAATATCTTGGGCTGAACAAATAACCAAAGCAGCGATTGGTGCAGCCAAATGTCTTGGATTTCTCGTTGTAAGGTTTGTTTTAATCTATCCGAAATACTTACAATATATAAGACCTACATAAGACCCAGGTTAGAGTATAATTCCCATATTTGGGCTGAAGCACCGAAAACTCATCTGACTGTACTCGAACGGGTCAAAAACCGAACATCTCGAATGATTGAAGACGTAAAATTATTATCTGATCTTGATTCTCTTTCCCATAGGCGTAATGTGGGAGCCTTATGCGTGTTTTACAAGTACTTTCATGGTCATTGTTCATCGGAACTTTATGATTTATGCCTGGTTTGTCAAAGCCCGCGCGTAATTTAAGACGCCTGGCACACCGATACAATCTGGAAATTAAATTCGCGAAGGCCAATAAATTTAAAAACTCATTTTTTGTTAGGAGTACGCGAATGTGGAATAAACTGAACGACGAGACGTTTCCCTTGGAATACAATTTACAGAGATTCAAACTTAATATCAAAAGTAAACAACTAGAAGATTGAAAACCTTTATTTCTTTTATTCCTCTCTTACCTTTTTCCCCCTAATCCTTCCTTTTACCTTTTGCAGTAGTGCTGTGTGTTTGTTACTAAAACTTTCATATAAAGGATATACATACCTATATCCTAAGTGATCTGAATATTTATAAAAAAAAACCCATATAAGATGGATATTGAACTGTTCAGCCATCTCGTTAAGAGATGAAAGACAACTCCGGGCTAATTGCGACGTGATAAAGCCTGATTGTAAAACTTTAACAGCACCCTGACTGTCCGTAAAAATGCCAATATCTCTTACAAATATTACATGATACTTCATCCAGTCTATGGCTTCCTTGATTGCTATAAGCTCTGCCTGCCTGCTATAAGTTCTTCGCAGAAAACCCCTCCGCCGACCTTTCCATCAATTTTCGAGCCATCTGTAAAAAACTTAATAAAGCCTGACTTTAAAACTGTTCCATTCACCCAGTCCTCTCTGGAAGGAATATCAGTTATAAATTTTACTTCGAGGTATGATGTCGAGATGGTGTAGTCGATAGATTTGGGGATTTATTTGTTCGTTATGATAGATGAGTGTCCCATAATGTTACAGGACCACATAGAAATTGATTTAAGCCTTATGGCTATACTAGCAGCCACTTTTTTAGCCAGGATATCCAAAGGGATGAGATGAAAGAGAATCTCCAGTGCTTGAGTAGGAGTGCTTCTAAGTGCATCACTAATACACAAGGTAGCAGTTCTTTACAATTTCACCAGAAACTTTCTATCGTAGCCTTTTTTACTCTTTCCAGAATATTAGGCTTCCAGCTTAGTTTACTATCCAAAATAAAACCAACTCAGTCTTCAGTAGACACAAGGATATTTACCGAAAGCGCTAATAGCAACATCATCTGCATAAGCCACCACTTTAAAGCCAGTCTCTTCCAACTTTCCAAGCTTAGTAGGTCATTCATGACCAAATTCATTTATGACCCTACTTACAAATCTACAGATGGATGATACACCTAGATTCGTCTTATGACCCTGTCTTTGATCATTTGTTCAATCCAGCTTCTAAGTGTCACATCCACCCCCAAATTTGAAAGTGCTTGCGGATCGCCTCTGGTTTGTCATTATTAAAGGCACCTTCAATATCACAAAAGGTCACCAAAGAGAATTCTTTATATTTGAGGACTTCTATAGGACAAGAGGGAATGGAGAGCATTCTTTCTAGAACTTTCAAGAGGTAAGAAGATAAGCTAATAAGCTTAAGGTCTTTGGGATTGCAATGAGAGTGTTTTCCCGCCTTTGGTATAAAAATTACATTTACTTCAGACTATTTCTTTGGAATGTGACATTGTTCGAGGCTAATTTTGAAAATCGTCTCAAACCAGGGAATAGTTAAGTCAGTGGTTTTCTGAATATCGGCAGGAATAATGCCATCCAGTCCTGCCATCCAGACATGAAAGGCTTGAAACTGTTTACTGCTAACAAAATAGTTCTTGACAATTTTCCTCGCGATAGCTTTATTTGCCTTTGGCAAAATAGGAGGAAAATATTAATAGGAATAAATCTATTGGGCACTTCTAAATTTCATTTCCTTTCCAGGAAATTCATTTCCTTTTTTTTTATTTTAAATTAAGTCACTCTTACAAAGGAGGTGCCCCTTACGAACACATTATTCCTTACACCTCGCATTTCCTTACATACCACACCAGAGTGTAGACGTTCTCGCGATGTAGAGACATAATTCTCATAAGTTTGTCATGCAGAAGTTTGGTTACTATGACGAGTTTCATGATTCATGAAATTTACGATCGTGCCAAAAATTATCTTCGAATACTATAATTGGGAGAGGTATATATCTCAACAAATTTTGCTTCACAGTTTCAGAGTGTTACGAGACCTTGTTTTTTGATTTCCCAATTGACAACGTTACCAAAAACTTTCAATATATATCGACTAGTTAATGATATCTGAGATGCATTTCAAATAGTAGATATCTTGTCTAAGTTTTTTCAAAATCGAAAAACTGGAATCATCTCATTTTACTATCACAATGCCACTAGTATCTGAGATAAAGCTATAAGATGTTTCGTATCGGCCTTTTTGATTAGAACTACGATGTTATATTCATCGGTGAAACTTGGTTAACATCTCGTATGCACTCCGAAGAGTATTTTTCATCCGATTTTGTCATTTATAGAAAGGATAAATATGACTTCGACTCCAGCCTTAAACTTCAGTATATTAATTGCTGTAAATGCCATTACTATATAGTGAATGGTTCGTCATCCTGCTATTGGTGCAATCGCAAATCATGATAAGATTGCCAAAATATCTATTGTAATCGTCGGAGCTCATGCCCGTTATGGGTCAACCATCGACTATTACAATGTGTTCATTAGTTTTATGGATTCATATCCTTAAATGAGATCATATTGTGATTGCGAGAAACTCCAATATTCCGGATATTACATGTTTTAATGCTGTTTGTCTTTTTGTAGCATCGTCAAAAGACGAAAATGCGATTGCTATACTACGATTGTCAACTGTGCAGGCATATCGACTACCCAAATAATTCGAATAAGTAATATAGCCGTGGGAAATTCCTGGATTTGTTGCTTTCGAATAAACTCTTATTCTCTAAGGTTTCATCTTGTGAGGGTTTCATCGGATTTACCATTGTTTATTATACTCAAATAATGATTATTATTTCTTTCGGCAAGGTTTCAATCTAAACAGGAATCGAAAGATTTGTTTAGTTGGCTAAATTCAAACAGGGCTTTCGTGAACTATGGTATAATAGTGATTTGGTCACATTATCAACAGGGGAAATAAAAACCTACATTTAGCAATGTGATTAGGCGAGAGGTCCTAAATTTGATCCTAGCCAGTTGATAGTTAGGTTCTCTCATAAAAAACTGGCATGTTTCTAAAGAGGCTTCTTTTTCTGATTAATAAAAAGAAGCCTTCTGAATGATAAGCTTATAAAATATGATCTATAGAGGCACGGATCATGCAGTCGCAAGAAATTAGAGTTCTAAAGCTAACCGACTGGGCTTACACAAACCATTACTCGGGTCAGAAATGCCTGAAGTATTGGGGGAAATAGAGTCCCCAGAAAGGCTGGAATTTAGTTCAAATCAACTGCACAATTTCATTCACTCAGTCTTCGAGAACCAGCTGTCCTGTGAAGCAAAGGGAGGTTTTTAAAAATTTTCCTTGGTGGAACGAGACACTCGAAAAATTTAGGCTTTCTTCAAAAGGCCGATCCAAGTTTTACTGAGAACCGGATGAAAACTATAAGCTTGCTTTTAGAAACCCACTTTCCGGTCTTAATAGTGGCGGAACCACTTGATGCCTACGAAGGTTCTGGTAGGGTAGTCTATACCCCTCATAAAAGGACACGCGGAGTCTTTCAAGCAGCATATTCATGGCCAGTAAGGTTGGATGGGCTGTTTGCGCATTTAAACCCTTCAAATCCGCTGGGGGTGATAGTATTTTCCCGGCTCTCTCAAAGAGGGGTATTGAACAGAGATTCATCCTAGCTTAGTCTAGAATATATAGATCATTCGGGCTAGCTATGCTTTTAACTACATTCCTAACCCCTGGAAGAAAGTAAAAGTGGTCTTTATACCAAACGGAGGGGGTCGTCCAGATACCCAGCCCAAGACTTCTCGTCGAATTAGCCTCACGTTTCTAGTAAAAACGATGGAGAAAGCTTTGGATTACCATATAAGAAGTGAGGCTCTAAAAAGGAACCCACTTCATCTAAATCAATTTGCTTATCAGGCGGGCAAATCTACAGTGAAAGCACTTAGCAGTCTAATCATTAAAATTGAAGGCACTTTTGCTGTTAAAGTAATCACCCTTTGCGCATTTGGTGACAATGTGGGTGCCTTTGACAATACCTCCCAAGAGTCTATAGAGAAGGCAACATGCGAAAAGGGAACTGAGCTTCCCGTAGTCAATTGGATTGGTTCGATGCTGAAATATAAAATTATTACAGCTCAATTCGGTAGTGAATCAGTAACGATCAAGGCTGTAAAGGGATGTTCCCAGGAACGGGTTTGATATACTACTGACCCTTCTGAGTAGTCATTAACTTGATGTCTAGGGCTACGCGGATGACTTGACTGTAATAGTTAGAGGGAAATTTGACAATATCATTTCTGAACTTATGCAAAATGCACTTGTATTCAGGAAAGATTAAGTGTCAATCCAAATAAAACAGCTCTCGCGGTGCTACTGTTAATTTTATCAATGAGGTTAAATATCTAGGAGTCATTCTGGATCAAAAACTAAACTGGAAACAACAAAAACCCAAGGTTTCGGTTGCCTTGGTATTACGGGAGCAATGAGAACAATCCCTACTGTTTAAACAATTCCATTAGAATGCCTTCCGTCAGTATGCCAGCCAAACTGGATTTAAATAAGCCCTGAGTTTGGTTGCCGGCAGAGACAGTTGGATGACAGGAGGCCATCTTTTGAAACAGGATCCATGGTATGGTACACAGACGGTTCAAAAACAGAGGATTGAGCAGGAGTATAGGAATAGTCGAGAGTGGAATTGCACTTTCCAAGTCATTGGAATTCAATACAACTGTTTCTAAGCAGAAATGCACGCCACAACAACTGTTTCTAAGCAGAATTGTGCCTTGGTAATGCTTTTGGTTTGGACAGCTTTTGATTCATTGGTAATTTTGATTTTTATAAACGTCCATGTAATCGTAATATCCCATCTTTACTGATGACTGGGCTTAAAGCCGATAGTTTTTAATCCAACGTTGTTCCCCTTATCGATGTCTGAAGTTCCTTACGGAAGTATCGACGTTGTTCAAGCTTAATTAATTTTTAGGGCTTCCACGAGCTTTAGTTCTGGTACTGTCACTTCCTTCTATTGTAGTTGTTTATGAACACGAAGGTTTATGAACCTTTGGCAGTACACAAATGCTTCAAATTACGAATATTTGAAATTATATCAAATAACTAATGTAGCTTGTTAGATTTGACTCCTTTGACTCCGGATACTATAGTAGACGTTTCATTGGTTCCTCATTTGAATGAGTTAGCCGGATCAAGTCAAATTTAAAGGTGTCGTCTTCAGGATTGTAGAGGATTCCTAGTGTTTTTATGATGTGGTTGAATTTTAAACTAACCATCTCTTTTGCTCGTAGGTGCTCAGAAACGTTACTTATAATTTCAAGAAATCCTTGTAAAACTTGGCTTCTGGTAGTCCCGTTATTGTTTCAGCAAATAGTCTTTCTGTGATCACTTCTTCCTGGGTATGTGTTTTTCGTTGCGGAATGGCATCATTTTCTATTAATAAATCTAACTGTTGTCCAATTGTTTTACTTGTGACCATTGACATCATTTTGCTCTTTTTGCTGTAGCATGTATTTCCCATTATGATCCAACCAAGTTCAGTTTTTTGGGTGATTGGATCTTGTGGGCGTCCTCTAATACACGAAATCCGATCCACTTCTGGTAACTCCCAGTGAATGTCGGAATTTGAAATCGTGGTAACCGAATGTCCGAATGCTTTGTTGGTTTTCATTTTTCGTTTTCTTCCTATATAGGTTCGTTGTTATTGGAAGGATGATGGTTTAACACTCCCTGTAATTTTTTTTCGAAATTCTGTTCTTTGAAGTACTTCATGCGTTGTCCCTCTTCCTCAGTACGAAGCGTGCAAATTTCTTCGTGGAGTTCAGCTATTTGCTCCATCTGTTTTTGCACTTAGTGACAGCTCCATTGCCGGTTTTGAGCCAGTTTCTACAAGGTCTCAGGTCTCATAAATTTTCTTGTAGAGGCTTCTCATCTGAATTGTCTGCCATTTTATCATTTGTTGCAACTCTGGATTAGGTATTTCCAACACTGTATGTTTGTTGTTAAAATGGATATCAGATATCTTTTGACTGCTTTCAGTGGTTGATGTTCTTGATAGTGCTGCGTATGGCGTGAGTTCTGGGTGATTTATACTGCGATCACCTATATGAGCGTGATAGTGGAGACTCGATGTTCGGGGCTTCCGTCTTGGTGCGATGCCTTCGGTACAGATGTCGTACTGCCAACGTGACCCCCATGCCGATGATGCTCCAGAGCAGGAATTGTGTTACCACGTAATGATGGATGTGGTGAGTGCTCATGGCTACGTCCTCATCCGATTGCAGGTCCCTTAGTTCGGTTTCTAGAGCCGTGATGTTCGGAGTAGTGATATCGAAACTGAGATGAGGTGCTGAGGTAAGTTCTGGTGACGTGGTTTCTAATGAGAGATTAAATGCTGGGATGAACGCTTCGTCTCGTTGACTGACCCAGTTGCGGATGGCATGCAAATGGACTTGGTTGCCCCTAAGCGTACAACCTGGTTGTAATGTGATGAGACCGTTATCTTCTAACATGCATGGGTATGTGATTGCATCACAGATAAGGTCAGTGGCAGTTTTTTGCGTCACTCCGAAGATCCATTGATTTGGTGCGTGTAACTTGATGAAATAATTTTTCGCCACTGTTGTTTCGAGAGCGCAGCTTTGGTGTTGAACCGGTGCATGTAAGAACATTGATATTTCGCATTGTATGTGTCCACTTTGCTGAGTATGCAGTGTGGGAATGTCACACAGAAGCAGATCACTAAGTACTTCTCTGCATGCCATCTTTTCTTCTGAGGAAATGGCGGCAAAGTGTTCTCGAAATTGATCCACCAGGATGTACTTGGTTGATGGGTGGAACCGTAGCTGAGTGTTATCATGAGTTACTGGAATAGCCATGACTTCATACATTTGATAGTTCCATGACTGTACTAATGGTATTTCTAACGCGATGATTGCGTTGGAGTAGGTTATTCTGGTCTTCACCGTCATTAATTGATAGACGTGGTGTAACTCTAGTTGTCCATGCCCTGGCATTATGATTTCTTTTGGAACCTGTTTTAAGATAATGGAGAGTTCATGCTCTAGTTGTTTGGGGGGTAATAATGCTGGGTGGATTATATGATTTTTGGCTCCGGTTAGTACTTGTAGCAGACCCGTCTGTGTATCCTCTACATGTTTGAGCAGTAGCCCTAACTGGAAGGACAGGAGTAGTAATGTCATGGATTCATCTTGCTGCCTTTGATATTCATTGAGCTTAGTCAATTTTAATTCGAGTTGTCGATTTGTCTCCGAGAGTTGTCTTAATTGTTCGGCAGTGATTGCGCTGCTGTGTTTGAATAACCGTAGTGTGTTATCAATGATGGACGTCTGATTTTTTAGCAGTTTCCTGGTGTATTCATCATCCAAATGGAGTTGCTCGAATTGGTGTTCGTATTCTGCTGCTTCTCTTTGGGAGAGTATCCCAAACATATCTCCGACCAGGAGCCCGATGGTGTTGCCCAGTCCACGTTTGAATCTTGGATGGTTCCGATCATTGTGGATCAAAAACTCGTTGTCTTGTCTGATGTTGTTAAACTGCCAACGCAGTTGTTGTATTAGGAGGTTACATGTAATGGCTTTTGCGTGAGTACAGGTCTTTTCCAGTAACGTTAATCCATCGTCTACACTGTTGATCTCCTTCCAATAGTTGGTCAGGTCGTATCGAATAATCAACTTCCAATTTGTTGCTAACAATTCGACCTTGGCGATTTTGTCGAAATACATGCCTGAGTTTGTCCATGCTTTGATGGTCACGCCCTCTTGGTTTTGGATAGGATTACCGATCACGGGTTTAATGTGGGCTAGACTGATCATACATAGGACCATGCAGGTATGCAACAACATTCGAGTGTTGATTGTACCATTGCTTGGTACTTGCTTTACTTTGCGGCTTGGCTGTTGCCTTAGCAGCGGCAGCGGTGCCGTTGTCACTATCTCATCATCACGCTTATCAGTTGATCCCCTTTGGATGGGTAATGGAGACAGTTTGGTGATTGGCCTCTTGATATTGGGGTTATCAGCAGTCCTCAGGGTAACGACACGGACAAGGCCATCCTTTCCGGGATGTAATTCTGTAACTCTCCCTATTTTCCATCTCGTTGATGGTTGCAGATCGTCTTGGATTAACACGATGTCTCCCTTAATGATGTTTGGTGTTTCTTTTTTCCATTTGGAGCGTTGTTGCAGGCGATGTAAATATTCTGCCCGCCACTTCTTCCAAAAGTGTGATCGCATGTTTTGAATCACTTTCCATCGTGACAATAGATTTGTTGAAAGCATTAGTTGTTCTATCTCCGGTGGAGCCAACAGCGCGTTGCCAATCAGGAAATGTCCTGGTGTTAACACATCCAAAGATTCCGGGTCTTCACTTAATGGGCAAAGTGGTCTAGAATTTAAACATGCTTCTATCTGGTTTAATAGCGTTGTCATCTCCTCATACGTTAGCTTGGTATCACCTATACACTTTTTCAAGTGTGTTTTGATGGATTTTACGCCGGCTTCCCAAAGTCCACCAAAGTGTGGTGACGTCGGTGGAATGAAATGCCAGTTTATGGGTTGCAGCAATTTATGGGCTCCCACGAAATTGGTTCCGTTGTCGCTGTACATATGGGCAACAATACCCCTCCGTGCCGTGAATCTTCGAAATGCGCTTATAAATCCTTCACTTGATAGATCAGATGCTACCTCTATGTGAATGGCCTTAGTGGCTAAACAAATGAAGATGCATATATATCCTTTAGATGACTTGTTTCCTCGGCCTTTACTCATCCGTATGTTTATGGGCCCTGCATAAACAACTCCTGTATGGGTGAATGGTCGTGATACGGTTACACGAGGTTTGGGGAGGCTTCCCATCAGCTGTTCGGCTAATTTGTGTTTAAATCGGTGACAGCGGATACACCGGAAGTTATGATGTTTTACCGCTTGCCCTCCTTTGATGACCCAGTACTTCCTGCGGATATACGCCAGTGTCAACGCCTGACTTCCATGTAACGTTTCTCGATGGCCCCAATCTAAGGCTAAGCTCGTAAACTGTCCCTTGAATGGTAAGACCATCGGGTGCCGCTCTTCGTATGATAACAGAGAATTGTCTAACCGTCCGCCTACTCGAATGATGTGGTGTTGGTCCAAAAACGGATGTAATGAGTGAAGTTTGCTGCTTTTGTCGACGACGTTCCTTATTTCTAATGACGCGTGCTCGTCCTTGAATTCCAAAAGTTGTATGGTTCGGACTAGCGCAATTAGTGCATGCTGCCATTCTTCAGGTTGTATCATTCCTCTATGTTTTGTTCGCCATCGTAACATAGTAATGGTAATACGAATGAGACGCTTGAGTGAGGATTGACGGTTGATCATCTTTAAGACAGAGGATTCTTCATCTAGCATCTGATGGTGTGCTAAGACAACTGTCTTCTCTTCCTCTGTTGTTTCGAACATTTCGTCAATGTGGTATTGTTCCTGATTTAATAAAAAAGGAGGTCCTTTCCACCACATTTCCGTTGCGGTTAATTGCTTTGCCGTAACTCCGCGGGATGCGCAATCTGCTGGGTTGTGTTCTGACTTGATATGCTTCCATGACTCTGGGTTGGTGTTGGTCTGTATCTCTGACACTCGCGTTGCAACGAAAGATTTCCAAGTTGATGACGGTTTCCGTATCCAAGCTAATGTGATCATGGAGTCGGACCATAACGTTACGGCCTTCATGTCAATGTCAAGGACTTGTGTTACTCGTTGGACCAATCGGCTTAAGAGTAATGCGCCACATAACTCTAAGCGTGGAATGGTTATCATTGTTCTTTTGGGTGTGACTTTGGATTTTGCGGTCAGAAGACGTACTGTCACCTCGCCGTTGTTAATGATCTTGCTGTAAACGGCCGCTGCATATGCATGTTCGGAGGCATCGCAAAATCCATGTATTTCCACTGTGCAACTTTCTTTACCGTATCTGATGTATCGAGGGATCGTCATCGTCTGGGTGCTCTTCAAATCTAATTTTATCTGGTTCCACTTGTCTGCAAATTCCATTGGTAACGGGTCGTCCCAACCGATGTCCAGACTCCATAACGTCTGGTACATTATTTTACATTTGACGATTAGAGGTGCAAGCCACCCTAATGGGTCGAAAATTCTTGACATTTCAGACAAAAATTGACGCTTCGTCAGTCCATTAGTGTTGAGTGGTAGAGTCACGTGGAATAAGAAATAATCCCCAACGGGGTTATATTGAACTCCAAGCGTCTTGATGGATGAGCTCTGATCGACCTTCTTGATGGAGTGTTCGTCCATAAAAGCGAGGTCACCCATTAAGACCTTTGACCTAGGTATGCCCTGTAATATGTGTGGACAATTACTGGACCATTTTCCCAACTCCATTCCCCCCTTATGTAGTAATTGGACTAATTGCGACTGTAGCCGTTGCGCTTCTTCTATTGTGTCCGCGCCGGTTAGTACATCATCTACGAAACAATCATTTTTGATTATGTGACTAGCTTCCTCGTGCTGGTGGATTTCATCATCCGCTAACTGATGCAACGTCCGGATTGCGAGATACGGTGCTGCCGATGTTCCGTATGTAACTGTGGTTAGTTGGTATTCGTGTAAAGGATGATGGGTTTTCTCTCTCCATAGTATGGTCTGGTACGGTTGATGTTCCTTATGCATCTTGACTTGTCGATACATTTTTTCTATGTCCGCGGAGAATACGACCCGATGCTTCCTCCATTTGAGCATTATGGCCCACAAGTCATTTTGTAGAGCAGGCCCGATGTGCATCGTGTCATTCAAACTTACGCCCGTCGATGTTTTCATCGAGGCGTCGAACACAACTCGAATTTTAGTAGCTTCTGCTGTCCTCTTAATGACAGCATGATGAGGTAAGTAATATTTCCCGCTGTGGGGCGGTGCCCGTTTCATGTGCCCTAAGTTGAGGTACTCGGCCATGAACTGACAATATTGCTCTTTTAATTCATTATTTGAATCCAGTTTTCGTTCTAGTTGTAAAAACCGTTGGCGCGCCCGTTGCTTTGAACTTCCTAACAGGTCTAAGTGCGTTTCTTTGAACGGCAGCTGGACCACATATCGTCCAAAAGGGTCTGGTCGTGTGGTTTCACGATAGGTATTTTCACAAGCGATGTTTTCAGTTGTTTCTTTTCCAATACCCTCGACGATTTCTTCTAGTTCCCAGAACCGCTGCATCGTTTTTTCCAGCTTTGTTCCGCTGTGAATTTGTACTGAGAGATGAGCCGTTTTTATCTGAGTTGGACCTGAGATCACCCAACCGAAGCTCGTCTTGATGGCATTTGGTTTCCCCTTTATTATTGGACCTTCAATGAGATCTCCATATACGTCGGCTCCTAATAAAATGTCAATGGGAGCGGGCGTGTCAAACGTTGGGTCGGCCACGATTAACTGATTCCAACGGTTATTTCGTTTGATCTGTTGTTCAGGCACATTCATGGTGATCCTTGGCAATACGTATGCTTCAACCATTAATCGATATGATGATGAAAAATGTGGATGAAGCCATATTTGAACTTTGGCGGTTGTTGGATTGGTGTTATTTGCTCCTATTCCCGAAATGGTAACAGATGTTTGGCATAACGGTAGCCCGAGCCGATTAACCGCCTCTTCCGTGATGAGCGAGACCTGTGACCCCTGATCTATCAAGGCTCTGAAATCGGTAAACTCTCCACACATATTTTTGCTTTTGACCAGAGCGGTTGCCAACAGGGTTGTGTGGTGGGAGTCTGATGTGCTGATGGTGACTCTTTTATCCAGCTGTTGTTGTGGTTCATGCAGCAATTGATGGTGCCGGTTGCTGCATATTGTGCATGCTGCATTAACCTTGCATGTTATTTGCGAGGTGTGCAGCAGACAGTTGGTACAGATGTGTGCTCGATTAATAAAGTCGATCCGTCGTTTTATGCTGATGTTACGGAAATGGTGGCATTGGTCAACGAGGTGCCCCTTCTCTTTGCAATAAGAGCAGGCGGTCGTAAACTTCTGGATGTAGGCCCTCTGATCACTAGTCTCAATGACGGGGGACACGCCACGCTGCTGGGCAATGTAGTCTGTCCTAACTGATCGCGTGATGGATGGTTGTTGTGTCCTGAGTTCGCCTCTTTCAGTTCCAAGGGAGACGATCCGTTGATGAACCGGGTGATCGGACTTAGTTGTTCGCGTGATGGACGCCTTTTGTGTCCCTGTGGCTTCTAATAGCTGGAATCTTCGAAGCAAGAATTCCATGCAATCTTCCAGCTTTGGAATTTCTCGTGGGCTGGCGAGGGATAATTCATATTTTTCTAACGTCTCTGCATCGACCTTTTTCATAATGAGATGACCCACGAAAGCTTCAAAAGTATTATCTAGTTGAAGGTTTTGAATATTATGAATGGTTTCAACAACCGTATCGTGCAGCCCTCGGATGTTTGACGCTGTTGCTAGATGAATTTGGTGTAGTGATAATAATGTGTTGAAGTACGTAGACGCAAGCAAACGTTTGTTGTCGTATCTTGTCTGTAAGATACTCCACGCCTTCTCATAGTTACCGTCTACTGAAGAAAGATGGCTGATGAGTTTTGCCGCCTCTTTCTGCACGTGCGCCTTTAGATAGCACATTTTTTCGGTGTTTGATAGGGCCCCTTGGTGAATAACTTTAGTAAAGAGGTCTTTAAATGATGGCCACTTCTCGTATTCACCGTAAAAGACGGGAACCTCTATCCGGGGAAGCCGCATACTTAACGATGGCGTGGGCTTCTGTGGTTCGTTACTGATGAAGTCGTGTAACGTTATTAATCTCTCCTCGGCAATCATGCTCAACTCTCCATAGTAATCGTCGCTGAAGTATTTCACTTCTTGTTCCTCTTCGGTGGTGTTGATGAGGATGGCCCGATGTAGATGATCAATAACCGCCAAATCTTTATTTATTTGGTCAACTTTGATCTTGGCATAAGTCTGGGAACATTTTCCTGAATCCCAGTCCCTCCTGATGGTATCCAGGCGTCTATACAGGAGCCGCATATTTACGTCCTGTTCGTGGAACAGCGCCTGATTTTTGTCGGAGTTGGTCTCTGATGAATGTGTCCTAACATGGGCAGGAGGTCCCCAATTCTGAATAGGAATCCTGAGGGCCGATGTATCCTGGCTTGGAGTTTCGATGATGATGGTTTTCATCGACTCTTCGTTGGACTTCCCTGCACTGGTTGTGGATGATGTTGGTTTCAGGAAGGATTTCCGTTCAGCTTTCGGAGAGATTATTGGTGCGGAAATCATATAACTGGTGCAATCGTCGATGAATTTGTGGTATGCTCGTTGTACCTGCTTTCGCTCTTTCGAATAAGGGTGATTTGTCCCCAATAACTCGTTAGCCACCACTTCCCGGTCACAATCGTAATACGCTTTGTATAATGATTGGACGGTCGACTGGTGCTTTTCGAGTTGACCTCTGGTTACACACCCTTCTTGATCGAGTTTGACGATCTCTGCCAAAATCGCCTTCCCCCGCTCGTTTTGTTTTTTAATTAGCTCTTCCATTGATTTGAAGCTTAATTTGTTTGTGAACTTTGTCTATGTTTTTTTATTATTATTATTATTATTAGGCCTAGACAACGCCGTATTGCTAACTCAGATGGTTGGTTTAGCTCGAAGGACCATGAAAAATGCAATATCTAAACTATGATATTACGATAATAAAATTGTACTCGCTTTATTTTTCTAAATGTATGTTCTTATATACTATTTACAAGGAAAAAACGTTTATGCAAGCAATAAATGTTTTAATGCAAACATATATATTGTAAACGTTTATTGCTTGCATACATATTGTAAACTTATATGCGCCACCGGATGTACCACATATTTTTATAGGGTGCAGGCGGGTTATTGAGTACATGGGTTGTCTGGTGACAAACCATGTCTCTTATGGTTCATTTGAACAGTGTAAGTGGTGGGCCGTTGTTTAATTTTCTACCCATTGTTGTAATAATTCGTTATACGTTTCTAATACACGTCTTGGTGCTTTGAAGCTTAGGGAGGCTCTAAGTTGACATTTTCAATTCTCGTTCGTCAGTTGAGTGCTACTTGTTGTAATTTATGAAACTCGTTCGATTTTGCCACTTCTCGATGGTTTGAAGTATTACTTTCCGTTTCCATAAGTTCTTACTAGCTTGAAGGACCACTGTTAGTTCAGCCTCAGCTTGAACTAAATTCCTACCTGATAAAAGATAGGCATTTGATAAAGTTTGAAACTCTCGATGCCACACTCAAGAGGAGAGAGCATGATCAACAGAAAAAAGAAGAACTTATCATAGAGGTCAGGAAATGTATTGGGTTATAGGTCGAGCCTCTCAGCTTACAATTATCATCAAGCTGCTACTATTGGTAAATAATGATGCTGATATGGAACTGAGATATCCAAGCTCTATCACAAAGTCTAAAATTATACAGTCGTTCCAAAACTGAGTTATTCGTAGCATCGTCAATGCTTTGTGTTATATCTCTTGTGGATATGATCAGATGCATCAACCAAGTCAGCGCTTCCTCAATCACTACCACCTCTGCCTGGTACACACTGCAGTGATCAGGAAGAAGAACGGATATATTCACATTTAATTTGTCACATAGACTCCAGCTCCGACTTTGCCGTCTAGTTTGGAGCCGTCAGTGAAGAATTGTATACTTCCAGTTTCTGTTGTTGACCTGTTCCCCGAGGATTCCCTTGAGTGGATAAGGGTCCGGAAGCTTTTTTAAAAGCATACAATCGGTATTGTGTATTCACTACTGGCCAAGTCTTCATTAAGCGAAATGCCAATCGTTGAGTGGCCCGTCTGTAGATATGTCCACTCAAACTCGGCAAAGAGTCGTGCAGCCGTAGCTGCTACTCTCTGCTTACCAAAGATGTCGACAGAAAGAAGGTAGAGCATATTCTTCAGAGCACGTGTAGGGGTTGTCCTCAGTGCCCCGCTTATAAGCAAGCAGGCCGTTCTTTGTACCTTCTCTATCATATTATCCTTCTCTTGTTTTCTTGTCTAATGCTGGCCACCACACACTCACTCCATACATCAGAATCGGTCTGACTACAGCGGTGAAGAGCCAGTGTAACAGCTCTGGTTTTAGACCCCCATCTCCTACCGACGGCGTTCAAACATGAGTATAGAGCCATGGTAGACTTCTTTACTCTCTCTAAAATATTGGGCTTCTAATATTTCCAAGTTTAGCCTACTGTCCAAAATTATGCTCAGAAATTTTGCCTTATTAGTAAAGGCCAGTGCCGTGCCTTTTAAGGTAGGAGGGGCGACTACCTGAATTTTATATTTCTTGGTGAAGAGTACAAGCTCTGTTTTGGATGGATTTATACCCAGCCCACATTTGTTAGCCCACTTTGTAATGATTAAGAGCACGTGTTTCATGACTTCCCTGATCGTGCTTAGGTATCTACCCGAAATAACGATCACTACGTAATCTGCGTACGCTATCACCCCTATTCCCTCCCTCTCCAGTTCCAAAAGTAGTCCATTGATTACTATGTTCCAGAGAAGAAGTGATAGGACACCACCTTGCGGAGTTCCTCTATCTACTCGCCTCCTAATGGTGGATTTCACTATTCCGAGTTAACAATACTGCATTCTAGCATCTGATTTATCAACCTCCTTAAGGGGTAGTCCACATCTAAGAAAGACAGAACTTCCTCCGTCCTGACATTGTTAAAGGCGCCCTCTATATCGAGGAAGGCTACCATACAGTACTCTTTCGAGTGGATTGATTTCTCAATTGTTCGAGCGAATGCAGAGTCGTGTCCACAGATTTCCCTTTCCAGTACGCATGCTGAGAAGTCGCCCAATTACTGAGTTTTATTTTTGCACGCATGAACATGTCAATCAGTCTTTCCAATGTTTTCAACAGAAAGTATGGTAGAGTTATAGGTCTTAGGTCCTTTGGGTAGGCCTGTGAATTCTTTCCTGTTTTCGGGATAAAAATCACCCTAACTTTCGTCCATTTCCTAGGAATATAATTCAGCTTTAAACACCCCCTGAAGATCACCTCCGGCCAAGGGAGAATGCTCGACGAGTGTTTTTGCAATTCCACTGGAATGATACCGTCTGCGCCTGCCGATTTATAAAGTCTAAAGCCGTATAGAATCCTGTTTCTTCACATAATTTTCTCCTTGCACCCCGACGATTTCCTTATTCCTACCAAGCTCCGTCGACACATCCACACTTCCTGGGAAATGGGTTTCCAACAGGAGCGCCAATGATTCCGCACTAGACGTTGTCCACAGCCCATCTGGTTTAATTAAGTAACTAGGGCTCGTAGATAAGATGTTTCTGAGGCGTGAGGTCTCCGAAACACCTTTCCTTTTATCACAGAATAGTCTCCAAGACCTCGTCTGTGCCTTCCCTAATTCCTTTTTATACTTTTTAAGGTGCTCCTTAAAGGAGTCACAATCCTGAGCTTCCATAGAGCCTTTTGTTTTGTTGAATGCTTTCCTACACCCTATACGAAGGATTCCCAAATCGCTGAACCACCGTACGGTTTCTGCTTCTCCTTAGGTATTTTCTTGGGGCAAACAGTGTCCAAGGACAAGATACAAGCGCTTGTAATTTCCTCCAACAGGAAATCCAGCTCCTTCTCTGTGGCTGGGCTTCGGAGCATCGGTCGGTAAGAGTCGTACTAACACTTCCCCGTATTTGTTCCAGTTAATCCTTCTAGGACTCCTGAAGGCTTTTCGGGTAACAGGGTGAATGCCAATATTAAACGTCACGTACTGATGGTCCGAAAAGGAGAGTTCCTTCGCCACCCTCCATTCTTTGACCATATGTATAATGGTATAACACCGTCTTAGTAATAAATAAATTAAAGGATCTGAATGAACAGATAAAATGGATACTACGAGACATGGCAGTATCCTAGAATTACAGACTCTCACGAGACTAAGACCGGTTCTATTTAGGGACACTTTTAGATAAGTTCAGTATAACATTCAGAAAGACAACAAAACACTAACGGCTGATTTATCTTTTATCTTTTTACCTGTTTCAATGTAGGCACAAGCCTAGTTCACAATGGACGAAAATATTAGCTGAAAACATTGCAGCTAGTAAGTGATGAAAACCATCAAACAAACGCTATTAGACACCGTTCTTAAGAAATTTGACTTGAACGAAACGTTGTCGGACATTATGCATAATCATTTGCATTTGTATCATTTTTAAATTAAGCAGACACAAGACAAGCTTAACAGCCATACTTAACAGTCTATATTAAAGAGTAAATTGTAAGGCAACTATAAAGAAACACTTCTACGAATCAGATAAAGTGCGCCAAATGCCTAAAAAACTTAGCATTTTTGTTGGTTATCAGATGAGCTAAAACACCAACCAAATTAACATACAAACAAACGCAATATTAAAAAATTGTATAATATCTTAAAAGTTGATCACTACTCGTACACATAGATCTGAATACGCCCAATACAAAGCAACCACAAAATTGCTTTCACAGACTTGCAAATTGTTTACATATTTTTTTTTTGAAACAGCCGAAATGTATGCAATTTTAAAAAATTTTACATGTTTCTTGTTCAATTGCCATTTTGTTGTTGTTACTACTAATTGTTCATAATTGATATGTAATTAGTTTGTTAGTATTTTAGTTGTTTTGTTGTTAGACTATTAAATTAATGCAATTGCTTTTTTATGCTATGTTAGGAGATTTATTGTTTGAATTTCAACTATTGTATGAATTTGTCTGAATGTACTACAGTACCATAAAAAACGTTATGTAATATTACAAAAGTGTAATATCAAAATTATAATATGTACATTGCATTGTCGTACTAAAGCTTATTTTACGTGTTTAACACTTTTTATTGGAATGTACTAATTTAGTGTAATAAAAAAAAATTAACAACCTGTGCAAAATTAAAATTTCAATTTACTTTGCGCTTTCATTACGCTAACGACTGTTGGCGTGTATCGGTCGCATTGCAAAGTGCACTTAAAATTAAGTGAACAAAAGTTTAGTTTTTAATTAAAGTGTTTGTTTTATTAATAACTATACAATAAGTTTATTTTACAATTGTATTTTGTATAATGAAATTTGTGCTTGTAATACTGGTTTTGTGTACGATTGGAGTGGTACAGCCAAAATCTGTTCAACTGGTTTCAAAAGATGATAATCTATTTCCATTGACTATAATACATATAAATGATTTTCATGCCCGGTAAGTGAAGTAATTACACACATGTACTATACATAATATGTATATATCGTAAATATTTTTTTAGTAAAAATGTTATAAACGTTTATTACAATTATTATTTGAAAAGTTGAGTAAATACTTGTTAAAAGTTTGATTGACATTTTATTTTCCGGACCGATTAAATTATGATGTAGTTACACTATTATCTCTAATTAGGTGAGTAAAATTATTCGATTGTGTTTTGTGTCGACATAATTAGTGTAATATCATCAATTAGACCAATAAAGTGTTTTGTTTTATTTTTATTTGATAATGAAGAAATGTTTTTGAATGGTCAATATTGAAAAATCGATTGATTGATTGATTGATAGATCGTTATCTTTTTGGTTTGTCGTTACATCATGTTTTTCTACCGATTGCTTAGCGAAGCAAGATTAAGCCTGTGGTGCTTGTACAAATAGTAATTGTATGACGATCTGTATTCGAGTTTAATTTGTTCCGGTATGTGACACGATAGTTATGATATCTGGAGGAGAGACTGCGGATTTATTTTTTCGACGTTATTCGAATCAGTTTCGAAAAATAAAGTTGCGATTACGGACGATGATAGTTTTGTACAGATGATTCTTTCTAAATTCAGGGCTCTAACATCAGGTGTTTCTGATGATTTATCTCTTGCTTATGAGATATGCAGTCATGAAGTTATAATTACTCTTTGAATCTGAACCAAACGATATGTTCAAATGTTTTAGGGACCAAGGCGCAATTGATGTATGTGCTATTGAACAACGTGTTTTTCATTACCTTAATTCACATGATTGTACTGCATGTATATAAATAAAAGATGTTGTCCTGAGGTGATTAACTTTTATAAACGATAAATTCTATGGCTTGATCTCAATATTGTGACTGCCTTAGTCATTTTTTTTCAATAAACAAACATAATTTTGAGTTAGTTCTAGCAAAGCTGTTAGATATAGCAAAGCAAACTATATAAGCTACGTCACACCTTTGTTTTGTGGAATTTAGAAATAACCATATTCCCTGAAAGCTTTCTGAAACCTTCATAAGCTTTTTTATTAAATTGACCTTGCTGAATCTCACGGTTCTGAAGTATGTTGGAACACGAGCTCCGCTGGTGTTTTCTTTGTCACTCCACTTACACTGCTGTTTATAAACATTTAGACGTCACTCAATTTCTCGTCCCAATCAAACCATTCAATGCCTGAACTAATCATGATCAATTTTTCAGTTACTATGCGATTCTCTCGTTCAACCAGTCTTTCCGCTCGCGGACAACTACTCACCAACATAATGGGGTGCATAAAATGAGTTTCGCAAAACTGTGTAAACAATTTTGATTTAAACGCCATACCTTGGTCTGAGATTATATTTTTAGGTCGGCCATAGTTTGTTAAGAAGAACTTGAAAATTATTAACGTTGCGTCAGCACCAAGATGGCTATGTATCGATTTTAGTAGCATTAGTTGCTACTTACGGCCCTAATGATCAATATGCACTGGTATAAAACGCTTTTACAACGTCGTAGTTTAAGCATTGTACATTGAACATTTGCTATGAATCTCTTGGTCACCTTGTTCTAATTTCTCCCTAATTTTAAAAATTTCAGAATCATTATGCTACATGGCTGCTACCAAGTTGAGGTTTAGATTTTATTTCTGAACTCTGCAATCTGTTCTGGGGCCGAAACTCTCCCAACTCCGATGTTTAGATTTATAACTAAACCTTACCTGCTATCACTTTCGTGATTGTTCGCTTCATGCACCGGATTTCGGCTGAGTGCATCAGATACCTGATTAGGTTTCCCTGACATGTAAAATCTACACTAAAATCCCTTGCTTGTTCGCCAACAACTTCAATCTGTTGCAATCAGTCCGATACTATGATATATTTGCCCAATAGATAGACCCGAATTTTTTTAAACCAGTCGCAATTGCCAGAGCCTCCAATACGATTGCTGAATACTTGAGCTCTCCTCTCGATGTTTTTCAACTTTAATGTTTTATAGGCCTAAGACACTCGTCGTCCTGCGTTTGAAGTAGTACGGCATCTAAACCGACAGAGCTGGCATCTGTATGACCTTGGCAATTCAAATTTCGATCGTATATAGATTGATTTTCTCACTAACCTCTTTTTTATTTGCAAAATTCCCGATAAACCTTCGGAAATAACTAAAGAGTCCGACAAAACTGCGTAACGCATAAGACTGTGTTTACTTTTTCTTTTGATATAGCTTCACGTTCGGATTTAACATCGAACTGCTCACTTTGCCTACAGACTTCTTCCCGAGCCACGGTTTTGTGTATATTAATGGTCATATGATTACTGGATATTTTGAATACAGGAATTCTTGCGTTCCCATTTCCATCCAACTTGATTAAGCATTGCGGAATTATTTCCCCAGTTTCACGCATACTTCCTTCTACACATAATTCTTGATTTTTCATGTCACCATGTTCACTCATATAGGCAATGTGATTGTTCGGTATATGTTAGTATCTTTGGTTGTCACCAAGGCAATTTTTGTAAGCGGAGTATGATCGGTATGACATACTGGATAATCAATCCACTGACATCGTTTTTGTTCGGTGTATTAATGACCCACCAGTAGTAGCACTGATTGTAATGAGTCCATTTCATCTATTTCCATTCATATATTTCATCTGTTTCCCTTTGAAATTTTCTATTGGTTCCATCATCCCAGTGCCATAACCAATCACCCTACCGCCACCAGTTCTCCTATTCCAGTAAACTTTCTATGCTATTGCACAACTTTCTTTTATCAACGTCTTGCTGCTTCCTATATCTACGTAGCACACAATATCGAAACCATTTAACCATTTTAGAATTATCTCGCATGACTATTTACACAAGTAACAATGCCTAAATGGTTAACATTATTTTTCCGAAACACACTGGAGCGTGCGACATGGCACACCACTCGAACCTTTTCTGCTGGGCACTGCCCCACCATAAGTCGTTTAGTGTGACAAACAAAACACGTACTCTCTTTTTTGTTGGGACAGTTACTAGTCACATGATTTTTTTTCGACAATTATAACACAACACGTTTTTGTCAATTTTTTTGTGGGCCTTTATTTACTTTAGTAACTCTGTCAACAGTACTGCTGGCGTTCGACATTGTGAAAATGGACCTAGGTAGTTACGGAACCTGGTGTTCTCTAGCCCCATCTCATTTTCAGTTCATTAATCCATAATGATTGTTGACTGCTGACGGATCATCGAACCATTCTACTTAACCTGGCTTGTCAGGTAATAGCATTTAACAGTGTTTGAAATCACGAGATGATAATCCAAGTGTTTGTGTCGAAATTGCAAGATATGAACGTGGATAATATGTGGTTTAAACAAAGCCCAAGAAATAACTCAATTCTTATGCATGAATCATTTCCTAGTTATGAAACCGCCTGTTTAGATTATAAGATTTTTTTAAAGGTTTTTTGAGTTCTTGGGTGAATTATAGGCCACCCTTTATTTATTATAATCGTTATCACCATACTACTGAGACGATGGGGAATTTTAAACATTCACAGAATAAAACACAAAACGATAAACATTTGTGTATTTTTTTAAATTGGACTTTCAACATTATGTGGAAAACGGTTTTTTCCCATTTTTAAAAAAACAAAAAACCAAATTTCACTTATCGGGGTTTACTGATTATTTCATAATATAATTTCCGAATGTGCTAAGATAGCATTAAAAAATCTATAATAAAAAAAAATGAAAAAAGGAGAGATTTGGTTTTGTGTCTTCGCTTAATTTTGTGTCTACGCTATGTGGTGGTTTGATAGATGATCCAATTTTATTTAAGTACATAATCGCGTTATAAATAACTTATCGCAAATCCAAATCCGCAACAACAAATCGCAAATGTCAAAAGGTTATAATAAAACGACGTAAGTCTAAATCTTTTTAGTATAACATAAAACATTTGCTATATAAACTCAATCGTTGGGCTTGGTTTGTTTCTTCGGTTGCTTACGCCAATTTTGCAAGCACACGTAGAGTCTGCCAAAATTTTGTAGCCTCTACATATCAACTTGCCCTGGATGCAAAATATCTCAGTAAAAAATATGTAGAGTCTACTGGTTTTACATAGACTATAAATTCTTATCGACATTTGAATAGTTTTTGGTTTTGGCCTTTGCTAAAATTTTTGTTTTCGACTTGATGTCATATAATTTTCAGAAATACGTAATTTATAACAAAAATTAGCGTACGAAAGTCTCAAAAATTAGTAAATAAAAATATATAAATGTATAGCCGCATATGCAGTGATTCGCTGACGTTTAAAAGTATTTTGGAAGTCATCGAAGATAACAACTGCCAAAATTTCTATAAATTGCATCCAGCACTGGATACAAAGCCTTCTTTTTTACGATATTTTAATTTTGCATTTAAACTACTTGGCATATTTCGAATGCCACTGAATGTAAATCTACAAAGTAACGTTCCTAACCATCTATTTTAAAAATAAACGGACAAAACTATTTCTGTATTATGTTAGCATTACAATGCCTAAGTTTTGACATACACAAGATTTACATAACAATAGCAGTAACATTTAATGTCATCAAAGAAATTAAAAAAAGTTATTGGGGAAAATACGAATAATCTCCTAATCAAAATTTATTATTAAAAGACTGTTACAAACCATTCCGTCTTCAGCAACAATTTTTTCTTGCTCAACTTATATTTTGAACGCCTGCTTGTTCTTTATATTATATCACTTATGAACGGTGACAAACCGGTTATAATTGATAACACCGATTTTGTGTTCGCTTTATGCTACTACCACAATTGATTTTGGCTTCAATTGCCAAATATCAAATAGTTGTGTACTCTAAAAAGCCTGGGACTCCACTAGTACTAAACCCTATTTTCAAACCTAATTTCTTAAAAAATAAAACGTATTTTAAAGTCGATTTATTTGTATTATTCTACCTTAAAAACTCGCAGACAGAAGCTTTTGTTACACACCTGACTATATATAAACAGTTACTAATATTTTCTACTAAATAATTAAGCCAAGGTTATTTATGTGATTGCCAGTTTTGGTTGTGTGCTTGTATACGAACATTTTTAGTTTAGGAATTTGTACAAATTGTACGATGCGAACGAGGTGACTGACTTACGCTCTAACACGTATACATGTAAAGACAAAACTTAATTGTATTTCTCGGTAATAAATCAAGATTTTACATGACGTTTAGCTTTAAAATGCGATTCTCTCAATTTATATATGCTTTTCTTAATTATGTTATGATTGTTTTGACTGTCAAGGGCAGGGGGTATGGCATACAAATGAAAAAATAATAAATATTATACATACAGTATGATCTGTAAAACATTTGACACGCAATATTTCAGACTTGGGTCTTTGATAACGGTATGCTTTAAAATGTGTGTGTGTGTGTGTTTTGGTCGTATACACTAGAAAGCAATCCTCCAAAACTGGGTGAAGTTACTGGGGCCCTCCAGATTAGCGCGTTTATCAACATCTTTGTTACTTGTATTTTTGTAGGTTGGTAGTTTAGGCCAATCGTCAAACACAAATCTAAGGCCTTTTGTTTACGCTGATTATCATTCGTTGAGAGACTTAAAGTATTATGTTGAGAGATATTTCGGGGTTGGGTATTTTCTTGACATTTACCTTTTCCCGGTTTGATACCATTAGCGGAGATTTCATGTTATAAATATTCTACGGTACGAAGCAGAAATCTACATTTAGGTAGTTTAATGGTTAGCCCATACTCATTTAGTTTAACAAGGCATCTTCCAATAGTTCGATTTCGCCCAATATAGGTCTACTGTGGATAAAATTAAAAGATTCCACGACCGGGATTTAATAGTATCGAAGCCAAACCTAAAACCGAAAAATATTTCCTATTTGCTATAGACGCTGAACACCATTTTCAATATCCGGGATAGGGGAACAGTCCTTGAGAAATGTAAATATATTCACATTTGATCCTCAACGCCTTTCTGTTTAACAATTATGATGAGTGACGCATGATCGGGTGATTCTCATTTTTAATAAATGGATTGACTTGTCTTCTAACATTTACCCTTTATGTAGCTGAAATCCTATATGTGCTATATATGTGAGTCGGCTGTCGGCACGATGTAAGAGATTTTCCTTACATACTTTATAGACTTTATTAATGTAGTGTCGCCTTCGAAGCGCCAATTATTATTTAAGAATTATTTATTTAAAATGCTTCATTGTTCATATCTACAAACCAGAAAAGTCAAAAGACAGAAAGTATAGAATCCAGGAGCTGAACCATTTGCTACTCCAGTATATTGTATAGCTAGAGGTTAGTATTGCGTGCACATGGATCTCTATCTGCACGTTTTCGATTTAACTGACAACTGGTATAATGCATTGCATCGCGAGAATTTTAAGTGTGCAGAAAAAATACAATCCTGGATTATTCAACGTCCTTGGCGCAAATTAAGTTTTGCATTGGACAAAGTGTTGTTGTTCAGATCATACTGTTATATATATATATATATATATATATATATATATATATATATATATATATATATATATATATATATATATATATAAAGGGTGTCCCAGTAAGAAGTTCTGATTTACAAATTTAATAAAACAAAAACGGCTTAATATATTTGGTGAAAAATACGTCAAATCACAAATTTTTGGTAGTTTTGATTAAAAAAAATTTTTGTAGAACATGATTTTTGTTGTTGTTGTTGTTTCTTTAAATACAGGGTATCAAAATTTTAAAAATTTAAAAAAATTTTAAATGCAGGGTATCAAAAATAACAGGTACCAAATATGCCTCATTGTAAACAAATCAAAGCCTGCCATGAGTCATACTAAAAATAAAAGAAGGATAAAAAACAAGAGAATGTGTTTCATATAAATTAGACTGCGAATCTAATGTTTTAGTTAGTTGAATTTTAAAGTGCATGTTTGATTTGTAGTTTTTTAAATAAAATTGAAAAAAAAAAATTTAAAATTCTTATAAATAGTGTACATAATATATTGTATAAATTCAACAATGAGTGTGCCTAATAAATGTTGTAAGCCATTTCTAAACGCCAAGTGTTCAAAAAAATTAGGATATGCTACTATTAATATAAAAAGTTTCTTGGCACATTCGATTAAAATAAGTAAAAGGTTATTTATTTGTTCAACGTCGTATTTTAAAGTACACAAACGTCGAAAAACTGATTTAAGTGTAGTTCCTGGGCTTTCTGGTTTCAATGAAATGCCAAGAACGTCATCAACTGTCATTACTGACAATAATTCTGATACGAGTGACAGTGAAGAGCACCAAATAAAACAAGCGATCGTTTTAAAAGAAATAAATAAAATATTGCCAGTTGTTGGAGTATCTGCCATATATCCGAATACATTAGGAGAAAGGCAGCACCAAGAAAAAGGATACAATTATGAAATTAACTTCATTAATACCATCGTCATCAACATCGTTTGTTGCTGAAATTGAACTTCTTTTGGATCAGTCAATAGAACATCAACAGAAGGCTGAGTTATACGATGAGTTACGATGAGTTCATTGCTCAAACGAAATTGAAATTTCAGCAGTTGAACAAAACTTGTGATAAAATTCAGTTGTTTAACACTACACAATATATAGTGCGAACAGCTAAGGAATTGAATTACAAAACAAGAACGGTTCAATGAGTCGCCCAGCACTGAAAATCGGAAAACGAATAAGTAATGAACTTAAGCAATCAGTAATAGATTACTATTATGATGATGATGTTAGTCGGATAATGCCAGGCAAAAACGATTGCATAACGGTTGAAAAGGTCAAAGTACAAACCCGCTTTATGATGAGTTCGTTATTATAATGTTATGAAGGATATAAGACGCAGCACCAGAATGATTAGTCCAAAAAAATTGAGTTTTCCAAATTTTCACTGCTTTGTCCAAAATATTGTGTTCAGCCGGGGAGCAGCGGAACACATACAGTATGTGTCTGTACCATCCATCAAAATGTAAAACTAATTATTTATGAAACAAGGATGAATGTGGTTACTAATAAAAATCGTCCAAAATTGATCTTCATTGAGGGTGTAATAAAATAAATCATATTAACATTTACACAATACTTATGCACCAATTGGTATTGTAACAATAATAATAATTAATATTTGGATTAAACAAAAAAAAATTAAATTTTAGTTTTACATACAAAAACTAGTTAGTACTATTCTACTGAATTCAGTTTTGCAAGAAAACAAAAAGTAACACGTGTCTGGGTTTTGAGTATGTTTATGAGAACTAACTGAACTAAAATAAATTATTAAAAAAAATAATGTTTTGAGAAAATTGAAAGTCTATTTTGGCGCGAAATTTGAAAATGGAAGTATTTAAGAACTTACTTTTTTAAATATTTTTCTTTATTCTTATTTAATTACCTTTGAAACGAGCTATATATCATAAATATCGGATAATTAGTGTTCTTTTTATAGCCATAAACACTACATCATGTTTATCATTTTTCTCAAATTTTGATACCCTGTATTTAAAAAAACAACAACAAAAAAAATCATGTTCCACAAAAATTTTTTTTTAATCAAAACTACCAATTCAAAACATAAAAATCATTAAATTAAAACATGACTTTAGGTCCCATATACCAAATTTGTGATTTGACGAATTTTTCACCATTTCCAAATTTATTTTTTTGTTTGCAAGTACAATCCTCCTGGTTATTTATAGAAAATTTCATTCAAATGGGAGCCACCGCCTGTCTTGGCGTACTCCATTAGGTCGGCCCAATTTCTGAGCACATTTTGGATTGTGTGCGGATCTATTTCGGCAATGGTTGCTTTAATATTGGCAATTGCACAATTGTTTGTGGATCGTCTGTATAACACTAGTCCTTCACGGCACCCTACAAATAAAAATTCAAAGGCATTAACATTTCGACTGATAATGCGGCTGATAATGCGGCCATCGAATTTTAGACGCAGTTTCACTATTGTAACGTCCGATGTGTGGCATGACGCATCATCTTGCTGGAACCAAAGGTCGTCCAAACCAATATCTTCAAGATATGGTCACAAAAAAAAATGTTAACATATGGGGGTAGTTTATTCCGTTGACCGAAACGGTCGCGTCGGCCTCATCTTTGAAGAAATACGGCACAATAATGCCGACAATTAAATGCGACAATTTTGTTTGTTTACGAACCCACCGAGATGAAAATGCGCCTCCTCCGAACAGATGATTTTTTGAGCAAAATGATTTTGAGCCAATAGTCTTGTTGTGGAAGTAAATTTCCAACATTTCCCACTTTTGTTGAAGCGTTTAGCGACTCAATTCGTCAACTAGAAATAATATACTGAGTTTCTGTCAAAGAAAGTATGACATTAGTGTTGCCAGAGCCAAAATAACCATATATATATATATATATATATATATATATATATATATATATATATATATATATATATATATATATATATATATATATATATATATATATATATATATATATATATATATATATATATATGTATATATATATATATATATATATATATATATATATATATATATATATATATATATATATATATATATATATATGGTTATATATATATATATATATATATATATATATATATATATATATATATATATATATATATATATATATATATATATATATATATATATATACAATATATATATATATATATATATATATATATATATATATATATATATATATATATATATATATATATATATTCTAATATTAAATGTGCCAAACAAAGATATCAAATCTAACGACTTTGAGCCAACAATTAATCACTTTAATTAAAAATTCATAATGCGAATTTAAAATTTATGATAATTAATAGCCGACCATACTTAATTTCTTCAATAAGTCACGTGCGAAGGTCACATATCTTATCTAATTTATAAAATTTAGCTTCTTTAGGTCAAGAAATTGTTAATCATACGTTTACAAACATATTTTGTGAATCACATAATTTAAATAAAAACTGGAATCAGCTGATCGTAGTTAATCTCTCAAGAATTTTAAGATTTTTGTAAGTGGTGATGATAATTTTGAGAATTTATTATTAAGTCATAATGTGAAAGATACAGTTGCTCAAAATACGTAAATTAGTGCTGTGTGTCGTTTAATTTACTGTCTAAGACTATAAGTGTGGTATTGCTGTCAGAACTAGATAAGCAGGGTAATTTTTTAAAAATACTAACATTATATTTTTGAGCTTCTTTGTTTGGGGGGTACTCCCATACCTCGTAAAAAACTTCTAAATGAGCAAAGAAACAAATTCCACCACAGCATCCTTGGCTTGTCTCAGGAGGCGCATAACAAAGGTTGGATCGCTGGGCTGACAATATGGATACCACCAAAATTTAACCCGACCCCTGCTTATGTTTGGTACCCCGTTTAGGATTAGTACGTGGAAAGTGCAGTCGCTAAGAAAACCAGGCGCGATTGATGTTATTACATCAGCTTTGAAAGAGTATTCCTTGGAACTCGTTCCAAGTTTCTTGGTGTTGGTTTTCTTCTTGGACCACACGTGAAAAAAACTGTTTTGGATTTTATAGCCATTTATAATCGTATGTGTATAAGATACGTTTACGCATGCGACTAGTTAACCTTGAATCATTTGTATTTAGGCAACCGCCCATGTAAACTAGTCGACCACACATTTAAACGAGATTTAGTCGCTCATGCTAATTGTGAAGGGGGGATATAAAAGCCCGCCTTGCTTTTGACAACTGTGCTTTGTAAGTCATACGCCCGCTGGTTAAATCTTACAAATAACAATAAGCTAAAGTTATACAAAGTATTGATCAAAACCGTTACAAATAAAAAAATCGAGTTTAAAAATTCTGATGTCTCGTTGGTTCCTAGGGATAGAGAACGAGTTGTCTTCTACTATATAGTTATCTAGAACCATACGAGAAGCAACCTTTAGATCGTAACCAATCGAACCAGGCTGTTGATAAGGAAATAGCCAGCAATGGCGTATAGAAACTGCAAATTATACTATTACTATTTATTACAAAGATGACTGTCAATTTTAAGGTCTTCAAACAAGACATCTTGATCGAACAAAAAGCACAACTCAAGGCAACAGTATTTCTCTGACCAAGACCCTTATATAAAAACATATTGAATTTAAAGAGAGCAATTTGTTTAAAGCCAAAGCGTTTGTCATGTAAGAAATTGGTGTTGTTAAAAAAACTGTTGAACAACTGGAATGGACAAGATATAGGATGAACCCGTGAGCACCTTTCATTCGTAATGCTTAGTCCAGTTTTCAAGTAGAAAATCGGTGAAAATCGCGATAAAAATATTTTTTTTTGTTTTTGAATCCTGCAATCTTCTCTGGGGCCGAAGCTTTCCCAACTCTTTCGCGGTTAATTTTTCACGTCTTACCTTACGCCGTCACCAGCCAAACGATCGTAAACAGGCGATGAAAAATCCCTATTGCAATCCTCCCCTGTTGGGATTCGAACAAATTTGTGCGAATCCCAGTTGGAATCCGGTACCTTCCATCCCAAACATCGCAGCTTTAACCACTGCTCCAATAGCTCGGTTATTAATTAATATTACGATTGTTGTTTTGATAAACAGTTGAGCTTTTTCTAGAAGTTGGCACCAAACATTGGTCGATATTTTTTCTCAGCGCCCATCCAGCTTTAAGCCCCCTGACCTTCTTGCCTAGTACCGAAATCGATCCAGAGTCGTTTGATATTTTGACTGTTGACATTTTCATCGTTTTCGTTGTCCTCGTCAGGATGGCTCTATTCAATATAACACAGACAGCCTATAGTTGAATTTCGTATATTTCAATCTGTCACGTCAATATTGGTTTTGATCAAATCCGATCTATGATAAGTAGGAGTTCGTACTGCAAACTATTTGTGTCCACTATGTACATTTTATGGATCTTTTGACGGACAAATGCTAAATGCTCGACAGTATCGCAGCCGAAAAAGAAAACTGTCGCAATAGATGTGATTTTGTCATAACTATTGAGCGCAGCTTAAACCATGAGAACAGAGCTCATTCCGTTCTTGAGTAAAGAAACGTGACTTAATATGATGCTGTTTAGACTGATCGAGCTTAATATTAGAGCATATTTTTATCAGCAACCGAGAGCATGCGCCATTTGATTTCCGCATGACTTGAATTAATAATGGACTAAATAGTTTGCTTGTAAATCGAAGTTGCTATGACTGAAGATAGCTGTTCATGCGGCATAAAGTTCTCTCGCTTTTTTGTAACTGAACCTAAACGATTCAGCGTCGCCAACCTCAGTTCATCGTTCATTTTCGCATTTGAATTAGCATAAAAATCAGCGAATAAGTCACATTCACGAACTTGCGCTGACAGTAGATTAGTCAAGTCATTGCCTCATTATTGACTTAAACTCCTTCCTGCGCTCCAAAATGAGTACGTCATAGGTCATACCCTGGTTTATGAAACGCAGCTCAGCAAGAATCTATACTTCTTCAACACGACAGGGCAGATGTAATGGAATCATTTCTCGCTTGCAAATATGCTGGTTTGTATCAATATCGTAGTTCCGATACTGAATAATTCTAGGACTGCCACGTTTATTCCATTTTTTATTTTTTACCATACTGTGAAGTATAAAGCAGCCTGTGCTAGAGTCAGATTTGTTAGATCGGCTGGTCTCTTTTGATGTTTATTTTCTCACGCGATGACGTTCTACTGACCAATAAGTTGAAATATAGAGTACGACTGAAGAGCACATAGACATTGGTAGGCGCCACAAATACCCCGCCGCCGCCTGTTAAATTGATTCTTTCACTCTCAACTCGACATGGGTTCGTTACATACCCCAATAAGCCAATTTAGAGTTCTCCCCTAGCACATAAGCACGTCATACTCTTGACATATAAGCACGTCATATTCTTACGGTATCAATTCAAATCAGAGAAAGATGGACAATCACTCGCAGAGGAGTGGTCGCTCCAGTACTTTTCTGTGAGCGATGTCCATGTTTCTCTGATTTCGCTACACAAACAATTATTCAGATATTTCGAGCACATTTATATAATAAGCTAACGCTATATGCACACTGTACATAAATATATATAGAGCATAAAACATAGCACTTGGTCGCCATGGCCTGATGAGATTGATTGATTGATTTAGAATCTACGGCATTAAGCAGGATCTCACGGAGTTGGCCAAGCCCATCGTACACCCGTTTTTACATATACTTGGAAGGATAAAGCAGGATATTAATTAAATTGTTGAGATCGACCCGGTTACAAACACCTAAGCAGCCAATAGTTAGTAAATTTTTGTGAGGTAGGGAATTTTATACAAAATAAAATTATGTATAGTTTTTTTCTGGGGTTATGATGTTTATATGGGGTTATAATGCAAAATGCGAGAGTAAAAATTTTAGATTTTTTTTTTATTCTTGAGATCTATATTAATTTTTTCTGTGCACTAGGCGATTAATTTTAGCTATAGCTACAGCCAGATCGGTAACAAAAACGTTTTCAGGGTCATCGTTAAGCCACAGTACTGGAACTTAATCCGTATGAAGAAGTGACGCACCTAATTTTTATCGAATGGACCATAGGTTTTGACTGCACAATTTCAGTAATCATGTCCACAAGCTTATAAAAATACAGGGCACATGTTACCGGATCTTCATCAATAAGTGACTTTTTTTAATTGTAACCGAGATCACGGAAAACGTTATCAATTACCATCAATATATATTCCATTATTCTATCCATTAAAAGTTTTTCGGCATGCTCGTCAAATATAATATTCTGAGGCACGGTATTCTCTACCTCTGAGAAAACCAGTTCATTCATTTGGATGTTATATTACTTTTATAGCGGTAGTCAAGATTTGACAGTACGTTTATTCACAAGCCCCACTAAATAACTTAATTTGTGAATTTTTGTACGTTTTACATGCACATTTATGCAAAAATCACCATCAAGGTCACGTCGCAATCGATGGACCATCGTACATTACGATACCGGTACGTTAATAAATTGGCCGAGAAATCCGTACGGCCCATTACCATGTCGAAGTCTCCTTATCATCATGATTCGGCGAGAAAAACCGTTCCGCCACTAAGTCGAGCTCGGGTAGATTGGCAAATTGTTTCGGTGATGCGTAATAATTATTACAAACCAGAACTTTGGAACAGTTGAGTTCCCGAAATTCAGCTAAGAGAATTGATATCGAACCACGTAGAGGGGTTTTAAGACCACGTTCGAAATATTATGGATCACAAATGTTACATATTGCACCAAGCTGGTTTAATTCATTTTTTTTTTAAACTGCGCGTGAGCTCTTAAATGACAGGAATACCCTCGTATGATAAATCGTATAGTAATAGGTGTTGTTGCATTTTGAAAATTGCTTGTTGATGGCGATGATTGCCTAGCCAACGTTAAATTTATCATTCGAGTTCAAGCTCTCCACTCCCGCGGTCATTAAGCACTACTTTCTACAGCAAGTCTCTATAGAATCTTCTACGCTCAGTGTTTGTCTTACCCGTTACTGAAAAAGAAAACAATACGAATATCAATCCACATTTTTACGTATGTATCTGCTGCGCATTCCGGGTTGTTTTAAATATGAATAAGCTGCCGTACCGTGAATTTACTCATTGATGATTAAAACAGTATTTTTGGTATATCATAATATGCAATTTTAAAACAACGCCATTGTTGAATTCCCATATGCTTTACTTCAAAAATCACACAACACAAAATTACAGAACGCCATTATCCGACTATATTTTAATAAATATTTATTATTTTTATAGCACGTACGATATTGGTATAATTATCATAATGCCGGGAGTTTTAGTTTTATTCGTTCGTCATACCATAGATACACATAATAGATTTCTCATTTGATATAATCGTAATTTTTGAATTAATTTTTTTTTACACCTATACAATCCTTTTTTTTATTTGGTTTTCTTTCTTTTGTTTTATACTATCGAATACCGTAAAATCACAAACGAGATTGAAATATAAGAAGTTTTATTTTATTTTTTATTTTTATTTATTTACTTAAATTAATTAATTTAGCAAAATATATTGCATAGTCCATCTTGAGCATGTGCTCATTCATGATGTATGATGCAATAATATGATTAAACAATAATAAAAATAATAATAATTGAAATAAAAACATTATTGGTATATCCTGCTCGCTTTCATCCTCCGACTGATTGACAATTTAATTTGCGTCGAAAATCCTCAGCATTGGTAAGACTAAACATTTCTCGTATCTTTCTTGATTTGAATAGTTATGAACCTCTTGTGTACGTAAATTTGCATCACTATCAACTCTGGAGGAGTAAAACTGGTATAATCATTCATTGAAATATAATTAATTTGATTATTTTAAAAATATTTTTCAATCAAAAAAAAAATAAAAATTAAAAAATAAAAATGTGATGTTAATCGCTCGGCCTACTATACTAACCAAATGAGAAATCTATAGTATTTACCTATGGTCATACGTTGGTGCTTCTTTTATGATTATAAATTTATTATTTTTTTTTCTGATTGATGTATTCGAGTTGAATCCAATGTATCGGTTGCGTGAGTAATATGTACCACGTATACACGTTAAACGTGGAGATTCATGTATGTAAATGAGACAATACGAGGAAGATAGAAATGGGAATGAAAAAAGAGTTGGCAACGAATAAAGACGTGTTTTGATGGAGAGACATAATACTGGCGACGAGGATAAATAAATAAATTACTAAATAGATAAATAAATAAATAAATAAATAAATAAAAATAAAAAAAGATAGACAGTAAATGAGTTTAGAGTCGAATTAATAATGATTGCCGAGTCGTGCGATTTCGGGGAATATAAAGAAAATGCAATGAGAAATCAATTCATAACAGGATTGAGGGACAAGAGGATGAAAGCCAATTTAAAGGCATTAGATGTCAAATGTGAGTGGAGATCAGTGCTAGATAAAGCAATTGCGATCGAGACTGTAAAAAGAGAATTGAAGCAAATGGAAAAAACCGAAAGCCAAAGTCAAATCAATTAAGTTGGCAGAGAGAGGAGTTTTTATAGAGAGCACGGAGGAAATGGAAGGAATCGTTCAAGAGGAGGATTTTCAAACCATCAAAACAGGAGTGAATCAAGGTCGTTAGACATAAACACAAGAATAAAATGTTACACGTGTCAAGATATTAGGGCATACCGCAAAAGTTTGTCCGTCAGCGAAATCGAGGGGATATTAACACAACAGCTGGAGTAAGTTTAATCATTATAATAGTAGATCTACAAATAGCAATAATAATAATTATAATAATAGTAATAAGAATAATTTTACCGAAAAAGATACAGGTTATGTTTCAAATAAACGCGTGGGTGTTATTGAGAAAGGTTTAGAAAACACAAATTTTGGAAATTTAAATTTAAGTGAAGTTAATAACGATAGTCGCGTAGACATTTAGAAATGTTCGATTTAGGAATTCCATTATCCGTACCAACGGGCGATAAGATACAAGTAAAGGGTAAAATACGCGTGAACGTTAAATTAAATGAAAACGAAGGCTTTGTGTAAATTTGAATTTGGGTGATAACTGTGTACCGATTTTTCTAAGGCATATACATTGCCATTTCACTATAGAGATTTGGTTAAAAAAGAATTGAGTTCATTGGAGAATGAAAGCATTATCCAGAAAGTAGAATTTGCAGAATGGGCTTTACCAATCGTAGTCATGCCCAAGCCAAATAACAAAATTAAATTATGTATTGACTGTTCGGTTACCGTTAACAAATTCGTCAAAGCTCAGTTTTATCCTTTACCAATTATCGACGAAGTTTTAACATGTTTAGTGGGTTGTAATTATTTTATATCTTTAGATTTGAAAGGTGCGTACACACAATTACAGCTCGGTACAAGTGCACAACTTATATTGGTGATAAATACACACAAAGGATTGTTTAAGTACAAACGATTACCGTTTGGCTTAAAGCCAGTAGCTTTAATTTTTCAATCAATAATCGATCAGATTCTAAAGGACATTCCTAAAACATTTGCTTACATTGACGATATATTGATAGGTGCAGAAACATTGCAGGAGTTGCCCGGAAGATTAATGATTGTGTTACATAGATTAAATAATTTTAATGTGAAAGTTAATTTCGAGAAATAAAGATTCTTTGTTGAAAAACTTACATACCTAGGTCATGAGGTATCGTCACAAGGTGTTAGTCCAAGCAAAGGGAAAGTTCAAGCAATTGTAGATCCTACGAATCTAACACAACTAAAGTCTTCAGATTATTGAATTACTACGCGAAATTTATGGCTAACTTGAGTCAAAAATGTAGTGTTTTTATCGGTTATTTCAAAAAGGAGCTAAATAGCATTGGGATAAAAGTGGCATATTAAATAGTACAATATTAGAATAGTATGATCCAAATAAGCAGATAGTTATTGTTTGTGATGCAAGTGATGAAGGCTTGAGCGGAATAATGTGTCACATTGTCAGTGGCGTAGAGAAACCGGTGATTTTTGCATCAAGAACATTAACAGCAGCTGAAAAAAATACCCGATTTTACATCACCGAAAAAAAAACTATGAAAATACAAACAAAATAAATAATAAAATTGACGAATTTAAGAAAGGCGAAAATTTACTTTATATAGGAAAAGATGCTAAATGAGTAAAAGCGCAAATCGTAGAGCGAGAAAGCAATCTCATTTATATCATAGTAATAGGGTATATAGCTAAAAGAGCACATGTAAATCAATTAAAGGAATGCATATTACAGAGCATCCCCAATGCAACAACTTATGACTTTTGCCTTTTACTTTTAGTTGTAAAATAGCATACCCAATGAATGAGGTAAAGTTTAATTACAGCCAACTTCATTTTAATAAATTGTTTATAAAATGATATGTCAAACATTATTTTCGCAAACTAACTGATTTTGAATTATATTATTTATTCATATAATTATGCTATTTTATATCTAATTTATTAAAAATATTACTAATATTTTTGTTTGCCACCAGCCTAAATTTATTATCATATATAAATTACATGTATTACATAAAACAATAAATTAAAAATCGTTTGTTTACGAAAATAATATTTTGAAAATTCAATTTATAAACAAATAATTTAATTTTGAAATGTAGCTAACTTCATTCTATTTTTGAATGAGGCAAGAGTTAAAAGATTGTTAACATTTCAAATGAGTCAACCACCAACATAACGAGCACAAATTTTTTTTTCTCAAATTATTTTCCATACAATCCTGTAAGTGAAAAGTAAGTTTTTGCATTTGGGATGCTCTGTTAAAATGCAAAAATGAAGTAGATATGGAAAATGTAACATTTAGAGAAACTAATGAAAATTGTGAACAGGAAAATTTATTGACGAGAGATTTTATAACGTTGTAAACTCAGAAAATGAATCGTTTGTTAATAATAATACTGATAGTATTTTAAGAAGATCAAATAGAAAACAAAGATCTCCAACGAGGTATAATGATTATAATTGTAATTAGTTATTAAGAAATTTTTTTTTTTGTTGAATTCATTTTGTAACTTAACGGGGGAGATGTTGTATTCGAGTTGAGTCCAATGTATCGGTTGCGTGCGTAATACCATGTATACACGTTAAGCGTGGAGATTCATGTATATGTGAATGAGATAATACAAGGAAGATAGAAATGGGAGTGAATAAAGGGCTAACCAGCGAGTCTTTAACACAGCATGTCAAAACCTTACGGAAATGAATGAAAACAAGTTTCTACGGAAAATTTAAGATTCGGCTACTAAAACCATAACACAACTTGTCAATTATTCTAACTTTATAATGCAGTTATTGATATAATTAGTTTATAAAATTTAATTAAATTAAAACTAAACTAATACATTTTTATTTTTTATTTTTTTTTTGTTTTTTTTTTTTTTTTGTTTCTGAACTCTGCAATCTGTTCTGGGGCCGAAGCTCTCCCAACTCTTTCGCAGTTAATTTTTAACGTCCTACCTTACGCCGTCACCAGCCAAATTGAGGACGCACGAATACAGGTTCGATTTTAAATCCATCTGCACATTGCATTGCTCCAGCCAGCCTGTACTGACATGAACGATGGTTCGGCCCATGGATTCTGCACTCCAACAGGGGGTCATAGTTGTGTTCATCGTCATCACCGATCGAAATCAGGTGATGAAAAATCCCTTTTGCAACCCTCCCCCGTTGGGATTCGAACCCGGCACCTCCCGTCCCAAACACCGCAGCTTTAACCACTGCGCCAATTGCTCGGTTAATACATTTTATACAATTAATACTTCAATTTCCACCACGCTAACAAGGGCCAAATAGTCCATTTTTATGTAATGCATATAAACAATATGAATCCATTAGCAACAATTTTTTTCTTGTTGTGGTTGTAATTTATACGTGTTTCATTATATAAATGTATATGTGTGTACTTGTTAATATTTATTAATTAAAATTATGTGTATATTTTTAAATTAATATATTTTATATATAAATCAAATTTAAATAAAACTTAAATTAGAACCACAAAAAAAAATAAATTACATTATTGGTTTTGACGTTTCTACAACTTGGCACGAAAAATTTCGCTCTGAAGTTGAAGTTAAATTTTGACGAAAGTTTTATTCAGTTCTTAAAGACTCGCTGGCCAGTAACATGAAAAGTCTATACATCGCACTATTACTCTGCTATTACGTTAAATTGTTAAAGACTCGCTGGTTGTGCCTTAAAGAGTTGGCAACGAATAAAGACGTGTTTTGATGGAGAGATATAAAACTGATCGTTGGAAATGTCGATGGTTTCCATTTCATTTTTTTAATTAGTTTTTTGTTTTCCCTACTATATATATATATATATATATATATATATATATATATATATATATATATATATATATATATATATATATATATACATATATATACATACACACAACCCATTTATAGCACCAAATTGTCTTTGTTTATTTTTTTAAAAAAGAGTTAAAGATCATCGGTTCGAAAAATAAAAGCACTGAAAAATACAGACAGTCTACATTTGAACATATTCTGCACCTAACATACGTAGTATGTTCTTATCTAACACTCAAAGCTTACCCTTTTTTTCTTAAATATTGGCTTAAAAGAATCGAAATGGTTATAAAACTCAATTAAATTCTTAGAACTCATATTATCTCTACCGGTCAATATATTCGTATATTTTCTAATCACAACTTGTCGACCTTGTTCAAGTTATCTAATCTTTTATGATTTCCTTTTTTATTTGTAGATTTGAAGAAATCAACGTACTGTCGAATACATGCAAAGCGGGTGAAAAATGTATTGGGGGATATGCCCGAGTTGTTACCATGGTAAAACAGTTACAAGCGAGTAGTATGAATCCAATTTATTTAAATGCTGGTGATAATTTTCAAGGTACTCTATGGTACAATCTATTGCGGCACAATGTGACGAGTCATTTTTTGAATAAATTACCAGCAGATGCAATTGTTAGTTGCCATTTGTGAATATTTTTATCTGCCCCGAATAATATATTTTCGATTTGTTTTAGACCATTGGCAACCACGAATTTGACCACCGAGTTGAAGGTGTCGTACCATTTTTAAAAGCTCTCACATCACCAGTTGTAGTTGCGAATATCGATGATTCGGATGAACCAACGATTCAAAACCTGTACACCAAATCAGTAGTAATCGAAAAATATGAACGAAAAATTGGTATTATTGGCGTTATACTATCGACAACAAATGTAAGTTGAGTTTTTTTAACAGACATGAATTGGAAAATTTTTAATTTGCCTTTTCTAGCAAATCGCATCAACCGACAAGCTAAAATTCCTCGACGAATCAAAATCAGTGGCAGCTGAAGCCGAAAAATTAAATCGACAAGGAATCGATATTATCATTGTGTTATCGCATTGTGGCCTAGATGTTGATTTTATAATAGCGAAAAATGGTGGACCCTATATCGATGTGATTGTCGGTGGACATTCGCATACGTTTATGTACAATGGAACCGAATTTCCTGGCACAGATATTCCAGGCGGTAATTATCCCGAACATGTTTATCAAGACAATGGACATGAAGTATTAATTGTACAAGCGGCGGCATACACTAAATACGTTGGCAATTTAACAGTTTGGTTCGATGACAAAGGTGAAATTGTAACGGCCCATGGAGCTCCAATCTATCTAGACGAAACGGTTGAGCCAGATGCTGAAATAGTTCATGATTTACTACCATACAAAGCAATCGTTGATTTGGAGGCGGCCAAAATCGTTGGTTATGCTTTTGTTGATTTAGATAAATCTGAGTGTAATACAGGGGATTGTAATATTGGTAATTTTATCGCCGATTCTATGGTATACTCATTTATAAATGAGCAAGACGATGAAGGTTGGACTAAAGTAACAATCGCAATGACGAATGTAGGTGGTATACGAACAACACTACCGAAAGGTACATTAACTTTTGGCGATTTAAAAACTACTGTACCGTTCGACAATACAATCGATTTATTTGAATTGCGTGGAGACTATTTATGGAATGCAATCGAATACAGTCTAACGAAATCATATGATGACAAGCATTTTATAGGTGCAAATATTCTTCAAACGTCAGGATTAAAAATTGTTGCAAATGTTACAAATCAAATTGGTCAACGTGTTTTGTCTGTTGATGTGCTATGCCGGAAATGTCGTATCCCAAAATATGAACCATTGGTCAAAAATGAAATGTACCGCATTGCTGCGACATCTTTCTTGTCAGGTGGTGGTGATGGATTCACAATGATTGATAAAAATAAGAAAAATCTGACGTAAGTAAACCATTCATCTTACTAATATTATGTATTGAAATTATAAAACAACTATATGATTCGGTTTTAGCGTTGGCGGTCTTGATATCGATGCATTCAAGGCGTATGTAGAGAAACGATCCCCAGTGATGCCTATTATTGATGGTAGACTTACAATTTTAACCTAAAAATGCACTGAAATGTAGTTCTAATTTGTATATATTCGATAATAAATTATTTTTAAATACTTGTTGAGTTCCTTCTACCTTTAACGATTGCCAGATAGTAGATAAAGTAGCCATTAAACACGCAATTTAATTCTGATAAGACAACTTTTATTGCACTTCTTGATTTTTATCTTCAGTCATACATTTTTACCTATCATTATCGTGTGACATTCATGTCACAAATTATAGTTTACAGTGTCGGATCGAATGATACGACACGTGGGAATTCTAAAGAAAAAAAAACTTAATTTAATGATTAAGCGCCGAAATGAACTTGAAATGTAGTAGATGATATGAGATAAGTATGCCAATAAGAATTATCGACTTATCAAACAATATACAATATATGTATTTAGTACCTTAATAAAGACGTTTGAATCCAGTTGAGTGTGAAATCGAACATGAAAATGTCTTTGAGTTACATTGCGATTCCGTTGCTTATACTTGGTGCAACCTTTCGGCCTTCGGTGCAATTTACTATCGTTAACAAAGCGAACGATATAAATTTATTTCCACTTTCGATTATTCACTTAAACGATTTTCATGCACGATTCGAAGAGACCAACTGGCAATCGAATTCGTGCAAACCTGATGATGGTGATAAATGCATCGGTGGATACGCCCGTGTTGTTACAATGGTTAAACAATTGCGTGAGAGTCTGTACGATACAAATCCCTTATATTTAAATATTGGTGATAATTTTCAAGGTACTCTATGGTATAATATTTTACGATGGGAAGTGACGGCAGAATTTTTAAATATGCTACCAGCTGATGCTATGGTAGGTATGGCTTAATGAAGTGAAATTTTTTTTGTTGATAATTCATATTTTTGTAGACGATTGGTAACCATGAGTTTGACCACAAAATTGCTGACTTAGTCAAATTTTTGGGAGCCGTAAAATCACCCGTATTAGTTTGTAATATTGACGATACCGATGAGCCAACACTTCAAGGATTATATAATAAGTCAATGGTTATAACTCGATCAAACCGCCGTATTGGACTTATCGGGGTTATCCTGCAAACAACTAACGTAAGTCAACCATACACTTGTGTGTATGAAAAGTGTTTGACAATATATTTTGCTAATTTACAGGAAATTGCCCAGACCGAACGATTAAAATTTTTAGATGAATCACAATCGGTAGCAGCCGAAGCAAAACGTCTTCATCACGAAGAAAATTGTGACATAATTATTGTGTTGTCACATTCAGGTTTGGATGTCGATAAACGTATTGCACGGGACGGTGGTCCATATATTGACGTAATTGTTGGTGGGCATTCACACACATTTATGTGGACAGGTAATGATTATCCTGGGCCAGATCGGCCATATGGTAAATATCCAGAAATCGTTGAACAACTAAATGGCCATCGAGTACTAATTGTTCAGGCATCAGCTTACACTAAATACTTAGGAAATTTAACAGTATGGTTCGATGAAGAGGGAGAAGTTCAAGATTGGGAAGGTTCTCCAATATTTTTAGACGACAGTGTAGTACCCGACGAAGAAATTGCATTAAGAATGATACCGTATAAAAATATAATTGATAAGGAAGCTAAAGAAATCGTCGGCATATCATATGTCGAACTGTACCGCAGCAATTGTGGGTCTGGTGATTGTAATATTGGTAATTTGATTGCGGATGCTTTTGTCGATGCGTACGTTGCACAAGCCGAATCTGATGATTATTGGACATATAGTTCAATTGCATTCACCAACAATGGTGGCATTCGAACATCATTACCGTCGGGCCAAATTGAGTATGGCGATTTAAAAATGGTAGTTCCGTTTGATAATACGGTCGATACGTTTGATTTGCTAGGTGAACATTTATGGGATGCTATAGAATTTGCGGTTCATTCGTCAATGGTTCAAGTGTCAGGATTAAAAATTGTTGCAGACAAATCGAAGCCCGAGGGCGAAAAATTAAAATCCGTCGATGTGCTATGTAACAAATGTAAAGTACCAGAATATTTTCCGCTCAACAAAACCGAAACATACAAGGTTATTGCAATTTCCTATTTGGCCGACGGTGGCAGTGGATTCACAATATTCGAAGAGCATAAAATGCATCATAAGCCTGGGATGTATGATATTGACGCGGTGAAGAATTATATTATAAGAATGTCACCACTGTTGACACCGATTGATGGCCGATTTACGATATTAAGCTAAGAATAGGTATCAACTAATTGGGTTTTTTTACTATGTGATAAGAAATAAATATTGTCATGAACAGGTAATTTATGTTAACAGTTAATTATTATCATCTGATAACAACAATTGATTTATGATAGATTCAATATAGTCTAACTTTACATTTTTTTAAGTGTACATTTTTCACATTACTATGCAGTGGAGTGCAGTCATTCTAATTAAAAATTGAAAATTGGAAGGAAAATTTGTTGAGCTAACCTGATGTTGAGCTCACCATCTTAAATTCCTTGATAGTTTGAAATAATTTTATAATGAATCTCCTTCAAGTGCGATACAAACATTCAAACGCTTTTCTTACTGTTCTAGCAATTTTTTGTGGTCTTCAACGGTAATCACTGGGGGCCAGATCTGGAGAATACGGTAGATGGGGAAGTAATTTAAAGCATAATTTGTGTAGTTTGGCCTTCGTTTTCAACGACATGTAACATTGACCTTTAAGCGATATCGTCCTTTAGATGCAAAGTGTTTCGCCTTCGCACGCTTTGGAAGACTTTCACCAGTTACTTTCCACTTATATGACTGCTGATTTGATTCCGGAGTGAAATGGTGAATCCATTATCACATACCAATCAAAAAATCCTTTTTATTTAGAGTAAACAGTGCTAAATACCGCTCTGAATCTTCGATGCGTTATTGTCTTTGTTCATTTGTGAGCAAACGCGAGCCCGTGAACAAAAGTACGAACAAAAACTTGTACCAACTGGTATGGACTTATATATAACTGTACAAAATAAACGTAAACAAAGCTGAAGATCAGAAGCAAATACAAGTCAGCCAATGTTACTTATCAAACTAAAAACTAATAACAAAGTAGTTAAAGGAAAACATAACATTAATAATTTGCGATATCTATTACATCGACGCATCACCGCCGAGGAACCGAAAGAGAGAACCGGACCAGTGCAATGTGTCAAGAATGCAGACAATATAAAGCCTACTGCAGGCTAAATGCTGTTTGCGTCATTTGTAGTGAACTGCATAGTTCAAAGCAAATTAGTAAACAACTGATGTAGTGAACTGATGTGTCTACAAAAAGATGCAGCAAATGAAAAAATAGGTAGGTTGTCCAGTATATATAGAGTTAAAAGGAAAATCACTTGTTCATAGGCAGCGAGCAGAATATAACGAATGTTAAAGCTACATCAAATTAAAACTGAAGTGCAACAGAAGAAGTGTTCATTGAAAGAATCTAAAAATCAACCGTCAATAGTGCTGTGAGTCCAATATGCAAGTTAACTAAAACTTAAAAGGCATATCTCCAAAAGTTCAATCATGTAAAGAAGGAAACATCTCAACTGCATTAAAAAACTTATAGATATGATACAATGCACATTGGTGCAGTTAGTTGTGAAAAATTAAAAATGACTATCCTGTAAAAGGCATTGCCCAATACAGAACTGAGGTTCAAGCATTCCTTATCAAACATAGTGGGTATTCTATACTCACTAGTATTTACAATCCATCAATTCCTGTTTCATCAATTCCTGTTCAAAGTCTTAATTTATTTCCGAATCGTGCGTCCAACGTTTAGGTCTACGTCAAAAATATTCGCACATTTCCATTTACGGCCTAGCCGCGTGCTCACTTGGAAAAACAAGAGGAGTAACATTTGTGTCAGTTAAATCAGGAGTAATCCAACATTACTCTATCAACATTACACCGCAAATCATAGAAAAAATCATCACCTCACTTTTATCGGAAAAGTTACAATACCGGATGGCTAGTAGTTTAATAAACCTAAGACAATGGATCTATTAATAGAAGCTGATTCTTTTTAAACATTTTAGGCGAACAGAAATCGTCTACCAATTCTTCATTCATCCAAGTTTGGGTTTGCGTATAGCAGGAAAAATAAAGAACAAGGAAGAAAGTCATAGCCTACAGAATTACAGCACAAAAATAGATTCTCGCATAGACGATGAAAATTTGATGGATATGCTAAAAAAATTTTGGAAAGTGAAGGAACCATTAGTTAATACAGCTCGCGCTAAAGATGAGGATCCCTGTGAAATACTCTATCGAAACACAACCGTACTGGAACTCCAGATGGAAGTCCAGTTTATTGTAAGGTTGTCATTTGTAGAGCCAGAACCAAAATTACGAGAGTCATTATACAATGCAAAATCAAGAATGATGGGAGCTGAAAAAAAATTGCAAAATCAGCAGAATACCATACGAACTACCATTCATTTATGAATGAATACATTAAATTAGGGCAGGGCAAATCAATGCTAGATATTTCATGCCACATCGGAATTTATAAAGATAGCAATCCTAACTTTATGAAATCATTAACTAAAGACGTAGATATTCCAAAGTTAACTGAAGATGATCAAAATACTAAAATACTTAGTATTATGTGGCATCCACAAAGCGACATGTTTACGTTCCAGGTAATTATTCAAATTAAAGAGGTAATTTTGGCCAAACAAATGATGCTCTCAGAATGTTCCAAATTATACGATCCCCTGTGTTGGTTATCACCAATTGTCATATATTTCAAAATATTGCTACAGAAATTGTTGTTTAATAAAACTGAATGGGATGACGGAGCACCTAATGAACTGTTAAATTTATGGAAAAATAGTTATTATAATTTATGCTATGTTCGACCAATCCAAATACCTAGGCGTTTCCTACCGTTAACAGAGCCAACCTCAATTTAGCTACATGCATTTTGTGATGCGGTTGCATTGTTTATATCAGGTCCAACAACGATAGTATGATGATATAACATGTCGAATAGTATGTGTGATTAAGGTAGCGCCTATAAAGAAAATAAGTATGCCAAAACTAGAACTATGAGGGGCTATACTACTAGCCGATGTAGCCAAATATCGTAAAACTACTTTCAACATAGACAACTCAAATTTGTATGTCTGGACCGATTCGATGGTGGTACTGCACTGGCTATCAGATGTACTGGCATAATATAAAACATTCATGTCTTATCGGACTAGTAACATATTAGAAATCATTCCTATAGACATGAATCATCAAAGCAAAAACCGGTGGATTATATTTCCAGAGGGGTAATATTCCAGAACTAATACCAACGTTGGAAAGTTTGAGGCAAGGGCCTAGTTGGATGAAACTTAATCCAGGTTATCACCCAAACAATAAATCACAACTACTGAATAAAGACGTAGACAAAGAAGATCTCAAAAAGAGATGAAAATGATATTTGTAACTAATTATTAGAAAGAATTTCCTCTTGATTTAAAATTAAGAAAATTATTGGGTAAGTTCTCCGATTCTATAAATTACCAAAAACCGAAGAAAGAAAGCCGAGGAAAATATACTTGTTGAGTATTGGAAATACAACGCGGCGGAAATTTACATCATTGGTGCAATCCAGTAAAAGAGTTTTAAAGTAGAAATTACTAGACCCACTTGACCCATTTCTTGACTCTCAGGGTATTTTGAGAGTGGGTGAAAGGCTCCGAAACTCATAACTAAGCTATTTAACACTCAATAATTTTACCAAAAAACATCTAGTACATCGGTTAATTATCCAAGAAGCGCATAATAGTAAACTACATGCCGGAGTGTCTTTAATGATGAATATTCTATGGCAAAAAAAATGTATAATAGGCGCAAGATGCTACATAGTAAAATAGTAAAATTTCCAAAAATAGGCCATTTTTAAATAAGGTGTGGACTATTTCGGACCGATTTACTTTGTTTATCTCGCCGTGAAGGCTTTATATCTAAAAGTGGTGAGAAGTGTCAACACCGACGCATTTCTAGCGACAATTAAAAGATTTCTGGCTCGCTGTGGTCTACCGAATCAAATTTGATGCGATAATGAATACAATTTTACTGGGGCAAATAAAGAATTAAAAAGACTAAAAGGAGAAATTGTACATCATCAAAATAATGAAATAATTTCTAATGTTGTATAACAGAAGGGTATCCAATTTAAATTTAATCCCGCCAGTGCCCCACATTTCGAGGGATTATGAGAGGCGGCCGTATAGTCGATAAAATATCGCTTTAGAAGAACTATGAACGAAGCCAAGTTAAATTTTGAAGGGACAATCACGTTATTAATCCAAATTGAAAATATACTAAATTCCAAACCTTTCTTACTGATGATGAAAGCACAAATCTGCAACTACTTACTACAGGTCATTTCTTAATTGGTGAATCATTACTGGCTATTCCTGAACCACTACTGAAAAACGTACATAAACTGTCCTGGTGGCAAAATATTCAGCTGCGTGTTCAATCCTTCTGCAAAATCCTGTTCGATGGATTATTTGAAATTCTGCAAGAATGAGATAAATCGAGAAAAGGATAAGTCCAATGCAGTATTGACGTTGTTCTGGTAAAAGAAGACAACTTACCGCCGCATCAGTAGTTACTCAGTCTAATAATGTAGACTCGTCCGGGCAGCTAGAAGTGAAAGATAACGCAACTCACAATGATATATAAGTCTGGACAAAATGAGACACGAATTTCGTCACATCGTTTTGAAAATTTTCATCATGATCGCAGCTTAGTTTATTGAAATCCAGATAAAATTAGACTTCCAAAGCCACAAATACCGCAATTTAGCGGAAAGTACGAGGATTTTTCGACTTTCAAAGATCTGTTTGAAAGCACGATTCGCAACAATGATGTCATGTCCGAATCACATAAGTTTCAGTTTTTAAAATGACTATACTCATCGATGATGCAGCAAATCTGATCAAAAATATTCAAATAACAGAAGCAAACTATGCTGTGGCTTGGGACAAGTTTGTAGTAAGGTACGATAAGCAGCACTTAGTGACATCACTAATAAAAACGTTTATGCAACAAAGTTCAATTTAGCAAGATACGACAAAGCCGTTATGTAAAATAGGTGATGTTTCGGTTGACGTTCTAAGAGTGTTGAAGATCTTAGGTGGTGAAGTCACGAAACCAAGAAAACAAGACGAGCAAGAAAACAAGACAAGCGTGGGCGCAACAAATTGATGATGACTTTTCAACAATAGGAAAGTTTTTAAAATTTCTAAATAGACATTGCGGTGCATTAAAGAGTTGTGGTGTTATTACAAAAACTCCAAAATAGAGCTTCAAATTTCATCGTTTTATTAGGTGCCGATTGCTTCTTTGAAATCATGGGGAATGATCGAATAACTGGACAAAACGGATTACCTTTTGCATAAAAAAACGTTATTTGAGTGGGTCACACACAGTTTTAACCTTGACATTGATGAAACGTTACAAAAATTCTGGGAAACTGAGAAGGTACCACAACAAACAATTCATCATTCAGAAGTAATTTGTGAAAACCATTTTACAAAATCCACTGTACAAACACCAGAAGGAAGATACATGGTAAGACTGACATTTAAAGTAGATCACGAGGAATTAGGTGAATCGTATCAAGCAACACTCGCTATAGACTCAAATCCATTGAGCGAAAGTTTAAAAGACACCTAGAATTAAAAAGCGCATATTATGAGTATCTATCCGAGCATTTAAAAACCGGACACATAGAAAAAGAAGCTTGGAAAGAACAAAGTGAAATTTTCAAAGTATTTCTTCCACTCCATGCAGTGTTCAAAGAGGATAGTACTACAGCAAAATTACGCATCGTTTTCGATAAGTCGTGCAAAAAGTCGAATGGAAACTCGTTAAATGTCGTTTTACTAACCGGCCCAACTTACGGTATGGGGAATTTTATTAATGTTCAGAACATTTCCCATTGCACTTAAAGAGGTTCACACGTTTACATATAAAAAATTATATGGCACTATTTAATTTCCAGAATATTGGAGCGAATCGGAACGGATCAGTATTTAAATTTATTTGAACTTGATTGGTAAATTATGATTTTGTAATGGATTAGTAAAGCTAAAATTTTGATTAGTCTGATTAATATAAAGCAGCGCACCGATCTTGAAAAGCAATTTGTAGTTTTATTAACTATACAATTTTTATTTTAAAAAACCAAGTACAATTTTAAAACTTAAAAATATTTTGTTAATTTCATTAACTATAAATTTGATACTAATTTGTTAATTTTTAATAAACTGGTATAATTTATTCAATAATTTTTTTTTAATTTAAAATTTTTTAAGCAAAAATTGAATAATTAAACTTTGGCAACATAAATTATTTACTTAAATTATTAATTGGTGTTGTTAAAAGATTTATTTTTATTGCTATTAGATAAATTTATTGTGTGTGATAATTTATTAAGAATTGTCTTATGCTAGTTATTTTTACCTAAAATCAAAAGAACCTGAAAAAATAGTGACGTCATCATACTAAAGTGTAGACCACATCGGATTTTATAATTTTTGTCGCAAAGATCTTATAAATTATGCTGTATTCAGAAGTTTATATATATATATATATATATATATATATATATATATATATATATATGTATATATATATATATATATATATATATATATATATATATAGCGGTTGGTTTAAAAGAAATTTAGTTTTGGATCAATTCAAAACTAAGTCAATTCATAATATAAATACATATAGTACTACCATGGTATGTTAGCCCATTGCCGTGCTAGATGTCGCTACTGGTATAGTTTTAAAATAATCAAAATATTTTTATATGTATAATCGCCTAAATGTCATATATTTATTCTAAATGTTGACGATATTCTATCGACCCGACATCTGGAACATCTATTGGTAAAGTGTTTTTTTCTTATGATGGTAGTACTATATGTTATTATATTATAGTCAGTATAAACTTTTAGTCAACTTCAATGCCAAACTTAAACTTACTTTTTTTATTTTAAATAAATTTAAAATCGAACAAAATTCAAATGTATTTGAAATTATTACAGAATTCTATTAGCACACATTCCTTTTATTGTACTGTTATCTTAAATCTAAAGAAATAAAAACTATTTCATCCCTTAAAGTATGATAAAAGACAATCGATACTAACCAGGAAAAAGCAAGTGTTAGTTTTTGTTTTTAATCGCGTTCCTATTGTTCTGGCTATTTATCGGCTATTATAAATAATTCACTGGATTATGAAATAGCAACATAGAATTAACTAGTCCTTATGAAGTTCATTAATTTACTTAGTTACATTATATGCTATTCAAAAAAGGTTCTTAAACTTTATTCACGGCTAATATATGTAAAAGTATTTTTGGGCGGTTCGATATTTCAATGTACAAGAGGGTTGCCTACTATGCAGGCTAAATCTTTTGAGTTATAAACTAAAATGCTTATGAAGAAATCATAACCATAACCAGAATATATCCCTTGGCATACCATCTTTTGAAGAAGCTACAATAACATCTTATAACATCTTGATCTAAATCTTTACTGCAATCTAGCGAATCGAGTATGGTCTCCAAAACTGGAAGATATCGTTGATCTTAATGACACTTAAGCCCCGAGAAAATGAAACATACATTTTGTTATATCATCCAATAAACATCCTCCCCACGACCTCAAAACTTTTGAACACATGTAAGTATAGGAGCAGAAATCAGTATTTTGCTTATGGTTTTAATCCATGCTATCTTTTCTTGGGTCGAAGCTCACCCAACTCTTTCGCGGTTATTTAACATCCTATTTTAAGCTGTCGGCAGCCATACCGTAGACGCATGAATACAGGTTGGCTTTGAATATCCATCTGCGCATGCATTGCTCCAGCCAGCCTGTACTTACATGGATGATGGTTCGGCCCATGGAATCTGCACCCTAACCTTGATGCACTCCGCATCAGGTTAATTACAAAATCGTTTTAGTAAAATAAATGAAAAAGTAAATGAAAAAAATTAACTCACGTCATTTATACTTTTATCGAACGCACCTGTCCACCAGTGAAATTAAACGGTGTATATATTCCTTAAAAACCCAATGGCAAATACTTAGTTTTGCACCTGGGAAATACTCACCTGGTAAAAACATATTGAAGCGAAGCGAACTCAAATAAAATTACCATTTTTCAAAATGTATTGACAAAAAATCAGAATTAACTTTAACGAATAAAGTTCTACTGTACAAAACTATCAGTAGTGTAACCTCGCTTTATATAATGTATTTGCCACCTTGGATTTATTTGATGTCAAAAAAGTCTCTTGAGCTTTATGACGTAGTAAAGGACACATGTTTTTAAGTTAAAAATCACTCTGCCATCAGTTTATGGGTCCTGATTTTTTTATTTAAGTCATCAGTGATCATTTAACAGTTTCAAATTTTTAAATAACCGAGCAATTGGCGCAGTGGTTAAAGCTGCAGTGTTTGGGACGGGAGGTACCGGGTTCGAATCCCAACGGAGAAGGGTTGCAAAAGGGTTTTTTATCACCTTTTTTTTTTTTTTTTTTTGTTTCTGAACTCTGCAATCTGTTCTGGGGCCGAAGCTCTCCCAACTCTTTCGCAGTTAATTTTTAACGTCCTACCTTACGCCGTCACCAGCCAAATTGAGGACGCACGAATACAGGTTCGATTTTAAATCCATCTGCACATTGCATTGCTCCAGCCAGCCTGTACTGACATGGACGATGGTTTATCACCTGATTACGCTCGGTGATGACGATGAACACAACTATGACCCCCTGTTGGAGTGCAGATCCATGGACAAAACCATCGTCCATGTCAGTACAGACTGACTGGAGCAATGCAATGTGCAGATGGATTTAAAATCGAACCTGTATTCGTGTGTCCTCGATTTGGCTGGTGACGGTATAAGGTAGGACGTTAAAAGCTAACCGCGAAAGAGTAGGGCGAGCTTCGGCCCAGAAAAGATTGCAAAGTTCAAACGGCCGGCGATAAATAAGGATTGCAAGATATACGTGAGGACATGCATACAGTGTCAACTTTCGAAAACTAAACTTTCGGCGAGACACCTTGTCTCGGGCTGGATACATTATTTTGGGGTTCCCATTAAGATCTCATCCGATTTGGGACGTCAATTTGAGTCACAAATATTCAGAGAAATTAATCAAACACTGGACGTTAAACATTTAAAAACTACGCCATATCACCCTCAAGCGAATGGGATTATTGAACGATGGCACAGAACGTTAAAAACTACAATCAAATGTCATCAAAACAATGATTGGACCAATCTAATGCCAGTGATTCTATTAGGATTACGAGTTGCGTACAAGTACGACATCAAAGCATCACAGGAAGAACTTGTTTTTGGGCAAACCCATCGCATCCCGGGAGAATACTTTGACTCAACCAAGGACAAGCATAGTGGATCTGAATTTGTAAAGGAGTTTCGACTTATTTCCACTATGCGACCTACGACGACCGCTCATCACGATAACACAAAAATGTTCATGCCAAAAGATCTAAAAAGTTGCACACATATTTGTGAGTAATGACAGCGTACGTCCATCATTACAATGCCCATATACAGGACCATACGAAATAATCAAACGTTTTGACAAGTATTTTGTGATAAAAAATTGCAATTCAACACAAAAAATTTCGGTTGATCGTTTGAAACCAGCATTTATTCCACATAACAAGGAACAAACAACAACAACACCCATGACAGGAACTGTCCCAGATACATCAAAAACTAAACCAGGTATTACATCGGTGACCACTACAACATTAGAATCAGCTCCAGTGGAAACTACAAAGACGGGTAGGAAAGTTTACATACTCGAACGTTTTCACTAAGGGCGAAGTATTGTGGAGTCAGCCTGTAAATCGAAGACGTCGATACGTATTCAACTTCAATTTAGTTCATCGGGAAATACTTTTTTGAAAAGGCTTTTTTACTTTGTAAATTGACTGTAGAAAAATGAACAAAAGTCAATCTCGTGAAATAAGCAAAGAAGAAACGACCCACAATATTCCCATAAAAGTTTCAGGAAATTATCAAACGTGGGTGTGCATTATTAGAGGCTTCTGATCAGTAATGTAATCGAGAAATTATAAAAGTAAACCTTGAAAATATTGATGCAACGGATGATTTCATTTCCAAAATTTATTAATTAAATGGAGTTGGATTTGAAATTACGGTAATACTTACTTGCTGGATTAACAAGTGAACACAAACCATTTACAATTGTGAATCAAGTGGAACCAAAATTACTGATGATTCTATTAAATTACATTTATTCGAAATATTTTCGGAAAACGGCGGAACTTTGTCGCAAGCTTTTTTGTGGAAGTAACCTGTGATGAAAAGTAAATATTGCATTCTAAATGTTGGTAACACTTTATTGTTACATTCATATTTTTATATTGTTACTATCTTCAGTCTGTAAATAAAAGAAGACTCTGTCACTCCCACTTTAGTTACAACAAGAGCAAGTTGTGTTTTATTTCGATACGACAGAAATCTCTGTCCTTAAGATTATGGGCCCAGAATTGTCGAAATAAGTGAGTAATTTCAAAATAAAAGTAATTATCCATCATGGCGAGATTAATGATATCATTCATCGAGAAGCTGAATGGCCGAGAAAACTTCAATAATTGGAGTTTTGCAATGAAAACATACCTTCAACATGAAGATTTATAGTCATGTGTACAAGGAGAAGATGACACAGAAGATGAAATTAAAAAAGCAGCCAGAGACTTAAAGAATTAATAGGCACATTTCTTTTGGCAGGATTACCTGATTCATACAAGCCGATTATAATGGCAATCGAGAATTTGGGGTCTATTATAACAGGAGATTTTATAAAAACAAAATTACTTCAAAAAGTGAAAGTGGAAAAAAAAGAAAATACTGCGTTTTTTTCGAACAACAAAACACATTACAAGAAGCCTACGCGTTGCTACAATTGTAATGAACCGGGCCATTATGCTAGTACTTGCAGAAAACCAAATAAACGACAGCAACAAATTAAACCTAAAAGTGAAAATTCGTTGTTAAGTATATTCAGTACATCGATTCAGGAGCACCGGCACATATGACGCACAATGATCAGTTAATGACTAATGTCAAGCGTGGTGCATCAAATGCAGAGGTACTAACAGCCAAGAATCAAAAAATTTGACCGACAGGAATCGGTGACTGCAAGTTATCTTTAATTGTTGATAACGAAGTGACAAAAGTCAACATATCAAATGTTTTGCACATTCCGGATTTGTCCGCAAATTTGCTGTCAATAAGTCAAATGGTGAAAAATGGTAAGCGTGTTGTTTTTGATCAGCGTGGATGTCGAGTTTATGATTCTAATGAAGAGTTGTTGGCGACAGCTACTTTAAAAACTGGGATTTACAAATTAGACATGGAAAGTTCTAACATCCATACGTCATATTATCTGTGAAAGGATGTTAAGTTGTGGCACAGACGTTTGGGTCACATTAGTGATGACAACGGAAAATGTGAAACGTGTATCAGGGGTAAGCAAACCAGATTACCCTTACCAGATAGTGGAAAGCGAGCGAATGAACTATTAGAGCTGGTGCTTGCAAATCTATGCGGTCCCATAGAAGAAGATTTGCTTGGTGGTGCGAAAAATTTCGCGAAAAATTTTCGTATATTTTTTTAAGTTTAAATCCCAAGTGTTTAACAGTTTTGTGGAATTTAAGAATTTGGTTGAAAACCAAACGAACAAAAGAATAAAAAGTTTACGCACTAACAACGGAACGGAATTCTGAAATAATGAGATGGATGATTTACTTAGAAAATCCGGCATCAAACATCAAAAAACGACACCTTACACGCCTGAGCAAAATGGAAAGTATGAACGGATGAATAGAGCTCTCATCGAAAAAGTCAGATGTATGCTTATTGAGGCCAATCTTTCGAAAAAATTCTGGGCAGAAGCTGCAAACACATCAGCAATTCTAGTAAATCGTACACCAAACCGAATGCAGGAATCAGTATCACCATAAGAGGTTTGGTCTGGAATAAAACCATAATTAAAACATTTGCGTGTGTTTGGCTGTATTTGTTTTGCGCACATTCCGAAACAAAAAAGGTGCAAGATGGATCAGAAATCAAAAAAATGTATTTTCATGGATACAGTGAAGAATCTAAGGCATGTCGAGTGTTCCATATAAAAAAAACTGTTTACCATTTTAAAACAAGGAAAAACGAGTAATTAATTTTTTAGATAAGATACACACTAGTGTTTGTGGACTACATTTAGAAGTTCCAGTTGTTTCGTTACTTTTATTGACGATTATTCAAGAAAATTATTATTTTGTTTTTTTTAAAGACAAAGTCGAAAGATAATGAAAAATTTCTCGAATTTAAAGCGGAAAAATGGCGGAAACTCATAATTTGGAAAAATCCTTAAAAATTAAATAAACCGGAGCAAAACGGAATGGCTAAGCGCGTGAATCTTACTTAACTTACCGAGATGCTATAAGTTATAACCGGAAAGAATGGCGTGAAGCGATAAAATAATACATGGACTTTACGGGATTTACCTAAAGGCAAAAAGGCTATCAAAACGGGTTTATAAGACAAAACGAGGCTTAATGGGCCTATAATTCGGTTTAAAGCTTATTTAGTTGTGAAAGGTTTTTTACAAACTCCTGGAATGGATTTCAATTAAATATATTTTCCAGTAATTCGATATATTTCCATTTGATTTCTTATTAATAAACTGAATGGATTTCGTTACGGTATTTTCACAAGGCAAATTTCGGAAGAATTATAGATGGATCAAATAAAGTATATAAGCTACAAAAAGCAACGTATGGTTTAAAACAAAGGCAGGCAAAGGAATAAACATTTTGATTTAAGAACAAAAAATAATTGACTTATTAAGATTAAAGGTCCGCTCATTTTAGAAAAATAAAACAGTGCGTAGCAGATTAAAGGATGCACTATCAAAAGTGTTCAAATTAAAAGACATTGGGCCGGCAACAAATTGTGTACTTGGTATAATTTCTATAACGACCAAGAACAATATATTGGAAAAATATTGTAACGATTTATGAAACGAATGTGAATGAACTGTGTTAACACCATGACCCGAATGAAGAGCTGAGCAACTCAATGTCTCATAGTGCACAAAATGATGAATGTACAAACATACCATATCACCAGTTAGTAAGTGAATTATATATGGTACAAGGAACGCGGCCGGTCATTGTGTTTGCCGTTGGTAATTAAGCAGATTCAACTCATGCTACGGTAAGGCACACTGATTGCAGGTTAAAAGAATTATACGTTATCTTAATGGTAAAAAGCATCTGAAGTTAAAAGGCGCAAAATTTTTTAAACTGTTGATATATTGGGATATTCAGATTCTGACTGGACTTTTTATAATGACAGAAAGCATTCGTTCACTGGTTAAGTATTTATGCTAAAAGATGCTGCAATCTCTTGGGGAAGTCGAAGACAACCGACACTAGCATTATCCAGTTCTGAAGCTAAGTATATGGTATTGAGTTCACCAATCCACCCATGGTAAAACATTTTGTTCGAAAAAAGGTTGTTTTTTTTTACCAGATGACTTCGATTTTATGCCTCCAGACTCACGCTTCGAAAATATTAAAAAAAAATTTTAACAAAAGAATGGAACGAAAAATAGGGGATCACCTGAGTCAAGACCAGTATGGTTTCCGTAAAGGCAGCGGTACATGTTACGCTAATTTTTGTTGGCCCTATAGGTATGTGCCAAACCCTAAACACAAATGCTATATTTTTTGTACATGTGGCAACACTGCTATATTTTTTGTACTTGTGGCAGCACTCTTACAGAGAAAAAAAGAAACAGAAAAAAAGTGTGTAAATAATTTTTGTAAGTTAGTTTAGTTTTTTTGTTTGTCTTTAATGGTTGTTATATATGGAGTAAAAATAAAATAAATTATATGTTAATAAAGCAAAAACTGTTTATGTTAAAATCATCATTTTTTGGGTCATGTCATTACACTCATTAATAAAAGTTTAGAAATTGCATCATTTTTGGTTCTTCGAGCCGGATGGAGTGTAATAACATATTTAGATAGTTTCAGTAATGTAAACTTGAATATTCGATACGTAAAATAAAAACCAACTACGCCATATTGAAAATCATTGCATTGAAAGCACATGTGTTTAAAATACAACAGTGTTTAGTTATTGTACAAAATGAGTACTACAAAGAAAATTCGAAAATTTAATAACCAAAAACGAGTCAATTAAAAAATTTGGAAGATTTTATGGTAACTTTTGACATACAGAAGGGATGAAATAGGACGTTTTGTAGTTAGTCTTCATTTCAAAGATAAAATTAAGGATATAGGCAATTCTCGTACCAAGGCACTTAAACGATTTAAGTTTCTTGAAAGCAAACTAAATAGAAATGTGGAATTTAGAACGGATTACATTGAATATATGCGCGAATATGAAAGGTTAGGTCATATGAAACTAAGTGACAATGTCGATTCAAATGAGGGTGAATATTTTCTTCCGCATCACGCCGTAATAAAACCTAGTAGCACTACTACTCGCCTCCGAATAGGGTATGATGCGTCAGCTAAGGGTTCGAATGATCTTTCATTCGAATGATCTTTCATTAAATGATTCACTTTTGTTAGCTAAATTGACAAGTAAGGTTGTCAGAGCAATGGATATCAGATTTAGTAAAATTGTGCTTTGGTCGGATTCTAGTATTATTCTTTCATGGATTAAACTTGCACCTTATCAACTAAAAATGTATTTTGCACATAGAGTTAGTGAGATTGAAGACCTTACTCATACAATGGAATGGCGACATGCTGATAGCAAATCTAATCGCGCTGACTTAGTTTTAAGGGGAATCATGCCGAACCGTTTAGAAAGAATGGATATGTGGTGGAATGGCCCGTTGTTTTTTAAGGGATCTGAAAATTTGTGACCTTCGAAGTTGAAAGAAATTTTATTTGACAAATTGTCCGATTTAAAGAAAGTTGAAGAATCAGTGGTTCTGCTTAACATAGTGACTGAGCATTTAATCGATAAACAACTTTTCAGTTCTTTTAAAAGTTTAAATAGAATTATTGGTTTTGTTCTTAGGTTTGTTTTTAATGCCAGAAATAAAGCTGTGCTTAATAGACGTTGTGGAGAGTTGCAGCCTTTTGAACTTCTAGACTCCGCAAAATTACTGATCAAGATGGTACAATTTATGGAATTTCAATTAGATATACAACATTTGAGGGCTAAAAATTGCTTTAGACTGTGCAATTGTTCTCTTCCTTTTGATGCCAAACATTAATACCTTTTACCTCGACATTACTTTACTGAATTAGTCATTCGTCATCATCATATTGAGAATCTACACTGTGGAGTTGAATATACGTTAGCAGCAGTTCGACAACTATATTGGCCTATAAGTGGTAAAAATATTGCTAAAAAGGTGGTAAGACAATGTATAGTATGTTTTCGTAATAGACCACGTCAACTCCAACAGATAATGGGCAATCTTTCGGAAGGTAGAGTGGGGAAATGTCAGCCTTTTAACATACCAGGAATAGATTTTTGTGGTCCTTTCCATATTAAATATAAAAACCAAAGAAAGGATACTCTTCACAAAGTATACGTATGTATATTCATATGTTTTGCCGTAAAGGCTACCCATTTCAAAGTATTGAAGATTTCACTAGTGTATCCTTTATAGCTTGTCTGAAACGGTTTTTAGCTCGTAGGGGTAAAATATCATATAGTGTGACAATGGAAGTAATTTTGTTGGTGCGAGAAATGAATTAGAGAGGACTTACGAAATGTTGAAAGATCGAAATAAGGAAATATCAAAATTTTTGTTTTATCAATCCATAGAATGGAAAATGATTCCTTCACGGTCGCCACATTTTGGTGGCCTGTGGGAGGCAAATGTTAGGGTTTTCAAGACTCATTTTAAAAAGATAGTTGGAAATGTGACATTAACTTTAGAACAAATTTACACAATTGTTGTCCAAGTAGAAGGAATTATGAACTCCAGACCTCTTACTTTACTCTCGGTGGATCCTCAAGATCCTGAATCCTTAACTTCGGACATTTCCTAACAAGGGGACCTACTAATAGTGTTGTGGAACAAGATCTAACGAATATGCCAGCAAAACGTCAATCTTACTGGAAAGTGGCTACCCAAATGATTCAACATTTTTGGAAACGCTTTGCAAAATAGTATATTCATACCTTACAACAAAGGAAATAATGGAAATTCGTGGTAGACAACTTAAAAAAAAATAACATAGTCTTAGTATATGATGATAACTTGCCTCCCACACAATGGATGTTGGGGAGGGTGATTCAAGCTATAAAATGTCCAGACGGAAGGGTACGCGTTGCTATTGTAAGAACGAAAAACACCGTTTGCACCTCTAAGCGTGCAATTCAGAAATTGGCCAAATTACCACTTGAATAATTTAGATTGGAGATTTATATGCGTTTGGTTTATCAGCGTCGGCGTTTGGAAGAATTGATCATTTTGTTTACTGTTTTACCGATGTATTAATTTTAATATAAAGAGTTTTATTTTTTTGTTGTGAAATTGGAATTATTTTTAAATAAAATTCTAGTTGTTCATTTTTTTGATTATGTAAAATTGTATATCGAGAGAAGGACAAACGATTATTATGTATATGTATTATACAAAAAAAGGTAACAAATGAAAGATAAAGTAAATTCAGTTTCATTTTTGAGTTAGTAAATTATGTTATCACCTCATGATAATATGTATATCCAACCCGAAAACAGTTATACAGAAAAGTGAGTATGCTGATCGATTACATGTTTGCTTGCTGATTTTATGTGATTTCCAATGGAATAGCGTCAAGTATCTGGTTCTCCAAAACACTATGAGCTGGATTGTGATTAAAACCGATGGAACCTCCTAATTTGTAATGATCGGTACGAATACAAAATTATTTACATAAATGAAAATGTTCACTATTTTAATAAATATTTTTAATAGGACTTTATTAACAATAATTAAAACTATAAATACTAGTATTTATATAGTCAATGTATAAAATAGACAAACGATTGACTTATAAAAATTATTCCTGATGATATTTAAGATATGATTTGGTTTAGAATTATATAAGTGTTAATATTGATCTAGCAAAAATGTAATTTTATTTATTTGTTTATTATGTTAGAACTAACTATAAAATAAATATAAATGTTTGCTAACGAATTGTTGTAACCAAAAAGTGTATGCCTTATTGACTTTGAAATATTTATCGTAAATAATCCACATTCTACGGATTATATATAGATAGGCTTTCGGTAATGTGCTAAAAATATGATTTCTAAATAACAATTTATTTATTAAAATTTGATTAATTATTATAATTGTATTAAATTAACATTAGATTTTAAATTTTTATTTCTTTAAGGCAGTTAGTTAACTATTTTTAAACAAAAATAAAATAAAACTATTTCGGTATAAGAATAAAATCAAATTTTTAACGGTTTGATTTTTTTTTATCTAATTTAAGAAAAGTCTTAAGAAAATTAAAAATTATTTAGAATCGACCGATTCGTAACCAGGCCAATCCGATACTTCAGACTCTTCGTCAGCTTCAATACCAATACTATGGATACCATTTCGTAACATTGGTGTACCTTTCCCACGTCCCAGTACACGTGCATGAAACATTAAAGTGATTGATAAATTTGTTTTAGTATTTTTCACCGTTAACGTTTCGCGCAACAATTTTTCTTTGTGAGCAAAAAATTCGATTTTTAAACATACATGACCCCCATCATCGATCCCTTGGAATTCAATTATTTTGCAATTTATATTTGGTATATGATTTGAATCAGTTGTCAATTCGATGTCACTCACGTCGTTAAAAAATGTTGATTTTAAAAGTTTTAACTCAATCTCATAACGATGGCTGATTTGTAGAAACCCTAAATGTATGTTGATTATGGAGTCGGCAGTTTTTTGATATATAATTGAATTGTCTTCTTCAAAATCGTCTTTGATTGATTTTTCGTCAAAGTGTACATGATGATCGGGGTCATCATGATGATTGTTGGGGTTGTGAACTGAAATTAGAAAAATATATAAAGGATTAATAAATATTTATTGTTCTATAGACCACCAGAAGAAGCTACGTTATTCTCTACGCCGGCATAAGAAGACTATTCCAATTTTAATAGTGTGATCCAAGTCATCACTACTAAAATTCGATTCCACTAAGTTATGCCCTATACATATAAGTGATTAAACCCCTTAAAGATAGTTAACAAAAAAATCACCCACAATCTTCTTTCCATTTGAGTCTTCCAGGTTAATGGTAGGAGAAGGTACGATAAAGAAAAAGAACCAGGATCCTATTGGAAAAGCCTTGTAAATATCGAACAAGGGCCATGGTATACAAAAAGGGATTTCAATTTTATGAAATTTATGAAATAAGACAAAAACTAACAAGTAAGGATAACAATAGGTTTCGTAACGAATACAAATGAAAACCAAAAATTGACAGTGGAAATGATTCGTCTGTTTGTCACCAATGGCAAAACGAAAATAATCGTATCAAATGGTTACAGACTTACAGAAAGATCGTTCATACACTAAAGACACAAAGTGGAGTAACAGCCAGTTTGCATCACTGGATTTTCAAAATAATCACAAGAAGGCGGTGAGTAGATCGTCCTATTCGACCTTATCAAAGCATTTGCATAAATATTTTTTTCCAAATGACAAGTCCAAGCCAACCTAGAGGATTAAAAGTACGACTGGTTTCAGATAAGATAGTTCGCTTAATAATTGTCATGGTAATAGGCAGTTCCGAAGTTAATACGAAACAGTTAGTTTTTGCGTTCCATATTATTCCCTAGACTTTCCCAGAATTGGTGGACTCTTGACCTCGATCTTGAAACTCTTCGAGGCGAGTGTTTTGAGCATTATTTGGAGCTCTATCCAGTATTCTACTGCAGTTGAACTTCCACTTACTGGGCTGGAATAGCAATTGCCTAATAGAAACACGACCTCCTTTTATAACTGCAGTTATGTATCATATGTGTCAGTTCCAGTAATGAGATCACCCACGGACATATTTTTAGAGATTTCCTTTCCCATCTAAAATGTATTGGTTTTATGGATCATCTCTCCATACAATTTTCGGAAATTGTGTATCTTCTTAAAATGTGACAATTTGACGATACATCTTTTGGCCATTTGTGGAAAAAACAACTGTATGTTCGCGGAATTGCAGTATTATCGCAAAATAGGTCGATTGCACGGTCGGTCTGACCGCTAGACAGTCATTTAAGGAAAGTCTTGAATCTGTTTTTGCAGAGCCATTGAAACCCACTCTCATCTTTGCTGGGGAACTGGATGCCTTGAATTCGTTGTGGTGAAATTTGTAATAACCAGTGTTAATCACGGCTTCCGGAGGGATTTCTGTCATGTGTTGTTGATATTCTAGAAGAAAATCTTTATATCAAGATTTAGCATTAAGTCTTGGTTAAAACGACGTTCTCTCAATCATTAAATGGCAGAAGGTAGAGATTGTGCCAAGTCAGCAATTCCTTTGTAGATTGCTTTTAAAGTGATCTTAAAGCAAAATGGTTCCCTCGGGGCAAGAATAATTGTCTGCTCGTCTATCGAATAACTCCTAGAATTGATTTAAGCTTATATCGATATCGACAATTTGCATGACAAGCTAGCATGGCAGTAGGGTGATAGCTAATAGTGTTGTTTGTTTGCACTGAGACTATACCCAACCAAAAATTGAGTTTTGCAATATAGAGGCATTTGGAGTAGTTTTTATCAGTCCGTCTCTAAGAATATTAAAAAAGTGATTTTTAATATCGCAACCACCAAAATATCAACATCACTTTTTGTGTCCGGATCGGCGAAAGTAATCTTTTGGTGTATTTTTGTGTAATCTGTTGTGGTAGTTGGCTGGTAATCTTTGGCATTACGGGTGCATCTATTTGGACTTAATAGTTATCTGGCTTAATAATTATATCGTAATTCAAAAGTACACGGCAAACAATTAATTCTCCTGAAGCATCCATACTTTCACTAACACGGTAGGAAGTATTGACGTCATTGACACTTTTTGCTGGTAGCAATGTGCGCCTTAATATCTGGTCTAATATACTTGCACGTTTTAATGATTTTCAGAGATTCTAGAGTGTCAATTAAAATTTGCGCGAATGCAGGATTATCTGTATCTGAGATTTGTTCTGCCTAGAGTGCTTTGGGCTTATCGTCTAACTTATTCATTTAAATATAGATAAGCCAGGAATTACGCTTATTCAGCTATATGCATTTAAGCTACGAATCTCTTCGTCGAATGTACCTATAAGGCGCTTGATTTAAGCTTAAGAATTATGTATAGGTACTTACACCATGAATGTACGAATGAAAGAATTTATGATGTACTTTTTTCTATCGTTCCTCTCCTTCAGTTTATTTAGTGCACCGATATAGTTAAGTTCAGTAACATTAATACTGGCGTAGCAGTACCTCAGCCTCTCTTTTGGACTGCGTTGAGAAAAGATGATTCATCTAAAAATGCAGTACAATGGCAATCATTTTACGACCTATATACTCGCCGGCAAAACGAAAGATTATAAATTTTCGGTAATTTAACTTCCAAACGAGCACCAAACTGATTGGCATTTTGAGAGGTATCCAAATTTAGGAAGCCATTTCCCGCACTTCTTTCACAGACCAGAATTATAAAAATTGCGCGATTGCATTATAATAATTATCTTCGTAAACCGTATCAGCTGGCCTATTTACATAAAACTGGAATATTGAATTCTCTAGATCAGTTAAACCATTGATTTGCATCAATTTATCTACTCGATTTAATCGCACAACAATTAGTTCTAAAGGCGTATTTACACTATTTTTTTGTGTGAATTTAATAATGTTGGTTTATTTACTTTTATTTCTTGCTCTTTGATTCTTTAAGCTTGCAAGGTTAGCCATTTTGGAAAATATTTAATTTACAAATGCTTAGTTGCAGAAAATGTGCTCTCAACCGATTTTATAAATACAAAACGCAATATTTAATTCCACAAATTTTTAGGTTAAATGGATTTGATTTCAAAGAGATAGCATCATGTATCGAATTCAATTTTTGTCTCGTTATGTTTTCGATCAGTTGAGGATTGCCCATCAACTGTGTAATAGATATACGACCTCTATGAAAGAGAGTCGAAAGCACGGTATTGAGTAAGATGGACGCACACGAAATTCATCTGTGTCAATAACATATTAAGAAATCTAAATATATCAACCAGTTTCTCCATAATCGACCAGCAAGATTTTAATATCCATTCATAAAAAGATATAACAGATTGGCGACGAGAATGGGATAAATCATAAATTATTGATTTTTCAAAATAAAACAGAAAAAAAAAGTTATGTGCACGTGCTAAAAACAAATTCAATAGTGGTAAAATAATTCAAGTGCAAAAATGGATTTGGAACAATTGCAAAAATCAATCGAAGCAATGAATCAAAATCAGAAAGCATTGATCGAATCAATGTTATCTGTAGAAAGACGTAATGGTAGTCAATCATCGAATAGTACCATTTCAAACATTCCGGCGATCGAAAATTTTGATGCTAAAAAAGAAAGCTTTAAATATTACTGTCAACGGTTCTAAAATTACATCAAAATGAAAGAACTCGATAAAGATAAAACAAACATTGCACAGATGCTATTAAGTTCAATAGGCGCATCAAATTATAATATATTAGCAGCCTTCATAGCACCAAAAATGCCGGGAGATTTAGAGAATGATCAATTAATATCTGAATTAGGAAAGAATCTAGAGCCAAAAAAAAGCTCGTTGTTAGTCAACACTATTTTTTATCAACATATCAACGGGAACAGGAAAAAATAGCTATGTACCAGCATTACGCTGTAACATTGCTGAATGTGATTTTAAAGTAAAGTGTCAATGTGGAATCAGTACATCAGCAGCACGCTTGTTTCTTCGAGCTCAATTTGTTAGAGGTATAAAGGATAACGGTATAAAGGAAAAAATTATTTAATTAGAGCAAACTAAGTTTAGCGAAATTGTCACGAAAGCAATAGCAATGGAAGCATCAAGAGTGGATTGCCAAGAGCTGCCAAAAAGATCAGATATTTCAACGGCTGCAAGTGACATTAACAAAATAATCAATCATCAATCACGGAAGGACAGTTATTCCTCAAGAAATCGAAGTAAATGTCCGTCACCAAAGGGAAATCATGATCGAACGCGAACAAAATCAAAAGGATGGGATCGACAATGTATGTTTACGATGTGATCGAAATAACCATAATCCAAGAAACTATCGAATCGAATCAGCAACAATGGAGAGTTCAATATGCCATAAGACAGGCCATATTGCAAAAGTGTGCATAAAAGCTCTTTTAAATAAAAGAAATTGACCACATTCAACAAATGCTGTCACAACCAATAGGATAAGCAATTAAAATGATATGGTAGTAAACCAAATTATCGATATTTACGACCAGTCTACACTGGAAATGGATTTCACGAAGAAGTTTTACACTAATGTTAAAATCGAAGGGGTTCAGCAAAAATTTGAACTCGACACCGGTGCGGGATTCACACTTATTCCTAAGAGTCAATATAGGAACCTAGGAATCAAAAGGTAGCTAAACAACCAATATGCCATTTAGGTCATACACAGAAAATGTGTTTTTACCACTGGGGAAAGTCAATGTAAAAGTCAAATACAAAGGGAATGGATCTAATGAAGACATGTACGTCATTCCAGACGGGTTCAACCCACTATTAGGGAACATGGATCAGGCATCTTAAAATCAATTTGGAAGACATTGATCAAGAAATTTTAAAAGGGAATCGGGAAATACATATCCGATTAATAAATAATGACGAAGAATTGGAAAAACTTTTTCCACACATTTTTACGCAGAAGGTTGGCTGTGTACCAAATTTTAGTATCAAATTACAACTTCGTGAAGGTGCGAAACCCAGCTTCACACCCGGAAGGGATGTTTCATACGCGCTACGTGAAAAAGTAGAAAAGAAGCTTGATAATTTGCGAATGGGGGTCACCCTTGGTAGTAATTCTGAAAGGAGATGGAACAATTAGGCTTTGTGTCGATTACAAAGTTGGGGTAAATGATCCAATCAAAAAGATAGAGGACATATTGAATAACTTACAAAGTTCAAAATATTTTTGTCCATTGGATCTGTTTAAAGTGACATACAGAGGAACTTACCGAATGAATAGATTAAGTTTCGGTATAAAAACAGCACCAGCCGAATTTAACCGGATAATCGATCAAGTGCTTCAAGGGCTAAACAAGACGATTGAATATTTCGATGACATACTCGTGCACGGGAAAACAAAAGATGAGTCTCAAGCAACGTTCATAAAATTAAAAAAGGGAATTGCGAGTGATCGAATACTTGTACAATTCAACATAGATTTAACGGTAACATTAGCAACGGACGCAAGTCCTACGGGAATCGCGGCAGTATTGTCACACACAACCGACGGGGGAAGAACTATTCATAGCTGGATCGTGAGGATCTGGCAATAGTTTTTGGAGTGGATCATTTTTTTGATTACATATATGCGAGACGATTTACATTAATCACGGATAATCAACCGTTAACAAGAATTTTCTACCAAAAGTCAAAATTACTAAAAATGACTTCCGCTCGATTACTACGCTACGCATTATTCTTGGCGGCCATCCGCATAAAAATATATAACAGAATACAAAAAATCACGAATTTATTTAATGTAATATATAAAATGGCTATTTAGCTGAATAATCTTACGGGGTGCTTTTCCAAATACTCGATTTCCTGCAAGCTTTAGCAGACGCGTATCTCGCGAGCGTTGTTGTAAACTGTATAACCTTGCACCGTAAAATAAATTTGCAGGATTGACGAATGAAGTCAAAAGACTGCGTAGCCTTTTACAGATGATGTAGCTGAATTAGTTGAACCAACCTAGCTTGAAGAACACAAGAACTACAGATCCACAGGAGTTACAGTATTTGCATGTATGAGATTATTCACTATAAGGGCGATTCATGTTAGGATTGACAAGACATAACGGGGAAAAATAATATGTGAGATGCCTCCAAGATTTTTATGTGTAGCCACAATTTTTTAAATACTCTTAAAATTATGTTGAACGCGATACAAGTAATGGTGGTATAGGCAAAGTGTTATCTAAAAAGAAAAACGGCGAAGAAATCGAAAATTGCGCATAACGTGAAAACACTATCCAAACTGGACACAAACTTTGTGTAATTCAAAGAAATTATAAGCTACAATGAAATGCGTTAATCATTTGTATAAATATTTGTATGGCGAAACTGAAGTAAATAACTTTAAAACTATTATTATTTTTCTTATTTACTTTAATTAGATTTATACAAATAATTAAATTTTAAAATTTTATACTAATTTGACAGTTTGATTTTGATTTAAAATTAATGCCTCAATTCATAGAATCGTTATGCAGAATAAACAAAAGTATACAATTATGACTTTGGCCTAAGTGTTTTTAATAGTTTATATATGCATATTTTATTTTCAAATTAACACTTCATCTTTTAAACTATGTAGGTACATATTTATACTTTAAATTCTATTATATATGAATAATAACAATCAATTAAAAAAAAACTATAAAAAAAATTTAATGTACTGACTATGTTTAAGAATAATCACAAGTATTCAATGTACAGAACAAAATTAAATAAAAACAAATAACTAATAAACAAATAATTATAAAAATATACACATACTATATACATACATACATACAAATACCTTAATATATATAAAACGGGAACCGCTCAGAACTGGACATTATAAAACTGGATATTTCAAAATAGGGTTTGACAAAACGAGATAAGGTCCAAAACTAGACATGGAACAAAACTGGATATTTCAAAATTGGATAATTCAAAACGAGATAAGGTACAAAACGAGATATGGTACAACACTGGATATTTCAAAACAGGATATTTCGACATGTGATTTAAACTTAAAATGATTTTTTAGGAAAGTTCTGGAATATGGCTAATTAGGAAGGAACTCGGTGGTTTCTTAACCAATTTTGATGAAATTCGATATGTAAGATGGAAATGGGATTTTAAAATGATTTTTTGGGAAAGTTCTGGAATAAGTTCAGTAAGGTTCCATACTTGAATATTTTTAAGAAGAGAAATAGAATTTTCCTTCACTTAATGATTTTTTTTAATTGTATAATTAAATTTGATTTTAAAACCATTTGATTTTTTTTGGGAAAACCTCTGGAATATGGCCAGTAAGGTTTCATACTTGAATAATTTTAAGCAGAGAGATAGAATTTTCTTTCACTTAATGGGTTTTTTTTAATTGCTTCTTTTCTCATCTTATTAAAATAATCATTGACTTTATCAAAAATGTATCTTCATCTATGTTTTATTCTTCTACTTAATATAACTTTTCTACACTTTTTTTATTTTCATCAACATTTTCATCCTACATATCGGATTTCATCATAATCGGTTAAGAACAAGCCAAGTTCCTTCCTTACTGGCCATTTTCCAGAACTTTACCAAAAAATCATTTTAAAATTCCATTCCCATCCTACATATAGAATTTCATCATAATCGGTTAAGAACTCACCGAGTTCCTTCCTAACTGGCCATATTCCAGAACTTTCTCAAAAAATCATTTTAAAATCCCATTCCCATCCTACATATAGAATTTCATCATAATCGGTTAAGAACTCAGCGAGTTCCTTCCTAACTGGCTATATTTCAGAACTTTCCCAAAAAAGCATTTTTAAATCTCATTTTCATCCTTCATATCGAATTTTATCATAATCGGTTAAGAACTCGCTGAGTTCCTTTCTAATTAGCCATATTCCAGAATTTTCCTAAAAATCATTTTAAGTTTAAATCACATGTCGAAATATCCTGTTTTGAAATATTCAGTTTTCTACCATATCTCGTTTTGTACCTTATCTCGTTTTAAAATATCCAGTTTTGAATTATCCTGTTTCGTTAAATCCAGTTTCGACCGGTATCCATATAAAACACATGCATATATACATACATACACATGCGTACATATCGTAAACCTTTTATGAAACTGTAAATATCACGTTGGAACCAAATGTGCTATTTTCACAAAAATAAATTTGATGGTCCATGAAACAGGAAAACTAATAAAATATAATAATAATTATATTATTATTATTTTATTATTTTATAATTTTATAATTTTATAATTTTATAATTTTATAATTTTATAATTTTATAATTTTATAATTTTATAATTTTATAATTTTATTATTTTATTATTTTATTATTTTATTATTTTATTATTTTATTATTTTATTATTTTATTATTTCATTATTTTATTATTTTATTATTTTATTATTTTATTATTTTATTATTTTATTATTTTATTATTTTATTATTTTATTATTTTATTATTTTATTATTTTATTATTTTATTATTTTATTATTTTATTATTTTATTATTTTATTATTTTATCATTTTATTATTTTATTATTTTATTATTTTATTATTTTATTATTTTATTATTTTATTATTTTATCATTTTATTATTTTATTATTTTATTATTTTATTATTTTATTATTTTATTATTTTATTATTTTATTATTTTATTATTTTATTATTTTATTATTTTATTATTTTATTATTTTATTATTTTATTATTTTATTATTTTATTATTTTATTATTTTATTATTTTATTATTTTATTATTTTATTATTTTATTATTTTATTATTTTATTATTTTATTATTTTATTATTTTATTATTTTATTATTTTATTATTTTATTATTTTATTATTTTATTATTTTATTATTTTATTATTTTATTATTTTATTATTTTATTATTTTATTATTTTATTATTTTATTATTTTATTATTTTATTATTTTATTATTTTATTATTTTATTATTTTATTATTTTATTATTTTATTATTTTATTATTTTATTATTTTATTATTTTATTATTTTATTATTTTATTATTTTATTATTTTATTATTTTATTATTTTATTATTTTATTATTTTATTATTTTATTATTTTATTATTTTATTATTTTATTATTTTATTATTTTATTATTTTATTATTTTATTATTTTATTATTTTATTATTTTATTATTTTATTATTTTATTATTTTATTATTTTATTATTTTATTATTTTATTATTTTATTATTTTATTATTTTATTATTTTATTATTTTATTATTTTATTATTTTATTATTTTATTATTTTATTATTTTATTATTTTATTATTTTATTATTTTATTATATAATTTTTATTTTATTATTTTATTATTTTATTATTTTATTATTTTATTTTATTATTTTATTATTTTATTATTTTATTATTTTATTATTTTATTATTTTATTATTTTATTATTTTATTATTTTATTATTTTATTATTTTATTATTTTATTATTTTATTATTTTATTATTTTATTATTTTATTATTTTATTATTTTATTATTTTATTATTTTATTATTTTATTATTTTATTATTTTATTATTTTATTATTTTATTATTTTATTATTTTATTATTTTATTATTTTATTATTTTATTATTTTATTATTTTATTATTTTATTATTTTATTATTTTATTATTTTATTATTTTATTATTTTATTATTTTATTATTTTATTATTTTATTATTTTATTATTTTATTATTTTATTATTTTATTATTTTATTATTTTATTATTTTATTATTTTATTATTTTATTATTTTATCATTTTATTACTTTATTATCATATTAGAATTAATAACTACTCTCTTAATCGCTAATATTTAGCAAAAATGGGATGAATTAAATAATTTGTTATTTTCAGGCAAAAAATAAATAAACTTACTACAGCCCTTAGGCTTAAAGTAATTATTCCCTTAATTTTTTTTATAGAAGCATTGCAGATTACAGATGGATGGTTGCAAAATGGAAATGCTGATTATATTAGAATATAATTGTACTGTCATGTGCATGAATATATAATACTTACTATTGGCTGCCAAGCAGGGCCTAATTGTCCTAATAATTTTAATCATTTGAAATTTAATACAGTCAACAGGTTGTATTTTTTAATATATTATATCTGTGAAAGGTGGGAACATGCAGACTATTTAAAAGAGATCCGGGACGGCTAACATGGCACGAAAATTTCCAATCGAAAATAGTGCACCAGTTGAGATGAAATACATATACAAAAAAAAATACTTTGCTTCATTATATTGGTCTAAGGAGCACAGTATTTTGCACAACATGGTAAAATTGTTTGTCTCTCTAATTGCATTGGCTGAGTTCTCATTGAATTTTTCCTTTTAGGATTGTTAATAAATCATTGTAGGGAACAACGAGTGGAAAAATATTAAAATACAGGAGAAAATTTAAGGTTTAGAACCACAACCATCTTTAGTCTCATTTGCATCCTATTCTGATAATTTAATACTTACAGACGCAGTTCAACATTCGGCAAAGGCTCTAAAGTTTTGACACTGTTCGAAATGTATATGTATTTTTTGATAATCAGTTCTATAGGTGGAAAATAGTTAAATAGAGAAAGTAAAGTCTTTAACTCACAAGCAATTATGTAAGTCTAAGTGGAAAATAAAAAAATATTACGTTTGGTTAAACTTGGAAAGTTTCGTTAAGTTAACTTAACGGAAATGTGTTAAAAAACTCATATAGAATTAATAAAATTTAAATAATTTTTGAATTAAGTGTTTAATCGAAATTGATAATTTTTTATTAATTCAGTTTCGTTAAGTTCGAATTTAGATCATTCTTGTCTGAATGGCACTAATAGAAAACATTACAATCTAAACTTAAGCTGTGAAAACTAAAGCTCGCTGTGCAAGACTTTTTAACCAAATTGCAAGCAATCTATAATTGAGTTAAAAAGAAAAAAAGAAAAACATTTGATATTTTCACGTTTTCCGAATAATCCAGTAAAGTTTGTATACGACCATGCAAAACATAAAATATGTTCGGAGCCTTCGAATTTTAAGATGAGAACGTATCGAGTAAATTAATCATTTTCGTTTAAATTTCTTAAAATGTTCGTTTAGTTACTTGAATCATTAAATCACGCTAAAATTATAAAAGTAGTTTCGTTAAGTTTTCTATGTTTAATTAATTTCCAATTGCCATTTAAAAACTATCACTAGCTTCAAAAAACGTTTAAATTAGTTATTCAAACTTATTCTTAACACGTGTTAAAACTTATAAGCTTTATTTATTATTTTTCATACCACCAGCTATTATATTTTAAGTAGTGACTTTCCACATCCTTAACTAAATATACTTGAAATGTGAAAAGTGCCTTGTTAAATACTATTTAAATTATTTGAGTGCAATTTAATTTATTTTTATTGGTTAGTTTTTAAATAACGTTGTAATCCAAATAAAAAAAATATTCGTTGGTTCGTTCAACTTGAAAAGTTTCGTCAAGTTAACTTAACGAAAAAGGAAGTAAACAAATTGAATAGTTTAAATAAATTACTAATGATTAAAATAACCTTTGATTTAACTATTGTTTAGATTGCTAAGTTATTTTCATTAAACCGTTATGAATCGTTCTTGGTTTTTGGTCCAAATCGAAAAAATATTATGACTAGCAACATTATCAATATAATATATTGGGGTACCGGTCGAAACTGGATATTTTACAACTGGATTTGACGAAACAGGATAATTCAAAATGAATATTTTAAAACGAGATAAGGTACAAAACGAGATATGGTACAAAACTGGATATTTCAAAACTGGATATTTTAAAACGAGATAAGGTACAAAACGAGATATGGTACAAAACTGGATATTTCAAAACAGGATATTTCGACATGTGATTTAAACTTAAAATGATTTTTTAGGAAAGTTCTGGAATATGGCCAATTAGGAGGGAACTCGGCGAGTTCTTAACCGATTTTGATGAAATTCGATACGGAGGATGAAAATGGAATTTTAAAATGACTTTTTGGAAAAGTTCTGAAATATGGCCAATTAGGGAGGAACTCGGTGAGTTCTTAACCGATTATGATGAAATTCTATATGAAGGATAGGAATGAGATTTTAAAATGATTTTTTGAGAAAGTTCTGGAATATGGCCAGTTAGGAAGGAACTCGCTGAGTTCTTAACCGATTATGATGAAATTCTATATGTAGGATGGGAATGGAATTTTAAAATGATTTTTTGGGAAAGTTCTGGAATATGGCCAATAAAGAAGGAACTCGGCGAGTTCTTAACCGATTATGATGAAATTCGATATGTAGGATGAAAATGTTGATGAAAATTAATTAATTTCTCTCACTTAGATTCTCTAATGTGAAGAAAAGTCATATTACCTTTACCTTTTACCTTTTCCCTACCGAACAAAAATTTACTAACTATTGGCCGCCATGGTGTCTGTAACCGGGTCGATCTCAATAATTTAACTAATATCCTGCCTTATCCTTCCAAGTTTATGTAAAACGGGTGTATGGTGGGCCCGGCCATATATCCGGGAGATCCTGCTTAATGATTGGTCGTACATTCTAAATCAATCAATCAAACAAATATTTTGGTTGAAATTAACAAAGTAAGCAAGATTATGCAGAATCTTTCGGTGGATATTTCTTTTATGATAAAATTGGTGGAGTCTACGAAGTTTTTACAAAATATTAGAAGCGATGAATCATTTGAAGTTCTCATAGTAACCGCTATGACATTGTGCAAACATTTCCAGCAGTACGAGTTAGCCGAAAGCGTAGTTAATTTAAGTAAGAGGGTGCAACACCATGGAGTGGAAAATAAAATAGAATTTTTAATGCAATATATGTTTCTTCAGTGTCCCTTAATGAAAGGTTCGAAATGCTCGATTTGTACAACGAAATATTTAGATTCTTGAAAAGTACAGAAACAATACGAAACTTAAATGCAAAGGAGCTGTTGCTGGTTTGTAAACAATTTGACGTAGCACTCTTGAAACAAAATATTGTAGAAGCGAGTGTGAGCCACGAAGCTCACACCCTCTTTTTTACGAATGGAAGCGGAATCGCCGGCATTTTAAATATTGCGATTTATTGTTGCCAAATCATTGAAAAATTTTTCCTAATTTGTTTGTAGCGTTGCGCATTTTACTCACTTCTCCAAAAAGGCAAAAACAACAATCAAAAATCAACCTAGGGCCTCGAATATTCTAAAACTGCTACTATATATCGGAGTGTTTTGTGAAACTAACTTCACATTCTGCAATTATATATTGCCACATTCTGAAATGATATTGTCTAGACTTTGAATCGGTTTTATGTAAGGGAGTTAGTTTTGGTGTTTTTAAACATTTAAAAACTTAATTATGCATTCGCCTTTTAAGGCCAAGTGGATGACACCTAGCGATATTTTTTTAATTATGGTAAAGTGTGGTTATGTAATAATAAATATTTGCTAATCAAAGTAACGTTACGCTAGTTTTGTATGAATTATGACAGATAAAGAAATTCAGCGATTCCACGAGTTGTCCTGACCCGTTTAGATTTTGATGAAACTTTTCAAAAATGTTCTTTTCTTGGAAAAGCTAATTTTTGAAGTCGTTTTTCTCAAAAACCTCTAAACCGATTTGAATGTTTTATATCTCAAATGAAAGGGAACGAATGGATCTTATAAATAACGTACAATTACAGGTTTTAAAAATTGTTTATTAAAGAAAAACTGAGTTTTTTTGAAAAATGTCATTTCCCGTTATTTTTGACCCCAACGAGTTATCAATTTGATTATTTTTTTTCAAAGCTTATTCATTTATCAAACAAATAAAAAAATAAAAAAAAGAGTCCTAAGTAGCTTTCATTTTTAAAATATGATTTTTGAATATATCAGGATCTGAATATTTTAAACCAAAAATCAAAAAATTCTATCAAACTTTTTCGTTGATAATTTTTCTTGAATTGTTCACTAACTCACACTTTTGGCAATGCAATAAAACCCTAAATTGAATCTTTATTATTCAATATCAAAAAGTTTTTGCTTTGAGCAAAATGAAAATTTTCTAATATCTAAAGATTTCTTATTAATTGGACAAAATCTATGATATTTATGAGTTCCTGCTATTTGTTTTACTGAGCTACATCTATTTTTTAATTGTTTTCCTATTACATTATAATCTTTATTAGCCCATGAATAGAGTTCAAGTGGCGTAGTTATTTGGTTTTCAAATGGTCTTTGTAAACTCGCTCTAGCAGCATTCCTCTTGGGAACTCCTCCTAATGCATCGCAAGGTCCTTTTCCGTGGCAAGTTGCAAAAAATGCCATTCTGCTTTCATATCGAAGTCCTCCTTGAAATTACATAGATTATAGATTTCATTTTGTTTTTGTACTGAGCCCCAGATCCATCGGAAAAAAAGCTAATTTTCGTAACGTGCCGTAATTTTATCTTTATCAAATTAACTAGGCCGGTAATAAACAATATCACAGTTACATGAGTATGTTTTGGTGCCTCAGATATAGCTATCAAGCTTGTAAATTCCATACTACTATCGTTTTCCATCGTATGACCGGTTTCCTCGTTTTTATGATATAAGGCAAATGGATGTATTGTACATTGAGCATTCGACCAATGAAATCCTTGAACCGCATCCTGAACTACAAATGAAGTAAAAATGTAGTTTTCAGAAAAGTCACATATAACTATATACATTCGTCAGTTGCTGCATTCAATTTTCTATATTTCAGGGAATCTGCTTGTTGTTTTGCAGTAAACGAATGTGGTACTATGTTGTGTAGTTGTTTATCCAGTATATCTGTGAAAGCCAATGATGATACGGTTACTATTTCCATGGTGCATCGATCTACCTTCTGCCACTTCTTGAATGTTATTTCATCTATACAATTTTGTAGAAATTTTGCAGATAAATCCTTAAGAATATTATCGGTTCCCGGGCAGGTTGGACATTCGTTTAAATAGCATAATGTGCTTGGAGTAGCGCGAATAATCTGCGAAATAAGATTTTCATAACTTCCCACTTCGGGTGATAAAAGGTTCATAGATTTGATTTTATTAAACATAAGTTTAATATTTTGATGATATATGCAAACGCAAATAGTATTTGTGCCGCTAGTGTTCGCTAATGTACACTGCCCTGGACGAAGTACAGCAAAACTAGAAAATCCAATTTTTGTATTTGGATAGGTTTTTTTTTTAAATATTTAATGAGCTTCCTGATGAGCTTCCTCATCAGGAGATGTGGAAAGAACCAATCTACGCTGATTTGTAATAATAACTCCTTCTGATGACACTGTTTCGAAATTTCGTTTTCCAGCATATACTCGACTTATTTCGTCATCTTCATAAAATTTTTGCATTAACAATGATGTTTCTTGATTAAGAGTTGTTGATCCTACTTTGGTGTTCGATGTTGACATGATACCTTTTTCATTTTGAATCTGTTTTGCTCTATTTGCCATATGATAAGACACACCAAACTCATGTTGAATTTTCCGAACAGGCCCGCTTTTTGGTACCGATGTTAAAATCATATACTTCATTTGTTGTTGTAGACTTTCCAGATTTTTCTCGTAATTGTTCAATCATTTCAATACTATCGCCTAGTATGTCATTATCGGCATGCCCGGAACTGCACGGAAGCATAAATATTTCCTCAGAAATTTTCTATGAAACTTCTTGAAATTTTTGTTGTTTATAATTTTCACTTCTCATTTTTGTAACGAGCGACTTTGTTTTGCTCGTTCCCCTGGAATAAAAATTTATTTATGTGTCTACCCCCCGAATTTTTTTTGTTGTTTAAATTATTTTTTTTATGTTGTATACCTGCTCATTGCCCCTACATTGTTTGTTTACAAAATAAGTAACGGGTAATGAGTGGGTATATAAAGCGTGTTTTTGTGTAATTCGAGAGAGTGATAGTATATATTTTGAGAAAAATTAATATTTAAAATAAAAATGTAATAAAAATAAAAATTTGTGAATTGATTGTCAAACTGTGATTTGTTAAAAAAAAAAAAAATTATCAATTAATAAAAAATGTGTTTGCTTCAATCTTATTGGGATCATCATGACCAATCTTATTGGGATCATCATGATCGCCGACGATCCATTGGAAATTGCATTGGGCTATAAATGATAACCAGAACAATTTTAATATCTATACATCGTCAATTTACAAAGTTACTAAGTATACATCGTCAACCTAGCTTGATGAGCTCGAATTTACAAAGCAGCACCGCAACGAAACGCGTGATTAAGCATCTAAAATATAAAAATACAACGTTGATGGTTTCCATGTTTGTATGGACGTACAATATTTTCAACCAAGCGAAATAAGGTTAAAATTAAGAATAATTCCGTGGTGGTTGAAAACAAACATGCGGAGAAAGAAGACAATCATGGCCATATTTTTTTCATCATATTTTTGTGGACAAATACGATAATGGACGAGACAAAAAAGGCGAAATTTTAGTTAAGTTTTTTTATTATTTATATATTATTATTTCTTTTGTGTGTGTAATTAGAATTAAAGATTGTGTTTTGTCGTTTTAAGTGTGTTTATTTAATTAAGATTTTTTTTGTTTCTTTTGCTCATTTATTTAAGTTTTAATATTTTATTTATTGGTTTTTTTTCTCAAAATCGTTGCTATTGTTTTCTGTTAATTTATTTTTATCGTAATTACAATTACTGTTAAAATTTATTTGGTGATTCTTTTTTTTATTTTTCGTGATGTGTTGGTTACAAGTCTGGTTGCGTGCCGACTTGTTCAAGTGACCCCGCCTTCCTGTCTAATCCTTTCCTGCGGTTATTCCAGCTTCTAAGCATGCCTTGCAAACCCCACGCCCCACCCTGAGCCCTAGCCGGCTATCATACCCCAGCAAGGCCTCTGCTAGAAGATTTCTGTTAACGCCATCGGGTCGCGGATCTCAATGGTGTCGTTTTAATGACACTTATGGTACTCGCACCTTGATCCGTTACATTTTCTTATGTACTAAAGGAGAACTGTGCATTAATTTTAAAGTATCGTTGAATGATGAAATATCCAGATGAATGTATTGACCCCATTTGATCTTACAGAAGAAGCAGATGAACATTTTCGATCCAAACTAATACCTTGTGAACCAAAGGGTCCTTCATTATCACCACTTGATTTACTTTTATAAATCACCAAATAGCATTTTTTGCAAATTGTCTGTTCTTTATACGTGGTAATCCCTTGTAGATTAGCTAAATTAATTATATAATCATTGACTTTTCGACTACACGATTGATCTTTGTGTATGTGGCACTTTAGACACTTAACTTTCATACTGAATATGATATTTTTACTTTTGTAAATTTAACTTCAAACACGAATGACATAAATTTTACAAATCATATTTATATGAAACTGATTTTGTTTAGAAAACCCAAATTTCAACAGGCCTGCTTCCCTTTTTACTTTATGGATAATAAAACCTACAGTACTTTCAATAAAGCAAATTTTTGCCAAAAAATTCCGATCCTGAAATTTTCAAAAAATCATATTTTAAAAATGAAAGATAGGACTCCCTTTTTTATTTTTCTGTTGGTTTAATAAATGAATAAGCTTTGAAAAAAATAAAAAAAATTGATAACTCGTTGGGGTCGAAAATAACGGGAAATGACATTTTAAAAAAAAACACATTTTCCTTTAATAAACAATTTTTTTTTTAAATTTAAAAAAAAAATTAACGGTAATTGTACCGTTATTTATAAGATCCATTCATTTCCTTTCATTTGAGATATAAAACATTAAAATCGGTTAAGCGCTTTCTGAGAAAGAGGACTTCAAAAATTAGCATTTTCAAGAAGAATCAAGAAAAACGTAAAACGGCCGTACGCCACTGTCAAAAAGTACAGGGCCGCAAAAAAAAAAACAAAAATCATTTTTCACGTTTTTTAAACATAGAGAACATTTTTGAAAAGTTTCATCAAAATCTAAAAGGGTCAGGACAAAATTTCCGTTTTTTTGATCGGTTTCGTATGGAATCGCTGAATGTTGACCACTTTTGGCGTTGTCTACGGTACTTTAAAGGCGGATAGCATGATTGGATACTTTAGCTAACACTGTTTTTATCTTTTCACAGTATATCTTATGATAATTTTATATAATATTTTATCAAGACCATTCGAAGCACGATTGTTACCTATGAGCTGAACACTATTTTAATAAATCAATCAAATATAACTGTGCATTGACGAGCACTGAACTTGAGATACAAAGAAGAAAAATCAACAATATAATAACATAAATACTCCATTTTGGGTGAATAGATAAAATTTTCTGGTGATCTAAAACTATTTAATTTATTGTAAATCTTGGTAAGGATACCATGCTCGATCAAATTAATTTCAGTTATATAAATATCCTCTGATTTGAAGAGAACATTATAAAAAATCTAGATATGTATAAATAACATTACCAATTCCATGTTGTGTGGCGGACGTTAGCAAACTCATTGTTGGCGTAGTTTCACTTGTTGGTCCACTCATATGGTAAGAATATCGCAGTATTTCTAGAAATACAAATAAAAAAAAAAATTAATTATATTATAATAATTAATTATATAACACTTAGCATGAAAATTAATCAGTTAATGTCTACATAGGAGTACATAGGAGCAGACCAGTGTTTCAGAATATTTAGAAAACGTTAAACGTTAAGCTTTTTAGGAAAACTGATGTCCACAACAAAATAGAGAAACTGCAAACATTTACAAGCAATTTTTGAAGGCCAGTTACTTTCAGTTATATTATAGTATTACTAAACAAAGCACTATAAAAGTAATCCATTCTATTTATTGTCCCGTTATTCAGGTAAATAGACCTTTGTTTATATATTTTCTCTGGTAGGCAGTTCAGCCACCACATGGATAGGGCACTTTTTTATACCTTTTCGTGGCTTAACTGGGAAAAGTACTGTGGTGGCTATGCCCTCTAGCGGTAATAATAAGAATATAGATTTATTTAACTATAATATAAAGAAAAGTAGTTTAGCAAATTAAATTACGTAAGTATAAATTTAGGCTGATAACTAAGAATACTGTCTTTTTACGAAAACTGTCAAAACGGAAGAAATCTGTATTTCATTTTAAATGGCATGTAGGACAAATAAATAAACCTGCGACGAATCGTTGTGGTGTTATACATTTTTTAGAATTAAAATTCGAGTCAGTTTCATCCTTTTCTCTTCTTTACACACGACTTTTTTCGTATGTGAATGCAAACTGAAAGAATACACGAATTTAAGAATTTACAATTTTGTTTTGAGTTTTTGATTTATTTTTTTTTTATAATAAACTAGTCATGCGCAAAAAAAAAAGAAAACGATGAAAATGTTAATTTTTATATGCATATATTTTATTCGTTTGGTTAGATTTCCATTGCATTGATTTGCGCAGTATAAATTTACTTGTGTAAATTTTACCCATACAACATGTTCATCTGGTATAACTATGTGTGACTGAATAATCAGATTGTATATAGACCATATTACATTATCATATGAAAATATAGTAAAATATGTGCCTAACAGTTGTATACAACTATAATGATAATACGATAGTGTAATATGGGCCTTTCTTAAGAACTACAGTTATACATTAAATAAAATATATTTTCAGTACAAATCAAATCGTTCAAAAAACTATAGATATGCAAGGAGCTAGATTTATATTTGCAAATAATTCTCCATTTTGGCTTGCTGACTCAGGGTTTTTGTAAACGGTCAGATTGATGCGTCCGGGTATACACCACCAAGTCGTCGACAAATTGTTAGTACCTTATGAGATAACGTCTATAAGCAAATAGCAACTGAAAATAAATGAGTACTTGAGTGAAAACCCGTGTGTATGGCATTAGATGGATGTACTAATATTGACAACGATCCTAAATCCTAATATTTGAAAACGAACATATGTGGTTGAATCCTTTGATACTGTGAATAAAAACCACACTTCCAGTTTTTTAAATGAGTTGGCCGTAAATTCCAATAAAAAAGTTTAATAAAGAGTTTGGCTGCACTAAACTTTGGCTATCAAAAAAAGTTTGACAACACCGCGAATATGGTAAAAATTAAAAACGAATTAGGAATGGTGGAGAGCCGTGCGATACATAATATCGCACGGCTCTCCACCATTCCAACTTGCAGTTGCTATGCCCATTTTTTAAATTTGCTTGCTTATGACATGGAAGTCCAATGTGTTAAAGAACTGAAATATTTTAGAAACTATCATTAACCAGCTGCGAAGTATAAGCAAGCAGGTGGCAAAACTTTTGAATTACCAATTAATGTGCGCTAGAACACCTTAGCTGATTGTATGGAATCATACATCAAAAAAGTTCCGGCAAACGAATACGTAACGACGCTGCAATTTCATCTAAAATAATTCGGCTTCAAAGATAACTGCGGTCGATTATCAAATATCAAACAAAACTAAAATTAGTTGCCATTGCGCTCTTGATTAAGCTCAAAAAGGCAATTGCAGAACCGGCGAAATAATTGAGGTATGGATTTAGCTTGCAAAAACTTGTAACTATTTACAAACAACTTAAATTCTACTTCTGCTGAACCAAAATGGAGGTTAAATGACTCTAGAATACTTGTATGATATTATTATAGATGCAGTTCATTTAAATGATTATTTAACAAAATATTTTTTTTTAATCCATACAATCTTCTTTTTTGGGGTCGAAGCTTACCCAACCCTTTTGTGGTAATTTTAACGTCTTACTTTGCGCCATTGTGAGCCAAATCGAAAACGCACGAACACAGGTTCGCTTTGAATATCCATCTGCACAATGCATTGCTCCATGCCAGCCTGTACTGAAATGGACAATGGTTCGGCCCATGGATTCTGCACTCCAACGAGGGTTCTTAGTTGTGTTCATCTTCCCCACTGATCGTAATCAGGTGATGAAAAATCTTTTTTGCAAGCCTCCTCCTTGGGACTCGAACACGGTATCTCCCGTCCCAAACACCGCAGCTCTAACCACTGCGCTTATTGCTTGGTAAAATAATTTATTAATTAAATAACCATTGGGCATAAGTAGGGTTCCGTTCTAGAAATTGCAAATAAAAGCAGTTATATTATTTTTGAAAAGCGTAAAAACGTATATAGCCTCTTTTCATCTAAACCTGTTCAAAAAAGTTAAAAATTTAATTTATAATTACGACAAGCAGCAAAATGTTTTTATCTATTTGGTTAGGCGACTGGTCATTAATTCAAGTTTTTTAATGTGAATAAGTGGATCATTATAAACCTATAGGTTAATTAATGATGTATTACTAAGCGTAAGATAAGAATTTATCTAACTAGTTTATAACATTTAATGCATAAATTAAAATTTTGGTCTTTGAGATTGATCTGAGATAATTATACCAGATGAACATCTTGTATGAGTCACAAGTAAATTCGTTCTACGCAAATTAAAGCAAACTGAAATCTAACTAAACGAAAAATAGATGTACATATTAAAATGTATATGTACATCCTTTTCTTTTTTTTTTGCACATGACTATTAATTTATTGAATACAACAATAACAATAACCCAAAATACACGAAAAACATGAAATTTTTGTTTTATTTTTATAAAATAAAATAATTGTGTGCAAAAAAAAAAAGAAAAGGAGAAAATATGCGGTTTTTATATGTACATGTATTTTTCGTTTGATTTAGATTTCCGATATATATATAAATATATATATATATATATATATATATATATATATATATATATATATATATATATATATATATATATAAATTTATATATATATATATATATATATATATATATATATATATATATATATATATATATATTCAAAAAATATACAAGAATATAGCAAGCAATATATTATGCTAATTGTAATTTCCTTATTAATTACGTGTTATCTGTTTCAAGTTTCACTTAGTATAAGCCTCTTATCTGTGGTATAAGTAATACAAAATAATTTTACCAATTTTAAATGTTAATATCATGGCAATGATGAAATTAAGCATAATTGAATCTATTAAATTAAATTTAAGCAAATTAAATTTGCTTCATTTATTTGTTTCATTGTTGATATTATTATTTCTAAAACATAATTAATTTTGGCGTGTTACATTATGAACTGCGAAAGAGAGTTTAATTAATTAATGACCAAACGAGATTTTGGTATAGAATTGGAATGGTTAGTTGTACCACTTTTTGGCATTATTAGCGCAACTCAAGAACGTAATAAATTTTAAATATTGATGAAGCACAACGGTACGATGGCGCTAATTTGACTTGCACATCATAAAACAACAATAAACAATATTTTATCGGATATTCTTCTTTTTTATCGGATGTCTTAAAGATGATATAAGTATAACAGAGATAAGAACTGATAATATAATAGTTTTCTATAAATAAACATATACAACAGGAAGCAAAAAATTAATTTTTTTTGCATATAAAATGATTTGATTAAAGATACAACAATTCTGAGTTTTTGGTCATACACAATTTAAAACTTAAGTCACGTTTAAAAAAAAAATATTTCAAAACTATTCCTTTTTTTAAAAATGAAAATAAAAATTCTATAAAACGAAAAATAGTTCAACAAAAATAAGTGACCAACGTTCAATTTTAATAAGTTTAATTAAAAAAACGGGTATCACGGCCCTGTGGCTGGCAGGCACTATCATTCCTCGTAGAAGGCAACTAAACAAAGGTTGGATCACTGGGCTAACTATCCGCACACTTAAAAACCTAATGTTAGTAAAATCAACAAAAGAAAATATGGATACCGCCAAAATTCAACCAGGCATCCGCTTACGTTAACTGACACGCAGTTCAGGTTTGGTACGTGGAACGTGCAATCACAAAGAAAACCAGCCGCATTTGATGATACTATATCAGCCATAAAAGGGTATCACTTGGAACTCGTGGCAATTAATAACGTTTTCTGGATAAATATTACAATAAAACTAACAGTTGAATGGTTAAGAATTAAGGCTTAATACATGAAATTATAATTAAAATGGAACCCGAATATCAACTACCACATTCATTTTCTCAGAGCCTTTAAAATCAAGTGACCCAACGATAATCGTTTAATCCCATTTTACCCAAAGATAATCGTTTATTATTCTTGATTACCTTGCCCACCACAGTAATTTAAAAATTTCATTCTTGTATAAACAAAAACTTTATTATGTATAATAATTAGTTTACGACATGTTTTCGACATGACTGAACTTGAATGACTTAAATAAAATAACAAACAGAAACACATATACCAATATATGTTGTAGTAATATACCATATTTGGTAAATAATAACAATATAATTTACGGTAAATATAAAAAAATAAAAAAAACCCGGTTGATTGTTAAATTTACAGTTTATAATTTGTATTCAAATTTGTACAGTCTATCTATTCTTCGCGTTAATCTAAATATAGCTATGAATCAGAACCAAATCCAAGTGATGGAGCAAGTGCTTTCCAAACAAAACATCAATATTTGGATCATATGTATTATCACAATGGCGGTCATTTTCATTACCTAAACTAAAAGATGTGAAACCCAATTATTCCTTATAACGAATCATAACTTAAGCAACATGAAACAATTGATTTTATATCCACATTCGTTGAGAAGTTACACAGGTACCTTAATAATTTAATTTAGTTAGCTTCATTGGTAGTTCATTAAACTATCATAAAATGATAGTCGGGCTTGTTTAAAAAAAAATTAAGGTTTGTTTTTAAATTACCAGTATATGTCATTTGTGTTCACCATTATGAACTTAAATAGAAACAGGAGTTTTTGCAATAGTAAATTAAGAACGATTCAGCACGAAAAACACCACCATGTAGTCTTTGCTAGGACAGTAATATCAATATATAGTTTTTAGAGATTTGGAAGACTTTTAGAGATTTAAAAACCATCATCTTATAATGGTTTATCAAAATTATTTAAAATAAGTCATAAATATGTCGGTTTAGACAATAACTGACAGTTGCAAGAGTTAGGTAAGAGGCTTTTATCGATAATTATTTTCGAAAATAAATTTTGGTTTATGTTTTAATTTCGCATGTTTAATTTTTTATGTTTTAATGTAACTATTCATTATAACAGTATCTTCTTAAGAGGATCTGTGATCTTAAGTATCACTGACATGAATAATTATCAAGTTCAGTGCTAAAAAGTACTAACAGGAGGCAAAAATGAACTGACTATACACAATAACCAAGTTAGTACTACTTTTTCTCCAGAGTTATACCTAGAGACATCTTTCAAGTAGTATTAGCATAAGCGAAAATAGAGCAAATACGTTGCAAAGAAAATAAAAGAATAGCTTAATGACATATCGAAGAGCAGAATAAAAGAGAAAATAGAATATTCGAGATACATGTAATTTTGATATATAAGCTGCGTATTGTTGTGCATGGAGATAAGTTGTCTTTTAAATAAAAAATAGAGAAGTTTGGTTAAACTTTGGTTACTCGATCAGCATATGGATTCCGGTTTGATGGGATTTTTTAGTGGGATGAGATTTTGTACTAATCGAGATTTTTGGATTCAGGTTCAATGGAATCGGAAAAAATTTCCACTTTTGTGGAATAAGTAAGAAAAATTGCTAAATGAGTTGTAACAACTTGATGGTAATAAAAAAAATAAAAAAAATAAAAAGAAATAAAAACTTTTGTGGAATGAAATGTCAAAATATCTCGTCACGGAAATTGAAACATAAATAAAATTATAATATAATGGAATTTTAAGTAGCACGCACAAGAGAAATTATGGAAATTTAAAAAATTGGGAAAAAAGTTTCGGCTAACTAAAAGGAAATTTTGATTTGTTTTTTAGAAGAAAACTGGACTTGGCTCGTGGAAAGTTTTTATTTTTGTAATATCGATTTCAATTAACAAGTAATCATCTTAGTAAATTATTCGAAATCGATATTACCAAAATAAAATAATCCCACAAAAACAGAAGCTAAATAAATAATTAAAATAAAATAAAACTGTTTTTATTTTAATAAATATATCGTGGAATATGTCACACAAATGATACATTTATAGATGAATCTTATATATATATATATATATATATATATATATATATATATATATATATATATATATATATATACGTATATATATATATATATATATATATATATATATATATATATAATGATTTTATGTTTCTTGTAGATAAAATCATTATAGGAATAAAAAACCAAGCCACAAAAATAATTAAAATGACAGAAATATTTTCCATTTATGGACACTTGATTTAGAATTATAGTACTAAAAATGTGATCTCGAAGAAAGCACGAGAATATCAATTTGTGGAATGAAATTATTTAGTGAGAGAACGAAATTCGAGATAATCAAAAATCCAATTTTAATATAATCCATCCCATTAAACCGAAATCCAGGTGCAGGAATGGTACGCCCTGTGACTGCACTTACGCTCCCAATGTGGTTTTTTTATTCTTCTCGCAATAGTATCACCAACTGAGCCCTACACAGATAGTTTCATACTTTTATCTTTTTCCTGTTCCCAAAAGAGGAGTGCATTAGATTTGAGGGCGACTACGACTTTTTAGCGGGTTCAATGAATAATTTTTCACTCTTATATACATAAATTTTGAAAATAAACTCAAATTTTAAATAGTCAATATTCCAAATGTACCTTTAAGTTAAATTTATACAAATGATTTCAACAATACAAAATACAACAAAGCAATCTGGAAAATCAATTCAAGATATGGGTATACCATCTTTATATATAGATACTCATAACTGTAATTTTTTATTATTATTCTTTACGATGTTTGGCGAACATCAGCATCATTTTATATATTTAAACATTGATTTAATTAATAACCAACAAAACCGTAGAAAAATTTATAAGATACACAGTTAAAAAACTTCTATTTAAATGGAATAGAAGCCTTGTATTAAATTTTATACAATACAATATTCTATTATAATTTAATGCAAACCACCGATAAACAATTGTGTAATACAATACTATTAAAAAATAATGATATTGCATTAAATATTTGTGTTAAAAATGACTGCAGCGGTAAATCCTTTATTTTACTCTTATTTTTACTCAATTTTACTCTCATCGACAGTTATGATAAGCAAAAAAAATTATAATATGTACTTTTTATATAATATGTATAGGATAGCTATATATTTTTTGTTTCGTTTCTCGATCGGTAAATTTTTATATTCTCGACTTATCCTGAATATTTCATTTATATTTGTGTAGCGTTTAGTCCATTTTAAAATGATATTTTTTGTTGTTTTTTTAATCAAGAGAAAAGTAAAGATATTTAGGTTTGTGGTAAAAAATAAAATATAATATGGGGTCGTCAATCGTTTTATTTATTTTAATTTAATCGTTTAATTTAAAAATGGCCGATTTAAATAAATTAGAATTTTTTTAAAAGTGAAAAATACGTAATTAAACTAATAAAAATTATTAAACATAGTGATAGCGAGTTTAAATATAAAGATTTCGTAATTTCAGGTAAGTCGCACGTTTAATTTGTTGATTATATAGTTTTTAATATGTAATATTAGAAGTATTAGTTTTTAATACTGGAAGTATTAGTTTATACTATACTAAGGTCACATGACAGTTTCTAGTGATTTTATTGGCTTATTTACTTAATAGAATTAGTATTAAAAATTTAACACTCAATATTTAATTAAAAAATAATTTATTAAATAATAATTATAAAAAATTTTGATATTATAGTTCTTACTAAATATACTAACTTAAGTTTTTTTTTTAAACTTCAATATTTTAGATGACATCTCATTTTGTGGATTGCGAAGAAACGCTTGTTCCAGCCGATATATTTATAGGAATAAAACAATATTATACTCAACCATAATTTCATCTTAATATTGTATTAAAAGAACCTACATCAGCTTTACAAAGGAGTGGTATTAATACTTCTTAAAAATTAATAGAAAAAATCTGTAATATTAGTATATATATTGAAAAATAAAAACCAGTTTTATAAAAATACAATACAATATTGCATTATTACTTTTAAATAGAGGTTGCATTTGAATATAATGGTTCCATCCATTATACTAATAAAATGGAAGCACCATTGAAAGTTAATAGAAGCAAAAACACACATTTTAATAGATCTTGTTTTAAAAAAAACTAATGGTGTCTGTATTAAAATCTAATAATTCAAAATTGATATTTTTTAATACAACTTGCATTAAAAAAATGTAATGATTTTCTTCTATTAAAATGTAATAGAAAATTGCGTTGGACTTATATACAATAGAAGTAGTATTGTATTTTCGTAATTTTTTTTTACTGTGTACGCATACAAAATAAATCAATTTAAATGACGTAAATAAAAAATGTCACAAACATTTAGATTTTCCTTCATTTTCATTAATATTCGTGTATAAATCTTACTATTTTTATAATTTTCTTGTATGTACGTACGTTTTATTGAAACATAGAAATAAAAAATTTCTCTCGGAAACTAATTATACGGGTTATTTGAGTTTTTTATGTTGGTAGCACTGTTATCGAACTGATGTCAACAACAAACATGTGACAAAACTGATCAGAAATACACAATGCAAAACTAAAACTTAACAAAACGACCTCACCACTGAAAAGTGACAAAAATCTACGAAGAAAGCGACGAGGGTCATATTGCGAGAGTATATTAAAAGGAGCCGAGATATATTTTAGGGGAAATGGATCTTGGGAATATCAACCACCTTACAAAATAATGTAAATCTCCCTGTGAAACAGCACAACATTCGCTTGATCACAAACAGTCCTGCGGTATTCCTGACTTTCGTCTTTCGGATGGCTTCACTTTATTTTAGAATTATTTGTAAATGTAAATCGGTGGGTTACTGTAAATAAAACATCATGAAACTGTTAATCATAATCTTTAACGTCACATAATTGCCTCATTAACATCACTATAATATCAATGTTGCGTATTGTACATGTACAGCAAATTCAATTGTTAATATTTTGTGTCTGTCTTCGGTCTATAGTTGTAAAACAATTTTTATAAAAATATATAAGAAATGTGATATGTCATGGGAGTTGGAGATTTGCCAAAATTCAAAAAAATGTCAAAACATTTTTAAAAGAATTCTTAAGTATAGCAAAGTTAAATGTGTAGAAATACACAAATCCCTCGAGACTGGTTTGCTGTTAATATTAGTTACCGTTAGTTTTATTTAAAAGTCATACTCACTACACACTATCAAATATAATAAATTACACATAAAACCATATCGTTTCATGTAATCTCAATCTAGCTTATGGTGGTACTACAATTAAATGTTGTATCTTTACGTTTTCAAAATAAATAGGTTTTGTTAGATACGCTTTTGGCAAAATAACAAACAACATTTTGTAATTTTTTTACGTTTTAAGTTGTAACATATATAAAAATGTCTCATATGTAAATATCAACCTGTGGAGTAATAAAATGTAACAACATTTAATAAACTAAATATTTAGGTATCCACTTTACACTGAAACTAGTTCAAGTGATGAATGTGATAGCTAACAATAATAAAAAGCTAAACAAGTATTGGTTAAAAATTAGGATTTAACAAAAACGTATGGTTGCTATTACCTTAGCTATGAAATACTATCGGTTGGAACTCAGTGCTCTTCAATAATCTTAAAGGTCAAAATTAAAGACACAGTGTACTAATACTATATAAATCACCTCACAAAAATGATCACAAGTGACAATGAGCTCATATCTAAATATACTAAAATATAACATAATATAAAATGTTTTCTAAGATTAAGGTGCAATCAGCGTCTTGATTACTTAATTTAATATGGTTACACATTGACAGTACAATATTTTATGCGAACAGAAGTGTCCGACCAAATCGAACTGATTGCATTAATTTTAATATGTATAAGATTCATTTTTTAAGGTATCTTTGTATCTAAACGGTATATTTTCGACGCGTTCAATAGTCCATTTTCAATTATTAAGTTTTATTTTTTTTATTCAAATTTTGACAGTCTATATAGCCTTGTATATTTAGGAATATCTGAGTTAAAATTCTCGATTTTATTTTGATGTAAAATGAATGGAATTCTGTTGATAATGAGCTTAGGATGAATGAGCTTCGGATTTGTAGGGTGGTCTAGAATCATTCTTGAACAATTTGTTTAAAAAAAAAAACAATAAATTAATAAAAAAAAAATAATAATAATAATCTATATATGGCAAATGTCAGCGATATGGCCATGATACCCAAAACTGTTACATGTCACTAAGATGTACTCTATGTAGCGATCAACATTTATATTAATTATCCTCTTATAAAGATGGATCAAAATGTAAATAAAACATACAAATGTGAATAATGTGGTCAAGCTCATCCATCAAATTCAAATTTGTGTCCAAAGAAGCAAGAATATTTGGAACTCATGCACATATTAAGAACCAGGAACAAACACACTGATAATGCACAGAAAACCAGTAAACCTCTTGCGATGAATTCACCGGAATATCCTCCCTTAAAACCAACAACTGGCTCCCAAATTTCATTGGCCCACAAAGATATCAACAACAAGCAGCTACAAATATTCATACCTCTGCTTTTAGCCAACCAGGGTTTTATAAGAATTTATTCAATCTTAAGAAATGATAGAATTGCACATTTTTTTATTAAATAATAATTGTGATATTATATTAATAAGTGAAACAAACCTAAATTCATTAGAAAAAACTATTTATAACTCTATCTTTATATTTTTTAGATTAGATAGAATTGGTAAAAAAGGGGTACCGGTGGAAACTGGATATTTTACAACTGGATTTGACGAAACAGGATAATTCAAAACTGGATATTTTAAAACGAGATAAGGTACAAAACGAGATATGGTACAAAACTTGATATTTCAAAACGGTATATTTTAAAACGAGGTAAGATAAAAAACGAGATATGGTACAAAACTGGATATTTCAAAACAGGATAATCCGACATGTAATTTAAATTTAAAATGATTTTTTAGGAAAGTTCTGGAATCATTTTCAAATCCCATTCCCATCCTACATATAGAATTTCACCATAATCAGTTAAGAACTCGCCGAGTTCCTTCCTAATTGGCCGTATTCCAGAACTTACCGAAAAAATCATTTTAAAATCCTATTTTCATCCTAAATATCGAATTTCATCATAATTGGTTAAGAACTCGCCGAGTATCTTCCTAATTGGCTATATTCCAGAACTTTCTCAGAAAATCATTTTAAAATCCCATTTTCTTCCTATTTATCGAATTTCATCAAAATCGATTAAGAAATCACCGAGCTCCTTCCTAACTGGCCATATTCAAGAACTTTCCCAAAAAATGATTTTAAAATCCCATTTTCTTCCTATTTATCGAATTTCATCAAAATCGGTCAATAACTTGCCGAGTTCCTCCCTAATTGGCCATATCCCAGAACTTTCCCAAAAATTCATTTTAAAATCCCATTTTTATCTTACATATCGAATTTCATCGAAATCGGTTAGGAAATCACCGAGCTCGTTCCTAACTGGCCATATTCCAGAACTTTCCCAAAAAATCATTTTAAAATTCCATTTTTATCCTACATATCGAATTTCATCATAATCGGTTAATAACTCGCTGAGTTCTTCTTTAATTGGCCATATTCCAGAACTTTCCCAAAAATTCATTTTACATATCGAATTTCATCAAAATCTGTTAAGAACTCGCCGAGTTCCTCCCTAATTGGCCATATTCCAGAACTTTCCCAAAAAATAATTTAAGTTTAAATCACATGTCGAAATATCCTGTTTTGAAATATCCAGTTTTGTACCATATCTCGTTTTGTACCTTATCTCGTTTCAATTATCCAGTTTTGAAATATCCAGTTTTGTACCATATCTCGTTTGGTACCTTATCTCGTATTAAAATATCCAATTTTGAAATATCCAGTTTTGTACCTTATCTCGTTTTGTCAAATCCTATTTTAAAATTTCAAAATTCCCAGTTCTGAGCGGTTCCCAAAAAAAAAGTTGTGGCGTAAGGATTATAATTAAACGAAGCATTCAACACACTCTATTACCGTCTTTTAATACTAACGTTATAGAATCAATAGATAAATTGTATTAATTTAGTATTGTGCTATTTTTCAGGCAGTACAACAAATACTAATGCAAACAATTTAAAATTATTCCGTAGTGATATTACAAAACGATGTAATCAAACGGCAACCCTTTATGTTTGTGGTGACTTCAATGTGCGTCACAAGCAATGGGGATGTTTTAAAGCCAATACAGCTGGTGGAATTCTTTATGATGAATTCATAAAGAAATACTTTACTATATTCTTTTCCGGTCAAACCATACGTTCATCCCAATTTTCATAACTCTATTCCAGAAAAACTACTTCCCAGATTGTCTCTGACCAACTGGTCAATGTCGTTAGCCCTTAATAGCCTAATTAGATATTTCTGTTACCAAAAAGCTAATTGGCTTTTATATCATAATTATATTAAAAGTAAAATAAAATGAAATGACAAACCCGCTTCAAATTTAGTTTGCACAGGCATAATAACAAAAGAAATCGAATTTTTCAATAATTTGTTACTTAAGGCCCGTCGGTCGATCGATGATCGTTTAAAAGATCGAACGCGTTTTGTTCGTTCTCTTCATTTTTAAAATTTATTATTTGTTTTTTGTTGTTTTTTTTAGTTTTTTTGCATCAGTGTGTCTGTGTGGTTCTGGGATGGTGAACCCAAAAAAAAGTTTGCTAACTTCTAAAGGTATAGAATCACATTCAGCCATTAAAAAGAATAGTTCCTTTTAACTAAAAAAGTTAACTCTTATTTCAGCGATAATAAATATAGCGCCATCTGTCCCTCTTTCTACAGTTTAACTTTTTCCTTAATCGTTATTAAGACACGTATTTTTTGAGATATTTTCATACATTTATCTTTGGTTACAATTTTAGAATAAGTCCACTTTTGTTCGATATGGAAACCTTTTGTCTTAACTATGGCTATGTTGCGCCCATTCCCCGCAAATAGCTTTTTTGAGATGATCGAAGATAGAGAAGTCCATCGGATTTGCATTCGAAAAATTGGCCAACCATAGTTGCTTTTCATATTCTTGGTTGACGCCCACTTTATGAGATAGTGCAGTATTCTGTTGGAATGTCTATGTTCTACAGTCGCAATGTTTGCGTGCCCATGGCTTAAGTACTTGAATTCCATATTAGGATTTTTTTTTAAGCTTAGACGCAAATGATTCGATAAACAATATAGTTAACTGTCATTAACATAATTTTGAGGGCTAGGTCATGGTTGCTTTGAGAGATATGTCGGTGTGAAGTTTCTTGCAATTTTTTCAGCAGCTTGATATATTATAAATATATATAAATATATATATATATATATATATATATATATATATATATATATATATATATATATATATATATATATATATATATATATTATATACCAATTTAACCACTATTAAGGTTTTAAGAGTTAATAAATAAATGTTGTCATTATTTTTCGAAATGCAACGTGTAAATCTGAAACTAGGGGTTGTATATAAAAAATTCCAGGTGAACAAAAACAATACATGAACAATTTTATAAAAATAAATTTGTATAATGCACCGGAAAATATTTTTTGTTTTGTTTCTAGTTCTAGAATGATATAAAATTTTAGCGTACACAATCGATTAAACGGTAAATAAAAGCCGCATTATGATATAAGCAGAACGTTTAATGACCTGCTATGATAAGACTTTATAATTATATTTGCATGTCTATATGGCGACAGTTTTATGTATTTTTAAACGAAATCGATCTCATAGTTCATGTTGTCACTAAATATTCGTAGTTAGAAAATTTTGTATGTACTATATAATACAGTTATTGATTGCGAAGACAAAATAATTGGAATACATAAATAAAACTACCGAGCAGTTGGCGCAGTGATTAAAGATGTGTTAAAAATCACGGTAATATATAAAACTCACATCAAAGGATGACGTCACTTGTAATTTTTAAAATGTTATGATAACCACCTTTAGATGGCACTACTATTAACCTTATTCTTCACTTGTCATGTTAAATAAAATTTTAGATTAGATCTGTAATTCCAACGAGTGCGGGTTGATTATTTTAGAAAGTATTTGGGTAATTTTATCGTATACGTCAGTAATAGTTAATAGTTGTTATATTCAAGGTTCATTCGGCTTAGACTGATTCATGTTGTTAAATAATTATTAGACGACTTAATTGTCAGATGCTGTTAGATAGAAGATATAGAAATGTTTAGCAATCATGATTCCGAAAGCGAACAAAAAAATTAAATAAGCGATTAAAATTGGATAACGATTAATTCCGATAACGATTTCGTTAAATTATCAAACGTCCGTTGGGCTACCAAATCGTAAAAAGAGGTTCATAAGGTCTAGTAAAAGATGTGATAAAGGCTGTTTACACTTTCGCTTCACTATTTTAATGTCCTATTTTTCGTGCCCTACTATCTTAAGTACTGGAAGGCCAAGAAGACGTTGAGGTTATTGTGGCGGCTTTTGCATTCGACTAGTTTATGAGATCATTATTTGCTAGACGATATATGGTCTGCTAAAGCATGTAGAAAATAAAGTGTTTAAAAGCATTAAACAGCGCGCAAAGATATTTGATAGAATTGCCCACAACTTTTTGAGGCAACTTTAAATATCGTGTTTATGATTGGGAAAAGGTAAATTGCACCTAGCTATACCTACATTTTACGTGCTCTTAAGTTATTTTCTTAAATTATATATTTATATATTTACATAGTGAAATAATTTTTATTGTCTTGTTTATAAAATTCAGACAACCTAAACATTTGTGCGATTCGACCATTTTCATTTTTTTATAATCAAAGGTTATATGTTCAAGATATAGACAGTTTTTCTTTAGAAAAAATAACAAAATTAACATCCTTTGAAATCGAAGTTATAACCAAATAATAAGATCCTTCTATTTGGTTGGATTATTTATGATCTCCAAAGAACCAATTCCAGGTGCATCAAGTTCAAAATTATTTCATACACATTCACCCACATGCACCCTTCGGTGACTGATTAAACTGACCTTCTGGTTGTAACCAATTATAAGTATTGATAGAGTTATAATTTTTCTCTCTACTTTTACTGATATGTTATCAGTAAAAGTATATGATCGCTTTTTAAAAGTTTAATTTCCCATGTAAGACACCGTTTAAAAGTTAAGTGAATCAGATGACATGACTTGTTTATATAAATTGCTGAGATATTATATTTTCACCATGTCAACAATTCAAGTTAGTTTTTTTAATTGTAAGGTTTATAATTTTGACATTTAGTTTAGTGATTTATTTTTACCTTTAACAAAAGTTAATGATCGGAGAGTTCTCAGTAGGCTGGTACATTATTAATGAATAGTTTATCTTATAACCTGTTTATAGATACCTAATAAAGGTTTTTCATCACCAGATTATCCTTAACCATCATTGCATAAAACATATGTTGTGTCTGCGAGTATTTTGACAACCACTGCACTCTAATTGTGCCCTTTAAACAATATTGTAAATATATTAGTCATAATCAATTGCTACGGAATTGCTAATTACAATGTTGTTACATTTTAGGTGAACGACGAGGATGCGATCGAGTGACAAACATGTGTAATCACAGGGTCCTAGAAATTCATTTATGTTACTGTTTCAGGAAATTATGATTGGTGGATCTATATTTATGCAGTTGCTTTCCTATTGGCTTTAGTTTTCTTTAGGTATACTACACACAAATGCAACCATAGTCCCTTCATCATATTTAACAGCTGCCTGATAATTGTTTGTTTCATTTCTAGTCATCTATTCTTTTAAACGATATCCCAAAATTTACGCAAGATTAGAATTTTGCGCTATTTATGTGGTTTAGTTTGAGCTTTAGCGACGAAGCGAATTTAGAGAAAATCGAATGGTATATACATTCAAAGACAGAAACAACATTCATTTCCGAAGTAACTTTTCGGTGACTTTTCACAAAAAGTCTAAAATAACTGTAATACTTTTAAACTATAAATAAGTAATAATACTTTTTGGTTTAGTTTAGTTTCAAGTTGAGACATAGTAAGCGACTTTTGTGGTAGTACCATCTATCTAGATATATCATAAACTAACTCGTTATAATAACGTTAAGTTAGTTTAGTCGATTAAGGCACACAGCATTAGTTTTTATAATTTAACTTGTATTGCTGAATAAAAGAAAAATTTGTGGAGTGTACGGCAAACCATTTCACGAAACCATTTCACGAGGCAGACATCGAAAAGAGTACTTTATGGATACTGTTTGGCGTGTTTGAGTTCCCCCATATGACTCCAACATACGATTCCAACGACTGATTATTTATTTTCTGAGACACCAAATTCACGTTTGCATACATCGATGACATCTTAAGCGTCTAATTTAGAGTAGCCCATCAAGTACATGAAGATGGATTTTCAACGCCTACAGGACGCCCGTTTAATTATCAATCTGAACAAATATAATTTCGGCGAAAAACAAATCAACACCTTCGGGTGCGACATATCAAATACAGATATCATGCCAGCCCAATCTCGAATTGAGGTTATAAAGAATTTTGCAAGACCCACCACGATTAAGGGCATTCAACTGTTCTTGGGAATGATGAACTTTTAACGGGCTTATTTTATTTATTCACATATATTATATTATAAAATTATATAATATATATTTATACAAATACAATAAAAAAGCCTTGGCTTACGGCTTTTGTGCTTAAAGCAATTATAAAAATACTTGAAAAAGAAAATTAAAATTCACATAATTATACAAATTGACATGAAAATTACAATATAATATCCCTATTTATAATTAAATTAAAAATCTTTTTTTTTTTAAAGAAATACAATTAACAAATTTAGAATCTAAATCTAAACCATTCCAGACACTAATTGCATTAATAAGTACAGACTTATTATAAATACTACTTTTGTTAATAGGCAAATTGATATTTCTTGTGCGAAGAGCCCTAGAAAAATTAAATTTCTCATGTAAATACAAAGGTGAACCTGAATTAATAATTCTATAAATAAATACAGCAGTTCACTAATAATAATCGAAAAGATTACTACCCCAAAATTGAATTACTTAAAGCTGATACGTGATCAAACTTTTTCAATCCATAATTAAAACGAATACAGTTATGTAATGTAAAATTAAGTAATCGAGATGAAATACTATCACAGTTACTGTAAATTACATCACTATACATGAAAATTAGTAAAACTAAACTCTTAATCAGAAAAATGCAAAATTGAACCGAAAACATTTTTTTAATTACCCTTAAATAAACTAAAGTTAACCTTCCGACACAGAGCAGTTACATGATTATTCCATGTAAGTTTAAAATTTAAAATAAGCCCTAAACTATTAACTGTTTGACTAAATATTAATGCATCATTGTCTAAAAAAGACTAGGAATAGTACAGTTAGAAATATTTTTAGACAATAATAATGCCTTTCTTTTACTCGAATTAAGTGCAAGTGAGTTGTGTTTGGCCCATAACGAAATATTACTAAGGTCTTCGTTTAGTCTGGTTACAATTTTATCAAAATTCGAAAATTGCTACCAATATATAATTGTAAATCATCGGCGTAGAGATGAAAACTACAAAAACGAATACGCCATGTAATATGATTTGTAAATATAGAAAAAAGTAAAGGCCCAAAGATCAAACCCTGAGGCACACCAGACACTAATCTACAAGCACTCGAATGACTATCACCTATTTTAACAAACTGCAAGCGACCATTCAAATAAGAATGCACTAGAGTAATTACGGATTTAGAAAATTCAAAATACAAATACAGTTTTTGAAGCAAAAGAGTATGATTAACAGAATCGAATGCTTTAGAAAAATCGAGTAATACTAATAATGCTTTGGAATTTGGTTCATCTAACATTGAGGCTAGATCATTAACAATATGTGCTAAAGCAGTTGTAGTGCTATGTTTTGATTTAAAACCAGATTGAAATTTAGACAATAAATCATGCTTATTTAAAAAGAATTGCATTTAGGCTAGCATAACTTTTTCTAATACCTTAGATAATGCAGGCAAAATACTTATAGGGCGAATATCACCAATATCAGCCACTGTTTTTTTTAAATGAGGTAGAAAAAGATCAACAAAGTCAACAATTATTGCTTCAGATTTAATTGCCCGAATAGCATCCAAAACTACAGCTTCATCAACACAATTAAATGCAAAAGAATCTTCCTCAATTGAACTTTCAAATCTATTAAAAGGTAACGGAAGAACAACTAGAGATTCATTAAACTTAGAAATGCTTTTTCAAAATATCCTCTGCAGAAAAATTAATTTTAACTTCAGATTTACCACGAGAAACACCAAGTTTTTTTAAATTATTCTAGGTATTTTTGAATTACTAATATCACTAAAAAAGAAGTTATACTTAGTTTTATTAATGAGCTTAGTAGTATTATTTCAGATACACTTAAAATAATTCAAATCCGCCTCAAAGCTACTCAGTTTATACAGTTTGTATGCTAAATCTCTGTTTTTAATTAAATTAATTATAGATGAGTTTAACCAAGGTGCAGTAGGACATTTATTAATACTACTCTTGCGAGGCACACAAACAGAATCTAAATTTAAAAAATTAGAATTAAATAGAGCAACGATGGTATTAACATCATTATATAACCATATAATAATGACCAGTCTAACATCATAAAATTATTAACGAAAAAATCATAATTGATATTTTTATAATCACATAAAGTGCATACACTATTTTACTACTAGTACGGCAAAACTTATAAGTAGCAAAAATTAAATCATGGTCAGATATTGCAGGAACTCCAAATTGACCATAATTTATTACATTATGTTTATCTGATTCATAGACTACTATTAAATCTAAAAGACTATCAATTCTTGTAGCATTAAAATGTAAAAAATACTTATTAAGAACAGAAAAACAATCCCACAACCCATTAAAATTTTACATGTTTAAATTAAAATCACCTAAACAAATTACTTTTTCGTACAATGGTAAAAATTCATTAAAAATAAAATCAATTTTAGTAATATCCTGGGTAGAGACAGGAGGGGATTATAAAATACTACAATCAGAATTTTACTAAATTTGCCAAATAATTCAGAAGCCAAAAACTCAACTTTACTATAAGAACCAGAGGAAATTACTTTAATATTCAACGATGAGCGAAAGTAAAGTCCAACACCATCACCACGGGAATCGCGGTCTGACCGTAGTAACTTATAATTATTAATACTAACAGATTTTGTTGAAATTTGTTTATTTAACCAGGTCTCCGAAACAGCAAGAAAATCAAACCGAAATTTTGCAAATTGCTTACGGCAGAGTCTTCTCTCCAAAACTTTCCCCGTGGCTGTCCCAAATTTTGAAAATTCGAGAAAATAAATGGTCGCACAAAAACACCGGTAGGCCAAATATCGGGATCGAGTGCTCTATCTTGCAAATCTTCGTCAAACCCCAGTTTAAAGCAAACATACTCCAGCTCTGTTTGATTAATATTTTTAGGGACCAACTTAAACACTCTGCAAGTATTAATCCCTAAACAAGCATTTTTTACAGATAATAATTCTTTTTCAGTAGTAGCAGAATCGAATTTGGACAAATGAAGCCACATTTTAAGAGTAATAGTTTTTACTCCAAGATTAAACGGCAACTTATTTGTACCACATATCGGTACAGCTCGACATTTTTGAGTATTCCGTGCTGATCTTATAGGCACAATATTATTGTTAGAAATATTAACATCTATGCCAGGAGATGATAAATCAGAAATACCGGAAATTGTTGCCTCATTAACACGAATAGGCAAAATGGCCTTAGGTCTCATGGACTCAGCCGCACACACCGAAGAACAAACTGAATAAGTAACACATGTATCATACGATACTTCAGCGGGAATCAAGCAATCCGATGAAGGTACAGCAATGGATGTAGCATCAGTTGAAAACCGAGTTGAAGAAGATTTTGTAGATTTTAAAGATTTTGAAGAACTAGGCAATTTCGAAGAACAAGGCGCAGCAGCAGGTGGTGCAAACGATTCAATTACTGCAACATGGTTAACTTCCAAATCAGCAAGCTTCTTCAAAACATTTTCAACAAGCAATGTATTATTAGTTAATTCATTCTTATTATCATCAAACACAGGCTGCTGAACTGTAGAATTGACATTATTTGCATTAGCTAAAAGCTTTTGAAATGATTTATTAACCAAAAGGTCACGACAATCATTACAAAACCACAATAAATTAGGGCATTTCAAGCAATGATTATATGCTACACGGTCAATATCCACACAACTATAATGAAAAGTTCCGTTACAAAAACCAGAACAAGATATTTTGTCAATATTAATAAATAAACTGCACTTATTGCACTCCATTATTAACAAGATAGAAAAATCGAAAATAGAAAAAACAACACGGCAAAAAAACACGAAACGTTTAAACACGAAACAAACTAAATAACACAAACACTCGTTAACATAATAAAATACAAAACCAACGTATAATATAAATACAATAAAATTATATTTATATGCAAAATATTTTTGTAAAATTAAATTTTCACAGCAAACAAAAAAAAGACGTCCGAACACTTCGATACTTTTACATGGGGGTAAAAATATTTGGGTTTCCTACCAAACGCACACCAAGAACAAGCACTTTGGCCTTATATTCACTTGGTGCGAGTAAGCAGATCAAGCAAGCCGCACGTTGCAAGCCGCACTTAGACGAAGTCACATAATTAGCTCTCAACCATTGAACTTCTTTTCAAGAAACGTCACAGATACCGAGAAAAAATACGAAGTATACGTATAGTATACGTATAGAGAACTGTTTGCCACGTAAGCAGCAATAAAACATTTGAAACATTTCATCAACGGTCGGGAAAATATACTGTACACCGATCATAAATCGATCACCTATGCACTTTATCACAATCTCAAGAAAGCGTCACCTCGTCAGTGCAGTAATATCGATTTAATAGCTCAGTATAATGCTGGTATCAACATATTTCCGGTAATTATAATATTGTGGCAGACACTGGGAAAAAATTCACGTATCTACCTGCACGGTATAGATACCAACGCTGGTAACTAAATCGGGACGGTAGCACTACTCTTATTTACGGGTGCGGTTAATTTTCATAGCGAATGCTAATTACGCCAAACTGTTGCGGATTGTCAGTAAATTTGCAGTATGTGTGATTATGTTTTCGTGCAAAAAAATTAAAAAGCATGGTGTTTTTAGTGAACCGCAATTAAACCACTACTGAACCAGTAAAAATGTGCTTTAGATGGTTTATTATAAAAAACTAAAGGGGTTACTATTACTATAAAAAAAATGGAACAAACGATTACAGCAAAAAATTCAATGATATTTTATGATTTATTTTATATCCTTAATATGATCGTATCTCTATGTACATTACATCACGAACATATTATTCGTATTATGTTTTTTTTATTCAGGAAATATATAAGTAAATAAAATGAAATCGTATATTTATATTATAGTCGTAGTCGAATGAACTATCGTACCGATAAAAATAAGAAAATCAAAAGATGTTATGGTCGTTAGACATATATTTATATGTATATAAATCGAACGTCATTCAGAGTAGTCTTCAATAACTTTGATGTCACATTAAAGTTAAACGTCGATAGATTATTGTGTGTGTAATATATATTTAATAGCACGTACAGTGCTATCTTTCGAACCAAACTAAATAAATAAATTTCGGGAAGCTAAATATTTGCGCAATCTCTTCTTATTTGTCTTTTTTCTATTGACCTAATTCAAAGTTGCATTGGTAAATACGTACATAGACTAAAAAAAACATTTTCTAAAATATTCCCATGTGTTATTCTTTTATATCGGTGTGTTCGTGAATTCAAAAAATGTTTTTGAATGCAGAGTTCTTAACCATTATCGGTCTATAGGATTCAATGTCAAGCCAGATATTCGTTTTGTTCTAGTCAAACAGAAGAATTCGGTGGCTGAACGTGGCCGAACCATTTTACTTTTTTGTTATTTTACTTTGTTAACGATATCAGCAAATTTTATTAAATTCTTGAAGGGATTGAAGGGAAGTCATTAAACGTCTCCATTGTCCCGTTTAGTTTCTAAAACCTGCGATGTATACTTTGTTTTAGATTATTTGATTTAAGATTAATGGCAGTTAAGATTCGTTTGCAAGTGGAACTACTAATTTGTTTATCCAGTTGCCATTTTGATATGTTACATTTCTTGTATATATGCCGTAACGTCACTACTTTCCACCGGGCATTACTTTTATGGTAACTGACATTAATTGTACTAACATTTGAATTAGTCATCTACTGGACACCATTTCGACATGCGGACATGGTGTCGACGATAAAGGTTATCATGTTAACCAACCATGGCAACTCGAATCTTGTGAAATAAAAAAAAACAACAGCATGACAGGTCAAAGTTGACCCTTTACTGAGATGTTTTACAAGATCTTTCAGACTATTTTTCTACAATTGGTGATCATTTTAGGTGGTCAGCCCAACGAACGATTTTACATACAGTTGGTCATGGCATTAAGGTCAGCGGTGGGGATCAAACTCATGATCGCGGTTTGTTTAAGCCAACACCTTAACCATCATTATACAACCGGTGATATTGCACTACACGACCGCGGTGTGAAATCAATACAATTGAAATTTTAACTCCAGCTTCCTACGGTAATTTAAGTCTTATTTGACAAATTGTATCGTTATTTTCAATTTCATAAAAGTGCGAAAGAGACGGAAAATGACACAACATAGAAAATTAGTGCAGTTTTTTTAATTTCCGTTGGAAATACGTGTCGCCATTAAAATACAAACGTTTTGGAAAAATCGTTCTCAATTGTGATTTTTGTCTGCCGGTGTACAATTTAAAATCGCAGATATTACCGCCGACAAAACGCGATATTATACAATTGTGGCTGCTGTTGATGTCTAGGTTCTCAACCAAATTGGTGACATTCTTGCTAAGTCTCCACCAGCAGACAAATATGGGGCGATCGAAACACCAACATAAATTGACAGAGATGCGAAAATATGTAAGAAGTACCACAAACTGGGTACCGGTCGAAACTGGATATTTTACAACTGGATTTGACGAAACAGGATAATTCAAAACTGGATATTTCGACATGTGATTTAAACTTAAAATGGTTTTTTAGGAAAGTTCTAGAATATGGCCAGTTAGGAAGGAACTCGGCGAGTTTTTAACCGATTTTGATGAAATTCGATACGTAAGTTGAAAATGGAATTTTAAAATGATTTTTTGGGTAAGTTCTGAAATATGGCCAATTAGGAAGGAGCTCGGTGAGTTCTTAACCGATTATGATGAAATTCTATAGCGCTAATTTGATCTGGACGTGGCTTCTAAAATTTCGGTGGTACGATTTGCGACGGATGATTTCTATACTCGTGGATGTTAGGATAGCCACCATAACACGTTGGCGGAATCTGTCCAGGTATATAACGCCGCATTTGGGCATTGTTATGAGTGTATGGTGGTTTTCATCAGCCTGGTCAATAGAAGAGCAGCCCATAACTCCAACCAGGAAAATAACATATTTAATCGGTACGATCTTGGTCTTGGTGGTTATGAATCTTGTTTCGTAAGTTCCATCTTTATTCTGGTTTGTGAGTATATAACTGCAAAAAATGCATATTCTGACGAGTAGGAAAAGCTATATGCAGTTCTAAATCTGAGTCATCGATCATCAACCATCTGGGTATTGAGATCTTTTTTAGTTCTGTGAATTCTTGTCTTATTGATATCCCTCTTGATATCCGAGTTTCTCGCCACACAATTATTTGGTAATCAGAATCAGACTTGTTAACATTTATCTGGCGGTACATCTTCTCGATATCCGCGGTAAAAACAATACGATGTTTTCGGAATCGTAACAAAATGACGTATAAACACCTTTGAACGGTGGATCCTACCAAGAGATAGTCATTTAGAGAAATTTTACTGGATGTTTTTGCCGACACCTCAAATACTACCCGTAGTTTAGTGGTCGTACTGGATAGTTTCGTTACGACATGGTGTGGAAGGTAGTATAACTGAGTTTTATTTTATTGTTCTAACTAGTACTATTGTATTGTGTAGTTTTCTTGAAATTACTATGACGTATTTTGTTAGTTTAACGATTATTTCATTTAGTTTTGGTGTTAAATAATTTTTTTGATGTAAAACTGATCAATGAACAGGTCCATTATTCGGGATATAAGCCTGTAGTTCATCCTACAGTCTAATCAATCAATTATTAAAAAGGTTAGAAAAACATTGTCTGGCTGATTACACTTACAGTGTGATTGATTGACATAAAATATTACGATAATATATCGATTCATTCGAAATAAATTCGCATATATTAATCTGTCATTTATGCGATTAGCACAATATAACGTCAAATTAAAATTGCTGGATCGATGCACATTCTAATTAATTTTATATCAACAAACTCACCAACACAATTCAAATTTTGATTAAAAACGCACGATAACAGTAAACTCTTATCGATTTCTTATCAATCAATACAGATAATATTACCGAACAACTGTTACCTATAGAATTTACTTTTTATATTTATGTTTTCACATCAATAAGTTTCACTTAAAAATAAATAAAGTTTTCCCCATCAACAATTAAATTTATGAGGTATGAAAAGTTTGAAGTGAAAATAAATCGTTAGAAAATTTTAGTTTTTCAAACCGATTAAGAAAACTAAACTTTCTTACGAAATAATCGAATGATGAGGTAATGAAATTATAAGTAAAAAATTTATTACATAATTAGGCACGTCTTATAAATAGCATACGTGATGATCTTTAAATTTATGCGATCGTAATCTTATTTTAATCGTTTCATTTAATAAGTTACTGTAAATATTTGTTTAACTATAGAAAATAATATTTTATTGCAACTTTAATATTTTATTTGTCTGTTTGTTTCGCCCCCGTGGAAGAGGGAATCACATGTCTCTTAAAATATGGTCATCAATATCAGTCAATTCAAAGAAACGATGAACCTTTTACCAAAATCAGCAACAACATTATGGAAACTACTCACCATTCTTATGACGTAAACACTTCGGATGGCAGTTCTTACCTGATGACTCTAACCATAAACAAACTAAATTTGTTTATGCTCTAAGCTTGGTAAAAATTAAGTCCAAAAATAATAGAGAAACAGTTTAAATTGCACTAAACTACCAAGCAGTCCAAACGAGAAATTCTAAGCAAATTTATAGGCGGAAAAGCGAGAATGTTGGAAGATTGAACCTCAAATGAAACAATTCAGCACTGAGCACTGTTTACATGATTTCTTTTCCAAACAGGAAGCATAGTTTCAGACCGAGGTTTATTGAAGTTGGGGAGCAGGATGGAATCCTTCTTGTTATAACCATCCAGAGACTATATAAAATATATTTTCTGGTACTCTTGCACACTGCCGGTATAAGAAAAATGTTTAGCTAGGAATCAGTTCACGAAGATTATAATTAAGTTCAACGTTTTGTTTGAAGAAAAACAATCAATTGATCAATTAAAAAATACAAGTTAACCGGTGGCATATGGCTTAGAAGCAGCTACCTACCTAGTAAAATGCAATATAAAATGCCACATTTGCTCAGAACCAGCTTATACAATAACTCGAAGTTGGTGGCATCAACATATATAAAGGGTGATTTTATAACTATTTTCTTTTTGGTAACACTGATTTTGACAGGTCACGTATGTTTCGTGTTTTGTGTCACTGTCAAACATCTTCAGTTTGGTCTATAATTTAACCATGAATCGTCTTACAAACGAACAACACTTGCAAATCATTGAAATTTATTATCAAAATGCGTGCTCTGTTAAGAAAGTTCATCACGCGCTTCTTCCATTTTATGGTCAGTTTAATCGACCCACTGAAGCAGCTATTCGGGCTATTGTGACTAAATTTCTTACCAAATTTACATTGTTGGACATTAAATCACCAACACGCTTACGTACAGTGCGAACTGAAGAAATATCGCAGCTGTATCGGCCAGTGTTAGTGATGACCATCAATTGTCGATTCGGCGCCGTTCGCAGCAATTGGGTCTCTGTTTCTCAACAACGTGGAAAATTTTGCAGAAGGATTTTGGTGTGAAGCCTTACAAAATACAGCTGGTGCAAGAATTGAAGTCGAACGACCTACCACAACACAGAATTGTTGGTGAATGAGCTATTGAAACGTTGACAGAAGATCCATTTTTTTATCGAAAAAAATCGTTCAGCGGCGAAGCTCATTTTTGGCTGAATGGATTCGTAAATAAGCAGAATTGTTGATTTTGGAATAAAGATCAGCCAGGAACATTGCAAGAGCTACCAATGCATCCAGAAAGAGTTACTGTTCATCTTGGAATCTGGGACGACCCTTAGAAATTAAAACATGGTAAATTTGACTTCGGACGTCTTACGAGGGTTTGTCTATGTTTCGAATTGGATATTTTTATGAGGAAAGAATATGCTAGCCACAATGAGGTCGTGCGAGAAAGCACGACATTGTTTCTCCATTATCAGATCGTGACGAGGCTACCTTTACAAATATTTTTGTGGGAGAAGAATACGCGAGTTAGACGAATGAAATATACCAAACATCAATTTCCTAAATAAATAGAAACGGCGTATAGTTTTAAGCAGTTTGAAAATAAAAAGACTAACACGAAGCTCATAAACTATAGACAATCTACACACTAAAATGATACTCGAATAAAGAGAAATATGATCATGCAATTAGGATTATCTCAAAAGACTTAGAAACAGAATTTAAAATACTTATTGGCCGGTAATGGGAAAGTTCTAAAGCAGTAATAACCTTTGGAATTGGAATTATCATTATTACTTCGCTTCGCTTGGTCTGGGAAGGAAGACGACGTGAGGATAAGAAAACTTGTTTTACGAATTTTAAATTTACATTATTCTAAACAGAGGATTCCGATTTGACCTTCTAAATACCAGAATATAAATCATCGTAGGAGATATTTATAAACGAAAACGAATCTCAGGTCGCATCAGTAAGCAAAACGACCTTACGATTGCCAGAGTTTAAATTAGAGCAGAAAAAATTATTAGTGTCATTAGTTTAAAAGCCCCATTACTACTCTACTCTTCGATCATTATGCCAAAAAATCTTAAGGAAGGGAAGGGTCTATCCTATATCTTTGTAAATTATGTTAAGGTACCCTTACTAACCCTACAACTCTATTACGAGCCTTTATATATGTTTAAATACCAAGTGGGACTGATTCCTGGGATATTTTTGTCATAAACGATATTTACTGATTCTAACACAAATGGCCTTCGAGACAACCAAGGCGAATTTAACAAGTCGAAATTGCGACCAGTTGTTGTTGTTTTACTCGAACACTTTTAGGTTGTGACGGTTGAGGAGTGCGACGGTTGTATATGCTCCTTGCGCTGCATCCTGGGTAACGCCAAAAGTAAAACCATTGATCGGCAGGGTAGGCCTTGACTGGTTAATTTCAAACGGAATAACTTAGCCGTCATAACTAGAAATGATCAGTGCATGACTGAATGCATGGGCAAATTTACTTTTGTCATCAGTATATAGGTGGGAAACCCAGAACAAAATAATCCGTCATGAAGAAAATAGATAAGGAGGAAACGTACGAAGCAGGGAACGGAGACCCAGTGCCGGCGACTGGAGAGAGTGTGCAAGCGAGCTCTAAGTCGTCGTTATCCAGTGACCGCAAAATTTCAGCAGTGGTGCATTTGGCAGCTGAAACCGATAATACAACAAGCACTGCTACTGCTGCATTAACAGTAAATTTTACAAGGGAAAACGAAAACCCGTATTGACAAAACGAGATAAAGTACAAAACTTCAAAATTGGATATTTCAATACGAGATAAGGTACAAAACGAGATATGATACAAAACTGGATATTTCAAAATTGGATAATTCAAAACGAGATAAGGTACAAAACGAGATATGGTACAAAACGAGTTATGGTACAACACTGGATATTTCAAAACAGGATATTTCGACATGTGATTTAAACTTAAAATGATTTTTTAGGAAAGTTCTGAAATATGGCCAAATAGGGAGGAACTCGGCGAGTTCTTAACCGATTATGATGAAATTCGATATGTAGGTGAAAATGAGATTTAAAAATGATTTTTTTGGAAAGTTCTGGAATATGGTCAGTTAGAAACGAACTCGGTGAATTCTTAACCGATTAAGATGAAATTCGATATGTAGGATGAAAATGGGATTTTAAAATGATTTGTTGGGAAAGTTCTGGAATAAGGCCAGTAAGGTTGAATAACAAAAGGTATAGAAAAGACTATTTAAAATAAATAATTTTAAGAAAAGACGGATTTTGGAAAGATGCAAAATTAAAATCACCTGCTATATAAACTAGGATTATTGGAGACCAACACGCTAGAAATCAATAGCAAACAATGTATTCGAACCATGGCAACCGATGCGGTTCCACATTAAAATTTACATTTTATTTCCGAAGTTGTGTTCGCCGCCATTTCTATCACCCGTCCGATATACAGTCGTTTAAGGTTGATGCTACTAAATTCAGTAGAAATTCTTTTTTACAGGTTATTGACAGTTTGGCTAGTCACATGCGAAAAGGTAGCTTACACATCTATCTCAGCTACGTTTATTTTTGTGTTGGTTTTCTAAGGCAATTGATTAACTAATTAAAAATCCAAAATAGATTTTTCCACCCAGGGCCAGGGAGTGACTGCACGTCCCACTTACCGATTCTAAACTGCGTGTTCGTTAGCATAAGCCGAGGTCGATTTAAATTTTGACCGTATCCATATCTTCTTTTTTGCTGATCTTTTTAACGAACTAAAATTAAAATATGGTATATAGGCCATGAACGTCCCATACCGCATCTCTAAAGAGACCTTTTAAACCACTTTTGGACGTTGTAGGTGGTTAGCCCAACAAACATTTATTTACATACAATTCGGTCATCGATACATGATGTAATATTTAATTTATATTTATAAATTGTTTGACAGTGGCGAGTTTCATCTCAGCAGCGTGGTAAGTAAGTATCTTAATCATCGCTATACGACCGGTGATTTTTTAAAAGTAAAGTTTGTTAAAGGGTAATCAGGTCAATGCTCTAACCTTTGTTTAAAAATATTACAAATTTTTAAAATATTTTACTTAGTTGGATAATTTATGAACTAAATATTCCTGAAAAAATTTTTCTCTAATAATTAAATCTAGAATCTTTTTGTCATAATCATCACAATTATCACTCTTCCGTATCTTTAAAAATGTGGACAATTAGTTAACTTTTCAAACGCCTGTTGAAATGCTACAAATAAGGGCATTTAGATTTATCTATACAATCGAAAGAAGTTTGTATATATAATAATTCTACGAGTAGTAATTAACTACATTTTTAACTAAGTTTTTCAATAAATATTTGACTTACATTTCTTCCGGATTTTTAATGTGTCACTGATCTGTAAAGAAAAATACATGGTTATGTGAGTAAGTAATTTAGGGTAGCCGATCATGTTTAATGAAAGGTGTATCATGATTTTAGTATTTAACCACTTTAACTACAAGTTACATTGGCAACAAGATTTTGGTGATGACTTTGAAAAATTTATTAAAATTCCTAAACATTTTGTGTGCATTTTACTATTCTACTTTTCTCACAAAGCTCACTGCCGTTCACAAGATATCATAACAGTTCCATTTCAGGTTAATAATAATATAATCTATGTGCCTGGTGAAAGTAATGAAATAACCTTGCACTGCTCACATCCAAAAATATCTTGTTATGTTAGCTCCAAAAGCTAACTAGGTTTCTTTTTAACAGCCGACAATCGGTTATGTTAGCAATTGGAGTTAGCAAGTACATTGTGTATTTGCTATAAAACGGTGGATTCGATTGAATTTGAAGAAAATAATATTGAAAATATGCTACAAGTATTTTGAAAGGAAATCGTAAATTTCCGGTTCAACCTTTTAAATAAATGTAAAATGTAAATCAACAAAAGTGGTATTTGTAAAACGCAAACGAATCGGAGACCGATTATCGCTCACACCAGCCACTTCAACGGAGTTATTGACAAATCAGTATAAGACCTGAATAATGAGGATGGCAGAAAAAATGTAGTTTCCACCAAAGTACCACCAGCGGCAGGGTCAAGTTTGACGAACCATCTGCCAAATTGTATCAGTCATGTAAAGGAGATTCAACATGAGTTGGAGACAAAAATTAAAGAAATTAAAATATGTGTCGAAAATTGTGCCACAGACAAGAAATTGGTTCAATAGAATGCTCCAAAAGTCATTGTAAGAGAATCAGTCGTCACAGAAGATCAAAACGATTTCTGAAACCACCTACATTTGAATGCGATACACCATTTGAAAATTTTAAGAGCCTGTTTCAAACTGCGATACAACACAATAGGTGGACTAGCGAAGAACAACTCAATGCACTAATCCTAGCCCTACGAGGAAAAAGATAAGATGTGTTGCAAACCACATCTGTTATAGGATTTAAGCTGCGAAGAAAACATGAAGGAGATGGAGTTAAGATATGGACAGTCCCATGTCATGGGATTATGCACAATGCAGCTGCATAATAAATTACAAATACGTGGAGAAAGCCTTTAAGAACTAGAACGGGAAATCACAAAGTTAGCCCAACAACCATATATCAAAGTTCCCACGGATGTTCTCAACGGATTGACGGTGGATGCTTTTATTAATGCAGTGAGAGATGACCAACGGAAGTGAGGCCACTGAAATAAAGGCACTCATGGAGAAGAAAATTATAAGACCAGCTCTGCGGAGTAATATAAACCGGAGATCTTGCTCTCGAACCAAATGTTTTCGATGCCAGAAACCTGGATGGGATTGTAAGAAGAAAAAGGTGATCATGAGATGATCAGGAGGGCCAACTGGCCAAATTTGTCAACAATAAACCAAAAAACTTTGTTCCACCAGCTTTGCAGTAAGAAAATTTGTGAAAACGAGAAAGACTCAGGGTCACCGTGGTAATTGTTAAAATTGAGAGAAAGGACTGCAGCAGTTTAGACGATGACGGCGTGTTAAAAGAAGAGCAATACAAATTTACTTCAGTAAAGAGAGTGTTTCCTTCCTGTCACGTTCGGAGGGATAAACTTTAGTCATAGGTTTATTGCATCCATTTTAACCGATGAATATATCTTGGACCTAGACTTTATGACCCAGTACCAAATGGGTACCCGGTTTTATTAAATGGATTTCCGCAGAAGTATGGAAGAACTATTATATAGAACCTTATAGAGTAACATCTACGAAGGGAAATCAATACCCTTTTCCTAATGAATTATCGCAGCGCAGTATTGCAATATGCAATAGTGATATTTGTAGAGAACTTCGCCTCTCATATCAAATTAGATTTGGAACACCAGAAATTGAGCCGGTTACCACGCAAGATTATGTTGCCGGTTTGCGACAAAGAATAATTAAAGCATTTTAAAGCATTACAAAGAATAATTAATTATAGTCGAGCGGTCAACGGGGGATTTTTTAAAGGAGATTTAGTGTGGTTTTACAATCCCATAAGAAAAAAAGGAAAATCTCCCAAATTGCAAAAGAGTTGGAAGGTACCTTACACACCAATCGGACACAAGAAAGCTCTAGAAAAATGATTAAGGAGAACCGAATTAAGGAGGTGGTAGTGTTACGAATTATGGTCGATGTTATCATCGCCGGTGACAATTCAATTTATACAATATACTCAGACAATATAATGTAAGTAACAAAACTTGTTGTGTTGGACGGTTTTATTATTTTTGCGAACACAAAAAAAATCTTATTTGTGATTTATTTACTAGGTTTGAATTTTATATATGCAACTTCAATTGTTGAAAATAATGCTAAAGTAAGTTTGGAAACAAAGAGCGAAAATTTAAAAAAAAATTTGATCACCAGCGAAAATGAGGAATCTATGGACACCTACTACAATGTAAAAGATATTAAACTGCTAGAAGATTTCAGTAAAAATACACTGGTATTTTCCGTAAAATTGTTAATTCATTGCAAAGAACTAAATCTTGTCTGTTTACGGCCTCTTTCCGGGGTACCGGTCGAAACTGGATATTTTACAATTGTATTTGACGAAACAGGATAATTCAAAACTGGATATTTTAAAACGAGATAAGGTACAAAACGAGATATGGTACAAAACTGGATATTTTAAAACAGGATATTTTGACATGTGATTTAAACTTAAAATGATTTTTTAGGAAAGTTCTGGAATATGGCCAATTAGGCAGAAACTCGGCGAGTTCTTAACCGATTATGATGAAATTTGATATGTAGGATGTAAATGTGATTTTAAAATGATTTTTTCAAGTCAATGATTATTTTAATAATATGAGAAAAGCAGCAATTAAAAAAAACCATTAAGTGAAGGAAAATTATTAAAATTATTCAAGTATGAAACCTTATTGGCAATATTCCAGAGGTTTTACCAAAAAAGTTTTTAAAATTAAATTTAATTATACAATTAAAGAAAAACAACATTAAGTGAAGGAAAATTCCATTCTCTCCTTAGAAATATTCAAGTATGGAACCTTACTGGCCTTATTCTAGAACTTTCCCAACATTTTCATCCTTCATATCGAATTTCATCATAATCGGTTAAGAACTGGCCGAGTTCCTTCCTAACTGGCCATATTCCAGAACTTTTCCAAAAATCATTTTTAAATCTCATTTTCATCCTACATATCGAATTTCTTCATAATCGGTTAGGAACTCGCCGAGTTCCTTCCTAACTAGCCATATTCCAGAACTTTCCCAAAAAATCATTTTTAAATCCCATTTTCATCCTAAATATCGAATTTCATCATAATCGGTTAAGAACTGCCCGAGTTCCTTCCTAACTGGCCATATTCCAGAACTTTTCCAAAAAATCATTTTTAAATCCCATTTTCATCCTAAATATCGAATTTCATCATAATCGGTAAAGGACTCGCCGAGTTCCTTCCTAACTGGCAATATTCCGGTACTTTTCCAAAAAATCATTTTAAAATCCCATTTTCTTCCCACGTATCGAATTTCATCAAAATCGGTTAAGAACTCACCGAGTTCCTCCCTAATTGGCCATATTCCAAAACTTTCCTAAAAAATCATTTTAAGTTTAAATCACATGTCAAAATATCCAGTGTTGTACCATATCTCGTTTTGTACCTTATCTCGTTTTGAATTATCCAATTTTGAAATATCCAGTTTTAAAATGTCCAGTTCTGAGCGGTTCCCCTCTTTCCGATATCTATAGCTAGAATTAAATTAATTCCAAATGTACAAAATGATGTCAATTTTAAAACTTGAACATTGAAAATGGAAAACCCTTTTACTTAAAATTAAATTATATAAATATTATTTTAAACATGTTAACTATTTTAAAATATCTTTTGAAAACAGAGAGATAATATGATAAAATAAAATGATTGTTTCTTCCTTAGCATGGTGCGAAAATATGCGGCAGAATATGACATTGATAAATTATTGCGTCGTAAACATATAATATACGTGTTGATTGGCCTCTACAATTTAATATTGATGTCTTACATATTTTTGAGCTATAAATGACGTAGCTATATATATTTTTGAATTTAATGTAAACATTATATTTTATATATCTATTTATATCTTGATTTATTTTTTTATTTATTTATATATTGACTTAAGACATTGACCCCTTTATAAAGCAAAACATCAAGCAATGCGAAAACACTATACTATTCGAAATAATTATATTTATACTTATAGGGTCTATAGAAATTGTAATATTACGACGCCTTACTTAAAACCTTTTCGACCCAAAAAGGACACCAACAACATCTTTGCTTTTTATCCCTAAAACAATCTGGTTTCATAAAAAATAAAAAGTTAACTCTTGAGTAAATAAAGGTACTTGTTTCTTGTGACTTTGCAGAAAATTATGCATTTATATGCAAACTGCAGCACAGGATTTTCATTGAAACAACAAACAAGCTACTATTTATCCGTTTATAATGTACAAAATTGATGAAGGGAAATTGCAGCACTATACCTTCATTATAATATCAGATTATTTTCATCATGACGCGGTAGAAGTTTACTTGTTCATAGAAAAATTATTGCAGTTTTTGAAAAGAAAAATTTCGGATTTATCTAAAATTTATTAAACATAAGGTTGAACACCTTATTGAACATAAGGTTGTTACCTTCGCAAAAACCATAACCTCAAAAAGACGAAACGTGACTAATTTGAGTGTTGAGTGAGAGCTATAAATATATTTTTTATCGATCAAACCTTGATTTAACATAAAAATAATTTCAATATCTAATGAAGGACTTCAAATATTCTTATGCAAAATTTCCGTGACTAATTTGCAGTTTTTTAAAATTACTTTTACTTATTTTAGATCATATACAACTGCTAATCTTCCAATTTAAATGTTGCTACAACAAAACTTTTATAACTGACCTTCATGTTTTAAAATCTGTTTACAGACGATTTTTTATGTAATATTAGATATTAATTGCTGATGCTGGAACTGATAGGAACAACAATTATTTAACCAACTGACCTCATAACAATACAAATTAATTAATAAACTTTATAAACATTTCAATCAAGAACAATGTAGCAGTTGTACCCATACGAATAATATCTCAGACATAACTGTTTTTGATTTTAATTGTTTATATACATACTTACGTAAAGATATAAAAACTCTTTAGTTAGCAAACAGTTATCGTTCTTAGCCATAAAAAGGCAGAATATAGCGAAGGAAATTTCAAAATAATTTGTCTTCTGAAATTTCTATATTATCTATCGACCAACCTTGTAAATTATTTTTAAATTACAGCATTTAACATTTTTAACCGATAAAGTTTTGTCAATTCAATATCTATACTAATCTTCATATTTCTCTCGGAGAAATCAACAAAAATGCATAACATCATTAAAACAAAATCCATAAACAGTTTATATATTTTTTAGGTCAGTTACTGACTTATCTAGATTGTTCAGTAATTAAATTATATTAATAAAAGATTTGAAAGTTATTTGCAGATGACATATAAAATCCTTCATCTTTTCTGGATTGAAAACTGACCTTACCAAATATACATCAAAGTTCTTATTCTCTTCTCTAAGGCTCGAAACAGAACCAGGGGGCTATTATGAAATAATATTCGCTTTCGAAAAAATTGATATCTAAAGATTCGATACGCGACAAATGTGCGTATTATGATATATAATGCGAATTGTCAAACTTAAACGAATGAAGATTGAAACAAAAGAAATAAAATGTTTGTTTGTTGGGTATATTTATGTTAATTGGTTTACTAAAAAGTTACTAAACAATTTAATTTGTCTTTATTTATCACACAAAATGTATCTTGTCTAATGGTGTTTTTCCACGATGAAACATATTTTTTCTGCAGCCAAACATTAAAATCTGCAGCAAAACCAAAAAAAGAAAGATAGTGTTAAATTCTACTTGGGTGACAAAGACAACTGTTTTTTTTTTTTTGTTTTTTTTTATAGCAAAATTTTTATAGTTTATGAAAGTTGACGCCTTCCTAAATAACCTAAAAAAATCACAAATTTATGTGCACATCTCCAAAATAAATTGTGTTATTTATTTTTTTTATGAGATTGTCCTATTTTAATGATTATTTATTTTTAAATTCGAAAAAATGGTCCGATAATATTTTATAATTTTTTTTAAATCTATTACGACACTATTATCAAAATATTTCAATAATATCAAAATTTTATTTTATTTTTTGACCTCAAAATTTTAGTTGTTACCACACTGAAAATAAAAATAAAATCAATTTAGCTATAAAAAAAATTAACAAAAATTTTATGTGTGTGTGCGAGAAATATTTTCTCGTCCAAACACAATTTTTATGTACATGTATTGTTTTGCAGCAATTTTCAACCATAAAAAGTATTCCAATTTTATATTTTTTCGTTTTGCTGCCACAATTATGGCGACAAAAAAAAATACAAAATAATTTTGTATGCACAGAGTGCAGCAAAAGTTGTCCGTCTCACTCGTACAAAAGTTAAATTTATATTTTTATCTCACGTTTTTCGTGCATATGAAATACGTTTCATCGTGGAAAATACTCTTTAAGAGTATTTCCCACGACGAAACATATTTTATATGCACGAAAAACGTTAGATAAAAATATAAATTTAACTGTTGTACGAGGGAGACGGACAACTTTTGCTGCACGCTGTGCATACAAAATAATTTTGTATTTTTTTCGTTTTGGCGCCATAATTATGGCAGCAAAACGAAAAAATACAAAATTATTTACAAAAAATATAAAATTGGAATATTTTTTATGGTTGAAAATTGCTGCAAAATATACATGCACATAAAATTTGTGTTTGGACGAGAAAATATTTATCGCACACAAATATAAATTTTTTGTTTATTTTTTTTTATAGCTAAAGTCATTTTATTTTTATTTGCAGTGTGGTAAGAACTAAAATTTTGAGGTTAAAAAAATTAAATAAATTTTTGATATTATTGAGATATTTTGATAATATTGTTATATTGTTTTGTAATTAATAAAAAAAATTATAAAATATTATATTCATCAGATCAATTTTTCGAATCTATAAATATTCATTAAAATTCTCCAATCTCACAATAAAATAAAAAAATACAACTTATTTTGGATATATGCAAATAAATTTTTGATTTTTTTAGGTTATTTAGGGAAGACTTATAATAAACAATAAAATTTAGCTATAAAAAAACAGTTGTCTTTGTCACTCAAGTAGAATTTAACACTATTTTTCTTTTTTTGGTTTTGCTGCAGATCTTAATGTTTGGCTGCAGAAAAAATAGCTTTCATCGAGGAAAAACCGAAAAAATTTATTAAACAATAAAAATATACAACCACAGTCATTGATAACACTTCGAATAACATGCTATTCGCCACCTATAGAGTAGTCGGATTTTGACGTCATATTTTCGATTCATACCGAATTATTCCAAAGCAAAAAAAAATTCGGAAAACTAAAATTCGCCGCGAATCGAGGGTCAACGGCGAGTGTCGTCGTCTGACGATTTTTTCATTGAAATAAATTTAGAGTCTATTTCTAATTTTATCGCCAGAGAAACAATGTTGCCTGTTTTTAAGTTGGCTTTTTAATAAAATGGAAATTAAGCAGCAATGGTCCTAGTGGTTGGGGGACGCTCCCCATGTTTCGTAAAATACTTCTAAACGAGCATGCTATCCTTCAAATTCAACCACAACATCCTTGACATGTCGTATGAGGCAACAAAACAAAGGTTGGATCGCTGGGCTGACTACCCGCATCCGTAAAACCCTCTATTTAAAAATATCAACAAAACGAAAAATGGATACCACTAAAGTTTTAACCGACCCCCGCTTACATTACCAGTCACTAAGCAAACCAGGCGCATTTGATGGCACTATTTTATCCAAGAAAAAGTATTGCTTGGGTACTAGAGACCATGTGTCCCAAGGCTATACATTGCTTCACAGTGGAGATGACCTCGGTAATCTTGGTGTTTGGTTTTTTCCTTGGTAAAAGCCCTAGGTAAAAAAGGCTGTTTTGGACTTCAAAGCAGTTCATAATCGTATGTGTTAGTTACGTTTACGCATGCGACTAGCCAACCTGTCAATCATTTGTGTTCATTTGCCCACTGATGTAACCCAACCCAAAGATAATAACTCATTTTATAACAATTTGAATGATCTAATGGGATCCATACCGGAGCACGACGTCACGCTATTCTGACTTTAATTCTAGAGCTGGCAAAAATGAGACTGACTTATGTAAAAATATAGATTCGTATTCCCGACACGATCTAGCTACCGATAATGGGAAAAGAATTATGTACTTTGCTCTCGCACAGGATCTCATTGTGTCTAGGTCTAAGTAGCTTATTCTTTTCTCATAAAAATATCCACTTGGGAACATGATAGATGAGAAAGCACAATATCTGAATCTTGTTAGCAGTAGTATTATGGAAGTCAATCCCCCTTCTGGTGATGTGAACGCTTTATTGGAGGTATTGAAAATTTCGGCCGTCAGTGCTGCCCAGGTGACTCTAGGTATGGTAAAAATGAACACTAAAAATGATTGGTTTGTTGAGGAGTGTCGTCTTGCGGCCGAGCAGCAACAGAATATAGTCTACTTATAAAGAAGCGCGAATACGTTTTACAATAACACGAACGAACAAAGCGGTCCTTGCTAGGAGAACGACCAAGCGAATTTGTAAATGGCAAAATCGTGAATGGTGGGTGGAAGACTAAAGTCTTAAGAGTACAACAACAAGCGCAATTTTCGTAGCTTCTTTAAAAGAGTCACCGGATTGCACCATACTTTAAGACCCGAGATGGAAACCCATGTATTAACATCGATGCAGTCCTCTTGGAAGGAATATTTCTCTGATTTACTCAATGTTTAAAGAGTCAAATGCTATGTTAGAAAGTTGTCAAACACAGACTGCAGAGATGAGCGTAGGAGTCCCTCATACGAGTAATTCACATTGGCTATGCAAATACTAAAAAGAAATCGTTCCCCTGGAGTTGATTGCATTAATTCTAAGCTCTTGATACTTTGTGGAACTATCTTTTCTATCTTAATATTGGAAAGAATCACTCTCGTGGCGGAGAAAATGGTAGGTGGTCCAAATCGGTCATGTCGGCCTATGATTCAATCCATCGGGATAGCGTACGGTTTGCTTTGCGATCTCTGCGAATACCTGAAAAATATTTGCGTTTCACAAAAGTCACAAAGTTGTGTCAAAGTTTAGAGCAAGCTATCTAGAAATTTTACAATTAGCTCTGGTGTACGGAAAGGAGATACTCTGTCCCCAATACTCTTATATCTCATGAATTTTTCGTAAAAGTGGAACATATCAGGACAACATCTTGTATCGCCAGTTCAACTAAGTTCTGATATATGCAGCTGGTATCTGTGTAATTTGACTGAATGACAACGATGTTAAAGAGCCACTGGTTCCATTTGTACAATTCTCGGCTTCCGTTGTTTTCAAACCTAATGAGTCTAAATCCAAATATAAACTGGTTTTAGAGACCAAGACGCAATGGATTATAGTAGTGGTGACCACACAATTGAAGGAGTGACAAGTTTTCAATACCTCGGGTCTCTTGTCACTCATGCTAACTGTGTGGGAAGGGATATAAAAAAAGCGTGTCTTTTCACCGGTAACCGTGTTTTGTTTGCCTTAAGTCTACTACTTAGGTTAAAATACCTTGCAAATGCTAACAAGCTGAAATTGTCCGAGGTGTTGATCAGAACCTTTGTCATGTGAGAGTTGGACCCTGATAGATCAGTATGAAACATGGTTAATGGCATTCAAGAGAAAAATCATGAGCATTATATATGACCCCAAACGCGACGACAGTTACCGAGTTTTTTCCACGAGATCAGGAATTTACGAGTAATTAAAATGACGTACATAAGGTTATTTGATTCATTGACAAAACACATGCCGTTATACGTTTGGCAGTACATTTAGCAAAGGAACAATCTGTTACACTTTTAGAACTAAGTCGAGAAACGTCAAAACTTGCGGTGATGGCAGAAAACCAAGCCATTCATCAGGAAGGTGGATATAATGGTGATGATTTCGATAATATTGAAAATATTAAACTTCCCGAACAAGTAAGGGAAAATCCTAGCGAAGATGAAAACGACAACAAGTGATGCACATTGCAGTATTAAATAGCAAGACCTATTGTAAGCAGAAATTCCTAAGCACTTTGTGTTTAAAAGAGGTGATTGGATCTCCAGACAGCAGTGAGGAGAAAAAGTTATTAGTAGAATATATGCAGTGAAGATGATTGACCCCGAAAGAATTTATTTTTAGACTACTCTTGGTACATATGACAGGAGCAAAATCTTTTGAATATCTACGAACTTTAGATGGTGTGCTATACGGTATATTTAGAGGCATGCAGAGCAAGAAAATTATTTGCTGATGATACTGAATGGGATAATTCCTTTACAGAAGCTGCAGATCAGACTTAAATTCATCTGGAACAAGGTGACCTTTTCGCAGCAAAAGTTCTCGATGCATATTACTGCGGTCTGTATTTGACAAGTTACTCAAGTTATTTGACGTATTGAAAATATTGTAAATCAGACTAAGTTTCGGTCCAACTGCCGAGTACCGTATCGATGTTAACACAGAGGATACCATCCTGGAAGGCACTAGACTCAGATTTTTGCTTAGTGGTTCTTCTATCGCTTTATTGTCCTGTGTGATTGTAGAAAGAACTCGAGCTTGTTTATAGGCTATATTCTGTAGACAACAGTGCTCATCAAACCTAAAGAAGAGAACGTATGATAATGCTATTGCTACCAAAATTTTGGTAGTGTGGTTTATCCGTTCTTCATTTATCAGGCTTTCGCAGTTGAATCGTAAGGCACGATTTGCTGTGATATCTACCTTGTACGAAAACAGTCTTTATAGCTTTGCAGTGACCTATCGATTATCACTCCTTTATGATCGTAACAATTAATTTTTGTTCTAATTTTTACCAGCTCTAGGAGACTAGGATTAAAGTCACTAATGAATTCCGATCAACCATATCAATCAGATTATTATTGTATTATTGGGTTGGCTTTGTGGGTTTTAAGCCGTAAAATAAAACATTTAGTCGCCTCCTACGACAGAAAGTGGAATTCTTAGGAGGTCATGCTCGTTTCTAACATGTTCTTTACTATAGATGACACTCCTTTCAACCACAGGGGCCAAGAATTTGAATAGGTCTACTAAAATAAATGATTGAACAACCATTGCTGAAATGTATTATACAATTGTTTATTTTTTATTTAGATAGCACTGACATAAATGCCAATCATTTCTAGCCGCATTATCTTATCACTGAATTATCAGAGGTAAATAGTACTTACTTGTTTTTAATATCTTCAAAGAGAACAGTCGAAAACCTCAATCAAAAAAACAAACTTTAGAACCACAATATTCACACAAACACAATAATGAATAGAATAAGAAAAACTTTTAATCTATGAATAAGAAAATTAATCACAAACATACACTTTTATTTTTTTGAATATCACGAGATTTTATTATACTTTTTGGGTTCACAAATATGAGATAATTGCTTCAGCCAGAATAGCAGCTATCATTATTTATTTATTAACTTCACGACTGTATAAGAAAGTAAAAAACTAGTAACCATACACAAAGGTGTAATTATTTAAGAACAAAAAATTAATTTCTTCAATTTTCCAATAAAATTGTAATAAATCTTCCGACATTCACTTCTTGCACAAAACAGAGAAAAACTGTCATGAAACTATTTTTTACTTGTTTTGATTTTGTTTTGTTTTTTTTTTTTGTTGCGCGGTGAAAACCCAATGAGCCAAATTAATTGTCAGCATCAGGGATGTGAACGGAAGTATTTCTACATTGAATAACATTATTTTTCAGAATAGTTTGAAATTAATGGTATGTAATATCATATTTTAAATTCAACTACATCACCTACGAACTAAATTTGCCTAAATTACATTTCATTAAAGTTTCTGATTCAAATACAACTTGTAGCTGAAAAAGAATACACAGCAGTTAAATTGTAGAATCTCACTACCCAATATTTACATTTGACAGTCGGCCAATTATTGAAATGTCAAAAAAATAAAAACAAAGACCAAATTTAACCACAAAAAAAAAAATATTCAATCGCAAATAAAAAATTTAAATTAAATAAAAAATTCAACGCACAATGTCTGTAATCAATGTAAAAGAAGTGTTTTTAAATTTATCGACCGAATTTCTGTTCAACAATAGCTTTGATAGCTGTAGTGATAAAAATTCGATTGGTGATCGTGATCGAAATCTCAAACCTAATAATGTCGAAGTTTTAAATCATTTATTAAACGAATTAAATAGTTTAGACTATAAAAATGGATTAAATACCGTTGATTTACAGTCAGCCATGCGTTTATTGCAATCGCTTCCGAATATACCGGCGAATGAGGAAACTCTAGTGGTGAAGGCGTGCTGCCTAATTTGTTCGATGGTGAAACACCAAAAATTGAAACTGGAGGAAAATTTACTCCATAATTTAATCGAATGGTTGCTTAAAGCCCTAAACATAAATTATGATTCGATTGTTTGTGATATATTTAATACGTTGTACGTGCTGCTCAAAGGCAATCCCGATAAAATAAATAATTATTACGAAGTTTTGTTCTCACCCGAAGGTATCCTCAAAAAATCTTTGTTCGAGTCAAACACAAATAATAATCGCAGCAAAAAATCTTACGAAACAAATTCAGTCGAAGATATTAAATTATCGGCACTGCTTTGTCTCGAAATGTTTTTATCGGTTTCCGAAGAAAATGTAGAAATGAACATTCCCAGCGATTATATCGTCTACATAGGCAATAATATGCTAAATTTAATTTATCAGGCAAAACCAGAGAAATACGGCGAATCAAATTACGGTTCTCTAATCGCATCGGCGCTATGTGTATGTCGAATTGTATGCTGGAAAAATAAAAATTGGGCTAATGATAAAATTGGGGAGATCCTAGGTGCAGCCAAAGCTTTTATTTTATATAAAATACCGAATGCTTGTCCTATTCAGCCACAAAAAATAATAAGCTCTCAACAATCAGTGCTCGAAACAAGATTTAGTGGTAGCAGTACCGGTGGAAAAGTGGCAAAAACTAGAAAACCCAAACATTTTACAAAACCAAAGAAGGATGATCCGAAAATATTGAAAACTGGTAACACCGAAACAATAGAATCCAAAACTGATGAAATTCATGATTTATCGACATTTTCGCCATACTATCGTACGAGTGATTCAGATTTTTCGGAATCCGAGGCAAATCGCGCTCGATTTGATCTAAAAAAACAGGCAAAAGTACGTGAATCGGCGCTCATCTTAATTGGCAACCTAGCAAAAGCGGTAGAAAAGCGAGTTTTTTTTGGATATTGGCATTCGCTTTTTCCATTAAATGAGTCTACAAGTGCCAGTCAAGAAATTCCTATTTCGCTTGTAAATTCGGTGCTTAAAGATTCGTCACAAAGTTGTCGAATTGCTGCATTGCGAACAATTTCAGTCATATTTTACGGGTCAAAGTCATATTTAACTCAAGTGGATATGAGCGATAAGGTGCCAAGCACTTTTACTCCGTTTTCAGTGGCACTAGGAAATATGGTTACCATGATCTACACGAATATCATCGAAGCTCTCTCGAATGAAGGGTCACTACCCGTGACCATGCAAATTCTTAAATGTTTAACCATTTTAATTCAGGCCACACCAATCAATCGGCTTAAATTCGATATAATTAAAAATCTTGTATTCTTTATCCGTCTATTGATTTGTCATAATGACTCCAGTATTCAAGTTGCGGCGCTGATGGTCATGGGTATTATCATTTCTACACCGGAAATTACTCTGGATATATTGGAAATTGTTGGAATACAGAAATCGGCGTCATTTAAAATAATCAACACGTCGATACAGCCTATTCATACGGTTCAAACAAGTCAGTTGGCCAAAACAGAATACGATGTCGATGAATTTATTTCGGACGATGAACTCGAGGGAGATGAGTGCGATAATGATGAACCGAAGCAAATAGAGAATTCTAGGGCACCAAAAATGTCCTGGCTATTACATCGTGTTCTCGAAAATCTTGGTCTTGTTATTTCATTATACAAAGACAAAGATCGAATAACCACAGTAGCGGCACCGGTTCGCATCGAAAGTCTTCAAGTACTATCAGCGATGTCGGTATACTACATTCTGCTAAAAGATCATCTGAGTTTAATAGCCGAAGCTTTAAATAATTGTTTGGATTGTGATAATAATGAAATTCGATTGTCAAGTGGGAAGTGTTTGGAGTCGATTGGCCACGGGATCTCAGCCTATTTATTAAACCATGATACAGTGAACCAGGATGAACTAAGCGATGCATTAAATTTCTGGTTAAATGTACTGCCATTAGTTACAGAACAAATACAAAATTTGGACCAGTGTTGGCCATTAAAATCGGTTTGTTGCGATGCACTATCTAATATTGGCGTTCATGTTTTTGAAAAGTTACCGGTAAGTACTGGATAAGTAGGACCTAACTCGATAAGATATTGAATCGATTTTTTTTTTTTTTAAATTTCAGAGGGACAAACATATAAATCTTATATCTTTACTTTCGACCGCTGCCTATACAGACGACAGCATAGTAAAAGCAGCTGCGGTTCGTGCCCTTGCAGTTTATTCACTATTTCCATCACTAAAAGAAGACCTATGCTTTATTGAAAACACAGCTGAATCCATAATTCTACTAATGAAAGAGGCAAATTTACAAGTTCGCATTAAAGCTTCATGGTCATTAGGAAATATTACAGACGCCCTAATATCTTCGGCAAATCATACAAACAACGATCATAATTTGGCCGACAATCATTTAGAACGAATCAATGACGATTTATTGCGACGATTAATTGAAATTTCATCCCAATCGTCGGATCAAGTTGATCGGGTGCGCTCGAATATTATGCGTTCGATGGGAAACTTACTAAAACTTTTATCGAACGACCATTTAAAAGATCAATTATGGAGTGATTTATTCTTAGACGGGGTTAATAAAATCATCGTAAATGGTTTAAACAAGGGTAATGTCAAAGTGAAATGGAATGCATGCTACGCAATCGGTAATATACTAAAGAATAAGGCAATTTATGAAATGAGTTCAATGCAAAAATGGCAAACGCTTGTCTATCCTGCACTTTGCAAAATCATATTAACTTGTAATAATTTTAAAGTTCGTACAAATGGAGTGATCGCAATGACTATACCATGGGACCGAAAACATTATGGCACGTTCTATAGTAAAGTGTGGAACACTTTTCTTCTATCCTTAGAACAATCAGACGATCTAATCGACTTCAATGAATACAAACATCGAGATAGTTTAATGGATCAGTTGTGTTTATCACTTGCCCATATGCTTGACATGATGACACGCGACGATATATTACCCGTGGTTAATGATTTAATACCAAAAATTGATATCATAAAACATTATTGGATTCGTGTAATAAATCGTTTGCTGCCCGAGAAGGTAGCACCACTTTTGGCCACAACATATAAATTAGAAAATTACATTTTAACACATTTAAATTCGGAACAAAAATCTGGAATCGAAACGTTATGTTCTTGTTTCGTGCCGGCCACTGAATACGTATAAATCAAATACGTTAATATTTATATATTTTTTATTTTAACATACACATTTTGTTACGACTCACCGCCATTTTAATAAAATTAATTTCGTAATTATTTAACAAAATAGTATCTTTTAATTATCTTACTCTTCGTATTGTTCAGAACAATCGAAAAAAAATCGTTCTCTACTTTAAACAGCAATCGTCACCGAGTGACATGTGCTTACCAAATGATCCCTTTTATCGCACGTGACCGAGTCTACGTACTCGGTGTCTTTTAGTTCGTTAACGCCATAAGAAATTTTCATAAAGTTTCTGATCTCGTGATTGGAGAGAATTCAATGATTGCCGTCATCGTCGGTTTTGGGTCTATAAATTAGATGATCAAAGACTAACCGATCCGGACAATCTTGGTAGTCAACAAAATTCGACTATGTTAGACAGTAATTTGTATACTGTGCAAAGAAAAAAGCTATGCCGAATTAGTAATCACATTTTGCGATCCGAATAAGTCATAATAAAAAATAATAAGTTATAAATCCGAAAAAGTTATCCGAATAAAGAGAACGAACACGCATCTTCAAAATGACCACACGAAAAAATGGCGACTACAAAGAAAATAATAAAAATGCGAATGCCGCGATTCCCAGAATGCCGAAGCCAAAACTTATCGAAAGTTCAAATTTACTTCGCCAGTTTGGAGTTTTGGTTTGAGGCCAGCAATCTGACTGTCGATACTAGGAAATATTGCTCGGTGATGGCGCAGATTACATTGAATGAATTGTGCACAATACCAACAGAAATCAGTCCAGTTCCAGTTGATGGTAAACACGACCACATCAACGAAATACTCCGATACGACGCGTACCTACCATTGGCGATCGCGGTGTTTATCAGGCAAATGTGCAGCCACCGATAACAGTGGAAGAAACTAAAACTACACTGCCAGAATCAACTTGAAATTTGCCTGAGAAACTAAGCGACCATCAACATCGATCGCAGCAGAAATTAATCATTTAACATCAACAAATCTCAAGAAAGCTCAGAACACGAACGGAGCATCTAAATTGCTGGTACCATTGGAAGTTTGGCGCTAAAGGAAAAACATTACCGCAAGCCGTGCAAATTTGATACCACATACGAATCAAATCACAATTGAAGTCAGCTGTCTGCGCCCGATTAAGGTAGCGAGCAGCCTAAGTTTTAATACTGATGGAATTAATGCTAAGCAGTGGTGGAAACTTGAAAAAGAAATAGGGATGTTTCTCGTTATATTTTAATTATGAAAAATCTTTTATTTAGCTTTATGATTTTAACGTATCACTTGATTGATGATATAATCAGAAGTGAAGTTAGTTACGAAAGTTAAATACAGTGGAACATATGCAATGATTCGAATGCGTTCAATGCTTATTTCCAATACTTCTCCTCATTTGAACCATCAGTTAACTCCACATGCTTCCCAAAGAACATTGACACGAGGTCCCGCCAATGGTTTAGTCAATAAATCTGCCACCATAGTTTTCGTAGGACAATATCGACATGTTGCAATACATTTGTCGATGTAATCTTTGAAAATGCCTCTCGAACATCAGTATGTTTGGTACGTGACGACAATTTCTGCTTCTTATAAATTTCAAACAACTTTGATTGTCTTCGATAATTGTCGTCGGTTTCCCAATCGTTGAGTAAACGATGAATCAAATTCGCCTCTTGACATGTTTCAGACAACGCAATAAATTCTGCTTCCGTTGATGATAGCGCAATGCAATTCTGTATTCGACTGCACCAACTGAGAATACCGTTACAATACTTGAATATGTAACCAGATTGTGACTTTCTACTTGCACGTTCATCAGCCTAACTTGCATCTGCATATCCGATTAACTGATCCGAACAACTCTTCCTAAGTGACAATCGCAATCCGGCAGTACCCTTGAGATACTTTAATACTCGTTTCAATTCGTTTCAATCCTCCTGGTTTGGACTGGACAACTTTTGTCCGAGAATTGAAACCGCTGCCGAAATGTCAGGTCTCGTGTTGGCTGATATGTACAGTAAGCAACCGAGCAAATTTTGATATTTGCCGTTGCCCAACAATGAATCGTATCTCCTCCTTTACCATATCTAACTGATAATGGAACTTAGGACTCCATTGCATCAGACATTTGGAAATCCTTTAGTATTTTTCCAATGTAAGCAGTCTGATTCAACGTGTAATAGTCATATGCTTCCTTCTTGACTTGAAGTCTCAAGAAATCCTTAATCTCTGCCAAGTTCTTAATCTTGAATTTCGAACTTAAAAATGTTTTGCACTTGGAGCGTATCTCGTTGTTTTCACCAGCACTGACCACATCGTCAACTTTATTTTTTTATTTCTAAACTCTGCAATCTGTTCTGGGGCCGAAGCTCTCCCAACTCTTTCGCAGTTAATTTTTAACGTCCTACGCCGTCACCAGCCAAATTGAGGACGCAAGAATACAGGTTCGATTTTAAATTCATCTGCACATTGCATTGCTTCAGCCAGCCTGCACTGACATGGACGATGGTTCGGCCCATGGATTCTGTACTCCAACAGGGGGTCATAGTTGTGTTCATCGTCATCACCGATCGAAATCAGGTGATGAAAAATCCCTTTTGCAACCCTCCCCCGTTGGGATTCGAACCCGGTACCTCCCGTCCCAAACACGGCAGCTTTAACCACTGCGCCAATTGCTCGGTACGTAGCATATTTTTCCATCATATTTGTAAGTTTACAAGCATGGATCATTCTTGCTTTGAACAAAACCGAAATCGATGAGCATTTGATGAACTGTTTTGTTCCAAATGCGCGATCTGATTGCTTTAGACCATATGTACTCCTTTTCAGTAGACACACTAAATCTTCCCGCCTTCAACTTTGAATTCTGGAGGTTGTCTCATGTAAACTGTTTCAGCCAATTCACTGTTAAGAAAAGCCAATTTCGCATCTAGATGATAAACCTTCATGTCTTTGTTTGCTGCCACTGTAAGCAATGTTCGAAACGTAGTTTGACGAACAACTGGAGCAACCACCTGATCATAATCAGTACCGTATTTCTGCGAAAACCCTTTAACAACAAGCCCTGCCTTGTGTCTGACTACTTCTTCATCTGAATTGCACTTTAGCTTTATTTGTACCTTCTGGAATTTTCACAAACTCCCATGTTTGATTCTCCATCAATGACATTATCTCATCTGGCATTTGGGTTCTTAAATGACTGAATTCACCACGTCCATTTCTTCAATAAGTCTCTTTGGTGAAATTCCTTTGTTAGCGCGTTGTGATCGTCTAACAGTTTGCTCTTCATCTTCATTCTGATCGTGATCCTGTATTGGATTCTTTTCCTGAACTTCCTCATCGACTAATTCCTCTTGCACCTGATCGTCCTCTGCATTTTGAAAGGTGTCCAACCCTGAATTGTCGATACTTTGTTCCTGTTGGTAATTTTTGCTGGGCTTGATAGGTAACAAATGGCCCCTTTCGACGAACTGAACATATCGACTAACGTGACTCGATCGGTTTACGGAATGTAACAACGATATGCCTTTGATTCGTAACCATAACCGACTGCTTTCACAACCTTTGAGTCGAATTTCCGCCTTGTTTGCTTTGTTACATGCATATAACATTCTGATCCGAATTTTCTGATGTATTGCACATTCGGACTTTTCTGGAATTAGCCTTCATATGGCGTTGTTTCTGTACCTTTTGTTGGCAAATGGTTCTGGATATAGTTAGCCATCATTAAAACATCGCCCCAAAACTTTTTCTCTAGACCTGCATCAATTAGCATACCGTGAGCCATTTCTACCATCGTTCTGTTTTTGCGTTCCACTGTTCCGTTTATTTGTGGTGTGTACGCAGTAGTTATCGCTAGATTTGAATTCCGCTTGACTTTAAAATAATTCACGAATTCATTACTGAGGTACTCTCCTGCAAGGATACACTTAGGTTTCTTTCCGAATTGAACCTTTACCATCGCAATATATTCCTTAAATTTGCCGTAAACTGATGATTTATTTGCAATTAGGTAGCTGACTGTAAATTTTGAGTAATCGTGTATGAATGTCGCAATGTAACGATTACCTGATGGTGTGGTCGTTTGCATCGGAACTCAAACATCCAAATGAGTCAGATCCATAACTGCAACTGCTTTATTACTCGACTTGACCGGAAACTTGATTCGAGTAATTTTTCCTTCTTTAAGACACACTCTGCACTTGGAGTTGATTTCGCAATCCGTTGTACACTCGCTAAAGTTGATGCCTTTAACCAAATTTTGTTTCGCCAATGATTGATTTCACTACTTTGATGTCTCTATGGCCTAGAACCTTTTGCCAATAATGTATGCAGCCATTGGATTCCTTTTCGGCCGAGTAAACCTTGTGAGGTTCCTTTAGTCTGTAAAGTTTACCGCTGATTTCGCCAACTGTTCTCCCTTATTTCACACTTGTTGCCCTTGAAATTTACTTGAAAATCTTTTTCCGTTAATTTTTTGACTGAAAGCAAATTTCCCTTGATATATGGCATTAGCAACACGTCTGTGATTCTTACTAGAACACTTTGATTTTCCTCATTCAGAAAATCGACCTGTTAGTTGTTGACCACTTGCAACGCTTACGTTATCTCTACAATTCATGTCAATAATATTGACGAAAATATCCTTAGAACTGGCAATGTGACATGTGGCACCTGAATCGAAAATCCTGCCATCACTTGATGTGTCACAAACAGGTTTTCTGTTTCATCTTTCTCTAGATTCGACTTCCTTTCTTTTTGTTGAGCCAGGCTTTGTATCTGCGACAATTCTTTTTGATGTGACCGCTTTTTTTGCAAAAATACCACTCAAACTTTTTATTTTCACCTTTTTGACCTTACGTTGCTCTTGATGTGTCAACCTTTAATGCAGTGTCATCAGTTGTTCTGCCTCGATCCATTCTTCTTTTGAATTCTGCGAGAACCTTTGATTTAACCAACTTGAGTGTCAATTCACTCTCTTCTTTACCCTTGAGCGCCGTTACCAAACCGTCGTAGCTTGGTGGCAAAAAAGGCAACAACGTAGCACTCATAAAAAATTCCGGACAAAAATCTGCACCAAGTGCCAATAACTTTCGAAACAGCTCGTTTATGGAATTCACATGTTTTTCCGCATCTACGCCATCATCAAGCCGCTGTTGCACGATTAACTTTAAAATGTGCACACGATTGCTTGATGTGTTTGATTCATATGTTTCCTTAAGAAATTCTCCATGCATTTCTAGCTGAAACTGCACCAATGATGTGATAAATTTGATCGTCTTCTACATTCAATGCAATTATTGAATGTACCTTTTCATCATTTGCTGTCCACGCTGCTGTAACTGGTGATAATAGTACCTCATTGATGACTCCCCATAAACCTTTTTTCTTCAGAAGCATTTCCATTTTGTATTTCCATACAAAATAATTTGTTCCGTTATTTAGCATTGAAATGATGTATCTTGACTTAGCTGACGCCATCTTTTTCCGTATGTGAATTTCACATCACCGAAAATCAATTTCACTTTATTCAATTAATTTGCCTTAATTTTTTTTCTCAATATCTGTATTCTTTATCCACTGGGCCCATAACCTGATGGAATTAATGCTATAAGCAGTGCTGGAAACTTGAAAAAGAAATACTGATGTTTTCGATCAAATTTTAATTATGAAAAATCTTTTATTTAGCTTTATGATTTTAACGTGTCACTTGATTGATGATTTAATCAGAAGTGAAGTTAGCTGCAAAGGTTAAATACAGTGGAACATATGCAATGATTCGAATGCGTTTAAAGCTTATTTCCAATAAATACATCGACAGACTGAAATCTCACAAGTTTACAAATATCGGATTTTTTATTGTTCCGGGTGCTAACGTATCAATCATACCAATCACTCGGTCAGAAGGTAACTGCAACCCATGAAAAATTAAATTGTTCGGATCGAACGGCACTTAAATCGAAACCTATGGCACAACAATACTATAGATTAACCTCGGATTTCGACGTGACTTCGTGTGGACGTTTTTAATCGCCAACGTGACATCCCCAATCATCGGCACAGATCTTATTACATATTACGGATTGTTAAACGGTTTTACGGGGAAAAAATCGATCCACGCACCGGCTTAAATTTAAGTTGTATGTGCATCGTGGTAAACGAGGCTTTTGGATTTAAAACATACCAAGCGAATTCGAATTATGCTGATCTTCTCGAAGAGCATAAACAAATCACGGAAATGCTACTGCCAGGAAACAAAATTTGTACCGCAAGTATACATCAAATTATCACGACAGGACAGCGCATCTGCCCTAGACCTCGACGATTAGATCCCGAGAAACTTGACGCAGCTCGAAAAGAATTCGAATATTTGATAGAGGACGGAATATGTCGACCGAGCGGCAACTGCGTTTCCTGATCAGCGAAACGACGATGAATTAAAATCACAGGTTGAAAAGGGTAATATTGACGTTTCGATTAAATTAAAAAATTTTACCATTCCAGGGAGTTCAAAGCGACTGCTTTGCGACTACTCAACAAGCAACATTTTCCCATTTGTCACAAAAGAATTCCGAGACCATTTCATTCAGGCAATACACGACATCTCGTATCCTAGAATTCGTCCCACAGCTAAATTAATTAGGAAACGATTTGTTTTGCCTGGCGTTCAATCCTATGTCGCAAAATATGTTCGGAGCTGTCTGAAATCTCAACGTGCAAAAATAGGACGACATACGAATTCGCCACTACACAAATTCAACGCGATTGAACGATATGGATCTCGTCGAGCCATTTCCGCCATCTAAAGGTGATCGTTACTGCCTAACGATAAACGGCTGTTTTACACGGCCAGAGGCGATTTCTATTTCCAATATGTCAGCACCAACTTTTGCAAGTGCACTAATTTCTGATCGAATAGCAAAATATGGCGTGCCAACAGCAATTATAATGGATTGAGGCGCTCAATTTGATTCGCATCTCTTCGGCGAGCTTATGAGAATGCTCGGATCTAACCATTTCAGAACGAGCGCATATCATCCCCAAGCAAATGGCCTCATGAAAAGATGGCATCGCACGCTGAAGTCAACAATTATTTGCCACAACACTGAAAAATGGCTGCACATTTACCGATAACTCTTCTGTGTCTTCGATCTCCAAACACTTAAATGCATCACTGACCAAGCTTGTTTTTGGTACAACTCTTCGCATTCCAGGCGAATTATTAAACGAGCAGCCATAAAAAAAGACAGCATCGTAAACGGTCATCGGTCTGCGAAATTCGTGAAAAGCGCGATATTCGTCCAACAACAACGGCATGACATGGAAATACTCCATGCATAAAGATTTACAAACAATACCGCATGCATTTCTTCGAGACGATTCAATTAGCCCAAGCTTAATACATCCATACAAGAGACCCTTGGAAGTACCAGATGAGCAAACACCAAAACATTTCGACTACGAAATCACGAACTGAACGTCACTATCGATCGTTTTAAACCAGCATATAATATGTCCAAAGCAACAAATCTGGTACCGACGACATCAGTAAATACATCAAACGAATCGGCTATACTTTTACGACCGAACCAACATAAATGAAAGTCACGTGATTTGGTCGACAGGTACGATTCCCGATTAAGTATCTGTAAAAACCGACTTTCATCTAAGCGGAGGGTATGTGAGATCAAGACAAGTGCCTCCCAAAGTTGTCAGGGTTAGTATGTTGTAGACGCAATTTAAGTTGAATGTGTCGTAATGAAGCGCACAAATTCGGGTTAGCGATGACATCGATATTTAAGTCGCCACAGAGCACAAGGAGTATGTCAGAGTTCACGCCCACATGTGAATTAGTTAATTAATTATAAACGGCTTTTTACAGCCATCGCATGTGGCAACTCTCCTCTCAACAAACGCTGCACCATCTGTTTAGGATCGACCCGCAGAATGTGACCGAGCCAGTGTAGTCGTTGTCCTTTTATTTCATGAACGAGATCTGGAATGTTCATTAAATTCCTGATCTCGCGGTTGAATAAAACTCGGTAAATGTCGTCACCATCGCGTTTGGGACTATATATCGCGCGCATGATTCTTCTTCCAAATGTCATTAATCATCTCCCATACACATTCGAAAGGGTTCAACTGTCACACCCATACATGACAACGGAATCGATCAACACTTTGTATAACTTCAGCTTGTCGGCATTTGCAAGGTTTTTTGACTTTATTAGTGAACGTAAGGCATTATACAATGCTAGGTTACCAGCTACAAATCTCGCTTTAATATCCCCTCCCACACAATTATCATAAGGGACAAGGGACCCGAGGCACCGGAAACTTTTCACTCGTTCAAATATGACCTCACCACTACCTACGCAAACCCATTGTGTCTTGGCCTCTTAAACCAGTGATCATATATTTTGTTTTACAATCATTGATTTTGAGTCCAAATGAAGCTGAAAATCGTACAAGTGGATCCAGTACATAGTTCTTCGACACTGTTGCCATTCAGTCCAATATGCAGATATCATCTGCATATGCCAGAAGGGTTGAACTGACGGTACAAGAGGTTTCCTGAGGTGTTTCACTTTTACGAAAGATAAATTCTAACATGAGATTAAGTGACAAAACCATCTCCCTGTCGTACACCAGAGCTAATTTCAAAAAATCTCAATGGATTCAGTCATAGGCGTGTTGAAAATCCAGGAACACCTGATCTACGTCACTAGAGTTTCGTGATATTTAGAAAAATCATTCTCAACAGAAAAACTTGATCAAAACTTGGTCACCAACAATTTCCTCCGCAAGAGGATCGATTCTCTCCAATATTATGTAAGACAGTAATTTGTATGCTGTGCAAAAGAGTTGTGCCGCGAGAGTTCGCATTTTGAGCGATCTCCGTTTTTAAGGACAGGGCACAATGCGACCACCTTCCATCCATCACGCATAATTTCGCTTTGCCATATATACCATTCGAACAAGGTCGAAAAAATAGTTCCACAAAGTAAACCCTCTGAATATAAAGAGCTCGGAATTAATACAATCAACCCCAGAAGAACGGTTAACCAATTTCAAAAATAAAAAAATCTTCTTCGTGGGTTTACTTCTCTGTATGTTAATTTTTTCTGTGCCTAACGCTTTGGAAAACATTATGCGCGCCACCTCTGATTAAATAAGAGCACCTAGTTTTCTACCGCTCAACGTGCATATCACTAAAAAAATAGCTTAATAAATTCGGTCACTTGGGCGAAATATAAAATGCATAACATTTATGTACTTTCAAAATTTGCTAGGCATATAAATAAACAATATATACCTACAAAAGATTATTTGTGAAATTTAGGAATATTTTATCTAACAACACAATGCATTAAAATTTAAAATTAAAAATATAAAAATTTCAACCAATTACAATGCACATGTGAATATATAAAGACTCACCATATCGAGTCGAAGCTCGTACTCGTTTCGACTATCAGTGTATACGAACATAGTGAATAAATGGTTGAGTATTGGTTGAGTTGAAATACAATTGTTCGACTGTCGCTTGGACCTGCAATCTGGTAATATAATTATTAATCAGTTTGGTTATTGGACAATTTAGTTGAGAAATGGAAACGAACAACGGTTTTCCTTATAAATTACGTAAAAAAATTTTCATATAAATTGTATTAAAGTTTAGACGTATTACAAAGTGTTTATTACTGCTATTGGAATGGACTAACAATCGGAAGTCCTGAGTTAGTCCATTCGATAGTCAATTAAATTATAATTATCATCATTGTTTGCGTTTAATCGCTGTTCTACAAACTTCCATGGTTTACTAACGACGCAATCGGTCATCATTATACATAATGGCCATGTGCTCATTTAAATATGGGTTCTACCGCCCTAAGCCGTCGCGTTGTGCTGAAAGTAACACAAAAACTTGTAAATACAGTTAAAACATAGTGGAACTGAACAAAAATGCGATATCGTCATGTCGAATCTAGAAGGATTCGTAGAAGGATTTTAAGTCGAGAAGGGCTTAAACGTTTCCGAACTAACCAATTTTATGAGAGTTATCAATTACAAATCGTTTTTCCATATTTAACTGCGATTAAGCCGATCTATATTTAAAAATTTAAGTAAGCGGTTTTTACTTGTACACAATTTGTTATGAAATGAAACGTCTCCTACTTGTAAGTAATTCAAATGAATTGTGAAAGTAAAGAACCGAAGATTAATTTTGTCGTTTACAGCGCGTCACAGACTATAATTAAGGCTTATATCATCTGGCAATCACCTACATTATTAGATTTAAATGCATGTAAGTAATTCAATATCAAGTATTACAATTTAAACATGAATTTTAAATTACAGGCATTAAAACTACGTTAGTAGATCTAAATGCAACAACAGTAGCAGCAACAGATAAAGCGCCTTTTTGATGTTATTTACGATTGTATTCCAATTATATCGTTAATGATATAATATTTCAAAGTGAGTAATTTTTTCGTTTTAATTCTACCGCTTACATGAATCGGAACCGTAATGAATGGATTTTTTTTTTACCTGGGTTGTCGACGAGATTACGAACGATGTATTTATTTTTTTAATTTTAATTATTAATTTTAAATTTTTTTTATATTTTTAATTTTAATGGTAATTGTCTATAAAAGTTCTTAAGCATTTAAAACAGTTTTACAATACCTATGCACTCGTATATCTATGGCAAAGAGGTAAAACATCATATCTCAATTTTACTCGTTTTCCAAAAAAATGTGAAAATATTTAAAACAAATCTGTTGAACAATTAACAGAAATCAGATGACAAAATTCAGCCATTTTGAAAAATGTTTAATCAACTTAGTAACAAAATTAATTATTCATAATTAATTAAAAGAACACAAACATATTAAATTTTAGTAGCATATACAGTACCAAAAGGTCACTAATATTACCGGTGTAAAGCGCCTGTCATTAAAACCTTTTAAAAATTATGATTAGAAAATCATTAGTTATAAGTGGGAGCATGTGGAATCTATTTGGGAATACGTAACGTTAGATTTTTTAGATTTCAAATAAGAATCGCCTAATCTTATTTTAATCAAATATTAATCCAGTACGAATCTTGTTCTGTCGATTACGTAGCGTATTCCCAAGTTTTCAAATAGGGCCTCAAGGTGCTTTTATGGTTGTGTTCATTCGTTCGGTAATTCGTTCCGTACTTTTTTTAACCAATCACATTCCCTTATTTTCCCCTTATTTTCGTTCCGTATTTTTTTCATTAAGATGACCAACTTTTAACTTTTCGTTCTAACGATTATGGAGTAAAAGAGACAATTATACAATTTAAAAAGGATAGCAATACTATATACAAACACATTTTGACAGTAGCAATAATTTGATTAGTATTGTTGAAGTTCCAAAATAAGTTTGATAAATCTATCAAGAAAATGTCAAATGCTTAGATTTTTAATCGATAGGTGGTGACAAAATCGATCCGTGAATTTTCATCAACCATAAAATCATCAAAATAATATTACCGAAAGAACGAATGAACGAACGAACGAATGAACACAACCTTAAAAGCGCCTTCACTGTAATATCCTAAACAAACTCGAAGCGCAATACGCGCGTATTTACGCGCAATACGCGCGTAAAAGTAGAATCAATGGAATCATATGAAGTAATGGCTGTGTTTTTTTTTTGATATCGGAGAAATCGGAGAGATCAGAGAGATTATTTATCGGATATATCTGATAATTTTTTTCTCCGATTTATTTTTGTCAGATCGAAAAAAATATTTTTTGTGTTTTTTTTAGTATCAAAAATATTATTAAATATTATTATAAATATTATTTTATGAATTTCAGCATTAAACTCCCGAAATTAAAGTTTTATTTGTCACCTGATAGCTCAACAATAATAAATAGTCGCCATTTTAGAATTTAGTAAAAAATATAAAATAATCACATTTTTTCAGAGTAAAAAGATTGTATCCGATAATTATCGGAGCGTAAAAAAAGGACACAGAGATAATTTTTTTCTCGGATATTAAAAAAAAACGCATATCTGAAAATTTGGCAGTAAATTTATCTCTCCGATTTCTCCGATATCAAAAAAAAAACACACTCAATATATAGTGGATGCGCGTAGTTTACGTAAAAGTAGAAATCATTTCTACTATAACGTTGTTTCGCTTCGAAATGTCAGTTTTATATAAAACATAAATTAGTGGTAGATTTTTAAATATTTTAGCACCAAAAATATTTAAAAATCTAATACAGTTGAAACTAAATAAAATATATCGTAAAAAGATTCATAACATAAATTAGTTATTACATGTATGTATTGACAAAACAATAAAAGGTTAAAATGATATAGATAAAAAGATAAGAGGATATAGTTAAATAAATAACGTAAAATGTAAGTTTTTTTGTATTTTAACACTATAAACACAATAAAATTGTAGGTTATGTTAAAGTTGGGAAATGCCAAAACGCGCGTCGAGTTTGGATTGAAAATTTTTTCAGGTGCCCAATTTGGGAACTCGTTTCGATTACGTACAATTCTTATTTAAATTCAATACGATTCTTATACATTCGTAACCGAATTGAATAAGTACTAAGTTGTGTGTCTGCTAAATGTTAACTACCCTGTTTTTATTTACATATGTGACAACCTAAATATCTAGATTCGAAATTGTGCATTCAACAGATATAAAAATTATCGTAAATAAATATAAATTGAAATAAATTGAACTAAAATAAATTAAAAAAACCGGTAAGTTTTAGTGGAGTGCGAATGGAGGATTAAAATTAGTTAAAGACTAAAATTACAAGAGAAGAGTGGTAATGGCTGCTCGCCTCGACTATGCGTTTTAGACCTACCATATACTGACAGTAAAAATGAACAAGTAATGGTGTAGATATTGAAATTATTGTTTTTAGTTTACCAATATCATCCTGAAACGATTAAATCAATTTAACTGGTTTTTAAAAACAATTTTATTTTAGTTTAACAATCCATAACTTGTATTTTCAAACAATTTTAATTTATAAACTTTTACTCTTGACTTAGTTCATCTTGTTCGACTGCAATATTTCAAAAATTAATTGATTTTTAAATTAAATTATATAAAATTTATTGGAATTTAGAAGAAAATTAAACGGAATTTATTAAATTAATAGGAATTTTAAAAGAAATATTTTTATTTTATTTAAAAAAAAAAAATTTTAAATTGTGTGGCATGTGGCGCCATCTTTGAAACCAATATTCAAAGCGTCGGTTTGAGACCATGAAAAATTGGTTAGCATGCCTCGTTAACGGTTGCCATTGATGGTAACGGTTTTTCCAGCAGTGTTCTCGAATAATCCGAGGACTTTGTGCAGTATTCTCTTTAGGTCGATGAATTCTGTCCACACAGCTGCTCTTCTGTTATTCTTTTAAATTGCCTTCCTTTTAAATATTCCAAATTGACAGATCCATCTATTGAATCGGCATCTGATAAATAAGGAGCCACTTTTGTACCAAAAAAAAAAGATCAGAATTTCTACTTTAATTTTTTTTATTTTAACGGGATTACTGTTGAAACGTTTCATGATAGTGTTTAAATGCTGCCAGTGCTGTTATGTTGCTAGTGCTGTAACGCTTTAATGAACAATAGCGGGTATTTAATTTATGGTAAAATGTAAAGAAATCACCTATGACTATTTAGATTTCATGGTTTATAATTTTTTATGTGTACAACTTAAAATAAAATTCTTTGAATGAGTTTCATACAATACCTTAAACAATTCAAAAATCAAATTTGTCAATCTTGACATTTTAAATGATATTGTGCTTTATGAGCATTGCATTTCAAAAATAATTATCGCTGTCTAAAATTACAGCTAATTCTGATAAATTAACCTTAGATATTATGAATCTTTATTAGATGTTTGCAATATTTTGCGGTGTAATCTTTTTGACGATTCTTATTATTTATGAACTAAAATGCCAATCTTCGAGAAACCTTAATTATTTTTCTTGAAATAAAGAGTTGTCGCCTGGTAATAGATATAATTTAAAAAACCGATTCTGCCGGTTAAATTTCCCTTTCATGTGTCTGTTATAACACAAGTTAGTTGTTTCGAAAACTTACTACTAAAGTAATGTAATATTTTATCAGCGAATCTACCATTTTACCTTTCCAAGCTATTAGGATAAATTGTCTTGAGATTTAATTTTCGTTTGGCACCGTCAATTGAATTAAACCTTTTTTTTTATTATAAAACCTAAATATTGGGAAATAAAGATTCTTTCATCGAATTATCTTTATTATCCGGAAAAAAGAAGGTTCTCTATTTATTAAAAAGTAATAAATTTTACAAATTATTTCGTATATTTCTAAATAAATTAACGGTATTCATAATATAAAAATATATTTAAGTTTGGGCGTAATTCTAGATAAAGACGGAAAACTTGGTTGAAATGACCAAAAGCAGATCTGGCCATGAATGCCATATCGTTCTTGTACATTTTGTTCGATCATTAATGGCGAACATTATTTTTACTTTTAGACTACTCAAAAAAAAGTAGTGAAAATGAGGAAATTGGTGATCATATTGATAAAACAACCAACTATTTGACGCCAATAAACTTTTTTATCAATATAAGTAAAATTTTATAAAATTTCTTCAAAATCACAGTATTCATCCGAACGAAATTTTTAGTAAATTTACTACTAATGGGTATAAACTCTATAGAAATATTTATTGATCTAATAAAATATTTATCATACCGATAAATTATTTCTTCAAATTGATAATGGTATATCAAGAATGTTAAATAAGGGTTAGAATTGATAATTTTGTTTTATCATTCGGAATAAATTTTTGTAATAACAAAGTAAAAAGTTATCAAATTTTTCAAAAATTATATAAATTTGATAAAACAATTTTAATACAATTAGTAAAACTAAATTCACAAATTGATAGAATATATTCAAAATAATCAATTAATTTTTCAGTTGTATCGGTTCGAGTTTTCATAGAATCAATATTAATGGTTTAAAATAAAAAATCCAATTTATTCCTTTATGTAAAATAAAATGTAATTCCAATAATAAATATTTAGTATAACATAATTTGATTCATTGATTGATTAGAGTGTACAGCCAAGGACGAACCAGGAACTCCCAAAATGCCGGGCACCACCATACACCCGTGTTACATATAACAAAACCGAAGGAATGGAAGGAATGTTTGTTGTGACAGACTCGACCCGGTTACTGACAACTAAGCGATCGATAGCTAGTATTTTTTATGGTGTAAGGAAGGGAAAGGTTTGTTAGCAATGACAGAATTGGTCCAGATACCCGGTAGCCAATATTCCAACTAATGTTAGCACAAGACAATCACAATTTTATTGAACTACTCTGTAATCTGTCATGTCTTATCAGCAACTTCAGTATGCCTCCATTCATTTGTAATCTGCAATGGTTCCCTGAAAACCAAATTTTTTAATGAACTAATTACCCTAGGTTGTAATAAGTTAAATTAATTTTCATCTGGAATTGATTGATTGATTGATTAGAGTGTACGGCCAAGGACGAACCAGGAACTCCCGGAATGCCGGGCACCACCGTACACCCGTGTTACATATAACAAAACCGAAGGAGTGGATGGAATGTTAGTTATGACGGACTCGACCCGGTTGCAGATACCTAAGCGATCGATAGTTAGTATTTTTTTTGTGGCGAAGGGTTGGTTAGTAATGATAGAATTGGTCCGGTTTACCGGTAGCCAATATTCAAACTAATGTTAATTAGCACAAGACAATCACAATTGTAATGAACTGCTCTGCATTTTATCAGGATCTCCAATCTGCAACCATTTTTCTGTAATCTTGCATTGTTTCTCTGAAAAAAATATATATTAATGGGCTAATTTCTTAAAGCTGTAGGCTGTAATAAATTGAATTAGTTTTCGATTGAAATGTACAATTAAATATTAAAATATAAAAATATAACAAAATATAATAAATATAAAAATATAAAAAACCTACAAAATGTCAAAGCCGTAGGCTGTAATAAATTGAATTAGTTTCTGCTTGAAATTTACAATTAAATTATAAAAATATCAAAAATATAACAAATAAAAAATATTAAAATAAAATTATAACAAAATATAATAAAATTAAGAATATAAAAATATAAAAATATTAAAAATATAAAAAATATAAAAATATAACAAATATAAAAAATAAAAATTATAAAATATATAAAAAAATACAAAACCTAAAAAAAAATATAAAAAATATTAAAAAACCTAAAAAACCTAAAAATATAAAATATATAAAAATACAAAAAATATAAAAATACAAAAAATATAAAAAACTTAAAGACAAAAAATATAACAAAAAAATATGAAAAATTTAAAACTTAAATAGTTAAAAAAAAGTTTTTATTTAGAAGTTTTTATTTAAAAGTTAAAATAAAAACTTATAAAATATATAAAAATAAAAAGATATAAAAAATTGCAAAATACATAAAAAATAAAAAAATACAAAAATTATACAAATAATTCAACTTTTTAACATTTACATGCTATTTGGGCAGCTGTCAATTCTGAAGCTGCCATCCCCTGGCATTCGACAAGCAAAATCACGGCACTACTAAAAATGGTACGATACACGCCTCAACAACGCACCGAAACTGTAAAAAAACACTACAAAAATGATCCGGATTTTCATCTAAAAATCATCTTCAGTGATGAGGCCCACTCTCACCATGGAGGTTACATTAATAAGCAGAATTGTCGCATTTGGGACTCAGAAAACCGAAGAACGATTGTTGGAAAGCCTCTTCATCTTCAACGCATCACTGCTTGGTGCTGTTTTTTGGGCTGGCGGTGTGTTACTTCTTCGAAAAATAGGCCCATGCAACTGTTACGGTGAATGGACTGCACTATCGAGCCATAATTAATGACCCTTTATAACCGGAATTTGTAAATATTGATGTGGACGACGTTTATTTTCAGCAAGAGCGCGCCACGCGCCACACAAGCTGCGAAACAATTGCAATTTTGCAAGAAAATTTTCCTAACCGTGCCATATCTCGAAGAGGCGATCACAACCGGCCACCGAGATCCTGTGATTTAACACCTTCAGACCCCCTTCTTTGGGCCACATGAAAGATCAGGTCTATATCAATGCTCCACAATCGATTCAGGACCTTAACGATGGAATTCGTGAAGTTATCGAGGACACACAGCCACAAATGTGCAAACTGGTAATGGAAAATTCAATGAAAAAGACATGGTGCTGCAAGCGCAGCCGTGACGGCCATCTGGGTGATATCCCCTTCGCTCCTCCCTACACTAAAACAAACATTCATTGATTTCCTTCAAAAAACATTCCTTCTACATCACAATGAAACCTCTTATTGGAAAACTCAATATAAGAGAATAAAATAACCATGCACTAAAAACAAAATAACTAAAAATTACTGTAACGGTGACACTTTTATAATTTTTACTTTTTTCTCCTTTTTCTATTCCTCTTTTGTTATACACACAAAATAAATTTAATATTTTTCGGTGTACATAACAATACATGCACAATATAAATGAAACATGTATATAATAATATTACATACATTACTATGTACAGATTCACAAAACAAAAACAGGTAACACATCACATTAAATTAATTTTCATCTGGAATTATAAATTAATTAGTTTTTAATATTATAACATCATTATACAATAATATAATTCCTGCAAGCCATAGGCTGTAATAAATTGGTTTAGTACAAAAATATAAGTACAAGAAAAAATATAGAATATGGAAATACAACAATATAATACTAAACTTATTTATAAATAAATAAACTATATGGCAGTGGCATTATGAGTACTATGATCAGCAATAGTATAACATACATTCATAATTCATTTCATACTCACCACCGATATAAACCAATTTTCCCAACAACTCCACAACAAACGCAACTTACAGATGTAAGGATACTTAAAAAGGCAGAGTAAAAAGACAAGAAAATCAAATTAAATTTCAATATAGGACCAACCCCAATAGGAAAAGACCAGAAGCGTGCACTATCAGACCAGGGTGCCGCCAGAACGCCCTCTTCGAAAACAAACCGCCATTTTCAGCAGATACACGAGTCTTACCGACACCAACCACTACCAGACCAAAATTGCCAATTGAACCGGTATTCAAACACTGGCAGTCACCAAAGAAATCTGGGAAGACTATCTGACCAACCTCACTCTATCACCCCTACAAGTAGACCAAAACCAAACATATGCGACTGTCAGCCCACACCACATCGAAACAGAATCAGTGGAAAAACCGGCCACAGCAACTCGGGAGTGTCCCCTGAAAAGCTACATGCAGCAATTGCAAAAACTAGCAAGTTCACTAACACAAACCATCTCCACCAGATCCAAGTTACAAATCCTGGGGTTCCAGCCGATTCCTGTCAGCAAGAACATCACACCAAAACCAAATTAAGATAGTCAATGTTAACTCAAAAGGTGGCCATGAACTGCTCCACGCCCGACATCTCACCACCACGACTCCCTGAAGATTCACATTAAAACCATCCACCATTTCCTAAAAGAAGAATCCCAAAGCTCATATACATACATCCTGTATAAAACCATAATCCCACCATATTCATTCCGAACGACACTCACAGACACGACCATCAGCAAAAACAGAATGCCAGCCACAACACAATCCCAAACCACCATCATCCACTTCACTAGGCTACCCCAGAAACTTCGCTGTCACTCCATATCCATACAACTAAAACCCACCTCCACAGCCGTCTGCAACACACCCCCCAGATCCCAACTGGAGTCCTTCACTGTCCCGCCGCTGAGCGTACCCAACAACAACAGAAATTGCAACTAACTCCAATCGATCAAACCACACCGATCAACTCCAACAATCCCCAACTCTATAGCCAACCCTCTCCCCAAAAGCAATTCCAACAATACCATTTCCGAATTACAGATGGGCCGATCCCACTCTATCTACCACAACTTAGTCTGTGCCCAAACTCATCTCCTAACCCTGAATCCACAAACACCAACACAGACAAACAGCCCCACCACCAAACCTCGCTCCCCCCGCAGAGCAGTCAACTATCTGCACTCCAATCGACCGCCGATAGAAACTTAAAGCACCTAGGTGCGAGTGTTCTCCAACTTGAACGACCCTCAACTGCTCCTACCATTTTGCATAAGCAGTTTTATTATATAAGTCTTTCTAGATGTATATAACATACTTAAAAAAGACTGTACAAAACAAACAACCGCACCATGTTAGCTGTGTGGCAAGTGGCACCGTCCTGTTGAAACCACATATCGCCCACATCCATATCTTCCAATTCGGGCCATAAAAAGTTCGTTATCATCTCAAGATAGCGAACACCATTCACAGTAACTGCCTGACCGGCCTCATTTTGGGAAAAATATAGCCCGATGATGCCGCCAGCCCATAAACCATACTAAACAGTCACTCTTTGTGGGTGCATTTGTTTTTCGACAATCACTCTTGGATTATGATTCGCCCAAATGCGGCAATTCTGCTTATTGACGAATCCACGAGGTGAAAATGTGCATCATCACTGAAGATGATTTTCTTCGAAAATTGATCATCCACTGTTGCCATTTCTTGCCACCATTCTGACCATTGACGACGTTTGGAATGGTCAAGAGGCTTTAGTTCTTGAGTCAATTGCACCTTATAAGCGTGTAAATGCAAGTCTTTATGCATAATGTTCATCAACGACGAGCGTGAGAGGTGCAATTGTTGGGCACGACGACGAGTTGAGGTGGACGGCTCTTCAGCCATACTATCGCGAACAGCAGCAATATTTTCTGCAGTACGAGCTGTACGAGCATGCACTGGTGATTTTAAAATCTCCTACAGATCCGGTTTGCTCAAATTTTTGCACGATTTTTCCGATTGTACGCACATTTGGACGATTAAATTGACCGAAAAAATCACGAAGTGCACGATATGCATTTTGGTTTGAACGCCCATTTTCATAATAAGCCTGAATAACTTTAACGCGTTGTTCGATTGTGTATCTTTCCATGGTTCAAATTGAGTTAGGCTGAAATTGAGAAATGTCAAATGAAATGCAGAAAAAAACTTGACGTTTAGGTGTGGTTCACATTCAACATTGGCCCTTAAAATTTAACCACCCTTTATAAACTATCATAATATATAAACACGGCAGTTTATTTTACATTTCTTTACCTTTTTTACATTATTTTACATTATTTCAACTTTTTTTACGTTTTTTTCGCTATTTTACACTAAAAGCATAGACAACTATAGTTGTCTCTGCTAAAAGTGTAAACTTTTTTACGTTATTTTGCCAATCACTAGTTTTTGACCCTTTTTTTTTTGTTGAACTTTTTGGATGGGATCGGAATGTTACTTATTTTCGTTTTTATGGTTTTTGGTTTATCTTTTTCCATCTTTGGGTTATGTTAGTTTGTATTTAATTTATTTACGCGTTGTGCTTTATTTTATTCATGTTATGTTTCTTTTATTGCATTTATTATTATTACATATAATTTTGACTTCTGTGTTTTTGTGTAATCTTTCTTAACATGTTGTTTTTTTGGAGTACTTTGTTTTTTTTCGTATATATTCGCGTACATATTGTTGTTCATTTTTAGAGTTTGTTTTGTATTACTTTTATGATTTGTATTTACTTGGCTGTCTTTATTATTATGGTATTTTTTATATCACTGCGTTTCGTATTCGTAATGTTATACTGTTACATTATCATTGTTTTATTTATTAAAGATGTTTTATTTACTTTCTTCTGCTTATTGTAGTCTTCAAAATTTGGTAACACTGCGATCTTGCCTTATTTCGTGTTGTTTTTAGTGGTTAGGTATTATTGTTGTTTTTGATTATATAGGTTTCTTCTTTTTCCGTGTGTAACATGGTTTTTGATTTATTATATGTTTAACTCTACTTAGTAATTAATTATCTTTACTAAATAAGTTTTTACTAAATGATACATATTTTTAAAAGTTTTGTTTTTAGGTAATCTTTTTATTGAAAAATGTTTTTTTTTTTTTTTAATTTAAATAAATTGATTTAAATACCAAACTTATAAAATTTTGAATTTTAAAATGTTTGTTAGTTAGTTAGTGTTTGCTAGTGGTAGTTTCTTTTTTCGTCTCAAGTTTTGTAAATAATTGTTTGGTTTTCATGGTCAGACGAGAAAAGTTTGCTTTGCGTTTCGGTGATTTGTTATTTGTGTTGTCATCGAGTGGTGTACATTTGAATTTGAACCCTCTAGTTTTTTCTTCCTGCATTTCCTCGAGTAAATCGTTGAAATACTTTTGGATCTTTTGGTAAACTATTTTGACCAATTAAGTAGAACATCGTATTAAAATAAAAAATGTTTCGTCTTTGTGTATGTGCTGTGTGCATGGACTCGCGTTTCCTTGGTGAGTGACTGGGCTCATTATCTTACTATCTAATGTTGGAGGGTCTAGTCTCTGTTTGGTTGGTGAGCGACTGGGCTCACTATCTTACTATCTAATGTTGGAGGGTTTAGTCTCTGTTTTCCTTGGTGAGCGACTGGGCCCGCTATATTATTAATTATTTCTGAATTTATATTAATTATTTTTGAATTAAGCCTTGGGCTGGCAACGTCTTGAATACTTTGATGTGTCGGGCTGCGACGTGTTTTACTTGTGAGGATGCCGTGCTTGTTGTGGTGTTAATTTGGGTTTCGTTGTGCTTAAGATACATGCTTGGGATTATACCAGCTGATAAAATATAGTTTTCATGGTTTTTATTTGATCGAGTTGTTTCGAAATGATTTAGTGTAGATTTTGGGTTGCAGTTTGTGGTTTGGTTCGATTTTTGGTTCATGGAGTTCCCTGGTTGTGTGTTGGTTCTTGTAGTATAGAATGTATATGTCTTTGTTGAAAGTTTGGGTTTCTTGGTTGGCGATATATACTAAAATTTGAACTTTGGGTCGTGTTTTGATTTTGATATGAGTTTAATTCGTATGTTATAGGAGTTTAATTAATGTTGTCCTGTTTCGTTAAATATTCTAAATCTACATACGTGCCATATGTGGTATGGTTTTTGGCAGTAGCTACATGTTGGATTGTTAACATGGAAATTTCCTGTTCTTGCGGTGGGTTGTTATGTTACGGTCGATAGTATGTGGTCAATGATTTATGTTTCGTTTATGATTTTGTCAATGTTACTTGCTTCGTTTGTTGCGATCTTTTTTCTAAGTAATGTGTTGTTTAACCACACTATTTTAAAAATTTGTATTAAATTCATTTCTATAGGATTGTTATAGGTAACGTCTACTTCTGCTACTTTTGTACTTATACCCATTGGGTTTTATACCCATTTTTATATTTTATCGCTGCCTCGTTTAATCTATATCCATAAGCTTGTTTGACACTTTTGTAGTCTCGCTCTAATTGTTCTAGTGTTTGGGTCTTACAACACATGTTATTTAATATAGTTTTTATTTTGGTAGTTTTTCGTTTATGAGTTGCATATTCTGGAATATGCGTCTGTTAATCTATATTTTATGAGTTTGTCAAATATTGTTTTTTCGTCTGCTGTCAGTTGTAACAATCTTCTCGAAGTAATATTTTACTCCTCAAATTTTGCCCGATTGAATCGGGCCCCACGTTGGGCGCCAATGTAACGAATCAAGGTTTTGATTCTACCAATATAATCTTCATCACAAAAAGCTTCATCGTCCAAGTCTACGTGCAACGAAGGAACATTCCTACCGCCATCCCCTATATCATGAATTTTATCAAGAGCGTCTAAATGCATTCTTGAAAGTGCATCCGGAACGACGTTCAATGATCCCTTGCGGTACTCGATGTTAAAGTTGTACCCTTGGAGTTTCAAACTCCATCTCGCTAATCGGCCGGATAAATCCCGTTGGTCCATCAACCATCGAAGACTGGAATGGTCGGTGATGATGGTAAAAACGTATCCCTCCACATATGGCCTGAACTTTTTAACACTCATCACGGCGGCTAAGCATTCCAGCTCCGTGATACTGTATTTGCGTTGCGCCGGGTTTAATTTATGCGAATAAAACGCAATTGGATATTCCGACCCGTTATCGAATCGTTGGAATAAAACACTTCCGATTCCACGCGTGCTGGTATCACACTGGATATAAAAAGGTCTAGTAAAATCAGCTGTTCTAAGCACGGGTGCGGTTGTTAATGCTGTTTTAAGAGTATCAAATGCCTGTTGTGCTTGATCGTTCCATATCAATTTTTGATTTCGTTTGAGCAGGTCAGTTAATGGTGAACAGATTGTTGCAAAATTTAAAATAAATCGATGGTACCATCCCACCATACCAAGAAAACGTCGCGGTTGTCGAGGAGTTTTGGGAACTGAATAGTCCGCTATTAACGTCACCTTCTCCGGATCCATTCGAATTATCCCATTACCAATCACGACCAAGGTATTTCGTTTCCTTCAAAACGAACCGACTTTTTTCTAAGTTTATAGCTAGTTTAGCCGACTTTAATAATTTCGCGACCTCGGCTAAAAGAGACAAGTGCTCTTCGAGCTCCGCGGAAACTACAAGTAGGTCGTCCAGGTACACGAATACCCGGTCATGTAAATGATATGGGATAACTCGATGCATCAGTCTGCATAACGTCTGTGGGGCGTTACACAGACCGAAGGGCATTACGGTAAATTGGTATAGAGATCGGCCCGGAACAGTAAACGCGGTTTTATCTCTCGATTTTTGATCTAATGGAATCTGCCAGAAGGCATCCTTTAGGTCAATTAACGAGATGTATTTAGTATGGTCTAATCGATTTAATAACCCTTCTATGATGGGTAGAGGATAAGCATCCTTAACCGTGACCGCATTTACTTTCCGCGCATCAAGACACAGCCTCACCTTACCATTGCTCTTTCGAACTATGGCGACGGGTGAGGACCATGAGCTTTGCCATTCTTCTATAACCCCCATCTCCAGCATCCTATCCAGTTCTTTATATATTTCCAACTGAATAACAGGTGATACCGGATAGAACCGTTGTTTGATTGGTGGTGCTCCTTGAACATCAATCTTGTGAGTAACCAGATCTGTCCGTCCCAAAACATTTTTCGTTGAACATGGAAACATTTAGATGATTTGACTTAATGTCTTTTCTTGGGCAGGTAGAAGTTCATGACAATTACTCGTCATTTTAATAGATTTTACTATTTCTAAGGAATCGATTTTAGCAGGAATAAGACCAAATAGGTCCCAGAAATCCATTCCCAAGTACAGTGACTGAATAAGGCCAGGAGCTATGTGAAAACGCAACCGCTTTTCTTTGCCTTGATAGGCAACTGGGAGCACGACGTGACCAATAATTGCCTGTTTCTCCCCACTAGCGGTTTGTAAATAAGCTGTTAATTCGTGAACTTTAATATTATTTTGCTCCAAAAATTTCTCTGAGCCTGCGCCTAAGACACTGACGTTAGCCCCGCTGTCTAGAAGTCCGTTGTATGGAGTTCCATTAATTAAAACCTGAGCATATGGTCTATTATCCTCCTGAACGTTAAAAACAGATTCGAAAATCATTTTCTTTAGCTGTTTTCTTAACATCCAATAGCGAAGGCATCGATTTGGTTGCATCCTAATCTTAAAGAGGTAAGGATCGGTTTGTGTAACCTGATTGTTGAGGGTCTACGATGAACATCATGGTGCTGATTAACCCGCTTCCAGGTGTCTTCTATATCAATGCATTGGTTCACTAAATCTGAAACAGACATTATTTTTCGTCCGGCTAATTTTAATTGCAGTTCGGAACTCATGTTCTGTTTTAAAATAAAATAAATTTCGGATTCTGGCAATGTTTGATTTAATGCCAAGGTGGAATCCAAAATGTCAGAGTAAAAATCGAGAAAAGATTCCCTCGGTTTCTGCTTTCTCGCAGCTATTAACTGTCGTAATTCGAAATCAGTTCTTCTATCTTGAAATCTACTTTTCATGTCGTTAGCTAAACTGTTCCAAAGGATAACTCCATTTCTCTCTAAGTAAGACCAATACCACTCTAATGCATTCCGTTTCAAAAGTATATGTAAATCGTCGACCAATTTATTAAAAGGTCTTGTTTTTGGTTTACAACCCTTTTCGTTGGATTCTCACGAATATATAGGTTATTTGACTTACTCGAACCTATTAGCTTTTGCTCCGGGGTGCTTCCATTGATGGGTATATGCTCATTAGGTTCATTTTGACTTGGCCTGTGGTGTTCTAACGATATTTTCTTTCCTAATTATACAAAGTACGCCAATTCTTCGGGTGAAACATAATTCGTACGATTCTTTGAAAAGACGGATTGTGATATTGGAAACCTACCTTTATCTGGTATCTGGTATTTGCTGATCTTTTGAAGATTTGGGTTGCCGAAAGCTGTTGGGTTATCATGACTTAACCTGGTTTTTGTTGAAAGTGTTGGTTTAACGACAGTTGTTGTATCTTCAGAATCTGATTCATTAGAGTCCGAACTTGAATCAGTTCTACGCTGTTCTGAACACTCCAATAATGCTTCTGATACCGACTTTTCAAATTCATTTACGGAAACTTTTGATTCCAGAAGAGAGCTGATGGCCTCTAGTACCTTGTCACAGGCAGAGAGCATATTGGATGATTGGACTCGACAGCTCGGTGAGGTATTACTCAACCGTTGAAACCGACAAATAATATGCATCATTCTAGCATACAAAATTTTTAATTTTTCTGGACGATGTCCTTTATCCGACTCTGTGATAGCGCTCACTTGTGGTTTAAGTTCTCTTAACTTGTTGGAACATACTTCCAATTCTCGTTGGGGAGACTTCCTCGCAGCTGGGATTTTTCGGGTGGTTGTATAGACCCATTCGATTCTTTCAAAAATGTATCTTCTAATGATTTTATTTGCTCGAATAAAGATCCAGAAATATTTCTCACTAGGCATTCAATTTCTAGTTCGTCGATACTCAAAAGATTGGGATTTATTTTGAATGATTTTGTGTTATTTATAACTCGTAACCTAATATCAAATATATCTTAATATATTTAATGAATAAAGATTGTTTTAGATTGTGCAACTTCAATATGCTATAAACCAATTCCCACTAGGTATACCAAAAATGTAAATAAAAAAATTATAAAAAAACAAAAAAGGAAAAAAAAGGTATATGTATAAATTTAACAAAAGTATAATATAAAGCTTTAAATGATTTATCATTGGTGATAAGCGTAGATATCTCGAAGTTTGGGATTTCAAAAATCAAGGATGAATTTCAAATTTAAAATTAAAATTACGATAATGAAAATTTTTCTATTCCTCTTCCAAATTGCTTTCAACTAGACCTTTATATAATCATAAAACAAACAGCTTTAAAACAGTCTGGAAAATAATTTAATTTCGTACGTCCACATAATAAAATTGGCGTAAATATACAGTTACAATATACGTAATAAAAAAAAAACAATAATGTGAATACATAAAATCATGTGCGTTCGGCTATTTCAATTGAAAAAAGTTAGGACTACGAGACTCCAGACACCGCAACACATAAACGTGGTTGCTGTAAAACGGATCGAATATAAAATACGATAATTTTATGGTGTACCGGTCTATACAATTTAACCGTATAATGACGCCATTAGATGATTTTGCGTACTTAGTAAACCATGTCCCTGTTTGGGCGCCACTGTAACAATCTTCTCGAAGTAATATTCTACTCCTCAAATTTTGCCACAGACTTCCTAGTGGCTGATCCAGACAGCATCAGTTGCCGGCTAGGTAACAGCGCGTTATGGGGGGGTTTTTTTCTGGACCACTAGAAAGCTTGTATATAATGCTGTTTCAATTTTCGAGATACTAGCCACACTCATCACCAAATATCTGGCAGCACTTATGCAACCATTACCATATTAGATACTATTCATAAACAAAAGAAACAATATAGAACTAATTTTTAATTTTTATTTACGTAATTAATTTAAAACTTGCAAGAAAGAAAAAAGATGGTTGAAATTATAACAAAAAAATGAATAACAGCAAAAAAAATGCAGTTCCACCTTATATTGAAATAACATGAAATTATAAATTTAATTTATAGTATCCCAAACTAAAATATATATCTATCAAATTTATGGAAAACTTAATTCTATTTTTACAATATTATAACACAGACACTTAGCTTATAAAACGTTGCGGATCCGTTCGCCGACTTTAAACCTCCAACTACGAACCACGTGGCCGAAGAAATCGAAGAAAAATAACAAACTTGCATGTGTTTGATACGGAGTATACAGCGAGTTTTTCCGACTCTTAAATACCCTACTTGCATGTAGGACTTAATAAATATAGTTATTTACCACGCTGTAGTATATTCATTTATTTCATTGATTATTTTCTAATGAAATAGCGGGTTCAGCGAAGGAATGCACGTTTTCACTATCAGTCTTTTTATTATTATCAATTTTTACAACTATATTATATTGAATTATTATGATTACTACTATTATTATTATAATTATTATTATATTATTATTATTATTATTAATTATTAATTTTTAGTTTCAATTACACTATAAATTAAAATTTATTTATTTGTAGTCTTTTTTCCTTTTTAACTTAACTTGTTAACAATTTATCTCTTTTAGTATTATCTCCGCTTTAATTTTTATTTACACCATTCCTCTTCAACATTTACTTTCGTACTCATCACCAAACGTTTATTTTTTTTCACTTTCTCATGTGCATCGTATTTTTGGCTCCGTACCACTTCAGCCATCGTTATTTTTATCATCGAATGTTTCGAGTGGTGGTAATTTAGTGTTGGTTTGAACTAATGTACTCATTCATTTGGACACGATAATTTTTCATTGATTACAAAATTTTACAGTAAAAACTTGAAATATAATTTTACAATAGTATTTAATAGTATTCAATAGTATTCAATATATAGTATTTTAATTTAAAAAAATTCTTATTCTAATTTTACTTAATATAATTTCTATAATTTCTTTATTTCATATATTTTTTTTTATGCATTTTTTTCCGTTTAGACTGAGTACATATAAATGTATAGTGATGGAAATAACAATTATTTAGGCTCGTTGCCACACAGTGTGTCATATAAAATGTCTGTCAATCCTATGAATCCTGATAGTTTTTCTGTGTTTTGGGATTTATTTTCTTCGCTGAATTCTCGGATGAAATCTGTTATCGAAACTAAAATTTGGTGATGGTCCATTATGAGTTTTTGTTTGTTTTCGGGTTTTGGTTTCAAGTGTTTCGTTTTGATTTTTAAGTTTGGTGTCGTGTTTAGTTTTTTGGGGACTTTTGGTTTAGATTTTGCGGTATTGTAAAATTTGTGTTTTAGGCGTTTGGTTTCCCATTTTTTGGTTTTGGGTCTTGTTTCGTCATTTTTGAATAGTTTAGTGCTTGTTCGTGATTTAGGTTATATTTAGTTTGATTGTTTGCTTAATGTTTAATGTAGGGTATATATTTGCCATTTGCTTGTTTTAGTTCTGGGGCCTGGTATATTTTGGTTTTAGGCGTTTGGTTTGCCATTTGTTGGGTTTAGTTTTGAGGTATTGTTTCATCGTCATTGAATATTTTTGCGGTGGGTTCCATTTACTTTATGGTAATTTAATTTGTAAGGTTTCAAAAATATCTATATGATGAATCAACCAACAATGTATTCTACTGCTCTTGGAGTATTTTTTTTTTTTTTTTTTGCTTCGGCCAGTGGTTACTAGGCCTAAAATCGATAGGACGGCATTGCGCGAAAACCAGTGGTTGAATCGACTTGAAATTTATATAGAATTAGACAGCATTGAGCGAGAACCAGGTATTTAACCACCAGAAGGTTCCTCTTTTTGATAGATACCCACTATAAGTTGCCTTTTTGTTATCGCAACCTCGAGTTTTACCATTAGAAGGTGTCTCTTTTTTATGGATTATTTTTTTTTTATTAATTTATTTTTTATTTTATTAGAAGAATTATTACAATATTACCAGTACATAGTATTACAATCTAGTCTTATATGAGGACTAATGAGTAATATTATTCTAGCTTATATATTATGGTTTACTTAATTAATCCAAAAAGCTTAATTCATTTAAGCCTTCTGACAATGATCGAATTGTTTAAAAGCTGTAATGCGTCTACATTAGTATGTGTTTGTAGTCTCTCTTGTATGTTTGGAGTAGCCCCCGAGCTGTATTCCGTAGTTCCACACGTGTATCAAGCTTTGCACAAGTTCAAGATAAAGCAATAGTTTATTATTAGTAGACATTTGGGAGTGTCTGCCTATTAGCCAATCTATTTTATGGAGTTTTAAACGTAGTTCTTAATTTTTTTTTTTAATATGGGCTTTCCATCATAATTTAGCGGCTTGTGTCATAGCTACTTGGCTGTATAAGCGTATGGAATTTGTTTCATATTTATAAATACAGGCTTATGATCTACTTTTTTGTAAGTAAAGTCTACATGGATATATTTACTTTCATTTAATTCATTTAATTTTTTTTTTAAACTTTGTTATCGAACAGCGTGTTTTACTACTAAAAGTTGCCACTTTTAAAATTAAGATATCGAAGCAATGTGTTTCATCACTAGAAATGGCTTCTTTTTTAATAAGTTTAATAAAAAAAACATTATATATGATATAAACTATGCAGTAACGGGTTAAATAATTTGGATATTTAAGGTTAATGTAAATAAAGAAATTGTGAACTCTAATATTGGGTATTATCAGTGGTTAACACTTCAAAAATTGTAAGCTTATTAGATTTGAATACTTGTTAGTTTTATTTGTAGAAAGATTCAAGAATAAAGCCACTGGCATCATTATTATTTATTACTAATAATTTCTTTGTCGGCATTTAAATGATTTGGGACCTGTATGGGGTTCGCCTTCGTATTACAATATTGATGTTACAATATCTTGCAGTCTTCTATGAATATTTGTAAGTACTGTTGCGTCAGAAATGTGACACGTTGTGAATCTGCGTTGATATTCATTGTGAGCTCGTGAAGCATTACTATCGCAAAATCCGTAAACAAAATGAATATCAATGTACTCCTCACCTGAGAACTGTGCCATCATAATATTAATTTTCTTAAATTATTTAGAATTTTTGATTTACAAAACTGACACAATCCGTAAACAAAATGGATATCAATGTACTCCTTACCTGAGAACTGTGCCATCATAATATTAATTTTCTTAAATTATTTAGAATTTTTGATTTACAAAACTGACACAATCCGTAAACAAAATGGATATCAATGTACTCCTCATCTGAGAACTGTGCCATCATAATATTAATTTTCTTAAATTATTTAGAATTTTTGATTCACAACACTGACACAATCCGTAAACAAAATGGATATCAATGTACTCCTCACCTGAGAACTGTGACATCATAATATTAATTTTCTTAAATTATTTAGAATTTTTGATTTACAAAATTGACACAATCCGTAAACAAAATGGATATCAATGTACTCCTCATCTGAGAACTGTGCCATCATAATATTAATTTTCTTAAATTATTTAGAATTTTTGATTACAAAACTGACACAATCCGTAAACAAAATGGATATCAATGTACTCCTCACCTGAGAACTGTGCCATCATAATATTAATTTTCTTAAATTATTTAGAATTTTTGATTTACAAAACTGACACAATCCGTAAACAAAATGGATATCAATGTACTCCTTACCTGAGAACTGTGCCATCATAATATTAATTTTCTTAAATTATTTAGAATTTTTGATTTACAAAACTGACACAATCCGTAAACAAAATGGATATCAATGTACTCCTCATCTGAGAACTGTGCCATCATAATATTAATTTTCTTAAATTATTTAGAATTTTTGATTCACAACACTGACACAATTCGTAAACAAAATGGATATCAATGTACTCTTCACCTGAGAACTGTGCCATCATAATATTAATTATCTTAAATTATTTAGAATTTTTGATTCACAACACTGACACAATCCGTAAACAAAATGGATATCAATGTACTCCTCACCTGAGAACTGTGCCATCATTATATTAATTTTCTTAAATTATTTAGAATTTCTGATTCACAACACTGACACAATCCGTAAACAAAATGGATATTAATGTACTCCTCATCTGAGAACTGTGCCATCATAATATTAATTTTCTTAAATAATTTAGAATTTTTGATTCACAACACTGACAGTTTCTCAAAACTAATAAAAATATTTAATTTTTGTTTTTTCAACAATTTAACACGGGGGTTGATAATCATCGTCTGCTGTTTTACTGACATGTTGCATTTACTGCCATGTTGCCATCGACCATTATTGCTAATCGCGCTCTAGAAGACGGATGTGCGAGAAGTGTTGCATTGCACAACTTTTCCTTGCAATTGTTGAAGGCTTCGATTGATTCAGCCGAATAATATATTGGAGTTTTACTGTTTATTTGTATCCTTTCAAAAAATTGTTGAGAAAGATTTGGTCATGTGCTGCATTTGGGATAAAACGTCTGTAAAAGTTAATCATACCCAAAAATCGCTTGAGTTGATTAACTGTTAAAGGACGCTCAAAATTTGTAATAACATTAATTCGTTCACAGAATTAGGTAAATGCCCTGCGCATTAACTGTATGTCCAAGAAATTGAATTTCGTGAGAAGCGAATACACATTTGCTAGGATTCTGATAAACCATATTCTGATAATTTTTTAAGAACAACTCTAGATGTTCTAGGTGTTCTTCGAAAGATTTAGACGCTATTAATATGTCGTCTAAGTAGACAAATGTAAAGTTTAGTCCCAATAGTACGGAATGCATAAATCTTTGAAAAATTTGTGCATCATTTTTGAGACTGAAAGCCATTTTAGTGAATTTAAATAAACCAAAAGGAGTTGAAATTGCAGTTTTTGGGATATCAGATGGTTCAATTGGAATTTGGTAATCCCCGCAGTAATCTCCACTTGGCCTCCATTCACCATTTTTCTTCAGTACCAAATGTAAAGGTCTGGACCAGGAGCTGCAAATTCCTTGTGCCATCATTTTCTCGAACTCCTCCCTCGCTATCAGTAGTTTGTCCGGTGCTAAACGTCGAGTTTCGCAGGTAATTGTTGGTCCAGTGGTTTCAAGTTGATGTGAAATGTCGTGTTTAATGCATTGGGGTGGTCCTTTAGTTCGCTGAATGACTTCCGGAAATTTTGAAGATACATTTTGTTTTTCGACTGATAGTGCTGATCTGTCGATGCTTGAAAGGAAGGAATCATGGCTGGTTGATAAAGCATCGGTTGTATACAGAGAGGATAATGGATCGATAAGCCTCTGTCTATGTATGTCAACAAGTAACCCAGATTCTTTGAGGAAATCCACTCCGATGATAGGCATTGACACATCAGCAACTACAAATTTCCATTTAAATGATCGCCTTAGGCCAATATCTAAATTTAAAAATTTAGGGATAATGGAAAAGTCGGCACCAGTATCAATTACAAATTTAGTACGCGAATTTATTTCGTAGATCAATAGACGGCTGAGCTGGAAGAGTGATCATCAATGAGTGCGTCTCCTGTTGATGATTTTTTGGTTTACATTTTTTGGCGCGGCTATAAAATTTTCGAAAGAGGACAGTCAGTTTGACATTTCAAAGCCTGATTGCCAAATCGTCAGTGATAATAGCATTCCTTAGAAGCTTTATCACCGAATTTTAACGAGCAGGACTTTTCAAATTTTTACGCAAATTATTTCGAGATGGTTTTTTTGCGTTGAATCGAGAAGAGCTTCTGGATTTATGTCAGAAATTTGGGTGTTTTTCAACTAGTGTCGATACTTCCATTATTAATTTTGAACAAAAATTTTCCAATATTTTTTCAAAATCAATTGTAGATGAATTTTGAGACTACCATGTATCATGGCCTCAAAAACATTGTCACTACGCTCCGCCAACACGGTCAACGAAACATCATTTTCCAAAGGTGTCAGCACCATTTAAACCTGTGTTGGGAGTCGTTCCAACCAAAGCCGTTTAATGGCATTTTCGTTGAAATCAATTCCCGCATTTAGTCGAAATGCTGCTAACAGTTGGGATGGCTTTTTGTTACCCAGCGACAAACGTGCATCAAATTTTGCAATCTAGTCTTTTCGGACTGACCCAGATTCTTAATAACTTCCATGTTAAAAACCGTGTATGGGTTGGGTCCTTTATCTCGTAGTATTAGGTCCGCGAATTGGTTGTGAAGTCTAGCGTCTAATGCGCTAACAGCAGGTGAATACATTGTTGTCTCTCTTATTATATTCGAAACCGCAAACTGCTGCTCAAATATCACAAACCACACAGCTGGGTTTTGATTGAACAGTGGCTGAGGTGGTTTGAAGGCAACATGAACAACAGCCTGCGGTAATGGAACTTGAGAAATATTATCCGCTGATGGGTTAATGTTGAAGACAATTCCGGATCTTCCAACGGCCCCTTCCATTAAAAATCTCCGGAAAGCCTCAACTCTCTCCTCTTTCGTACCCCTTACATTTTCTTAAGTGAACGTACTCACGCCAGCCTGTGACGTTCGCCCACCATCAACCGGGGAGGAAGTATTCGGGGTGGGTGTATTGAATGCCATCATAATTTTTGAAATTTAAACTAATAACTTTTTAAAAATTGAATTTGGTTGGGTGAACTAAAAGAAGTACTTGCAGTTTCCAAAATTTAATTTGTTAATTTTTCTCTTTTTCACAAATTTCTACAAAAATATGGAGTTCCCGGCATCGGCGGGCTGATAGATGGTACACATTTTGCAATTACGAACGTCCCCAAAAAAATGAATATGAGTACGTAAATAGAAATTAAAAATTTAAATCGTTGATAATACATTTTAAACGATCTCTACTCGCTTGACCCGAATTATCCTCGTCCTCTTCATTTCGAATATTCTCATCGCTTTCATTTTGGATGTAACTTATAGGGCAATTGTTTGCTATTAACATATTGTGCAATGTATCACAAGCATAAATTATTTGTGCGCTTTTTTATGAGTATAGTGCAAGTGCCCCTAAGCTTGCTTTAGGCATCGAAAACACGATTTTAATATCGAAATGCACCTTTCTACGTTGTTTTAATAACACCGAGATGGTCTCCGGTATGGAACCATCATAAATGGTTTCAGCGCATATCCGCTGTCACCTACGGTGAATATAAAATATAATAATTAATTTCGTATTGTTTTTTGAAATCTCTTAATACTTTTATTACCTAATAGCCATGTAGTGCTGTCTTCCAAATTCAACCTACTAATTATAGGTTTTATTTTGTTACATTACCAGATGAATGAATCGTGTGTCGATCCTGGATAGCGCGCATTTAATGATAATATTTTTAAATCATAATTGCATATCTGTAAATTAAATTGAGTTAATTATTAAAATATCCAGTAACATCCTAAATAAAATTATAAATTACCACTTGTGTGTTAATAGAATGAAAATTTTTTCTATTTACGTACGCACATTCCAATTATTTGGTACACTAACGGCTTTGGTTAGGCATTAAAACCTCCAGAATTGTATTCATTGTTTGTTGCAAACTTGGCACTTAGCGACTCCTCTTGTACCCTAAGTGATCGATGTTGATTCTCTGCCAAACCTCTTAGTAGGGTCACTGTCTCCTCGTGCATGTTAAGCTGCCTGGTTACTGAAGCCGCAGAAAAACTCCTATAATTTCAAATAAATATTATATAAAATATATTATGTCTAGTTATCGTATGAAACTTACGCTTCTCAGATCATTATCCTGATATCGCTGCGAACGAGGTGGCAAAATTTCATCAATTCTGCTTCTTTAAAATTTCATCTTCTGCCGATTGTGGTCGGACTGTGGGTAATCCACTCAGTGATGATGCCTCTGGTCTTGTCCCGGCTGTTACAGGTGATGGTACCATCTGATGATGGTACCGAAATTATCATTGAACCATTGATGAGTCCAACGGCTGACTAATGATTGGAAAAAACTCCGAGCTCAGTGGGGTTGGCACAACGTAAACTACACCCTAAAAATAAATTAACAAATTAACATTTATAAATTAAAATATTAACAAAAATGTACATACTCCGGCGGTAAGCCATCCATATTATTGAAGCCACAAATCTCTAAAATAGCTTCATCTGTACTATTAAGATGTAAGTGGTCGAGCTTTTCACCACCCCCAGTTTGGTTCCTTGATTCGCGGAGTTTGCCAAGTTTTAACTTGGTGTTTTTCCGCAAGTCTCACCATGTCTGAAATACAAAAATGTTAATTAACATTAAATTCATCCGACCACAAAGCCCATTTAAAACCTACCTTCTTTTATTGCTGAATTTAACGGGCGGGAGTTTCGGGATTGATGTTATTCAATCGATCTGTCCCATCCCTCACAATTCAATCCTTCGCTGGTTTTCCCTCGCCGCCCCGATTTCAAACAACACTTCGAAGTGCTCGCGAATAAATTCCACGAGCGCTTCTTTTTCTTGGCTGTTAAGTCAATTCTACAATGAAAATATATTAAATGTTGACAGTGTAGTTAATTTATATAATATCATAATATGGACATAGCGCCAGAAAAAATATTACAAAAAATATAAATTTTTATTTCTTTAAAAAACGTTAAAAAAAAATAATTAAGTTATACATTTAAATCATAATGTTTGTTTTATTTTATCGGCTTTTCGACTCGTATTACAATGCGGCATTTCTCATTACTTTTCGACAATATGTGTTGTATAGAAGCAATGGTGCCAGAATGCATATTAATAGAAAAGTATAAAATCCTTTTCCTGTTTTTTTAAACCCCAAGAGTCGCGCAAAATATATAACCCTTGTAAAAAATTTATTGAGAAACTTCCATTAGTTTACTTATCAGGTAGCTACGATCAACTTATACTTTATATATAAATTTTTACTTCAGTTTTTTCGTAGAGTTAGATATAATTCGCTAACTCAGGCTGTTAGCGAATTATATCTAACTCTACGAAAAAACTGAAGTAAAAATAAATGTATGTGTCTTATGCCGGACGCTGAGGTTAGTACACATTTGGTTGTCAGCTTGGGAACATCTAAGAAGAAAAGTACAAAACATGAAAAAAGAATGAGATCCTCCCCCTCCGGTATGCCAGTATACCTTATCTAGCAGCCCTGGAAACTGGCTAGGATTCAATGGCCCAAACATTCATTAATTTAAAAACCAAAAATGATTACAGAAACGAATACTATTACAAATAACAACACAAACCGGACACCAACACAAATATCGATCCTTGGCTATCGTACACGGACACGAATCGGAAACTGGAACATCAGAACTCTTACAGAAACATCAAGGCTAGCAAAAGTAGAGAAGGAAATGAAACGTTATAACATCGAGATTCTCGTCTCAGTGAAGTCAGATGGAAAAAAGTGAAGAAATAAACACGAGCAATGGAAATTATATGATATTCTCTGGTAGAGACGACACACATGAACTAGGCCTGGGCATATTAACGACAAATAAAGCTAAGAAAATCATTGATGGAATGGCAACCAGTTAACAGCAGAAATATAGTGGCAAGGTTCATCATTCAGTGGTTTGCCCTAACAGAAGATGCAGAAGATACAAAAAAAGATGAGTTCTACGAGCAGTTACAAGCCACAATAGCAAGAATGCACAGAAATGACGTCAAAATCATACAAGGAGATTTCAATGCAAAAATTGGTACAGACAACATCAACCTAACCACTATCATGGAAAGAAATGCATTGCGGACTCTGTGCGAAATCACAATGGAAAAAGACTTGTCGACTTCTGTATCACAAATCAATTGTTACAAATCACTCGTATAGAAGAAAGATGGAACCAAAAGGAAGAATCCTACATCAAGACTGCCACAGACGTACTCGGCTACAGAGAATACAATCGGAAACCTTGGATCAGTGATGATACATAGCAGAAAGTTGAGAAACGCCGTCAATTTAAGTTGCAAATGTGCGAACATAATACGGAAGAGGTGAAACGTAGATATGAGGAAACCGCGCGTCAAGTAAAAAACATGGCAAGGAATGATCGAAGGAAATATACAGAAAGCATTCTCAAAGCTGCTGAAGAGGCAGCAGCAATCCAAAATATGCGAGCACTACACCAGTGTGTAAGAAAGGTCACTGGTAAAATTATAAACATACCACCTATAAGGGACGCTAATGGTCAAGTACTAACAACAGATGAAGCGCAATTAAAGAGATGGAAAGAATATTTCGAAGAAGACGTCGTCGCCGACCCCGAAAATCTCCAGTCATCAATTGACATCAATAACGAAACTAGCAACACTCATCCACCAACGGAACGGGAACTTAAAGATGTCATTAGTAGACTGAAGAGCAATAAGGCCGCTGGAACAGACAATATAACCGTTGAAATATTCAAAGGAGATTCATCTACAACTTGCAAGCGTATTAACACCAATAATCCTAGAAGTCTGGAATTCTGGGAGAATTACACTGAAATGGAAAGAATGCTTGATAATTACGATACCTATGAAAGGTGACCTAAGAAAATGTAGGATCTGGCAAGGCATCTCCCTCCTCAACACAACAATAAAGGTACTCGCAATGATCATCCTTGACAGAATCTCACTTACGATCAATGCAAAATTAAGAAACGAACAAGCTGGATTTAGACCAGGAAGAAGTTGCACTGATCACATCAACACTATCCGTATCATCACTGAACAATCCAATGAATGGAATTCACCATTGTACATGCTCTTCGTGGATTTCGAACGCGCATTCGATACGATAAACAGGAACGCAATATGGCAGATACTTTGTAAAATAGGCATCCCAAAGAATTTAATTGAAGTCATACAAGAAATGTATCGGGATGCTAGGAACCGAATTTAATACAAAGGCAAACAAACATATGTGAGACATACTACAACACTCGAGTGGTAAGGCAAGGTTGCGTACTCTCACTAATGCTGTTCCTAATCGTATTAGACAGTGTAATGCGAAAACTAGATAACAAGTCCCCTATAATGGCATTCAATGGGGGTTAATTGGTAAACTCAATGATTTGGACTATGCAGACGACATATGCTTGCTCACACAAAAACACTCCGACATGCAGCAGAAAGTGCAACAGCTATCAGATCCAACTAATGAAGTTGGTCTCAAGATTAATATCAAGAAAACCAAGACGATGAGACTCAACACAAATATAACCAAACTGATGCACATCAACAATATACAAATTGAAGATTTAAATGAATTCGTATATATACCTTTGGTTGCACAATAACGAAAGCAGGTGGAACAGAAGAAAACATACACAAACGTATAAATAAAGCCAGACATACATTCAACATGCTACACAAAGTGTGGAATACTTCTGTCCTGTCGCGCATGACCAAGATGCGAATGTTCAACTCATGTGTGAAATCGATACTACTGTATGGGTGTGAGACATGGAAGCATACAGGAAAAATCATACAAAAGCTACAGGTGTTCGTTAACAAATGCCTTCGACGAATACTTAAGTGCTTCTGGCCTAACACGATTAGTAACATCAATCTGCACAGAACAACATGTCAGTCAGACATTGAGACCGAAATAAAGCGACGAAAATTGAGATGGATTGGCCACACACTGAGAAAGGCATCAAGTGATATAACGATTAACGAGGATGTCATTAGACTAAAACCCCAAGGAAAATGAAAGGTTGGAAGGCCAGCAATGACATGGAAGAGAACGATGCTAGCAGAGGCAAAAAACCTGCGAAAATCATGGGCGGAAATTCAAGCAATAACCCCAAATAGTGTAAGCTGGTTCAGAATAGTAGACGCCCTATGCTCCTAAAAAATTGGAGATAGAGGAAATTAAAATTATCTTTGAAAGATTATCAAAATTCGGTCTAATTATTAACCTGGATAAATGCATTTTCGCAAATATCCATGATAACTTTTTAGGACACAACGTTAAATGCTCACGGGATCATACTCACGGGTCCGCATACCGTAAAACAATTAAAACGATTTTTAGGCATATTAAATTTTTACAAATTTCAATCATTATTTGGATCATGATTTTATACAAATTGGGAATTCATCATTACTTATTTCTGGGTTTTAAAAATTGTAACGGGCGACTTTGTGGTGCTCGTTCCCCTGGGATCGAAAATAATTATGTGTTGTCCACACCAGTTTTGTTTTTTTATATATTAAATTTATTTTGTACGTTTGTGTTGTATACCTGCTCATTTCCCCTACATTAATTTTTTAAATGAAGTAACGGGAAATGAGTAGGTATAAAAAAAGCGTATGTTATTTGAGAGATAATTTTTTTTTGGATCAGAAATGTGGTGGAGTTTGAGAAGAAAACTTAAAAAAACGAAAGTTAAATTAAAGAAATAAAATATTTAAAAAAAAAAAAAATTGCAATGTAATGATTGTAAAACAAAATATTTAGTGGATAATAGTTAAAGTTAGCTAGTATCATTAAAAATAAAGAAAATATAACTATGAATGAAGTTTATATAAATTTATACATATTAAAGTATAATTTAAAAAAAAAAAAATCAACAAAATGACACCCGATTCTTTCTGTTCAACATGGTGCATAAATCGAAATCTATGACGATCTGGATTCGAGACGAAATTCAAATTCACCGACAACTACGTACGATATAATTCTATTCGATTTTGTTACCAGCTGGCCGAATTAAGTTGCCTTGTTTAAAAAAAAATAAAAATTCAACAACTACGTAGGCACCATACAACAAGGAATAGACAAAAATTTAGTTAAGTTTTTTTTATTATTTATTTTATATAATCTTTATTTTATTTATAATTTCTTTAAGAAATATGCTGTGTTGTTTTTGTTTTTAATTAAATTTTTTTTTCCAATTGTATTATTAGTTAAGGTAGTTAACATTTGTTTAGTCAAATTATTTAAGTGTTTGTGCGTTTTCTTCTCAAATTTGTTTTTGACTATTTATTTATTTATATACATTAAAAGTAATTGTTAAATTAAAAATATTTATCTTGTGATTTTTCGTGATGTGATGGTTACAAGTCCGGTTGCGTGCCGAGATTTGTCGAGTGAACCCCGCTTTCCCATCTTTTCTAATCCCCGCGGTTATTCAAGCTTCCATTATGCCTTGCACACCCCACCCCTATATGCTCCTGAGCTCTAGCCGGCTACTACACCGCAGCAAGGCCTCTAATGGAAGAATTATGTTAACGCCATCGGGGTGCGGATCTCAATGGTGTCGTTTTTTTTAATGAGAACAACTGGGACTCGCACCTTGATCCGTTACAAAATAAAATAACAATACACGAGTATAATGAAACTGTTTTAGATGTTTAGAACATTATCTAATTTTAATATAATGTTATAAATATTTATTTACTTTATAAAAGATGTTTTAAAATAAATAATCAGATGTTTATTAATTTAATATAAAAAAAATTGTTTTGTATAATGTCATATAATTTTTAATTATTATTTTTAAGGCTTTTTTTTAAATATTTTTTAATGATCCATTAGTTTTTAATTTTTAGTTTCCATCAGTTATATGGTAAGATACATGTTTTATTAACACACTCGGTCTTGAGTCATTGTTATATGTAATTAAAAATATCAAATGGTTCTAAAAGGTTTCAAATGAGATGCGGTAAAGTGCTACCTCAGGCACTGTACCATAGTATATAATATAAATAATTAATTAATAAGAATTAAAATTATACATGTCTATCTATCATATTTTTAAACTTAACTTAAAAATAATAAATGCATTGAATTTTTTATTTAATTTAAAACGCAAATCATTTTTTTACTTGAGCGACTCCTACAGAGTAAATTTTTACTTATAAGGGCATTTTATTTTTAAATTTTTAGAATTTTTTTTAGCATTTTAGAAAATTGGGAATATCATTAAGTTTTTATTTTTTATTTATTTTTTGGCCTGATAATTACTGCTCATATCACCAACGATTACTGTATTAAGCGTAGTCATTTTTAATGTATTAAGTATTTACTGTATTAAGCGTATCGACGACTAGCACCGGACAAACTCATTATTGCAAAAAAACATTCGAACATATGATGAAACTCGGGATTTATCGACCCAGCAACAGTCCTTGGTCCAGCCCTCTGCATCTTGTGCAAAAAAGAACGGAGGTTGGAGGCCATGTGAAGATGTCCGATCACTTAACAAATTAACGATTCCAGATCGGTATCCGATACCACATCTCCAGGATTTCACTCAACGTCTTGAGGGTTGGAAAATTTTCACAACTATTGATCTTGTTCAGGCCTACCATCAAATACCAATCAAACCGACGGACATTCCGAAGACTGCAATTCCGACACCTTTTGGACTTTTTGAATTTTGTAGAATGACTTTCGGTCTTAGGAATGCGGCACAGTCGTTCCAACGTCTTATGCATACAGTTTTACGTGGACTTGACTTCTGTTTTGTATATTTGGACGACGTGATCATTGTCTCTAAAAATTATGACGAACATCTCGAACACATCAAAATTATCTTCGCTAAATTAAAAGAACACGGTTGAGTTACTGAAACAAGGTATCAGTAACCAAACAAGGTATTCTACCATCGACAGAACGGGTTCAATTCGTCGAAAATTTCAAATGACCATTGACGGTAAATCAACTTAAACGTTTCTTAGGAATGATAAACTTTTATCGACGTTTCATTCCTGGTGCTGCTGTCGATCAAGCATTACTAAACGACTACCTAAAAGGCTATGTTAAGAACAGTCGCGTTTCAATTCAGCAGCAATTGAAGCGTTTGATAACTGCAAAAATAAACTTACGGACGCGACCTTACTTATTCATCCATCATCATCAGCACCTCTGGCCATCATGGTTCTCGCTTCCGATACAGCGATCGGAGCGATGGCTCAGCAGTTAGGTTCGGATTCTTGGCAACCACTTGGTTGCTTTTCTGTACGTCTCAATGATTCGCAAAACAGATGCAGTGCTTATGATCTCGAACTTCTCGTGGCTTAGTCGGATATCAAACATTTTTGCCATCTTCTCGAAGGTCATATCTTCACTCTCTGTACCGATCATAAACCACTGATCTACGCTTTTAATCAGAATCCGGAAAAAGCATCTCCTCGTCAATTCAGACATTTAGATTTCATTGGTCAATTCACGTCTGATATCCAACACATCTCTGGTATGGATAACGTCGTCGCTGATACTCTCTCACGCATTAATCAAATGTCTATCCCGGAAAGTATTAATTATGCTGTCATCCAGATGCTCAGTCCAATGATGAAGAACTTCAAGAAATCTTAAGTAGTAATTCTGTTCTCAAATTTGAGAAATTCCCGGTTTCATTTAATTCGAAAAATCTTATTTATTGCGATACTACTACTTCTACACCTAGGCCATTCATTCCGCTAAATTTCCGAAAACAAGTTTTCGATGCATTTCATAAACTTTCACAATATCCTGGCGTCAAATCTTCTATTAAACTCTTGATACAGAAGGTTATTTGGCCATCTATTAATAAAGACGTCCAAAATTGTGTAGCATGCCAAAAGGCTAAAGTCGCACGACACACTTAATCTCCACTCAGTACTTACAAATTAACTTCCCAACGTTTTTCGATAATTCACCTCGATAAAATTGGTTCGTTACCAATTTCTGACAATCAGCGGTATTGCGTCATATTGATCGATAGATACACTCTCTGGCCTGTGGCGATTCCAGTTTCTGATATTACTGCAGCTACCGTCGCTTTCGCGGTCTACTCACATTGGATAGCTCGCTTTGGTGTGACAGAATTCATTGTCACGGACCAAGGCATGTAATTCGAATCACAACTTTTTAACGAACTGGGTAACTTACTCGGTTTTCAGAGAAGGAGGACAACGGCTTACAATCCTAAATGTAATTCTATGATTGATCGATGGCATCGTGTCATTAAAGGTGCCATCATGTGCTACGACCGAACGGATTGGACCAGTATTCTCTTCAATCTTACTTGGACTACGAACGACTTACAGTGACGAACTAAAAGCCACTCCCGTTGAACTTGTATACGGATGTACAACTCGAGTTCCGGAAACCTTTTTGGATACTACAAACGATCAAATTTGACAGTCGACTTTGTAACGAATTATCAAGCGACATTTCGACGTAATTCGTCCTGTACCGGCTTCTCGTCACGCAACGGACAAAACGTTTATTAGCAAAGATCTTCATACTTGCTCACATGTTTTCTTAAGGACCGATGCAGTACGATCTTTACAACCACCGTATACCGGACCGTATTTGGTTATCACTCGTACTCAAAAATTTTTCACTTTAGATATGAACGGACGACACGTCAAAATTTCCATCGATCGTCTCAAACCGTGCTATTCGGACTACCAATCAAACAGACTATGCAAACTAGATTAACCTTACCCACTCATAAACCAGAACTTCCTATTTCGATTGACGGACTTAAATTACCTTCCGTGGAGCCGAAAGCTAGCAAACAGGTTCGCTTCGACTTATTACCTGAATTTATAATAACTACGAGGTCGAGTCGTGTGTTTAGGATTCCTTCCAGATTTACTAGTCAAAGTCGATAGATCTTCGAGCTCTCTGGGAGGGGAGTGTTTGTGGCGACCTTTAGCACACTGTACTTTTTAAATTTGTATTAATTAAATTTAGTTAAAAATTATCTTGCACTCAAAGAATAGTTGGGTACAAAAAATAACTTATTTTCTTTCCCGGATTTCAACAATCAAAGCCGCCATTTTTATTAGAAGAAAAATAATTTTGCCTTTAAAAAAAGAACCAGTATAAAAAAGTTCCTGCTAGATAATAGTTCAAATGAGTCGATAAAATTAACTATTAAAAATTGTATAAAAGTTGTAGTTAACAATTATAGTTGTTACTAACAAGATTATACTAGTCGAATTAAAAATTATTAAATTAACAAGATTATACTAGTCGAATTTTATACTAGTCGAATTAAAAATAAAAATAAAATAAAGATCAATTAAACTTCGTCTTTAATTTAATGTTATCGTCTAATGGGGTAAGTATTTTTAATAATCTTTTGGATTTTGCAACTGGCTTTGCGGCTCTGTCTGCTTCTTCATTAATTATGATGTTTTAATGGCCCTTTAGCCAAATGATTTTTACTTTAGTATTATTGTTATTTATCTTCTGCCTGATGAGGATTTCCAAGTATATCCCCTTTTTCCTTAGATTTTGTAGTTTTTAGTGTCCTTTATTGAACTGAGTGAATCAGTAAATATTTATTTATTTATTTATTTGTATTTAGAATTTAGATTTAAGGGGAAAAGCACATATGGAAGCAAATATAAAAACATCAAAACCGACATTTGCTTACATTAGGCATAAAAACCTTACATTTTTTCAAAAACAAATTCACCCCATACAGCTCACCTCATTTTGAGCTAGAGCTCATTTATAATGAAATGCGCTATACGAGATGAAATAATAATAATAAAATCACAAGTAACATATAAAATTTAAAAAAAAGAAAAACTACGTATTGCCAATCAGCCACGCCACTCTACAAATTTTGACTTAAATAATTTAGACGAACCTAGTCTTTTAATTACAAGTGGAATTGAATTCCAGAGAGAAGTTCCTCTAACGTAAAAGGATTACACTCCCCCTAACGTAAAAGGATTACGATCTACACAAATTTTTTGGTGAAAGTAACCGTAACGTAAGTTAGCCGAATGAAACCTACTAAACAACAACTTCCTATACAAATAAATTGGCTGTTTAGTTTTAAGAAGTTTGAAAATAAAAAGACAAACGCGAAGTTCAAAAAAGGGAGATAAACTACATCCTAAAACAACATTAGAATAAGGAGAAATATGATCGAATTTCCTAATACCAAACATAAACCTAGTGCAAAGCCAAACTAGTTTCAGTGAAACAAAGTAAATCCACTGATGCACCATTGATATTTGGGAATAGGCTTTGAACATTTAAACTACCAATGGATAAATTTGATGTATGCCCTAGCATCGATTTAAGAACTATATTCGGAATATTCACCGACATAATAGAGACTAACTAAATGGCGTAACTAATTGACAATACTTACAATTAAAACAAATATTTTTGTTTGTTGACGGACAGTCCTGGAATGAGGCACAAAACAAATAGATCAAATCTTCGAAATAAGATGACGATGAAAATAAACTAAAAAAAAAACAGGTATTAATAAAATAGAACACGAACTAATGGAACGATACTTATCTTGGTGCCCCAAATTTATGCCAAAAAAAATAAAATTAAATTTTTAATTTTTGGCACGAAAAAAAGAAAATTTGACGTCCGTTGACTATAGCAATTCGATTGTGTTTTCAAAATATGGTAATTTTATCGGTTTTGTTCACTATATATAGCTCCTTTAACATCTTCCAATATCACTAATGTTTCTAAAGATTTAATTGATTTATTTTTTTCTATATTTTGACTAATGGTTTTTTCTTTATATTTATTATAATTATTCTTTTTTTGATTTTATAAAAACGAAATAAGGAACCTTGTTTTAATAAAAACAAAGAATTCAATACTTCTTGTTTTATATATAAAAATAAAAATTATTTCAGAAAAGAAGTAAAACTTTCTTTAATGTGATAATAAAAATTTTTATATTAATTCTTTATCCAAATTCTAAAAAGAATTTTTCTAATTCTTTCTAAAAAGAAATTTTTATTTTTATTTTTTTGTTTTAAACCAGGTATTAATTTCGAGGATTACTATCCTCTTCATCAGCCTGTATTACTTTCAGTACTACTGATGAAGAGGATAATAATCCTCGAAATTAATACCTGGTTTAAAACAAAAAAAAAGAATAATTTATATATACATTTTTTAGAAACTTTTTTTCTTTTTAGAACGAATTTGGATAAAGAATTAATATAAAAATTTTTATTATCAAATTTTTTTCCCTGCCCAAAACGGCTGCGACCTGAAAGATCTTCTATGCTATTGGGATTTGTTAGTCCAGGAGCTTCTCTGCCTTCCTAATAAAGGCGATAATGCTGCCTGTAGAAGCCAATCTACAATTTTCCGGGGTTAAACACCTCTCTTCAAAATGAGGCCACCTCATTGTGCACAGAGCAACACACTCACATAGTATGTGTTCTGCAATTTCTTTCTCTTCTAAACAGAGTCGGCACTCCGTCTCTGTGGACAGGTTCATTTTGTTCAAATGATATCTCAGGTTGCAGTGACCTGAAAGAAAACTCACTAGCTTCCTAATATTTCTTTTACTTGAATTAACCGCCAAGTCCCTGTGATGAAATGGTCTGATCAAAGATTTGGCTTGTCTAAGGCCGGGAATACAGTACCAATAAGTCAAGCACTGCATTTTTTCCCATTTACTAATATTGTAGACTACTGAAGCCCACGGGATGCCACAGAAAGGCTCAGGGCCAATTGGTGTAGATGATGAGCCTCCCGCGCAAGTTCGTCTGCTATCTCATTTCCAGTGATACCCCTGTGACCAGGTACCCACCATAACCTAACTTTGTTATGACAAGAGAGAGATTGTAGCAGTGTATAACAGCTTTTGACCGACTTTGAATCCAGGCAGTTGGAAGCCTTTCCTTTCAATACTGCTTGGCTGTCGGAGAAAATGTGGATGGTGGCGCCCTTAAGACCTTTAGTCATAATAGTTGATACGCAGGTTTCGATGGCATGAATTTCGGCTAGAAAAACACAGGTTCATAATAACTTTTTGCTGTACCTTGGGCCACCAAACTATGGATTACAATTGGCCTCACTATCATGATGTACATCCAGTAAATAATTTTTGAGCTGAGGCCCAAGTCCTGCCGAATAGACGCCTACAGACCCACATGGCTCTGACCGCGCGTTCGGTAGTTGATTTAATATGAGAGTTCCAATTCAGTTTCTTATCTACGACAACACCCAGATATTTGACTTCATTAGAGTATCTGAGAGTAATATCATTTAGACTAATTGAACCAAAGTTCAATTTACGTCTTTTGGTAAATGGTACCAGGCCTGTATTGTTAGGATTTATCAAAAGACCCTCTTTAGTGCACCAATTCGAAATAACAAGCAAGGCATGTTGCATGCTGTCAGACATCGTACATTCAGGCCCACCAGAGATTATGATTACCAAATCGTCCGCATAACCAATGGCGTCATAACCGAGTAGATGTAGCTCATCAAGTAACTCTTCGATCACAAATGACCACCGCAAAGGTGACAGGACACTGCCTTATGGGCATCCCTTTACTGTTGTAACCGTGACTGATTCATTACCTTATTTCGATGTAATCTTCCTACTAGCCAATATGGAGCTAACCAGAGGTTAGTTGGATCATCAATACCTCTACGCATTATTGCCCTAGTAATTGAGTCGTATCCGGTATTGTCGAAAGCTCCCTCAATATCCAAAAAAGGGCACAGTGCAATTTTTTCAAACGGTAAGCTGTTTCAACCTTGGCAACAAGTAGATGCATCGCCTCCTCTGTTAATTTGCTTTTTCTGTAGGCAAATTGATTATGATTAAGGGGTCTGGTTACAGTTAACCAGTCTCCGATATGAAGATCTATCAGTCGTTCCATAGTTTTTAGAATAAATGATGTAAGACTGATAGGTCGGTAGGACTTAGGGAGTTCACTTGGCTGATTGCCAAGCTTTGGGATAAAAACCACATTGACTTGGCTCCAAGCCTGTGGTATGTGACCCAAATTGAAGCTAGTTCTAAATAAGGGTACCAGAGCAGGGGTAATCAAATCCTATCTCCTTTGGAGAAGGGCTGGGAAGATTTCATCTCCGCCTGGAGCCTTGAACGGCTGAAAGGAGTTAATGGCCCATTTGATTTTTTCCGTAGTAAAAAGCTTACCGGATAAGCTATTAACCCAACCCACATTTGCACCCACATTTGTACCAAATTTAGGGTTACTTATTGTATTTGTGTTGCATACAGTGCAGCCCGGAAAGTGAACTTGAAGCAGGGTTTTGAGTGACTCTTTGCGACTCGATGTATAGTTACCATCGGATTTCAAAAGAAGCCCAATCTCGTTAGACTGGTCCTTAGCTACAACTTTATGGAGTCGAAAAGCTGTAGGTATATCCTCTATATTACCACCGTTTTTCCTCCACGTAAGGCATTTGAAACGCCTTAGTTCAGTATTGTAATTTGTTAGGGCTTGCCTATATTCATTACACTCATTAGAATGCTTTGCCCTATTAAATAATTTCCAAACCCTCTTACGGAGTTTAGTCAGCTGCTCGTTCCACCATGGAACTTTGCGATTAACCGAAATGTTACGCGCCACACAGCTGCTTCCGTAAGAAGATAAGAGCACATCATTTAACAAACAAGCTGCAGTTTCTAGGTCACTAATTGAACTCAAAGATGTTGGCAGCATGTCTGTTTTGATGAATAAAATATCCCTGTAGGTCTTCCAGTCTGTAAAACAAGGGATACGTCGCTCTGCCGCCTGTATGATCAATCCCGGTATATCGAACCTGATGTGCATGTGGTCCGACACCGAAGCTTCATTTGATACATGCCAGTTTGCAACGGAGTTGGAAATGAACTGACTCGACAGAGTGAGGTCCAAAACCTCTTGCCGAATCATGTTAATGAAAGTAGGGCTACACCCTTTATTTAAAATGTCTATGTGACTGCTCATAAGATAATTTAAAAGGGACTCACCTCTACTATTTGTGTTGCTGCTACCCCAAATAATATGATGCGCATTTGCATCGCAGCCTATGATGAATTGTTTGTTTTTTAGGTTGCAGTAATCCATCAAATCCTGTACAACTACAGGTGAACACTTACCGAGTCACCAGGAAAGTACGCAGAGGCACATACTCCCCTGCCAGTCGGTACCTCCATGATTACTGCAACTAAATCCTTAGTGATGAACTCTGGAATTTGAAGGACGTTAATATTAGATGAAACAAATATTGCTGTTCGGGGAACTGATTCCCTGCGATCATAAACTAACTTACATGACTTAAGGTGGAGGCCCCTAGTTTTTCCTCCACTAACCCAAGGTTCTTGAATGAGGCCAAGGGTTAAATGTTGTTGAGCAAACCTATTGCAAAAGGCTTCCGAGGCTTCTATTGCATGATGCAGGTTTGCTTGTAGTACCCTAATAGTACCAGCCATACTTACTTATTAGGTTAAGGAGCTCTCCGCTCCTGGCTGCTTATTAGCCGACTGTTTCGCGGGAAGGGGCGTGTTTTTACCACATTTCCTAGTAATCTCTCAAGCGCTTCTAGGCTTAATTCTCCAAGTTGGTGCCGTTGACTTGGCTAATCTACCCTAGACAGCCCTTTGTATGATCACCCTATTTGTTTTTACCGGTGCTAAATTAGGAGTCATGGAGAGATCCAATGATCGGTCTCCCGACGAAGAGGCAGCGGAAACAGAATGCTCTACAGCGCTACTGTTCTGAGCTGCCCCCTCGTCGTTTGTAACTCCTTCTGAGGCTGATAAAAAATTTTCATTGCTGGAGCTGACTCCAGTAGTTTGAGTGGTGGAGGGGGATCACTCTTTTAAATGAGTAATGTGGCCGAAGCGGTAAGCCACATTCCCCTTGGAATCGCGCAGTGTCTTCATTGAAGTATCTCCTATGGCCATGACCAAATGGGCGAGTGCTCTAGTTGTCGTCCGTTGTAGAATCGTCCATGAATTTGCCGCAAGACCATTGTTCTGCGCGGCCATGGTGACGAGAATTTTCTCGCTCGACAAGCTAAGGCTTTGTAGAAAAAACCCTCTAACTATATTTGGCCGACGAAAATCTTCCTCTTCCTCCAAAATTATACTTTGACCACATTTTGATCTTAGCCTGTCAAAATTATTCCTCATCCATTCCGCTGTGGAAAGATCGGAAGAAATGAAGAAGAGCCATCCTGTTCTCCGAAAGGAACCAAGGGATTGCGGCTGATGGGTTGGACCTTGCGTCTCAATGATAAGGGCAATGACACACTCCCGTATGTTTGCCATTTGCTCTATACTAAGAGAGTTGCCACTGAGATCATCCGGTAAGATGCCTAGCCTAACACTGCCTGCTACTTGGCTGAAAGAGGCCTTGACCGGAGAAGGCCCACTTTTAGTTTTTTTTGCAGATGGTTTGGAGGATTCCAAAGCAACCTCGAAAGACCTCTCGCGCTTACCACCAGACCTACTGTCTAGGGTAGTTGCTACAGGTTTCAGAGGCGCTTTGACAGTGCGCTCGGACTTAGCAGCAGCTAGAGCTTCCTCTCTAGTTTTCCCTTTTTTGAATGAGCTGATGAGCTTCACTCAATCACTGGAGTTGAGGGACATGCTCCCAATACCAACCCCAATGGTTGAGGTGCCCGATGTTTGTGAGATGACAATAATAGTGTCATTGCAAAAGATGCCCGTTGTAAGAGTAGTGGACTGATTCACTATTTCCCTTGTCCCGGTATCAAGATATTCTTTGGAGGTGGCCCCAGGGGCATCTACCACCATATCTTTTCCTGTATTATAATCCAGCACAGGAGGTGGCAAAGTTGATGTTTTTAAAGAGACATCACACTATATTTATATTTAAAGGATTCATAAAAGTCCCACGAGTACCCGAGAAATGAAGGTCACCCACAGCAGAGATCGGTATTCTGTGGGAAGGCAAGATTTAAACCGGAGGTCGCCTGGTATCCGAAGTTCACATACTAACGACTAAGGTCCCCCTTAGTCACGCAGCTCTCGGCGTATGTTGCGTAATTACACTAGGGAGAAGTCTTACGAGAATCGCGTATGCCCAGAAAGCTTTAACTCCTAAGAATCCCAAACAACCTATTATCACATTAAAGAAAGTTTTACTTTTTTCCTGAAATAATTTTTATTTTTATATATAAAACAAGAACTATTGAGTTCTTTGTTTTTATTAAAACAAGGTTCCTTATTTTGTTTTTATAAAATTAAAAAAAGAATAATTATATTGTGATAAAAGTATACAAAGACAGTAACAGAATGGTATTCTCACGCAACAATATATTTATTATAAATTCCAATTCCTCTTAGATTGTTGTACATTTAGCCATCCGTAAAGCAGATCGCCCCTCGTCGTACTTATTGATATAGGTGTTTGTTACCTTGGATTTTTATTTTACTGCATTTTTATTGCAATCTTCTATTCTTTATGCATAAGGTTAATATATATGTTGTCTAAATATATGTTGTCTTTATTTTTATTGTTGCCTTCTCCTAATATTATTATTAGAATCTTATCTAAATTGTTTTTGAATTTTTGGTATGTATTCATGATGTTTGTGTTAAGCTTGTTATTTTTGACTTCTTGTTCTATAGTAGTGTTGTTGTATACATTTTTAGCAATGTAGATATAGTTTGCTATTTAATTTCTATTGGGAAATCACCTGCATCGTCAATAACAGATGTGATTGGGGTGCTGTTAACTAGCCCTACACATGTTCTTAGGCCGAGGTTAGTTATTTTTAGTAATATGTCTTTATTCTTATTGCTATTTGTAATAGGGTAACTGTATCTCATCCTGCCTTCTACAAGGTTTTTATGGATGTTGAGTAGCAATCTCTGGTGAGCCCCACCATTTTTCCTTGCAAAATTTGTTTATATGTTAGCGGATGATGTGCAAATATTCTTAACTTGTACAAAGTGTTTCTTAAAGTTAAGGTTTTTGTCCACCAAGTAGCCCATTATTTTTATAATGTTCGTTTCATTGATGTCTTCATTCCTTATTTTGAATCATCATGACTGTTGTTTTGCCGGGATTGATTTCTAAATCTATGTTTCTTAGCATGTCGTCAAATTTGTTTATGATTTCATTAGCTCTGTTCCCGGTTGTATAGTGATGTCAGTACCCGAGATGATTACCAGGAAGTGATCTGCATATTGTAGTAAACTGATATACCTACTTTATGAAAGAATTATGAGGAATAGTGAAGTGTTGAAATAATTTAACGATTGTAATTTAAACCTATAGGTATAATACGGGAACCGCTCAGAACTGGACATTTTAAAACTGGATATTTCAAAATAGTATTTGACAAAACGAGACAAGGTACAAAACTGGATATTTCAAAATTGGATATTTCAATAAGAGATGAGGTACAAAACGAGATATGGTACAAAACAGGATATTTCAATACGAGATAAGGTACAAAACGAGATATGGTACAAAACTTGATATTTCAAAACAGGATATTTCGACGTGTGATTTAAACGTAAAATGATTTGTTAGGAAAATTCCGGAATATGGCCAATTAGTGAGGAACTCGGCGAGGTCTTAACCGATTATGATGAAATTCGATACGTAGGAAGAAAACGGGAGTTTAAAATGATTTTTTGGAAAAGTTCTGGAATATGGCAAATTAGGAAGGAACTCTGTGATTTCTTAATCGATTTTGATGAAATTCGATATGTAAGATGAAAATGGGATTTTAAAATGATTTTTTGGGAAAGTTCTGGAATTTGGCCAGTTAGGAAGGAACTCGGCGAGTTCTTAACCGATTATGATGAAATTCGATATGTAGGATGAAAATAGAATTTTAAAATTATTTGTTGGGAAAGTTCTAAAATAAGGCCAGTTAGGTTTCATACTTGAATATTTCTAAGGAGAGAAATAGAATTTTCCTTCACTTAATGTTTTTTTCTTTAATTGTATAATTAAATTTGATTTTAAAACCTTTTTTGGGAAAACCTCTGGAATATGGCTAGTAAGGTTTCATACTGGAATAGTTTTAAGCAGAGAGATAAAATTCTCCTTCTCTTAATGGTTTTGTTTAATTGCTGCTTTTCTCATCTTATTAAAATTAGTTTGCACATTTTCATCCTACATATTGCATTTCATCGTAATCGGTTAAGAACTCGCCGTGTTCCTTCCTTATTGGCCATACTCCAGAAGTTTACCAAAAAATCATTTTAAAATCACATTCCCATCCTACGTATAGAATTTCATCATAATCGGTTAAGAACTCACCGAGTTCCTCCCTAATTGGCCATATTCCAGAACTTTCCCAAAAAATCATTTTAAAATCACATTCCCATCCTACATATAGAATTTCATCATTATCGGTTAAGAACTCACCGAGTTCCTTCCTAATTGGCCATATTCCAGAACTTTCCTAAAAAAGCATTTTAAGTTTAAATCAGTTGTCGAAATATCCTGTTTTAAAATATCCAGTATTGTACCATATCTCGTTTTCTACCTTATCCCGTTTTAAAATATCCAGTTTTATGGAATAATTGTTTTATAATAATTCGGATGGTCTTTAGCATAATGCTCATCAAATTGACTTTGGTGACATTTTTGGTGGTACTATTTTAAAAAGGAAATTTAACTAACATTATAACTAAATTCCCCATATGCAGTTCCCAGCTACTACGTCCCCCGAAAATTAAATCGAAAGCCCATTGGAAGGCTAAGTGGAAGGGGAAAATGTGATATCCCGCATGCCTGCGAATGTTATCAAAGCATCAACTATTAATGTCCAAAAATTTGACGAGCGATATTAAAGCTGTTCCAAACCTAATAGTTAATAGTTTTAATATAAGATATATGGGGAGCACCTAAATTTTTTAGAAGTAATGATAGTTTTTGAAGAATTCTGTAGAGCTGTATGAAATTATCCTCATATAAATCGAAAGGATCGATTGTGCACTACAACCGTTGTCAATATAATGCTAAACTCTTCGTTACATTTCATTAAAGTGTTAATTAAAATTAATTTATTAATCGTAGCAAACACTATAGCTCGTTTAGTTAAAAACGAAATTATTCCCTATTTACTAGAATACACTTTCAAATAAAAAATAGGGAAATATTAATCTGAGGAGTTACTGCTATAAAACTTAGTATTCCCAATTCCCGGGAATTAAAAATATACCACTGCTATGTAATCCATTGTTTCACACACAGAAATTGGATTTTGTTATGATGTTGGATATGTATTTCCCTCTATTGTCTGTGAGGCTTTAATCTTCCCATAAAGGATGGTGAGCATTTATATCCCCCATAATTATTATATTATTGTGTTCATTATCTTTTATTAATTGTGTTAATATTTGGAGGGATGTAAATCCCTATTATGTTAATTTTGTTGTTATTATTGTCTATGGTTTATACCTTAATAGATTCAATTGGTTCATATCCGTTGGAATTATTATGCTTTGCGTTGATTTTTTGTTGATTGTGAATCACACTTTCCCATAATTGTACTTTCTATAATTCACTTTCCCATAATTGTACTTTCACATTTTTTTGAAAAATGTGTTATTGTTACATTTCGGCTCATAATTGTCTTTAATCCATTTCTCGCTGGTAAATGATAAGTACATTCTTTGAATATATATATATATTTCAAGTTTGTCTTTGTTTTGCTCAGACTCCTAATAGGCTAATATTAATTTGTAAGATTATTATTTTGTTGTTGTGGCTGATCATATGAAGTTCAATTTTTATTCTTGTCAGTTCGTTCTATGTTCCAGATGACTTTATCAAGTTCTCTAGGATTCTCCAAAATATCTGTTTAAATGATGTCCGAGTCCATCCCACAATAATATTTTGTTTTATTTATGCAATTTTCTTTTCTGTGGTCGGTTTCAGAGCAGTTAATACATCTCTCTGGGCCTCAGCATTTCCTGCATAGTAATGGTTTAGGGATACGCGACTCTCCTTGCGACTTCGTAGACGTATATATTGTCTGGCAGGTATGAGGAACGGAAGGTAATCTTGATTGCCGTGGTTGGTTCGACTGTGGATTCTTTGTTATTCTTTCGATGTTGATTGTTTTATATTTTAATCTAATATTATCTTTGATTTTGTCAAGATCCAACGTTACAGGAATTTTGTTTCCGATGGTTTCTATCATAAAGTTGCTAATATATGAATTTTAATGGTGTATTCTTTTCATGTCCACGCTGTTTATTATTTTATTTGCAGTTTCCGGTTCGCTCGTTTAGACTTTTACTTTGTTGGTTTTGGTTTATGTTGATTGTTACGCCAAAATTGAGGTTTATTATTGTTTCGACCACAATTGGTTCATCTATCTCTTTTTCTACTAGATTAGATGTTCCATCCTTTGTCTTGGTATTCTTGTTATTCAACAGGTTGGTGTTTCTATTTCTTAGAGAGTTTTCGTTATTGGTTGTCTTAGTTAAGATGTGTGTATCTTTGGACCCACGTGGCGACATCTCCGTGTGCTCTGCACCATTGTTTTCATTTTATTTGTAATTATATTCTTCTGTTATTGTATAATTCTCGATATTATCTTTATTGCATTTTAATTTTATTCCCTTTTCCTCGTTGTTGTTGACATTTGAGATTGTATTTTCTGGAAAACCTGTGAAGTTTTTCTATCTCCATATTGAAATTATCTTCTGACCTCGTGTAACTTTGTATTCTGTTTTGTTCGTCCATTTTGATTTTCTTTAGTGTTTGGTTTTCTATAATGGTGGTTTTTCTTTTGGCATTTTTAACTTTTAATCCTTTATGAGTAGTTTTAAAGTTTTTTATTTCACTTTCTTTCACTTTTTCTATCAGATTTGATGTATCTATTTTTTCTTTAGTATCTGGCTCTTGTGCTTCCCCCATCTATATATCGCCTATCGAACTCAATTTTATTGGTATTGTTGTCATCTACATTCACAATATAATATAATATTCAATATTAACTTTCTATGTAAAGTAACTTAAACCACAAACAAACTAAATAATAAGACTCGTCATGTAGTAATAAGACTTCGTTTTTGTTTTGTTCTACATGTTCAGTCTTATTATTTAGTTAGTTTTTGCTTAAACATTTCATCTGTTTAAATCAGATTAAAATTTACCACCCAAACAGACGACTATACATGTTTAGAGAATGTGCTCGAATGAAAATCATTAAGTTGCAGAAGTAGTTTGTTACCCCAGTTGAATCAACAATCAACTCAACTAATGTTGATATAATTTAGAATTATTGACGTGTCTACTATACTCGTGTTTCATTGGCGTTAGCACTCGCAAATATTTGATGCAATTAAACTTGCAACTGCATAATATTATCTTTTAATGACGTATCCAAATTCCAAAAGGTGCCTTTAGAACATGTTATTTGTTTATTGATATTAGTAAGTTTTGTAAATTTAAAATAATGAGCTATGAGTTATTTTATAACAAATATTGAAATTTTTTTAGATCATTTTTTCATTACCTAATGCAACTAGTAGTGGCAGCAGTTTATTCAAGTCTAGTTTAGGACTTAAAAATGTGTTTTTTTTTAAATTCTGCCTAAATACACCGATTTATAGATTTGGTAGATTTTTTGGTTGTATCTGTATCGGAAGAGTTGCAGAACAAATGATGGGTATGTAATAATAATAAACAGTTTTTACAGGCTGGCCCGTACCATATCAACAATCCGGCTTCATCGGTTTTTATTTCAAGCTTGCACTTCGGGCGTTTCTAGATAATCAGCAAAGGACAAGTCGTTCTTTAGCTCGAAAAGCCATCGGCGCAGTCAGCTATATTTCCACCTGCTAAACGACTGCATCATTCGTTAAAAAATGGGTCGCTGAACGTAGCGCAGAATCAGCGTACACCTGATGTCCTTTTACTTCATAAACAACTTTAGAAATGTTTATCAATTTCTTGAACTCGTATAGTTAAATAAACTCGGTAAGTATCGATTTCGTTTGGGGCTTTTATCATTCGGTTGACTCTTTCTATTAATTGATACCAGCCCCTTCTCGTACTCATGAGTTAGGGTTTAACCCATATATAACAACGAGTCTGCCAACGCCTTTAGACTTTAGCTGTGGATGTAGCAACAAAGCACGGGTTTGAGCAACAAAGCGTGTTTTTATATCCCTTGTCACATAATTATTATAAGTGACAAATGAACGATGTGGTTACCACTATTAAAATCCGTTACTTCTTGATCTCCAGTCAATGTTTCCTGACTGTACTTACCCGTAAACAATCGGACAAACAATTAAATTATAATTAAATATAAAATAAATATAAAACATTGCTTTTTATTGTGCCGGACACTAAATTGCAGTGATCACTTGATGACCATAATCAGCGTACACCTGATGTCCTTTTACTTCATAAACAACTTTAGAAATGTTTATCAATTTCTTGAACTCGTATAGTTAAATAAACTCGGTAAGTATCGATTTCGTTTGGGGCTTTTATCATTCGGTTGACTCTTTCTATTAATTGATACCAGCCCCTTCTCGTACTCATGAGTTAGGGTTTAACCCATATATAACAACGAGTCTGCCAACGCCTTTAGACTTTAGCTGTGGATGTAGCAACAAAGCACGGGTTTGAGCAACAAAGCGTGTTTTTATATCCCTTGTCACATAATTATTATAAGTGACAAATGAACGATGTGGTTACCACTATTAAAATCCGTTACTTCTTGATCTCCAGTCAATGTTTCCTGACTGTACTTACCCGTAAACAATCGGACAAACAATTAAATTATAATTAAATATAAAATAAATATAAAACATTGCTTTTTATTGTGCCGGACACTAAATTGCAGTGATCACTTGATGACCATAAGGGCATTTACGTAAGTATGTTATTTAAATAGAATAATCAGATAAGTTTCGTAAAAATAAAGGGCAAGCCGTACCTCGTATTATTGAAGCAATAATCAATAGAAGCCGTGACCGATTTGCAGTAAGATGAACTAAAATGCCAACTATCAATTCGTTTGAGGTGGGCAACTAGCCAAAACAAGTGAGAGTCAATTGACAAGATTGATGAAAGACTCTAATGCGAAGTTCAATCAATGAATTTTAAAGACAGGAAGAAACTGATAAACCAGATTTAATTTATTAATAACTATTTTGATCAATTTCTATAAAATTTAATATATTCAATCAAATAAATCTAATTTATAAAGTTAAAAACTTCAAATAAAACAAAATATTTTCCAAGCGCAAAGCCGAGACGGTAATATGTAAAGTATGTAGCTACACAAACACAAAACAATTATTCAGATATATCGTGCACATTCATATAATTCGCTAAAGCTACATGTACACTGTACATAAATATATATAGAGCGTAAAATAGCATTTACACATAGCACTCGGTCGCCATGACCTGATGAGATGACAATTAATTCTTAACTAAATTGCTCATCAGATCGAAACTGAGCTTTGCTTCGCACACCATCTACATCTGAATAATTAAAATAACGACACAACATCCGCCGTTGTTTAAGTACTTAAAACTTAATTAAATTACATAGTAATTACAAAATTAATTAAATTGCAAAATACATTAAGAAAATTTAAAATAAATTGTTATTTGTAAACAAAAGAGGAAAACAAATGACTGAACTACAAAAACCTATATGCGTACGACATGATACACAATGCTGTGTTGTAATGATTAAAGCATAAAAATATGATGGGACAGACAAATAATAAAAATTATCAGAACTAGGAAAATTAATAGTCGAAAATCAAAACCAAAAAAAATAGAATATAAAAAGAAAAAACAGTATGCATCCAACGATGCATATACAATGAAAATTACCCAAATAAAAGCATGTGAAGTTATCCCAGTTTTTCATCCCAGATAAAACTAAAACTTTCATCAGGCAATACTATCTCATCCCATCCCAGTTTTTTCTATATATACATACAAAATTAAAGAAATTAATTTAATTATTTTTATTTCTGACCAAGTCCATATAAAATGAAATCTAAAAGAGCCGTTCTCCTAGGAATATGGTTTGCTGGAAATAAACTTTAATGTTTTGTACTGAGAATAGTATGTACTATCACTGACCAAGTCGTCAGTACTAGCCGTATGGTTCATTTCCGGCAAACCATATTCCTAGGAGAACGGCTCTTAGATTTTATTTTATATGGGCCCTTATAGAACTTGGCCGATTGCACGAATCCCACCATACGGCTAGTACTGACGACTTGGTCAGAGATAGTCCATACTATTCTTAGTACAAAACATTAAAGTTCATTTCCGGCAAACCATATTCCTAGGAGAACGGCTCTTTTAGATTTCACTTTATATGGACTTGGTCAGAAATAAAAATAATTAATTTAATTTCTTTAATTTTGTATGTATATATAGAAAAAACTGGGATGGGATGAGATAGTATTGCCTGATGAAAGTTTTAGTTTTTTCTGGGATGAAAAACTGGGATAACTTCACATGCTTCCAAATAAATGTTATTTTTGTTTAAAAAAAAGTTTTCTTATCTCACGGACATGCCCATGCTGCCAGAGCATAATCAAGTTTGGAGTGAACAAGCGCAAAATAAATGAACTTAAGAATATGCTGAAGACATTAGTTCGCAAATAATAAAGTTTACGGAGAGAAAAACGAAGACTTCGAAATATTGTCGATATGCACTGAGAATTTAAATTTTTGTCCAATGTAATATCCTTTCTACTTAAAAACAGTTATCGTCACATACGTTGCGTGGACAATTCAGTGAATGGCTATCAATGAAATTAGGAAAATCTATATTTATGATATAAAATAACATAAATCGTGTTTTTGAACTCAAGCTCATATAGTGTAGATTAAATCATCGTCTAAGCTAAAAGAGGTGACTTTGAATGTCATGAGCTATACAAGACCAATTGTTTTCACTAAAAACATACGATGTGTCATCAGCAAAAACCACAGGGCTTCCGAATAGGTGCATCTTGAAAATAGATTTAATATATTGATTGATTGATTGATTAGAGTGTACGGCCAAGGACGAACCAGGAACTCCCGGAATGCCGGGCACCACCGTACACCCGTGTTACATATAACAAAACCGAAGGAGTGGATGGAATGTTAGTTATGACAGACTCGACCCGGTTGCAGACACCTAAGCGATCGATAGTTAGTATTTTTTTTTGTGGCGAAGGGTAAGGAAGAGTTGGTTAGTAATGATAGAATTGGTCCGGTTTCCCGGTAGCCAATATTCAAACTACTGTTAGTTAGCACAAGACAATCACAATTGTAATGAACTGCTCTGCATTTTATCAGGATCTCCAATCTGCAACCATTTTTCTGTAATCTTGCATTGTTTCTCTGAAAAAAATATATATTAATGGGCTAATTTCTTAAAGCCGTAGGCTGTAATAAATTGAATTAATTTTCGATTGAAATATTAAAATATAACAAAATATAATAAATATAAAAATATAAAAAACCTACAAAATGTCTGCAAGCCCTAAGGCTGTAATAAATTGAATTAGTTTCTGCTTGAAATTTTCAATTAAATTAAATTATAAAAATATCAAAAATATAACAAATAAAAGATATTAAAATAAAATTATAACAAAATATAATAAAATTAAAAATATAAAAATATTAAAAATATTAAAAATATAAAAAATATAAAAATATAAAATATATTAAACATATAGAAAATAGAAAAATACAAAAAATATAAAAAGTATAAAAATATAACAAATATAAAAAATAAAAATTATAAAATATATAAAAAAATACAAAACATAAAAATATAAAAAATATTAAAATATAAAAAACCTAAAAATATAAGATATAAAAAAATACAAAAAATATAAAAAACTTAAAGACAAAATATATAACAAAAAAAATATAAAAAATTTAAAAATATAAAAAATTTAAAACTTAAACAATTAAAAAAAAAGTTTTTATTTAGAAGTTTTTATTTAAAAGTTAAAATAAAAACTTATAAAATATATAAAAATAAAAAGATATAAAAAATTGTAAAATACATAAAAAATAAAAAAATACAAAAATTATACAAATAATTCAACTTTTTAACATTTACATGCTATTTGGGCAGCTGTCAATTCTGAAGCTGCCATCCCCTGGCATTTGACAAGCAAAACCGCGGCACTACTAAAAATGGTACGATACACGCCTCAACAACGCACCGAAACTGTAAAAAATCACTACAAAAATGATCCGGATTTTCATCTAAAAATCATCTTCAGTGATGTGGCCTACTCTCACCGCGGAGGTCACGTTAATAAGAAGAATTGTCGCATTTGGGACTCAGAAAACGGAAGAACGATTGTTGAAAAGCCTCTTCATCCTCAACGCGTCACTGCTTGGTGCTGTTTTTTGGGCTGGCGGTGTGTTACTTCTTCGAAAAATAGGCCCATGCAACTGTTACGGTGAATGGACTGCACTATCGAGCCATGATTAATGACCCTTTATGACCGGAATTTGTAAATATTGATGTGGACGACGTTTATTTTCAGCAAGAGCGCGCCACGCGCCACACAAGCTGCGAAAGAATTTTAATTTTGCAAGAAAATTTTCCTAACCGTGCCATCTCTCGAAGAGGCGATCACAACCGGTCACCGAGATCCTGTGATTTAACACCTTCAGACCCCCTTCTTTGGGCCACATGAAAGATCAAGTCTATATCAATGCTCCACAATCGATTCAGGACCTTAACGATGGAATTTGTGAAGTTATCGAGGACACACAGCCACAAATATGCAAACTGGTAATGGAAAATTAAATGAAAAAGACATGGTGCTGCAACGCAGCCGTGAAGGCCATCTGGTTGATATCCCTCTCCCCCCCCCTCCTCCCTACACTAAAACAAACATTCATTGATTTCCTTCAAAAAACATTCCTTCTTCTATATAACAATGAAACCTCTTATTGGAAAACTCCATATAAGAGAATAAAATAACCATGCACCAAAAACGTCTCTATAGAAAGACCAACTATTCAAAAATTTAAAGGGACAAAGCGCCTCTTTGATGTAGTATAGGTTGTGTACAGATATAGCGTAAAATAAAAAAAAAATAATTTTACTAACACTAATATAGTTAGTTTTTTTATGTTATTTTTGCTTTGTTATTTGTTATAGTACCAATACTACTTTATTGAGGCGGATATGTAGTAGTATCAGTGTACGAAAAAATGAGTTGGTCTTTCTATAGAGACGTTTTTGCATGCACTAAAAAACAAAATAACTAAAAATTATTGTAACGGTGACACTTTTATAATTTTTACTTTTTTCTCCTTTTTCTATTCTTCTTTTGTTATATACACAAAATAAATTTAATATTTTTCGGTGTACATAACAATACATGCATAAATGAAACATGTATATAATAATATTACATACATTACTATGTACAGATTCACAAAACAAAAACAAAAACAGGTATCACATCCAAAACCCTCTTTACTACAAGCCGTCTTGTAAGTTTCGTTGACACACATCATCATGTATTTTTACAATGTATTAGTGAAAATATATACTTTAGATGTATTGGTAAATATTAAAACTCCATATGAAATTAAGAAAAAAAATTGTAAACGCATGCGCATTATTTGATTTTATTGTTTATTTCTTTTACACAATATTCGCTATCATATCCCGACACGATTTTCTACTTACAATACAACCAAAGTATATATTTTTGTATAGCATGAGTATGCAAACAATACGGCTTGTAGTAAAGAGGGTTTTGATCACATCACACAATATTTCGCCCATGAAATGCATTTAAATGTATTGAGTAGTCATATAAGAACAAGATAGTTGTACAAGAGTAAAAAATCAATCATTCATAACCTTTATTATATACATACTAAAATTGTGTACATACATGTTATACCTTAATATGAACTCAATACATTACCATGCATTTCCATATATACCATATACCAACTACAATATATAACCCTTTTATTCACATAACATAGAAATTTATTAAAATAAAAATTCGCATTAAAATAAAGATTAGTACTTGGTCTCTGGGAAAGCGACAGAGTACACAATCCACTTCACTATTTCCTAAACTTTTGCACTAAGAACATGCACACTTTTAAAACTTTTTAACTATTTCACTTTATATTTACACACACAAACATTGAAACTAAAAATAAAATGAAATAAATTTTAAATGAAGAGATCGACAAAAACACGTCCGATCTCTTCAACGATCGACCATCTTGAAAATAGATTTAATATATATTAAAAAAAAGAATTGGCCTTAGAACGGATCGCTGTGGGACATCCACTGTAACAGGAAGAGGATTGCTAATAATGTTACCAACTTTAACCGACTACTTTCAACCTAGTAGGTAAGATTTAAACCCATTTAGAACAATTCCAGCATTCCATAATTTATTAAATAAAACAGAACAAATAATATATTTTATTAAATAATATATTTTATTAAATAAAATAGTCCTTTGTTATATCTATGAAAAGACCAGATACTTTTTTATTACCATTTAATCCATCGTAAACTTTATCAAGAAAAGTAACCAAAGCCTCCTCATGATTTACTTTTCTCCTAATTTGAATTGTGCATTATTAAAGAAATAAGCCTTATCTAAGAATGCTTAAATTATTTTCTTAACCATTTTTTCGATAATTTTAGAGAAGACGGTCTAAAATTCGACATATTCAGTGCATCACCTACTTTAAGAAGTGGAATTACAACTGCATGTTTCAGTTTGCTAGGAAATATACCAGTACAAATCCTAAGATTACAGATGAAACAAACACAAAGGTTCCGAGATGAACCAAGCAATTTTTTGGGCGAAAACGTTGCTAAAACCATCATAATTGGAAGCATTAGAAGTTTCATATTGACTTATCACTATAAATATTTCAGCTACAGTTACAGCTGACAAAAAAACACTTTTTTGACTCATACGATTTTGAGGAAAGAATCTGAATTCTATCATAATAGCTTAAATTGTCCGATTTTTTTATTTATTTATTTATAATTTGATATTTACAGTGACAATAATCTGCTAATACTAAATTTCTCATTAAGTTTACATCTATACAACTGTACATAAAAATGGGAAACTAAGCATTTAATATTATAATAGTTTTTGTTAGTTGCTCGAACCTTAAAGGTTAACACAACTTTATAGTTCTATTTCTATATTGTTAACTTAATAATTATTTTAATCAATTGAAAAATACGCTACTCAATTATTCCTCCTTCCACTGGCGCTAAATCCTATAAAGGGATTTGGTCCCCTCAACGGTGGTTCTCCAAATTTTGCGATCCGTCACAAGAGAACGCGAGATACGGTGACCGACCGCGTTCAGGTACCCTGATTTTGTTCGTTTTTTCATTCATTCTAACGCAAGAGAATTGTAAATTTCATATATGTATACAGTGTATAATATACATATTTATTATTGTGTGATTCATATTTTAATGTCAGTTTAATTCTCATGTAAATCACGCCTAAATGTTATTTCAATCAAGATTAAATGTCGAAGCGGTCGAAATCGGTAAACGCATGATTATTATTTTCTCAACCTTTCGATGTGACGATAGATGGCTTATACATAAAAAATCAAATGTCGTTTTGTATTTGTATTGAAAGAAAAATATTATAGACGGAACTATATTATTTTGTTCGAAAATCGAACAGAGAATAAAATTTATGTTTCAAAATGGTATGTGTTCACAATTTTAAGTTTCAAAATCAAAAATCAAGTTTCAAAATGTCATTATTCAACAACAAAACAAAGTAAACAGCACGAGTAATACACTGCTCATATACACTCACACAAACACAAGCTATATTATTATTAGTATGTATTACGTTTAACAATTCGAACAAGAAAGCGTTTAGTATTCTCATCGAAACAAATGAACCAAATTTAGTTTTTAACATGGTAAATAACAAATTACTTAAAATTTTACAAAATTTAAAGCAATTTAAATTTATAATATAAATAATTAATTGTGTATTTAAAAACACAACTAAAACTTTAGATGCGCACGAATTTTGCAAAAATGATATACCAAAAAGATTATTAAAAAAATGTAAGCAACATGCGCATGTACAATACCACGAACACAAACACCAATATTAATACGTTCCGGTTTAACAATTCGTACGCATGAGAATTACAAAAAACGAACAAAATCAGGGTAAAGGTCTTTCTCGGCGTCATTTATACAACGAGTATGCGGTCAGCCACGAGGACTCACTTTCGTTGGTGCTGACTTTAAGGCCTGTTTTGTGCTCCGATTTTGTGAGCGAAAAATGTGTCCAAGCCAAAATGTTTCTGAACATTTCCAGTACAGTGCAGCTTTCTTAACATCATTATTATTAAATTCGGTGATGATTTTGAATTATCTCTTAGAAACTTTAAAATTGTTTTAAGAGTGTCATACAAATTGTTAGCATCGTAAACAAATTCATTGATGGTAACTTTCGCGTGATAGGTATTCAACGATATATATTTCGCACAAAACCAATTTTTTCATCCCGTTTGTACAGTTCAACTTTGTTCTTTATTGCAAAACTAACCAAAAGTTTAAACTAAAATTTTTCAGGAGTTAAATCGATTAATTTGGAGTTTTATTGGGAAGAAAGACTATATATAGGATTACCCAATAAGAAGTTTAATTTTGAATAGCCTGCTATTTGGGCAGCTGTCAATTTTGAAGCTGTCATCTTTTGACATTTGACAAGTAAAAACTACGCCATTACTAAAAATGGTACGATACACGCTTCAACATCGCATTGAAATTGTTAAAATTCAATACAAAAATGGTGAAAATTTTGCAGTCACAGTTCGCAAAACTAAAGCACTTTTTGGTCGTCGTCTCAAAAATTTGAGCTGTTGGGGCAAGTTAGTGATGTGATGAATCGAAACCGTGTGCGTCTTTCAAGAAGTATTGAGAATATTGCTGCTGTAGCCCGTACTGTTGAAGAAAACCCAGGTTTGTCGATTCCTCGTCGATCTTTGGAATTGGACATTCCACAAACGACATTTTGTCGTTTACACCGTATTTTGCATAAAGACTTAGGTCTTAAGGCTTTTAAAGTTCAATTAACACAAGACCTCAAGCCTAAAAAAAAAAGTTTCCTGACCGTGTTATTTCTCGAAGAGGTGATCGCAATTGGCCACCGAGATCTTGTGATTTAACACCCTTAGACTTTTTTCTTTGGGGCCACGTGAAAGATAAAGTATATACCAATATACACCTTAAAGATGGAATTCGTGAAGTTATCGAGGACATACAGCCGCAAATGTGCTAATTCGTCATGAGAAATTTCATGAAAAGGATATGGTGCTGCAACCGTAGCCGTGGCGGCCATTTGGCCACAAATTTATTCAACATTCATTGATTTCCCATAAAAAATACTCGTTTTTTTAATATTAAAATGAAAACTCTTATTGGAAAACCCGTTAGATCTGCCCTATTTACCTTATTCTATTAGACTTATTAGTATGGCCAAGACTAATTAGTATTGGTATGCACGCCTTATGGTTTAAGGAAGTTAACGAAGTTAAGGAAATTTTTTTTAGAATTAATAAGTTAATTCTTGCGATTTGCAATATTGTACAACATTGAAATGATTTGTCCCCAATACAAAGTGGTACCCTAGGTTTATATTCCCTATTTCGACTACTAAAATGAAAATACGTCGTAATTGCAGATAAACTGAAGTGGTCTAAGTTCAGTTTGAGATATGGCTAATAACATGCTTAATATTTTTTATTGATAGTTCAGCGTCCTCTTAAGAGAAGCAACCTTGGGACAAGCTTGTGGATACGTAAGGACCAGCAGTAGCTGCAAAATCCTATTTTTATTGTTTTTACTATAGTAAGGCTATGTGAATTGTGATTATGTAAAGTGTTCGAAAATTGTCTATAAGGAAATAAAAGTCTTGGTTTAAATGTTAATTTTATTTATTTAAAATCGTGAATCATTTTACTGTTTGCTATTAAAACCGGATGTGGTTGTTACCGCCCCTGTCGATTTGAATGTAGAACCAATTTCCTTATACTGATTTTTCAAGCCATATATTCTAATCGTGATTTCAAGTTTAGTTACTGGCCTATTTGTAACTGTTATAGCAAACCATCTGAACAATGAGGAAGGGTCAGCTGGTGTGGTCGAAGACCAAAATACATACTGTGAATACAAGCACATAATGTTAGTAAGGTAAATTTTTTTGTTGAGTTTTAAAATATTATATACGGACCCCAGTTGTGTCAAGCTCAATAAGCGAAAACGTTTCGTTATTACCCATCCACACGAAAATTAAACTATGTTGCGTGCCTTCTGGAGTTAAAATTGAACTTTTCGTTTCGGTGTGAAGTAGCTCTTCTCCGGGTACTCGTTCTCCAATTTCGATTAAAGCACACGACACTAATCCAACGGTTGCGATTATTAAAACGATCGATTTTAGAATCATTTTTGAAATATTGTTTCGATTCTTGCTCAACGACTTTAGCTAAACACTAACATTATATAAAAAAAATGTCCACTCTTTTATACGAAATTATGTGATGCGATTAGGTTTATTCTAACAACCACTTGAAACGTTATCAAAAAAATATTTTCATATAAAAACACTCGGTTGCTAATAGAGAATGGTCAGAAATTTTGAAAATTTAAAACAAATATCAGTTTGTGTATTACTTTATAATGTTTCATCTGTCAGCTACTGTACTTTTGGTGCTAATAGCAATTGGCGTGGTTCAATCAGTTTTAATAAAAGTTGAGCATGGTGATCGCATTGAAGGTGATATAGCGCTATACTCAAGAACCCAGATTACCACACCAACTGCAGAATTAACGATTCATGGCATTGTATTTGATTGGGTTGGTCTCAATCAAACATTCACTCAAGTTTTATTTGAGATAAACGACGTAGGTATTTTTTGTATATGCAATTTGGTTTCTAAACTATATAATATTTTCTTATTGTTATTTTAGTACAGTTTTTCGTCCATTTTTGAAGAAAGGGACTTCAGGCCACCGTATTTGGAATCTCTTATTGCGTCATTCGTTGATCTTGAAACTAAATCGTTAATTGTGACAATGACGGTTTATGGATTTACGGGTCAAACACATGTAGAAGTTCATCCATTCGATAGTCGTAAATCGTTCGAACCAGTAGTATATAAAGTTACGACTGTTAATCAAGATCGTAAATAAACATGTTTGACATGCCAGGTTCCAGTAAACTGCTATAAATAAATTTTATTGTTTACAAAAATACAAAATATATTTTTTTTTATTTAGCTTTTGTTGAATTTTTGTGCTATGATAATTTGTATGGCACCACGCGTATTATGTACGTTCTTATCAACATTATTTGTACATTTAAGTGGCTTTTCAAGTAGGCGGATATTATAACCTCTTCTAAAGCGGAACATGATAGCGAACATACTTATTTATACTGATGGTTGTAGATCGTTGATTAGTGAACAAATTTTTTAATGTTTAATTGATTTACGGTGCAGCTACGGTATTATATTGTCCTCAAATACACGATGCTTTTTATGCTGCCATAAATTTTCCTATAGCTATTCATTTGCATTTGACTTTATATGAAAAATGTTCCGCATATATGTGAGTCAGTCACCATGTCAGTGGCAAGACTCGCTTCAAAATTTAAGCACATCTTGGCAATTTTCATCTGAAATATTTAACACGTCTTGTTGGGCATTGTGAAGTAAAATAAAGAAGTGTCGAGAATATGAAGGTTTTCATAATGGCCCATTCTGCAGTCAAGTGGCTTCCTTAAGGAAATTAATGGAAATGTGCTCATTGCTGCTTTGATAATCCCTTAAAAATTTCAGCCTTCCACCATTCAAAAATTCTGATGACGCGATTTGGTATGGATCCAATTCTAAGCCTTGTGTAAAGAAACGTAAGCAAAGTACCCGTTATATTTTGACAACATCCATTTTTTTATTGTTTGTTTATATTTTTAAGATGTTTTTGTAAGTAAGAGTCTTGCCACCGACCACAAGGACAAACCAAAATCTTAAAATTAAATCATATTTACAAACATTTTGCAATATTTTAATAGTGAAATGTCTGTTCGATAAGGCTGGCTTGTTTATGTGGTAATTGTAAGTTGTATAACATGTTATCATTAATTTAATTTAAGTGGTCTGATACTGAATATTGCTTAATAGCAATATGAATTGCAGATATGTATATTTCGCAATTTGATAAGACAGAAGATTATCAAAAAGTATAAGTGTTACGAGATTTACGTCAGGTTTATGATAATATTTGGGCTTTGGTTACCCACGACTTCGATTAATCTGGTTAGTAGTAGTAATAAAGTTAACAAAATCAAACGCAAAAATTTCGAATATATTTCCTTTATTAATTTAAAAAATTAGCTCCACTATACACACATATTACATGACGAGCAGCCGGCATTATATTTTTATGTTCGGAATAAAATTCTCCGTTATAACGTACTTATACTTGTCCAAAATTTGTGTTGTATTATCATTGATCTTCTTAATAGAGCTGGATGTGGTTTGTAAAGTAACCTGCGATTTTAGCAGCAGTTGATCTGTCGATAATATTTGTTTTGATGCCGAAAGTGCAGTACCTTGAACCATTGCATTCAAATGATTCCACAATGAAAAGTTGCAATCGGCTAATTTTTTTATTAGCAACGAATCGGTATTTTCAAAACGATTATTTCGCTGCGGTGCTATTATTTGGGTTTCGAAGTTTACTGGAATTTGAAAGTTAATTATTTCTGAAAATGGTAAAGATATAAACACATAAATAATTGTAATATTTGTTCCGCAATCTATGATAAAAAAAAGTTATCTAGGAAGTATCTTGTTTTTGATAAAAGCTGTATATATGTGAGATATAGATAACCTAAATTAACCTTTGTTACATCCATCATAAATTCCATAGCCTAAAGTCGAAATGGATGATGGTAATTTTCCCAATTTAGATGAACGGCCAAGTTTTCAAAAGGACAATTTGTGACTGACTGACTAATTAACTATTCACTTTATAACTCGTGGCTAAGAAACGTAAAGCACGTAAGTTCTGGCAAATAAATGAACTGCAGCAAATAAAACCGTGCCTAATAACCAATGGAAAAAAACTGAATGATTCCTAAGTTAAGCAACTAATAAAGCGATTAAGACACCAACAAATTCGATACCTATTAGAAAGAAAATGGACTTGTAGCAGTAAACAAAAATCTGATCTATTCGCGAGACACCTCGAAGAAAATTTCACCCACAACCCAGATCCACTGCAAATGAAAATGCAATACAAAGTACACCGCTTTGTAAGTTAAAAGAGGAAATAAACAATTTAAATGCAAAAAAAACTCCTGGATATGATAACCGGGTAAATTAATAAAAAGGACTAACAGACAAGACGATACGCAAACTTCTACAATATAGGATAATGATCTTATCCCTGCTTATCAGTTTGGATTCAGAGAAAAACATTCGACCCTAGAGCCTGTTTACAGATTCACAGATATTAAAGAACGTACTCCAGACACGAAAAAGCTATGTTCAAGCATTTTTTTGAGTGTAGCGCAAGCATTTGATCGAGAATAATTTAAAGGAGTAGAGTACAAGCTACATCTCACAAGCAGACCTTCATCGTAGACAGTATTACGATTTTACGACAGGCATTTCTTGTAAAATCTGAAAATGGGCATTCGGAACTAAAGTAAATTTCAGCAGGTACATCACAAAGATAATCCATCTTGTACTTTCTGTATACACGAAACATATCTCTACACAACAATTTTCGCAGTTGGAAGCAATGGATCGCAAGCTACAGAAAAACTACAAATGTCGATTAATACAGTTAGTAACTGGATGATTTGATTGATTGATTGATTTTGAATGTACTGCCAAGCATTAAGCAGGATATCCCGGAAAGCGCCGGGCCCACAGTACACCCGTTTTTACATATACTTGGAAGGATATGGAAGGATACTAGTTAAATTATTGAGATCGACCCGGTTACAGACACCTTGGCGGCCAATAGTTAGTAAATTTTTGTGGGTTAGGGAAAGGAAAAGTATGTTAGTTATGACTTAATTGGTCCGATTTCCCGGTATCCAATATTCAAACTACTGTTAGTGTAAGACAATCACATTTTTGTTGTACGCCTCTGCATTCTGCCATCTCTTATCAGCAACTCCAATGTGCCACCATTCATCTGTAATCTGCAGAGGTTTCCTGAAAACAAAATCTATTAATTAACTAATTGCTCTTAGCCATAGGCTGGAAGAAATAGAATTAATTTCAATCTAAAATTATAGTTTAATTAATTATAATATTATAAAATTAAATAAATAAATAAATAATTCTGCTATCCATATACTGTAATAAATTGAATTAGTTTCCCTTGAAATTCGTTCCGTGGCATTTTTGCTAAAAATTAAGTGTTAATTTAGTACCGTACTATAGTGGTAATATAAATCATAATATAACAGTACAAAGATATGAAATTATATAACATACAATAATATAACAATATAAACACAAAAATTCAAATCTGATACGTAAGAATATACAGAATATAAAAATATAAAATATAAAGATATTGAAATTAATTAAATAACATCGGCATTTGTACGCAAATTAAATGCAGCATTTAATTAAATGACTTGATTTGTCACTTATTATTTTACGGCCCTTAAGATCTTCGTTAAAACATGTAATTTGTAGGAGAAGCCGGCATCCATCTTCTTCGAGATGATAGCTTTCAACAACGTCACGTATTTGAGCATACGGATATTCTTTTCGGTGCAACACAAAATCTTCAGAGCTTTTCTGGTACAGATATAATTTATATATCTGTATTTATATATCACCCAAATATTACGAACAGACAAAACAACTCTACACTCCAACAAAACTAAAAGATCCTAAGAACTACAAATTTTATCTTAAAAACTAATAAATTTAGAGTTATTAGTTAATTTAGAAATATTTTATCTATTTAATATATTTTATGTATTTAAATATAGATTAGAAAAATATTTGCAAAATACATTAATTTATTTGTTGCACTGCCCAAAATTCAACAATTCGAATTTTATTAAAATGATTAAACAACTGAATTGGATCGAATCCACCGTTTTTTAGCAATTACACCATATAAATACATAAATATATAAATATATAAATATATAAATATATAAATATATAAATATATAAATATATAAA